>CM048042.1:11382500-12582500 GCA_026259375.1 Verasper variegatus
ACGTGTCTGATACTGTATATCTGAGCTGGTAAGGAACAACATGTCTCCTCAGTGTTAAGGGCCTGTGTTGCTTAGCGACACAGAAATCTTCCCCCTGCTAAAAAAGTCTTTATCCACCTGTGATTCCTTCACTCCTTCACTCCAAAATGCCAAATCTCTGATCAGAGGGTACACTGAGAGATGATTTGAGTTTGATAGTCATGCTGTGGTGAAGAGACTTGCACGCTTCTCTAACTAAAGTGCGTTGAAAGCATTCATTTATCTCAAATGTCAACTCATTTTCATTTTCTAGCACCAACAAAAACAGAGGACAGTCTGGCACGTTGGCTCGCTTTGGTTTTCTTTTTCATTTTCCATTTGAAGAAATTTTGACCTTGTACAGTAATTTGTAAACTTGCATCAAGTTTATGAATAAAGAATTTTAAGATTATTGCCTTTGTGGTCTTTTCAGTTAGTTTTTTGAACAAGATGACAATTTTTCATCACTGTTACTTACTTATCTCAGATGTATAAATTGACTGCCGCTGTGGCTCAGGAGGTAGAGTGGGTCGTCCACTAACCAGAGGGTCGGTGGTTTGATACTGAACTCTAAGTTGCCCCTGATTTGTGACTGATGTGTGATAAATAAAGTGCTGCACATAGATGCATTGTGTGGATGTGTGTGTGTGAATGGGCAAATGAGAAAAGTGCCTTTAGAGGTCATCAAGACTAGAAAAGTGCATATACATACACTTTTATAATCTTAACCACTCTTCACTTTACACTACAGGTTAAACTACCATCATGTTTTTTCACTGTTGCTTACAATTTTCATACTGTTTTGATTTTGTATAACAGCATTTTTATTTGTAGTGAGAAATGTAACACAGTTAACACTTACAGGTACCGTTTCCTGTCTTACAGCCCTGCACATGTACTGCATATTGAAGACTCAATATCAGTCAGGTTTTTAGTGCATAGCATTAAAATGAATGCCTTAAGTTAAGAGGAAAAATTCATTGGAACCTTTATTCTCCTTATATGCTGAATTGTTTACTTGCAGTTTTCCTTCACACTGTTTTCCATAAAGTGATAACAAATATTGTAGTTATTAAAGTAGTTTTAACAAAGGACCTACATTTTAAATTTAGTTGAAGGCTGTATGAAGATCAGAAAATGTTTTAAATATATACTTGTGAAATGTAAAAACCAAAAACATGTGAAAAGCTTAATGTTAATTGCTATTGAGTGATTTCTTTTTTTTTTTAATCTGTTATTCAATTCATTGAGGAGAATTTGATCTCTCAGATTATCTGGAAACATGGATCCTCTACATCTAAGCCATGTAGGATACATACTGACTGTGTGTGTGTAGAGGACTTACATCTGCAAACTCATTCAAAAACAAAACCAGATGCAACAAGAACTCTTTAATATCTATCAGGGTAAGACCAAATAATACAAAAGTAATACACAAAAATGTATTCCTCATTGACTTCACTCATGGAGACACAGCCTCCTCATTTCGCCTAATTAGAGCAAGTTCCCATTTGTTTATCCACAGCAAATATTTACCTCATTTCAAGTAATTATATATTTATATCTACTCATGATATAGTACATGGTAATAATACATATCAAACAACATACAGCACATGTGGGGACGTGGGGGAGTTAAATGGGAGATGGCTTCCAGAAGCTTTGATACAGCGACATGAGATGAAGTAAACTGAGGTTCCTGCTACACGACAACTACAGCTGCAATTTCCATAAACACGTTGACTGTGCTGTATGCACATGTGGCAGACTGATCCAAACACCCACCACGAGTATTCACTTTACTGCTGCAACAGAGAGAATCTCTTTGTTTGTCTTTGTGCATAACTTTACACTTTTAGAGCTAAACGTTGTGCATTTGCTAACAGATGAGCATGTGAATGGTATGTTTTACTACTATAAGTACTGTATGTGCATCTGCTGGTGAGAATGTTATGCAGTTGTAAAATTATACTAATGGTGTCCATCTTGGAAAAAACAGGCCCCTGTTTCATCTTTTAATTCATAACCCTTTATGTTATGGTTGTTAGAATTTGTCTCCATATTTGAGGCCCGCACAACAGAACCCCGCTCAATCCTAATAATTCTACTGTTTATAATATATTCATGTTAGTATTGCTACACTGTGATTCACTGTGAATTAGGTTTGCACTGATGTCAACAGGTAACCCAGTGCAAACATTACTTAAAATTTTCACCAAAAGAAATTGAATAAAAAAATAAGTTTTCCACAGACATGGAAAGACGCAATGGACATGTTCGTCTCACACACACACACACATCATCAAATAAAGAAAAACGAGGTTGGTACAAAAAACGCCTAAAAAAGGAAAACAACAAACAGCCTATTGAATACCACATCATCACGATCAGACGAGACGACTCACGGGTTTTGAAATAACGAGCATTCAGATACTTAACATTTGTTTCAAGTCTAATACTGTTTCACTGTAATAACCATCTACTGAGTGTTGAAGAGTCAAAGTGGCATGAGGCGGAAAAAAACCGAACTTTTTCATGACGCTGTCTCCGGACACGTCAGGCCTCACGAGGGCTCTCTCACTTTCACTTTAAATAATTGGCTTGAATTTTATATTCTATATTTTCTTTTTTATAAATGTCATTATCACACCTACTCATGGAATAACACCGACAGCCACGAAATGACACACTAAGGCCTGAAATCCAGAGCTTCAGAAACAAGTAGCCATTTAAGCATTTACATGTAGGGGTTTAGTGGAAGAATTTGCCAAGGGAGGAAACATCCATCACTTCATACAATGACCACCGACAACAATGATTATTAATATTTACTGTATTGTTCAGCCTGCAAGCATTTTGGTTTTCTGTCCGTTTTGACCTGTACAACGATGACTTTGGAATGTTTTATCCAAAGAACTGCAATCCTAAATACTGCATGTGCTTCACTTGATCATTGTAATCATAATGAGAATTCATTTAACTGAAATCAACCTGCTCAACACATAACCAGGAGGTAACGACGAAACCGAACACACCAAAACACAGAAGGGTTAAATAGTGGTGAAGAAGGGAGACAACGGCCCGAGACGTTGACACTTTAAGGGCTTTACAGGTGTAGAATTTAAAACCAGCTATCACAAATTTCCTGAGAATGTGACATTTTTCTGAATTTAATGGAATCGTTGTCAGAAAAGGAAAAAAATAAAGCAGGTCATTGAAACATGAAATGTAAACTACTGGATTTAAAAGCTGAAAATGCAGTTGGGTTATTTTGGGGGATTCTGATTAAGATTTTGGTCAAATGTAACTTTTTCTTTATCTATTAAAAGAAAAGGGTTAACGTGCAGATATTTATTTAAGTGTTTCTCCTAAATAAAAGCCTCAAAGTTTAATTACACACAAATTTGAAGGAATAATTTTGGGAATTATTCACTTTCTTGCTAAGACTTGGATGAAAAGATCAATTCCACTCATGTCTGTATGATAAATCAGACTACTAGCCTGTTAGCACACTGGAAATAACCATTTTGGCTTCGTCCAAATGCAAAAAAACATTTAAAGCTCACCAATCAATCAATATTTGATCACTATTTATCATATTAAATCTTGTTTCGTTTCATTGTATATTTTTTGTAATATTTGGATAGTCTTTACGCTAGCCTACGCTAATAACTAGGGGCAAAATTGGTTTAGCATTTGGTGACGTAGACATGCTAACGAAATAGCTGTTGTATTTTCTTAAAACATATTAAAAGTGAGTGTTTTAAAAGTGTGACACAGGCGGAGGCAGAGAAGTCACCCTGTGTCGACCAAAGATGAACCGACCTAAATAAACTGATGAAGCTCAGGGGATTAGCATTAGCTATATTATGTGTCTCCATTAAAAAGCAACACACGCACTGACCAGCTAAAATTGAGCAGCATAAGAGATTTAAAAGAAGAAGCTCTTTAATAACCGGCTGATTTAAATGTGAACGGAATATAAAAAGGATTAACTCAAAATTCAATTAAGTACAATTCCACCAGAAATATGACTTCCTCTACAGTGTTCGTTTTGAACTCAGCTTGTACAGTATCATAATGAAGGGCACCTAGTTCTGATTTGTGTTAATTGATCCCTTTTTATATCTCTCCCACTCTGCAGTCTGGCCCCGCCTCTGTCCTACATTGGGTCGTCGTAGTTGTAGGTGGGAGCTGCTGAGTACTGGTCCTGCTGTATGGCGCCCTGCGCGGCGCCCATGGCCGCCTGCTGAGCCGCCTGTTGCACGTGGGGGTTCTTCCAGGCCCCGGTGGTCCACTCCTCTTGGGCCTTACCCAGACTGCCCCCACTACCGCGGTAGAAGTTATGAACCTATAAAAGACAGCGCATGAGAGTTGTGATTGACAAAGTATTTTACTATCATTACTGTGTTCAAAATAAACCAGAGTCTACAGTCTAAAAGTTGAGGTGAAATTATACTTTTTGCTCAGAGATCAGCACCAGTATATATTATTGGTGTGTTTTTACATGTAGTTATTTACTGATAGGTGTTTTGACCAAAAAGTATGTATTAAAGTGTACGTGTTGTATTATGAGCTGCTATATTGTCTGTGGCAAGAAAGGAAAAATGCACTGCTAAGCCAGTTAGCACGTTAGCCAGCTGGATGTTTTTTCCGTCTTCCAGTTTAGTTGAATTTACTCAATTCAATTATTTGAATGATTTTTTTTTTTTGCAAATACATTTGCTGCATTCATGTCATGTTGGATAGTTGGTCGAGATGAGAAGATTTACCATGTAATGAGCATTCACATAATGAAATTGGTTGTATTATTATGGGGTTGGGGCCAGTGTCGGAAAAGGCTACACAATGTGCAACATTTTTTTTTCCTGAGAAAAAGTAGACATGTACAGAATAGGTCACCTTTGAGAGAGCAATGACGGAGAGCACAGCCACTGCAGTGAACATAATGGTGGGAATCAGCATGACCACAGCTGACCCAATGTTGGTGCTGAAGAAGGTGATGGTAGCCAGCCAGCCACTGGGGGGAGGGGGTGGGGACAATAAGAGAGTCAACATCATCGTCACAAACTTATGACAAAACACAAATATAATGATGCATTAGTGGTAGCTACATATTTGGAGAATTGTACCCATTTTTTACACACTGACAGAATATCCCCTTCTAGGTTGGTATGGCCATATTGTTAGCAAAGAGAGCAAAGAAAGGAAGAAAAACACACTGCTAGACAGTAAGACATTTTTTATTCCACTGTTTGTATTGGTCACTCGAAAAAGATAATGATTATTCATTGCCTTTTGCTGTGCATTGTGTCGCTGAAGCTCAACCAGTAAAGCGCAAACACACAGGGGAACCAAACAACCCAAGATTATGGGACAAGAAACGTCGGTGAAGACCACAACTCCCATGATCCTACTCTGCTTCACAATATTGTCAAACTAGGTCTATTGAGACCAATAGCGGCCAAAGGTAAAGGTTATATTGTTTTTAATTAATCTTGTTAAATTTACTCAATCAAAATGAATTATCTGTTTTTGATTTAACAATCCACTGAAAGTTCTTACCACACTCCCCAACCTGGAATGCCAACAGTCTGGATAATGCTAATCACCACCTGGGCCATGAAGACGAAGAAGAAAGCCATAAAGTTGAAGGAACTGTCTGTCCTGCACAGAGAGAAGAACAAACGTCCTGAGTAATGTGATTCAGCAGAAGCAGACATTGTGTGTGTGGTCAGAGTCGGAATCCACTCACTTGAAGGCCTTGTAGATGGGCCTGAACCAGCACACGTAGGAGCAGGGGGTGAAGAGGATGAGCCACAGGAAGGCCATGCCGAAGTTGGTCGCTCCACCACCTCCGCACATCCATGCCAGACAGCCAATCAGATTCACAGCCAGTGTGGCGCTGTTCACTGTCAGCAACACAGGGGAGAAGCAAAGACGAACAGAACATGACAGACTAAGGATAAAACCTCCATGGTAGACATAGCCACACGTGTATATCAATCATAAGTCAGCAGAACTGAATAACTATGAATTTCAGCTAATACTCAAAGCTACAGTTCATTTAGCACACACAGCACACAATTTCTACTCAACCAGTACCAAACGTATAGACTATTCTACTTTTATACCAGACTTACGTTCTTGGTTTCAAATGGCAGAACCTAAGTGGTAATGAAAAAGATACCATGACGCTCATGAGAATATAACAACTTGAAACATTACTACTATCTACTGTTATAAGTAGGGCTCAAACTATTGTTTATTTACAGAGTCTTGATTGATTCATGATTAGTCATTTGATCTATGTAACAATAAAAATCATGCAGTAAATTATAAATACTATATGTCTCGTTTTGAAAGAACAACAGACCAAAAGAAAGTGCATTTTCATAGAAAAGCAGTAGATCCTCACATAGGTGGAACCAGAGAATATGTAGCAATTAGCTTCTTTTTTTTAATCCCACATCAAATAGCAAATGTGTCACATGAGTGTAAACACAATATTTCAAGATCTATGCAAAAAAAAATGCTAATGTATGAATTTGGCTGCGTGCCCTGTGGTGAGACCAGTCAGTCTGGTCCCACAGGTTTACTTGACTGTCTGACTCATAATATTTAGGGTAAAACAAATTGACATGAGAGATCAGAAGAAGTGCACAGGTTAACAGCTCATATAGCCACACAAACCAAACCTGTGAGCCAGTAGCCGGCACACAAACTCTTACTGCAGGCACACTTACAGATCCACAGGTAATAGAGCCTCTTGCACATGGTGCGACGCTGGTCTGGGATCTCATTGAAGTCTTGGTAGAAGCATGGCTTGAGGGGGATGAATCGAGGCAGGGGAGGGAAGTTGTTTTCTACGATGCAAAGGCATAGTTTAGCACAGCTGCCCACACACGCTGAATTCACACTTAGTCACGATAGCTGAATAGTGGATTACAACTGAGCCTTATACACGGGTTGATGGTGCACTGTTCAAACACCCTACATCACATGCATGCAGTAGCTGAACAGGAAGCCAATCTTACCTGCCATGATGACCGCTCAGTAATTTCCTCCACTTGCAAAAAGACTCGGAAACTTCAACACCAGCTGCCTTGAAAACCAGACTGCAAACAACAGAGCTGTTTTATTAAGTGCACATGTATTTCCTTGTTAGCCAACAGGCCACAGTCCTATAGGCCTCCTCCCTGTGGAGCATCATGCACACACTGTCTTCATTACAATAAACGACATTGAATCCCCTCATGATTTGATCAGAGGTGGTGCCCAAGCCTTTGAGGGCATCCACACATCTGGGAGCATCATTCACTGGGTCGACGTGATGAAGGTGGGTTTCTCCACCACGTATTACAGCTGTGTGGGTCTGTGCTCGCTCTGACTACCACCGTGGCCTTGTCGTGATTCCCATGCATAACCTATGTGGGTACAATAGGCGTGTTGCGGGCCTATAGAGATTATAGACAGGACCATACATTTCAGGTGTTAGTTTTATTACTATTACCTCCTATTGATTACATCAACTCCCCTAAAAGTCATTTTGATTGTGTTTGCAAACCGCATATCAACGCTCGTGATGGAGGATGTGGCAGCAGCTCTGAAGGGCATCATTCTCCCACAAATCAAAGCGACCCCTGCCACAACCAAACGCACTGATATTGGTGGATTTAATGCACAGTGATCCGAGCATTGTCCGGAATGTGTGATTCTCCGGGACGACGGCAGGGATGCTGCGTTAGTGCATCGTGATATCACAGACGATGGAGAAGCGTCCTTCAGCCTGTGCGACACGGTGCCGCCGCCTCCTCCTCCTCTTCTCCATCATCATCCGGACAATGATGGGCACAAACACAGACTTGGCTGTTTTACTGAAGCCAGATAATCTTTTTTATTTAACACACTGAATCCCTTTGCCCTCCCCCCCATCTCTCTCTCTCTCTCTCTCTCTTCTCCCTGGATGCACAGTAATGAATGGAAAATGGTTAAAGCGCCTTACCGCCCGTTCAGTGCAACAATGTCGCCACAATCCCGTTTCGTTTAAAAAGCATCCTACGGATTCACACCAGAGGAACGTGGCGCTCGATGGGACAAATGAAGTGTCTTTATCCTCAGATGATGGTCGGTCCGGGAGTAAGAGGCGGTCACGTGACGTCAGGTCATTTCTCTTTCACGCACGCATCTCCCCGCCAGGGTGGGAGCATAGGGGCGGGGCCCCAAGGAACATAACAAGGGATTTGTTGCTGGTCCGAAACCGACCAATAGAAGAAGAGAGTAGAAGAATTTCGACAAGCCCCGCCCCCTCAGTGATGCTGTCCACAGTGCTGAAAACGAAGAGGACCTCAAATAGACGGATCTGATTGGCTGCCTATTAGCTACTATTAGGTGTATATAATATGTTAATATATGGTGTTCATATTCATGTATACTTCTTCATTTATTTTTATTGTCCTATTACTGCTTTTATGTTTTCAAGTTTTCATGTGACAAAATGTGTACTCTTTTATTTGGATCTGCACCTAATTGCACACACTCATAAATATCAGTCCAGTAAACATTCCTCATTTTTTTTTCATCAAGATCCATCAGTCATTTTCTGAGAAATCGACACAAATGTTGAGAAATGCTGAGAAACACTCGGATCCATGCCAAAGTGTAATCAGCTTCCATGACTGATACCACATCCTTCCATTAAGTTTCATGATAATCTATAAAGTAGTTTTTGCATTACACAAACGCAGACGAAAACATATAACCTCCTTGGTGGAAGTAAGATGTCTTTATGTGATTTGATGTTGTGGTTTCTCGTTTGTTTTGTTTTGTGATTTGACGTTACCAAGCACATGATTTTACTGACATTTAAAACGCCTTAATTAAATCTAATTGATTTAAAAGATATTAACTGCTCATATTGGATCTAAAAGGTATTCATTATTATTAAACCATATGAGGCTTCACAATATGTGTCTTATAATAAAAGGTAAAGGAAGTTGACTGTTCTCTGGAAGTTCAAGCTCAGTGATGCAAATTCTATTTTAAGTTTGCATACTGAATAGTCAGCAGATCACTACCAGAGGAAAAGCAAAGATGGTTCATATGGTAAAAGGTTGCAAACAGAGAGGTGAGGGATTCTAATAGACAAGCTTTTGTTTTATTTTCCATTGAAGGACTGTAACAGAGCTGAAGTTGCAAGGTTTGAGTGGTTTTGGGGAGATCCAGACCCATTATACAGTCTATGCAGAGACTTGGTTACTTACTTGCTAATTAAAAAACAATTTTGGCAAAAGTATAGTGGACTATTTAAACTCAAGAGCAAACTACATCCTCCAAAGTTCTCATAGAGTTGAATCATATTCTTTTGATTAAAATAGATAATTACAACCTTGTTACAGGGAGGATGTATTACAGGACTGTTGTGTTAATTCCAGCTGGGTGTTCCTGATAAACTGGTAGCTCAGTTGAAATCACTGAAGTTATGATGGATGCTGCTTTTACGTCTCCTCGAAAATTGGAATTCTTCGGTACTCCAGAGCCCATCATATAACGAGAAGGAGAAAACCAACAACAATTTTACCACGTTTCTTAGTGTGTTATTTTCTACTCTTATATCAATGCGTTGACTCGACTCCAACGTGTTTCCTTTAGCGAATTTATTTGACGTATCTCTGTTCCCGATGCTTCCAAACTTCCGACTTTTCTAGCCCACATGAACACAGCAGCGCCTGGAGCTAAGGTTAGCATTTCCTGTAGTGTTATGAGTGGAGCAGGACGGAAGGTAAGAGCTAATAATCACGTACAACTATTGTTTTTCTCGTATGAAACATGTCTGGGGTGTGTTTATGAAACACGTAGGGTCACCTGGTGGTCCAACAAATCTGTATTTATCGTCAGCAACGTCACTCGACGACAGATATTTCAGCTGTGCACTTGTTGTAGCTCAGCTAACGTTAGCTAGCGTCGACCCTGCTAATGCCAAGTAGTAAAAAGCGATGTTGCTAATGTTAGCTAACGTTAAACCTTTAGTGGAGTCCTAACTCAGTACATGCAGCTACTCAAATACTGCACTAAAGTACAACTGTTACCTACTTGTACCTGAGTATTGTCTTTTCATGCTACTTCCTACCTGTACTGCACTGTATGTCAGGGAAATACCTTACTGCAATGACAGCTGTTGTTACTTTACAAATATACTGAACATATACTATATCAAACGTTTTGATATATTAAACCATCTTATAGTCCATACATTAAGCTGAAACAATTAGTGAATAGTTGGTTGACAGAAATCCACAAGTTATTTATTTTTTCATGCAAATATTCCAAAGAACTCTTGATGATTCCAGCTTCTCATATATGACAATGTGCCTTTTCCACTTAATTTACTTTTATTTTATTATTTCAACCTTTAGCTGCAGTAACGTTAGGGTGACACTCTGGGCAAGTGTGAAGACTTTCAGTATTTTCAGATTAAAACCACAACCAAACAATCAATCAGCTAATGGAGAAAGTAATCTGCAGAGGTATCCATGGTTTAATTTTCAGTCATTTCAGGCTTACATTAAATGGTTAAAATGGTCTCCACATTAGTGGATGTTTTTACTTTAATATGTAAATAATAATTATGTCAGGTGTCTCATAATCAGGTTCACGAGAAGAACATGATTCAATGCCAAAGTGTGTGTTACCCTTATATCATTATTTACAGTCTTTGGTGTTACCATTAGAAAATATCATGTAAGAGAATAAGAGGACTGAGAAGACTAGAAAAGAAGACAAGATGCCGAAAGGTCAAATATTTAATGACTCTAGCTTCTCAAGTATTTTATGCTTTTTTGATAATATACTAAATATTTGAAAATGCAACTCTGGTCTCTGGAAATTATGTTGGGCTATTTCTTGTTACTGAGAGATTAATAAATGAATTGATAATATAACCATCAGATTGAGTATTGAAATGCTTGCACATATTGAAACAGAAGGGAGGAGATCATGTACAAACGTCTGGCAGTTTCACAGTGTTACAACAGGACGATCTGACTGTGGAATAGATCGCTCAACTCTTACCTGCAACAGATGGTGTGGCCTCCGCAGAGCCTTGAGCTCACTGTCATGGAGTCAGTCTGAGATTACATGAAAAAGACAAGAAACAGGAGAGACTATTGAGTAACTTTGCATGACGCTTATTGATACATAAAACCATTTCATGGAATTATTTTTAAAGCATCCTCATGCTACTTCTAGTCCGTTAAATCTTTGCACAGTACTGTATGTGGAAGTGTTAACTTAGTGTTTCAGCTGTTCTCACCAGTGTGTTATCTTATCTCCTCTGTCTGCAGAGCTGGGAATGCAGCCTCCGCTCCCAACCGAAGCCGTCAGAGAGCTGGTGTGCTCCTGTCTGCACAGAGACCCGGTTGCAGCAGACCTCCGCTGCAGCCTGTTTGTTGCTGCTGCACAGAACTACAAGCGGGACTCTTTGCTCAGACCCTTCCCACCCAGATACCTAAGTGATGACAATAAGGACTTTGAGGAGCTGGTAGGAAACTTGTATAGCTTCTGAACAATCTATATTTCTGCTTAACTTTTTACAAATGTGCATTTTAAACAACCTAGTTTTGTTCAGTGACATTTTAGTTTTTTTTAATAAAGCTGCATATGCACATAATGAGAATGGTAGCGGCATGTTACACATGTACACTTGGTGGCAGTAATGTGCTGTTAAAGGCGGCAGTGTGTCAGTAAATAAAGGTGGACAACAAGACACAAACACAGTTAAGAAAGGCACATTTAAAACAAGTAGTTGAGAAAATGTTTCAAATATATAAACAACACAAATGGTGGGTAACAGGGATGTCACGATACCAAACGATTTGTAGTCGATACCGATCCCATGAAATTTCCCAGTTCTCAATACCATGGCGAAAAAACAACAAAAAACCATTTACTTCAAGACACACTCCTTTCATAAACAATATTTGAACATACAACAAACAACAGTGCTTCAAGTAATAAATAAAAAGGAAAGACTATTAACATTATAGAACACTGGCATGTAGGAACATTTTGAGATTTAATTGATCAGGTATAGCTCAATGACTGTAAGACAACAGTAGAGGCTGCACATGCAATGTTCTAACACACACACGCACACACCTATATACTTGAGTGCAAAGCTGTTTATTTACAATGAAAAATATTCTACACACACTATTAAAGCGGCAGTTAGAATTCATAACAATTTTGAGATCTTTTCAGTTTCCTCAGAAGATGGATGTTATATGTAGTTGCTCCTAATAAAGTGGACACAGTCTATAGTATATTATATATATTTAGTATTATATTCTAATTTCAGAGTTATTATAATGAGCATTAAAAATATTTGATCAGAAAATGGTAAATAAAATGTATTAAAAATATTCGATTTTTCAGTGTGCATATGTTACTATATATTCATTACACATCTGCATTTTAGTTTCTGTGTCATACTCAAGGTGATACAGGAATCTGTGATGTGACATGACTGCAGAGATGATCAGTTTATCAGTTTATGAAAAACGAACAACACAGTTTTAATTTCACCGAAAGGGAAACGTATGTATGCCATTGCACCAAAACAGTTTCTTTTGTTCTGTAGCTGGGAGACGTGAAGTCTTTGCCTGGTGTCAGAGAGTTGGTGAGACTGCGACCTGGAGAGGCAGATCATCATCTGGCTCTCACACACTGGATTCTTTCTTCAAACAGCTTTGCTGTGAAGACACTGCAGAAGGATGAGGTAGGTCATTACACCTATAAATACATAAATCACAGTGTCTGTAACTGGTTATTGTTTTAATGGCAGTCTCTGCTCTCCACCAGTATGCCAAACTGTGCAACTTGACAGAAAATGAAGGGATTTCTGCGCCTGTGCCAGACTTCCTCTTTGAGGTGGATTACTGTGAGCAGTTGAACGCCAGGTTCGAGAAGACGAGGGCAGGACGAGACGTCTTCTATGCATTCCACGGGAGCCGTCTGGAGAACTTTCACTCAATCATTCACAACGGGCTGCACTGTCACCTTAACAAGGTCAGTGCCTTCTTTATCTGTACAGGATGAAAGACCAGGTGGAAATCAAAGATGCCTGGTTGTGTCTGACTGATAACGTATAAACTTACATCTGTTTAATCTGATTTCTGTTTTTGGATGCACAGAACTCAGTGTTTGGAGAGGGGACCTACCTCACCAGTGACCTCAGCATGGCTGTCCTCTATAGTCCCCACAGCAGCAGCTGGAGAGACAGTCTCCTGGGTTCACTGCTCAGTTGCGTTGCCTTGTGTGAAGTCATTGATCATCCAGATGTTAAGTGCCAGGTCAAGAAAAAAGGTGTGAACCCCATGTGACGTGTAGTATTCAGAAACATGAATCATACATGTTTTAAATAGCTGCATATCAAAACCCCACACTTGTTTCAGACTCTGAAACCATCGATCGTCAGCGCTCCAGAGCAAAGAACAGTGAAGGAGGCGACGTACCACAGAAGTACTTTGTTGTCACCAACAATCAGCTTCTGCGGGTCAAGTACCTGCTTGTTTACTCTCAGAAGAGGCACCTGTCCAGGTAAAAGTCTCACAGGTCAAATATAGTTTATTGGTCACTGGTGGCAAAGGATGTAAACACACAAAAAGTATGGATAAGCTATTTAAAACAACAATTTAAGATCTTTACTAAAGGAAACATTTCTTGCTAGTTCTTTAGTGTTTAAACATGTCACATGGTTTGCTAACACATTTTCCTGTCTATGTTAGCCATGTTCCATATGTAGCTCCCGGTCACAAGCACCATCTCTAGCAGTGGAGCCTCTTATGATGACTTGTGATGATTTTTAATATTTCAAATCATCCTAAACACATGAATAAACACAATAATAACCAGGCTCACAATGAACTCTAATTATCGAGTGATTATTTAATCAGCTGCTGTTTTTGAGGTTGTAAGTAGTTACAGTAGTTTTTTGGGGCTAGTGACAAAAATTTTATAAAACAGAAAACACGTGGAAGTTCTGATTCAATGTTACTAGTGCTTCATGACAAATCAACTAAACTGAAAGGAGAATATATGTATAACATCTCAGAGGACAACAGATAACTGAGCTCATCTTACTTTTAATATATTTTAAATTTGTGCCCTGTAGAAAACTGTTCTGAAATATAGGACGACAAGTAAAGATTATTTTCATTATCAATTAATCTGCAAATAACTTTAATTTGGAAAATAGTGAAAACGTCCGGTAGAATTTCTCAGAAGATGGAAGCAGGAAACATTTTCCTTATTAAATGATTGTATGATAATAATTGTTCAAAAGAAATAGTTTTCTGGAAACAAATGAATGCACTTTCCTCTGCAGTTGTGAAACCAGGCTGCTTTGCGTTTCTCTTTTTCAGACATTCCCGCAGCTCCTCCTGGTTCACGCGACACCATTTTGCCATCATGATGAGTCTCTACCTTCTGCTGCTCATATTCATCGGTGCCTTTAACTCCAACACCTTCGTATCCTTTTGGAGCAGACTCTTCAGGTGATGAGACAACAGGACACACGGTCTGGATGTTGCTTTATCCACGGTGCCTTCCTGATCCGAGACTGACCGAAGGCCCGAGCAAAGATGCACCTTTACATTGTTTGCCCTTCGAAACTGTTCTCTTCTTTATTTATGTATAAGTAGCTCAGATTACTGTTATACAAAGATAACATATCTTTTCAAATAGCACCCATAGCTGCTACTCTGCATTGAGATCTGTTGAAAGTGTCAGAAGATCTTTCTGCATTTTTAGAATGTTATGCAAACTTTCCTCTGTAATTTGTATTGTTTAGTAAAGATTCAGTTTTATAAATAAGCTCTGTGTCTGTGTGGTTTTAGTCTTCTGGGGTCAGTCTTTTAACCGTTGAACACAGGGAACTTTCCCCGTAACAGACAATTAGACACCTTTTTACTTGTTTTTCACTGCATTGTTCCACTTTAAATGCTCATTTTTATGCCTCATTAAATAGACAAATGATGTTTTTGTGTTTTTCCGCCTGTCCACCCAAACATTTGGACTATATGGACAAAAGTATTGGGACACCCCTCTTCATCATTGAATTCAAAATCAAGCAACCTAGCCATGCACTCTGCCTTTGCAAAAATGAGCTAGAACGGAGATTGGCCCCCTCGTCCAACATCAGTGTCTGACCTCACAAATGGTCTTCTGGATGAATGGGCCAAAATTGCCACTGACACAGCTGTCAAAGCTGCAAAGGGGGACCAACTCCATGGATTTAGAATGGGATGTGAATGCTCCTGTAGGTGTCCCAATACTTTTGTCCATATAGTGGATATCAGGAACATCATTTCATTTGTCACAAACATGAACTGTTCAAAGGTCAACGTCAGTGTGACTTCCCAAAATAAAACGTGTTTTGGCCATAACTCAAGAATTCATACGCTTAGCATGACAAAATGTTAGACTTATGCTGCAGATGAAACAATGAAGACAGTTTATAGTCAAGAGGTCAACTTCACTTTTATCTGAAAATCATTATTTAACACCTCAGGATCAGAAGGAGAGATAGTGATCATATTCCACATTCAGATTCGGACCTGGTGACACTTATATTGGAGCTCATCATGAAACGAGAGTGATTGTACAGATCCTCTGTGCTGCTCGTCAAAGACGCATGGAAAGCATCCACATTTTACAATCTGCAACATCTTTGCAGCAGCAGCCATATTTGAAGAGTTGTCTACTGTCACTGCTACAACTTTGTCTAAAGGAATTTCTAAATATATATATGTTTAGAGAGAGATAATTTTATGTCTTCTACATATATATTATAAGTCAGGACAGACAGATATATATATTGTATTATATTTATTGATATCGTTTCGAGGGTATGAGTGAGGTTATTCAGTTCTCTGCAGCTTCTTCCCCTTACATCGAAATCTACGTGAAGGCCACTCTTTCATAGCAATCTCCTGTACTTTTCGTTTGTTCCAGGCTTTTGTGTCGTATTCACTCTTTAACAGGGGCTGGCTGCCGCAGACAGGGCACATTTATGACCGCTGGCACGCTGGCAGTCCTTTGTAATCCAGTGTTTTTATCAGTTAAAATGAAGTGAGGCGGATATATGGGCCTGATAACGGAGGCGGCCTGCTTTGGTGATGGATCCCGTCAGTATTTGGTCGTCAGACTGTAGCAGACTGTAGCAGCACTGTAAAAGGACGTGTCATCAGCTGAAATCATGGAGAGGTGGAATGAAAAATTCACACAAACAGGAAGATCTGTGAAGATTTTTGCATAAAATAGAAATGTCCTAGTACATAAAACATTAGTGCATATTTCACACAGGTTTGAAAACTACTTGTAAACCTTGTATTTAACTATTACCCCCTCCTCTGACATGTTCTCCTCTTCATTCAGACACAAGTCGGACTAGGAGCTGCGCAGTTCTCCTCTCCGCCCTGATTGAATGCTTATTATTCAGAGAGTACGTCACTGATGCACCTGACTCACGGGTGAGGAAGATGAAAGAAAGCGCAGGCCTTTGTTTTGGTATAAAAAGCGACTGTATCTTGCGAAACCCCGAAGGTAAACCCCCTCTCGTCCTCAGAAACGTCTCACATTTGAAGGACACAGAACAAACTGCCCATTGTTGGTCCACGCTTTATTCCCTTTCTGTACACACACTTCATTATTGCTGCCTCATAAACCATCTGTTATTCAATAACCATCAACTATCAGGGGGGCCGCGATGGCAGAGGGGACTTGAGACACTTCACTCCTGCTGCAGTGAAGCAGAAAACTTCAGAAAACCTGAAGAGACACAGCGGTGCACCGATACCACAAGTTCATTCACTGCATTGTTGTTGTGGATCCTGCTTGATTCCACTTCATCTCTCTGCCTTGAGGTTTGAAAATCTCTGCATTGTTTCGTCTTATTCCAGATTGGTTCATCCATTCATGGTTCAACAAGCGCTGTGAGGGAGCCATGCTTGTGACTAAGGCCCGACGCTGCTTTGAGCTGAATGCTCAACAACTGAGTCTAATGTCATTAGTTTCATAATCAGATTGAATCCTAAAGGGGTCGTGAGGAACTAAAATGACGAGCCATTATCCAGTTGTTTAGATATTTCAGTCTGTGACGGACCAACTCTTCCAAACCTCTTCTCTTCTTCTTGCCTCCATTCGGTGGCTGCCGGTTGGATTTAGTTTTGTTAATAAGATTCTTTAATAACGTTTAAAGCTCAGCACGATCTGATCACCAGTTATATTACGGAGCTTTGAACTCCCTATGCTCCCTAAGCCGCAGTCTAAGATCGTCTAACCAACACTTGCTGGTAGTTCTCAACTCAAGGCTGGTTACTGAAGCCCTGGAACTCTTTGCCTGAGGAGATAACACTTGCCAGCTCTTCATTTGATTTTAAATCAACACTTAAAACATTTATTTTATAGGAAAACCTTTTTATTATTTTAACTATTGTTTTATTTTGTTCTGTGTTGTTTTACTTTACCCTTTGTAACCTTATTTATATAATTTCTATCAAAATAAATAATAATATTCTTCCATCTCTAAAGCCATGGAGCAATGTATATGACATTATTCACAAAAGTAAATGTCATTATTTGCCATCACTTGTCAACTGCTTGTTATGGGTCATTGTGAGATTGACACAGATCTCAAGAATTTACTGTAATGAAGTGGCTGCATTTCATTCATTCTGACTGTTTTCCGTCATTTATCTTCAACGTAACTAATAATGTTGTTATATCATCCATCTGCTCACTTCACCATCGTCTCCACCAAATAAATACGATCAAGTACAGTATGACATTGAATTTTATTTCTCATTATTTAAGATACACTTCATTTCACAGGATTACACTCAGGTTTACATAAAATGAGATATACAAAGTTCACAGATAGCTGCCTTTTTTTCATTGTGCTACATGAGCTAGTGAAGATCTTCTGTTTGAAGATCTTCTGTGGATTTCTTCTTCTTACGCGTGGGCTTCACTTGGTGTGTTCACACAGGCCGGGACAAAACACACAAAATGCCCCTCAGGATTATTCTACAGAGAGAAACAGAGCTGGATCAATGGATGAGCGGTTTCAAGGCTGTAGAAATACCAGTTCTTTATTTGATGTCGATGTAGCTCGCTCGTGCTCCTCTCCCACCTACCTGCAGGTTGCTGTGGCACACGGGACCGTGAGCTGCCTTCAGGTGATTGTGCACACACTTCCCAAAGTGCTGCAGACAGGTGGAATCCGAGGGGCCGCAGGTCTGAGGACACGATGGGGGCTTCAGCAGCAGACAGCTTGAACAGGAGGTGTGTTGGCAAGAGCTCTGGCACGAGCTTTTCTCCAGAGACACGGATCTACAGAGCAGCAGAGTCAGATTTCTGTTAACCTTGAGAAAAAAAAATGACAAATGAAGGGCTTGTTGAGTTCTCCTTCAGTCACCTGGCAGAGCAGATGTCAGACGGGTGGGCCTGACAGAATTCCTTGGTGCACTCTGGCTGACATGTCTCTGGATCCAATGGTTCAATCACTACACACAAAAACAAACACAGGAGAAGTGAGTTGTGCACTTCATGATAATCTGTATTTACATCTTTTCCTGAGCAACAACAAACTGTGAAAACCTTGAATCATCTGAATCGGATACTGTATCAATAACAGTGACAACTCTTCACCGAGGAGAGATAAGACACATAATGACGGCTTAACTGTGAGCAGGAACCTTTGATTCAAAGGAAGCCTTGACCACACTATCAGTGCTCAGAGCTCATAAACAAGGTTTACTGCACTGGCAGCATTCCCACTACACAGACTTCAGTTGACAAATATAACTCAGTACATTTACTGTACTAGGTTTAAATACAGTTTGAATATTTCCTTTTTCTGCCACTTTATACTTTAACCCCTTTATGGTCTTTTCACTTTACCGGATTTATTTGACAGCTTTACCAGTTACGCTGCAGCTCAAATCTTAGAATTCAAGGTTAAAAATGTGACGCTGTAGCTTAAATCAACTTGAATTAAAACTGTATAAAAAATTAAATAAGCTTCCCCTCACTCAGCTTCAACAAATAACACATATTATCTTTTAATTAATCAGAAATAATGAAAAAATATTAGTAAAAAAAAAAAAATATATATATATATATATATATATTACTTTTTTGTTTTTATAAACTTTACTTACTTTTACATTATTTTACATCTTAACATAGTTTTGCATATTTTTGCATACTCTTTAAAAGCTTTTTTAACATTTTGGTTATATATTATTCTTTTTTTAATGCTAAATTGAGCCAATGCTTAATCTCTTTTTAAAAACATGGTCTTTAATGCATTAAAAATGCTTCACTGCTGACAAATTATGTCAGTGACAATGATAAATCCAAGGTACATTTCCTGCTATTTCAGAATAACAATTACTAATCCAAGGTAAATGACCTGCTTGATAGTAATAGAGGTTAATACTGATAATAATCTCACCTGCTCGACAGATGCCTCTGCTCTCCTTCTCTGCTCTGTCAGCTGCTGCGTCCTGGTAAACACACACCAGTCCCTCATCACACTTGCCCAGATAGTCCCACGTCCCCCCACAGGTCTCGCCCTCTGTCCTGGCACACACGGGGCAGCAGCCGCACACACCCGTCGTGACACCGCCTTTACACTGCAGCCTCAGCGCCCGCCGGGTGGAGCAGTGTATCCTCTCACAGGGCGGGCAGTGAAGGGCCTGAAGCTGCTGAGTGGCCCCAGAGGGCGTCTCCTCTGAGCCCAACGCTCCCAGCAGGGCACCCAGCAAGAAGAGCATCCACATCCTGAGCAGACCTAAAGTTATCCTGGAGGTGGCAGCACCCGTCTGCACCTTTTATAAACGTCAGCAGCCAGAGAAGCTTCATAGTTTATGAGCCACCAACCTCCACCCCCCACCAGCAGCCAATGGATGAGGGCAGGGGGGTTTCACTGGGTGGATTTAGTCTAAATACTCAGTTAATTATCCCCACGTCTTATCTTCACACTATCAAGACTGTGATTTTGTTTTGAAATAATTCGTTCCTCTGAACAGCGACAGATAAGTGTGATGAAGACTGGACCCCTTTGTGTTTGGAGTCACATGACCTCTGGAGGGGCCACTTCAGTGCACACTGACATTCAGGTAATGACCTATTTCTTCAAAGAACAATGGGATGTAGACATCAACAGGTTATCGTCTCAAGCTTCCTATCTCTCAGTGAATGCTGGCAGCGTGTGGACGTAATAATAAACGACAGCCACCGTTACTGGACGTCTGTCAAGTTCAATATAATCTGCCTTCCTCTCCACAAACAATTTATTTTGTTCGGTTACAGTGTGAGGAAATGTTTTTTAAACGACAGAGCAGGTTGAATCATAACTGACTAATTACTGACCATCCTGGTTTTCTTGAATAATATATTATTTACTATTTCAATTTTCAGTTCGACAGTTGAGGCTAATTTTATTTAGCACAGCAGATACACAATATTTTTTAAGGTTAAGAGATGCTGCAGGCCTCTGATCCATTATTATTGTTATAATAATAATAAAAATAATATTTTACTTTTTAACAATTCAAACTTATGATTTAATTTGCTGATTTGCTCTGTTATATGTTGACAAGGTCATTAAAATCTACTCAAGGTCAATTTACTTTTTTTCTTTAGGGTGTTAAATTAATTATCTAGTGATCATGTGGAAGTGAAGTTAAAATGTCTAAAGTTTCAAGCTACCAGACAAATTGGTGAAGACCATGTGATAATGGTCAAAAGCTCAAACTCAAAACATGAGTGACCTGAGGAGGTTGTGATGCTAAGGTCCAGAGGAAAGGTCAAGCTCAGTCCTCTTCTCATATAAATGCTTTTCTATACAAGAACAATTATTACATACCTGAAGTTGCGCTTTTAAATCATCAGTAGGAAGCTCAGTCGTATAAAAATGTATTTATTTCGAAGGAAACCATTGAGTAACACTGAATACAACAGGAGTGATCATTCAATAGTCAAGAAAACTTGTGACTCCTACATAATAAAGAATCCCACATACAAGACGTCTTGGAAAACAAGATCTCGAAGCAAACATGTCGGCGATTTGCTGGTGCTACAATTTCATCTTTTTTTTTTTTTCCTCCCCACAAACCAAATCGAGGTGATGCACACTCGTGTAGAAAAAGTGGAGATTTTTTCTGTTTTTTTTACATCAACTTACAAAGGGCTGGATGTCAAAGTGCAAGATGCCTGAACCCCCCCTTCCCCTCAGCCCCACCTCCCGTCATCAAAGAGGACGTATTGAAATCGAAGATGGACTCTCAGATACAAATCTCCCCCCCAAAAAATTATTGTTCCGCCGTTATGGCTTTGTATTCAGTTGAGACCCTCTTCAAGCTTAAAATACATTAAAATATCTTTTCAGAAACATTGTCCTTCCAAAGATAATTCTTCTTTTTTTTTTTAAAACTGCACCTTAATACAGACGACTGCATGTAATGGAGTAAAGCATCACAGGAGAAACGCAGGCATACAAACAGAGAAGCAGCAGTTTAGCAACAACTTCAAACAAAACACACTAACAGTTGGTTGGTTTTATAAAAGAAACCCGATCAAAGAATACATACTAAAATCTGTGAAAGTGAAAATAAAACGACTTAAAAACCTTGAAGAAAAAAAAAAAAAAAAAAAGATATATGTACATATATTTACAATTCAATAGAGTGAATATTATACAGGTTTGACTGGCCGGTCAAGGTCAGGCTGAAACCAACAAAGTCCATAAAATCCAACACTGCATGACATTCAGTTTTGTCCAAAATGTCCCGAAGAGACAAAATACCTTAGGAGGAGGCCGCCCTCTTCATGGTCACACTAAAAAGAAGCGGGTGAAAAGGGAAGAACCCGCCCCCGCAAGCAGGTCGCTTTGTTCTGAGGCGCGTTCGACTGCGTACGTATAAAAACATCCAGAACTTTTTGACTCCAACACAGCGGCCAATTTTTTTTGCATGGTTTTTAAAAAATAATGATCACAATGGTTACGTTTTCTTTTCAAACAAAGTCCATCAAATATATCCTTCAAGGAGTCTGGTTTGTTTTTTTTCCTTAGTAGATACAATCTGGAACAGAACGACGAACATGAGGTCCTCAGTCTGGAGGAAGGAGGTTGTGCAAACGAAACTGTTCTCGAATGTGCGGCCTAACGTCTTCGTTCTGGGACAGAGAGAGAGAACAGGTGAAATCATTTGATAAGAAAACTGACTTTTTAAATTCAGCCTCATGTTTCTTAGCAGTATACTCAGGAGTGTTCAAAATATTTTGTTTATATATGCATATTTCACCCCCCACTGGGCAGAAACTTCAGACTGCACTTCACGGTTACAGATAAATGCAGAAAAGTGGTTTCTCTGTCAATCTTTTAATTTTCTAAACAACTCCATCTTCATCCAATTGACTTTAAACTTGGGTGAGTTGCTGAGGACCCGTGGAAGTAAAATATCAACTGTGAAAGATGTTGGATGAGTGGTTCACGCCGATGATGTCACAACTTGACAGGAAAGAAACACTTGAAAGACAGATTTAGTTTTTAAGTCGAATGTACAAATAATTTAAGAGGATTTGTGATGTTCACCAACTTCTCATATAGACTGAAATATAGTTTGACTCATTTCACATAGAAAATCTGAGTGGAACCAAGACATGATGCCGTCATGACCTATAAATTAAAATCGCTGCTCAGCACTGATGTTTTTATCTTGCATCAGCTGGCGATGTGGACTATTCATCCACCACAGGGGAAGTTAAGCTGCTAATCTAACTGGACAAAAGACAAAATGTTGAAACTGAAAACACTTACCAGCTCCACAAGCCTCTCCAGGAAAGGAACAAGCTTTAGAAGTTCATTGTCATTTCTATCCACAAACCAGCTCTCTATAGGGATTCCATTGGAAAGCTGAAAAACACAAATGTGTTCGAGTATCACTGTGACACAAAAACCACACACTGCTAGAAGAAAAAAAAAAGGTTTCCATGTCGGGCTTACCTGATAAGCAAAGGCTTGGGGTGAGTTGTCAATTATTATCGTCTTGGAAAGATCCCGTCCGAGAATGTTTAGGTCTTTAATATAATTTCCTTGAACACATACACAGTGCTCACGAAATAGCCGATGTCTGAAGGGGAAGAGAATGATTATTATAAAAAAAAATAATAATAATAATAATACAGCTTTTTAAATTAAATTTACCCAAATAAACAAAGGAACTAGAACTATAACCTCTTTGGCAAAGGGAAAGAAGCTGACAATTAGTGGACTCAACAAAATTTTAATTTATAAATTAATTTAGGAAACAACAAACAATATAGAAAAATAATATTAAGCAGAAAATGATGAAGACATGACGGACCAATCAATAAATGAATCTATTATTTAATTAAAGAATCAATAATACTGGAGATTTTTCAGCCTCTTTTTGCTAAGCTTGCACAGAAAGAATATTTATAACTTTTCTGCGTAAGTCAGGATAGAGAACTTAGACAACTTCATAATAAACTTACAGATTTGTTTAGTAACTTTTACCTTTTAGGAAACTGAAATCCATGTTTTTAAGAGTTTTCTTTCTAAACAGTGTATCAAAAAGCTGACAGCGTGAACAACAAAATCACTTGCAACACAAGCCACTTGAGAGTCACTCACCTGACCAACTGTTTCTTGGGATCCAGGATGTTGAGCAACTTGTCGGCGTAGACTTTCTTTGAAGCCGTGAAGAGAATAATCTGAAATTTGAACAGGCAGCATCAATAAATGTGTAATAAGTAAACTTGGTCAGACTGAAGAAAAACTGTAAGCAAGGAGACACCTCACCTCGTACTTTTGAGACATGCGCTCAAGAAATTCCCGGAAAAAGGGTCTCAACCGAACATACACCTTCAGATTCAAAAAGAACAAAAGAAATTGAATCAGAGCTGCAAGAAAATAGAAACTCTTCTATTGGTGATTTACCTGCAACAGTTAGTACCTGGTATATGACATCTTGAAAGAGCACAGGGAAAGTCAGTGCTGCGTCTTCTAGCTCATTCAAACTACAGTGAACCAGAGTTTCATCCTGACAGAAGAAAAACACGTCAGTTCACATGAAATAACATGAGATACAGCACAGGAAACCTGTCACTGCTGTCGGTTCTTACCAGATCTAAGACGAGAGAAAACTCTGGCGTGCTGCGGGTCTTTAAAGGTAACGCTGGCTTGCGTGTTAACTGCTCTTCTGTCAGCGGAGGCACATGCTTGATGAAGAAATACCTGGAGGCAGAGGAAACATAAAGAGACCCTTTATTTATTGAAGCTTAAAATGACTGTCACAAAAAAGAAACACTTTCACTTCATCCTATGCACCGCGTGCCTTTTGACTGCATAGTCAGAGAGAAAAGGCATTTCAATCCCATCTATGTCCTGTACATAGCGGAAATGACAATAATTGACTTTGACATTTAAGTCAGTTTAACATTGTGTTGGTCATCTGGCTCAAATGTGAACAATAAGGGCGTGTAATAAGATACTTAATTTAGATATGATTTTAATACTTCAGGGTTTGAAAAGATCTTATTATCATTACATCATAACATAAGAACATTATCTTCTCAGATGAGTCAATCAACTGTGGGGGAAAAGAAGTCTAGGTTCTGCTGCCATCTAGTGGTGACATTTTTAAATTTTTCAAAAAGGTCTGATCAGTGTGAGTTCAGAAGCCTGAGTATAAACATTAAACCAAACTGTCTCCATTAGGAGTATTGTTACTTAACAGCTCATTTGTATTGTTTTTCATAAATTACTGGTTATGATCATCATGTGCTCTACTTACGGGTCAAAAACTTCCCAGTCCTCATCGTATGTAGTTTCAGGAGGAGCTGAGGGTAGCGCGTGTGGGTAACCGCCACCTGGCATGCAACCAGGAGCTGCTGACAGGAGAAAGAAGAATTAGTTCAGATGTCGGTAATAATCTCTCGTTCAGTGTTACTTTCATCAGTCCCTCTGAAAACATGAATCGTGTTCCTGAGGCTTTATTTCTCTATCACTCACAAAAACATTAGCTACTACAGCAGTAACTATTAAACCTTGGATCCTCCTTTTTCACCTTCATCTCCCAGTGAAGCAATGTGGATACTTTCATCATCGTGACTTGGTTTCATCCATCAAACTCACAAACGCTCTCTTCTACAAGTCATTCAACACCTTAACCTTGATCTATGATGTCTAAAGACGTCTACAGTGTTGAACATCTAACGCCTGGAGTGATTTCTTACTTTTAGAAAAGAACACAGACATTCCATTTTCACTCCAGATCTCCATTGTTGAGCGTAAAGCGGAGGTTACAACTATGTTAACATCTGTCAAACTGACTGATGTCTCTATTAATTTGTCCACCTCATTTATAACTACAAGGGCACTTGGGGGAAATTGCTTCATGCAATTTCATGAAAATCATTTCAGTACTTGTTGAATAATCCCCCTGACAGACAAACAGACACATGGCAATGACAGAGCCTCCATGGTGGAAGTAATGAGCAACGTCAGCGGTTAGCATTTGACTCAGGTTTGAAAATAAAACATGCAATAAACTTGTAAGAACACGTCATGATGGTGCCTGACACATAAAGTACCCATCACATTAGCTGCCTCTGCTCATGCCAAGAAAGTTTCCCAGCTTACAAGAACGAAGCTTGATGTAATGTTAGAGCAGTCCTACCTGTTAACGGGGGCATGTCGGTTTCAGTGACAATCTCCGCTTGTTCTATGGTTGTGTCAGAGGAGATCTGAAGCCTTGGCGGCAACATGGGGTCGGTGTGACACGTCGTGATGGCCTCTGTGGACGTGAGAGTGCTGCTGGGCATTTCTTCTGCCTGCTCAATGTCCAGATGTTTCATGATCTCCTCTGCCTCTATCGCTTGGCCAGGAGAGTCTGAACCAGGAGTGGCTTAAAAGAGGGAACACAAAAGGAAAGAGCGGTCATTATAGTTTGAATCTAAACTATATAGTTTGGGACATACAAGGATTATTTTTGCCTTACCGGTTTTCGTCGCTGGTGAGAAAAAGTTGAAGACGGGAGAGAAGATGGTTCCCAGCAGGGTGGTGCGTGTTGGGCTGCTTGCTGGCTCAACAGGGGCCTCTAGTTTACCATTTGGTTTAATGGGTTTACTGCTGCACGTCATTGTGTCTAAAAAATTAAGAAATAAAACCAGACAATTCTTGAATATTAACCCCAAAAATAAATGTAATTTTTCTTTATATGGTTTTGTAACCATTCAACTTGTGATGCTGCAGTCAAGATGAACCAAATCACCCTTCCTACTCAGACTGACTTACCTTTATTTGGAGTTTTCCGGCAAACTCTGGAGACGGTTTTATTGGAAAGGCCTCTAGTCTGTGGTGTTGAAGTGATGAGATTGCCATCAGCATTACAATCGATACGACTCCTCTTGGCGGGGATTTCCTGCTCAACCTGAGGGAGGAAAAAGGGATGGACAAAAAAGTAAGAAAGAAAAGACATGAAAATGTCATCTTAACTCTGGGAAACTGTCACAATTCACTAAACAACAATTGTTAGCAAACAAGAACACACTAAATTTCTCTCTGTACATGTCACAAGTCACACAACACAACTTTCAAAGTTGTCTGATCACTGTGCAGTTCACACTACACAGTTTGCGGCCATGTGATCGGGAGCCATTGTGAGTTCATACAAAACGAGGCGGGCGTCAGACACCACACGATCTTTCACAAGGAGAAACTCTTGACTATCTGGTCTACAAACTATGTTTGCTCACAAAAACATGCATAAGAGAAGACACTGAGTCCGACTGATCCTCCCCCCTCTGTCAACCTGCTTCAGAACGACATATCAGGCTGGAGGAGACATGAAACAGGAATAGTTCTGTGGACATCACATCATAGATGTATAGAAAATCATGGCAATTATTCTCAACTTTGCCATTAAAAATGATAAAAAAAAAAACATTTTTGTGTGGCTCATACTCAAACTTACTACTAAACCCATTTGTAAATGTCTGTAGTCATTGTTTTTTTTTCTAGTCTTGACCACTCATCGCGCGGTACAGTACAGTTTTTGCCATTTACACAAAATTCTCACAATGCATCACTTTCCCTATCACACATCACTAACACACAGCCTGTCAGCAGGGGACACTTGGGGTTAAGTATATTACCACTTGGACACTTTGGCACTTGGAAAACGGAAGTGTGGAAAGACTGGGATCAAACCCCCGACCTTACAGCGTATGATCATGTTAAAGCAGAGAAAACTAAATGGCACAAGAGCAGCAGTGGATCCAGATGCCTTCTCACCTTGACAGCATTTCCACGTATGAATTTCTTTATCGTGGAGAACAGGCCTGTTTCATTCTTCTGCATTTTGCCTCGACCTCTCACCGAGGATGGCTCCACTTCACAGTGTTTTCGTTTGGCCGGGGTTGGCTGGGTTCGACGCCCTAAGTTTGGCTGCTGAGGAGCTTTACGCACTCTCAGCCTCATCATGCTCCACCGTCACATAGAAAAATCTGAGGAGGAAAAAAACAAACAAGAGAAATGTTGATTTAATATTGGAGATAATTTAAGACATTCAATACAGAGTTATTATTTGTACAGGTCAACATTATATTCAGAGTTGTTTCAAGTATTTGCTCCCTTCTTGTGTGTGTAAAAATTAGTAACACTTTAATATAATGTAGTCAAGCAATGTCACCTTCAACTATAACCGTCATGATGAATCTTTTTTAAATTTTAATTACGTCTACATATTTTCCACGTCAACAAAAAATGAACATAATGAACTTTGCTGAATTTATGGCAGAGTTTTTGCATTGAACTGCAACAGATTCATGGGTTTATTTATGTATTGTGGGGGCAGTCATGAAATAAAATTATTTTATTTGTTGATATTATTGTATATATGTACCTAATAATATGACCACTGAGTAAGACTAAGTAAATTTAGCAAAGATCAAGTTAATAAGATCATCTTTCTGTTTTGTATAAGTCACAGACAGGTCAAAACAGATGCTCAACTGCAAGATACAGCACAAATAGAAATCCTTTGATACCAAACATTCGTCAATGTCATAAGTTAACATTCCTGCTTTTGCTGGAATATAAGCGTTTATGTTTGACTGCCTGGTTATAATCTTAAAAAGGCTATAATTTCAGTGTACATTTCTTTTGTAATATTAAGCAGAAAACAGTTCTGTTGAATAAAAGCCAAACTCGCAGCCATTCCACCAACATAAGAACAGAAATGAATTCAAACTGATTATGTTGGTAACTGAACAGCTCTGAGACAAGGCCCAACAGATCGTGGATATTGAATGCAGATACAGATGTGACTATAAAACTTTGTGACAAAGATAAACTACGTGAAGGAAGCATTGTTTTTTGAATGACCTCAAACAAACATAATGTGGAACCTCTCTGAGCTCCGGCTTCTTGTTACTTGTCAGACGGTGTATAATCACAATGATATCTTCACTGTTCACTCAATATACTCAGTCACGTCAGAGCGGATTGTCTGAACGTGATGATCAAATCAATTAAGATCCTCTCATGTTTGGTTGTCACAACAAAGTTAAGAGCACGAGTGGCCGTCCATAGCAGATGAGTCAGACCTGTCAGTGTACGCTGATAAACAGTGTAACTCTGCGATGGGAACATTGGATGTGTTCAAATAAAGCTGGTGTTCTCACATGTGGTCAATAGAGCTGCAGCATTCGTATGGTAACTGTATTTAATCCACATGTGATGACCTCACAGCGCCGCTGTCTATCGTTACGTAACATCGGGCAGGCTGCGTTAACAACAGCTAGCGTTAGCATTAGCCACCTGCTGATATCAGCCGTCACGGACCACAGCGTCTACCATTGTGAGAAGCTGTGGTCCCACGTGCGTGCGGCCGTGATGTCCGCTAATGTTAGCGGTCAACTGGGATCAATCACCCCGTGAACCGGCTGCTGTCAATGGGTTCCGTGGTTAGCGCAGGTAGCTACAGTGTAGTTAGCTTCCAGGCTAACAAAAACGCCAAAGGCAGCAGAAGCACAGCGGTGACAGTGTCCACTTCAGCTCCCCTCGCGTGTCCCCGGTGACATACGTGTGTTTAACACGCGAACTACCCACGAATCCATTGTTAGTATAAAGCTAAATGACAGCTAGCCGCGCGGTGGCTATTTTGTTTGCCTCCATAACTATGTTCAGCCATTAGACTACGCCCCCTTCGCTAGGCTAACGTTAGCCGCTATGTAGCAGCGGCGGAGGACGAACCCTTTTCTTTTTGTTTACATGTTGACGTTGTTTGCTGCTTACCGATGACCCGGAAAGCTCGCGGACCCCTGCTGCAGCGTGGTCGGCTCTCGGCGGCGACCGTGGCGGCCCAGCCGGTGGATGTCGGGCCGTGGTTGTCGCTGGCAGCGGTGAGTGTCGCTCGGTGGCTGGTCACAGATCAACCATGTCTGTGCGTGGACGCCATTTCCCGCCTCTTCACAAAACACAACGCAGGAGAATGCGACACGCGCGTCAGGGAACCAACGTGGCGGAGAGCGGAGGAAAATGGCTTTAGAGCGAGAGCAGCTGCACCGAGGGCTCACTACCACACCGAGTCCCTGCTGGTGCTGCGGTGGGACTGCACGTCCACACTGGTTCACCTGCAGCCCCTGTTCCATGTTCCATGAGCTGCTTTTTTTATTTCGTTCATTCATTCATTTTTTTTGCTAACTCAAATTTGTATCATTAGTTTTAAAGTTAGTGTGGGGTGCAGCTGGCAAAGAACTTTTCAAATTTCACTTAAACTTGTCCGTCTGCTTGTGTGAATATACCTCACTTTGTTGTTGTTTGTGTGCTGGACACTGCACAGAGCTTTTTATAAACATTCTAGGGTGTAGAGTGACTTTAGAAAACTTTGCGTTCATCCTACCTAGTTTATCTGCAGTGATGTTTTTCATAAACGCTGAATTTGCTTTGTTACTGGTTTATGTATAAGTTTGGATGATTCACTGAGCTGTTGTTATTTTTTCATAAATTTAAATGTCAGATATTTCAGAGGTCTGTTAAGCAATTGATCATCTTTGGACCCAAGTTCACAATTTTTAAAAATAAAAGCTCTACAATAGTATTGTGAGTAAGTGGCTTGTTTGTTTATAAAAAAAAAAAAAAAAAGATGGCCCCTGTCCCTGGTTCATAGTTTTCATTTGTGTCTCCGCCGTCATAGCTCAGCGGCAACATGGACATGGATTTTCTGAAACACATACTGTAGCGGCATTGTCTTGCAAACAACACACAACTAACAACAATCCTTTAATAAAACAAAATGTCAATTAAGTTTAGGCTCTGCAAGGGGAATTGCATGACACTGAATCAAACTGGCTGCCTGGAAAGCAGTATAATAACAATAATGAACCATATGATAATGAATTAATCAAAAGTCCAACCAAAAATTGAAGTCAGCAGCTGGGCAATAGTCCTGTGGTTTGCATGAATAAATTAGTTGATTTGAACCCTGTTTCACTGATGCATTGTGATGCTTCAGACAACGACAGTGGTATTCAATCAATCAACCAGTCGGCTATAACATAAACTGAAAGAAACAATTGCTTCCTAAGCGTCTTTCCGTATCAGTTGTGCAGAAACAGAGCTGAAGACAAATCAGTGAGTGTCACAAATCAGTGACACTCACTGATTTGTGACAATAATAATCTGAGACATCAAGTAGGAAAATAATTACTACAGAAAAACAAAGCCTCATGCAATATATCAATATCGATTTTGTTGTTATAATATAAGATTTAAAACACCATAAAATACAAGGTTAATACTATACTGAGTATATATTTATAATTTTCCATCAACAATTTAAGTTTTTACATCAATACAATCATTATACTGTCAGATAAATTGCTAACTTCATAGTTTGATTACACTTAAATCACTAAAATCCCTTATAGAAAAATAATCACTATCCATTAAGGTATTGTGAATTTCATGGGTTTTTTTTCACACTAGTCACATAATGAAATACAACTCTGAACATGTAAACTGATAATTAAGTTTCATTTCATCCCAAGATGAAAGAGTTTCCTGTATGGTCCTGGTCCACCCCACAGGCCCCTTATGTAAAAGAAATGAAGAGAGAAGTAGTAAATGTGTTGGAATGATTCAGTACTACAAGCTATCGGCACGTTATTGCTCAACCACAGTGTATACATACCTGAGAAGGCCGTGCCAATAGAGATGAGGCATCAAATCAGCTTTCATGTAGTACATTGATCGTCTTTCTTTGGCCTGGTTGATGGGGAACGTTTCCAGTGGTTGTCCGTTGTAGTCAAACTCTGCCAGGATGACGGTGTTGTAGCTCGTAACCAGCGGACATGACGTGTAGCCATCATACTGTAAACAACATCACCGATCATGTATTTGCACATTTGGTAACAGAGACACTTCCAACAGGGAAGTTGTAAAACAGTTCAAAGTTGATGTTTATCTGCCACTTCACCTTCCTATCTGGCTTCTCATTTTTCAGTACTTTGCCGATGGTTCTGTTCAGGATGGCAGACTGCGCAGCTACAAATGAGAGAAAAGTTTTAGAGAAAAAAAAAATCTATAAATGTTTCCTTGAGGGAACTTTTAAAATTAAATGTATCCTTTATTTAACCAGGATGGTCCCATTGGGAAACAGGGAGTCCTGGTCAAGATGAGCAGCAATGAAATAAAACGTTTCATAGATGAGCAAGAAGGGAGCGATAACACATAACAACACACTAAAATGGACAGATTCAAATACACCACAGACATAGAAGCATGCAGGAATCAATGGCAAAAATAAATTATGGAAAATAGAAACCACATTTTACGTGCAATGACATTGGTGTATGAAAACTGTATGTGAAAAGGGAATATCAGTCAGTTTCTCTGGAAGTTTTCCTGCCAGCCCCCATGTAAAATGTCCGAGCAGCCCATGTGAGAATACAGCTGGAAAATTCACAGCGAGTGAGTGAGCATGTTGATGCCCGTTACAGAGGCATAAGTGAACAAAAACAAAAAAATAATACAAATATATCTGGTGCCATTTGCGTAGAAGACACCAATGGAGATGTCATCTTGGAAAGACAACGAGATTCGTGAGCTTTTGGAGAGAACAGCCAGCATCGGTGTGCTGTAAACAAAAACACGTGATTTCTGCAGCAGAGTTTGTAACAACAATCTCCCGAAAACGTCCGGACCCAATTTTCCAGACATTTTCCGGGGTTCATGTCTGAAAGCAAGGTTATGTTTAAAACAAAGTTGTTTGTACAATAATCTTCAGTCCTCATCAGTAGCCAACAAAAAGAGATCACATCTGTAGTGAGCTCACTGAAATACAACAATGAAAACTACCTTTGTTGGGACATTAGTTAAGTAGTAATGTTCAGCATGTTACCTTGCTTGAATCAGCATCTTAACACACTAATCTGTTAAACCACTGTGTTAAACACAAAGTGAACTTGAGACTGATGAGGTGGGAGAGTCAGTCATCCTACATTACAAGTGTCACAGGGTGTGGTGCACTCTTTTACAGTCGGGTGTAAATAGTTGGTTTTGTAATTCACCCACAGAACACGAATCAAATTACAAAATAAACCGGCAGTTAACGGTAGATAAAACATGACTAACAGTAGGCAGGAACAGTGTACTTTCCAGTAATGTGTTGCTGCAATGTTCACACGTGTGACACAATCATCACTCACCGACAGCGGCAGCAGTTTTGGATGTGGGCAGGCTGGTACAGTCTCCGATCCCAAACACATTTGGATATGTATTATGTTGGAGAGTGTCTTTGTTGACGTCCAACCAGCCGGCCTCATCGGCCAGTGCACTGCCTTTAATCACCAAGTTGGGTCCCATTGGAGGTGTGACGTGAAGCATTTCATACTGATGAAGAAGAACAGTGAAGGTCAAGGGTTACGACTTTGGTCTCTTTTCCTAATTTGTCATGTATTTAGGTGCAAATTGAAACAAAAGATAAACTAGGATGTTGATACCATACAGACACTATACAGACAAAAACACTGCATTATTATTTCAGGAATTAAATAGAAAGCAAATGACAAACCACAGATGTGTGTAGTCTATACAACACCGTATTTAAAGATAATGAGGAGGTAAAGTAACAAAAATACCTCAATGACATTTGTTTCTCCGGGTTTGTCAAGGTTTTCAAACACAGCTTCCTGTTTGTCTGCCCGCACTTCAATCAGGTTCTGCCTCAGGTTCACCTGTATGTCACGGCTTTTCACAATCTCCCACAATGAGTCAGCATATTTCTTGACGCCAAACAGCACAGGGAGCGATGTGTTGTATATTATATTGGCCTTGGGCCTTTTTCCTGTCTTGAAAATAAACATAAAAAGAAATCTTGACGAAATCTGAGAGATCAGGGGAAATAAACAAAATTATTGTTACATCCCGAAATGCAAGTACCTTCCTGAGAAAGGTATCTGTTAGGTACATGATCTTCTGTGGCGCTCCGGCACATTTCACGGGAGTATTTGGGAAAGAGAACACAGCGTTGCCCTCGGTGAAGTTCTGCAGAGCTCTCCATGTTTTCTCCACAGTTTGCACTGAGTAGTTTGACCCAATCTTTGGCTGGTCGAACCCCTCTGGTAGTCCTTTGATCTGTGTTTAAGAAAACCCATACGTTTCCTTGGACATAACAGCAGTTGTAAATACTGTATATAAAGCTGCAAAAGACCGGAAGCATTAATTCACCTTCTCGTAATGCAGTTGTAATCCAAGAGCCACAATCAAATACTCATAGGAGATCTGCAATGTGAAAGACAGGGCTAGATGGACGGCTTCTAAATGCCAAAATGCCAGTAGATGATCATTGACAAATTTTATAACTTCAATGTGTACACAGCCATTGTTATAGTTCTCTAAAGCAAACATACTTCAGTTCCATCCTCTGTGCGGACAGTATTGGTTTCTGGGTTTATTTCCTGAACTTTAGATTTCACCCACTTCACTCCAGAAGGCATAACGCTGGCAGTGGGTCGACCGGACGAGGCTACAGATTTTGCACCGGCACCGACCAGGGTCCATATTGGCTGATAGTAGTGCATCTGAGAACAAAATGAAAGGAAAGACTTTTGGTACCAGTTTGGTACGACAGAAGATAGTATTATGTTTTCTGCAGGACATATGAAAGCAAAGTTTTATACATCACAGTTTGTATTATGGTCTGGGGCACAAACTAGTGGATCCTTGCCTCGCTGGGCTCTACGACGGCGACGTTCCCGGCTCCCATCATCCTCTTCATCCGGGCACTCATTGTGATGCCCCCGCTGCCTCCCCCGAGCACAAGCATTTTGTAGTGCTCCTTAGCAGAGGCCCGGCTGCTGGTGTGAAAGTTAGAGATGGCGTTGGCATAGGAGTGGCACTGCCTCAGACGACCCAGAGCAGCCATTCTGTTTCCAAACAACAAATGCAAGTCATGCTGGTTGGCAACAAATCTGATATATATAGTTGTCTGTGAGCAGAAGAATCAACAAACTGAACTTACTGGTTTATGCTCAACACAGGAAATTTCTGGTCTTCACTATTATAGATAAGTGACATTATGATTGTGTAATAAACGTGTGACATGCAGCACACACCTTTATATCTAGTCATCTGTCATGTGTTGATAAGGGGAAGATGAGTTTCGATTCAAAGGACTATCACAATAAAAACACTATTGATTATTTGTAGGAAAACACGTCTTTATATTGACCTTTCCGAAAACAAGTTGTTAAATACTTTTACCTCTGCACGCTGCGTAACAAACACACCGAGCCTGCGTCACATGCGTAGACAGCTTTAACGGGTTATTCAGGTAGAGTTTAGGACGGAGACAGAGGCCACTTGTCTGACACCTACCTCGTCTCCCCGTGTAGCTGCAGGTTCAGTCACAATCCTGTCAGGAGCCTGCAGGGTGAGTCCAGACTGCTTCCGGTCAACAGTGGGCAGGACTGTCACCGTCTGCAGACACTTTCACCCGGAGTGAACTTCCTGCAAATGGAGGAACGAAGGGAACGAGTTGTGTCGGTAAGTGTAGTTCACAGCCTCGGCCACGCCCCCTCCACTACCTGACCAATCGAAAGCTTCAGATTTAAACACATCCCAGCTATAACAATAAAACAACATCTCATCTGTTTCACTCTTTCTTTCTTTCTTTCTTGACAACTCAAGCTTGTAGGGTGTGTTACCGAGCACCCTGGGAAATGTAGTTCAGAGGGACAACCCAGAGATCAGATGGATGGCATGACTGCTTCCCAAAAGTGAATCCAAAGTGTCTTAATCACTGCCTGGTGGCCGGCTGCAGTATAGGTTATAAAGCCGATTCATTTCTGGATAGTTTTATATATTCATATGAGCCTTTACATAAATTTACAGAAATATAGTACATATTCACTTCATATGACATTATCTTATATATTTGCATTGCACCTTGCAAATTACTTTACTTAATTTCACATGCCTTAATGGAGCATATTTTATACTATATGTATCTTTTTAAGCAAGCTTTATTTAGATTTATTTTATTAATAACAGCATCATACTTAGTACATTTATCATTATACTCAGTGCTGTGTTTCTGTACGTTGTGCTTCATCTTGAAAAGTGCTATAAAAATACCATACTCTAATAATATATGTTATCATTATTATTATTTATTCATTTATTATATTAATACTTCTACTACTACCACTATATAAAATGAAATAAAAAATAAGAATAAGAATAAGAATGACAAGAAAGATTCTGAAAGAAAGTTTCCCAAAATAACCACAGTGGTCAAGTCCAATCTGACAGTCGCCTGCTGCCACCCCCCCCCCCCCCCCCCACACACACACACACACACACACACAGCTCCAGCCTGAGACGCTGGTGTCTTCCTGCACCATTTTCACAGTCTGCAGTCAGTCCCCCTCTCTCTCTCTCTCTCTCTCTCTCTCTCTCTCTCTCTCTCTCTCTCTCTCTCTCTCTCTCACTCGCTTCTTCTCTAACCGTTTACATGACTCCATCCACGGCTGGTGATTTTGATTCAGGGGGAGGACACAGCGCTTTTTGAGGAGAAATCTCCACAATGTGATGCTTGGAATAAATGCAGGTGAACCAGAGGATACATGGAGGAAACACAAGGATGCGCCTGTGACAAACTTATGCAAGGAAAGGAGAAATGGAGGCAGACTTCAGAAATATTACCATGATATAACCAAACACAAAGAGAGCCATCTCCTTAAAAAATGACTGAACTGTACATCAAGTTTAAGGGATGTTTGTACTTGGGACTTTTCACTAAGGAGACAGCTCACTGGGAATTAATCTGCTGCTGGAGCTTGTCTCAAGACAAAAGAAACCAGACACCACTTTGCTTCCTATTGCCTCAGATTATTACAGACTCGTTCCTCCTCCATCACATCCACTCCACTTGTGCTCCTCTGTAGAATGCTCAACACCACACTTTTTATTATTATATGCAGTCAGATAGATGGTTATTGTGTCTTTTAGGGCAAGGAGCAGGAGGTCCCAGGATAAGATGGCTTTCTGGAGGAGAAATACTCTTGTTGGTAAGACTTCATTTTAATTTAATTTATTCAACAAAGTAAAATCATTCTTTCTTTTTTTTCAAGAAGGAGCAGGTCCTACAACAATAGATAAACAACATATTGCAATATTCAGTTAATGCCTAAAGAAGTAGCAGTAGAAGTAGAAGTTTTCTTCAATGATGTAAAATAAGTAATCTGGTTTTACATTAATAAATTGTTCACATTTGTTAAAATGATTGTTATTGTTGTTACTGTATCAACGTTGAGTCTCAGTGGTCTGAAATATTTCCTGAGGCAATTGTGAATAATTTCACCGCTGCATGATATCCCAGTGCTGTTCGGACTTGCAGGCTTACTCAAGAGACTGTAGGAGTCTCTTGTAAAGAAGTAAAACTCCTTCGGGAATCAGAAAACTTCACTTTGTGCTTTATTAGAAAAACAACAATGGAATTGATGCATCTTCTAATCAAATGCTTAAGCAGAGTGAAGCCTTCAAACAACAAAAGCCTTTTTTAAATAATTGATTGTCATAGTCACTGATAGGAGGATGAGGGCAGTTTGTTTTGTGAGAGGCTCCTGTTGCAGCATCTCTGCATGTCTATTATGCATAATTCAACAATGATTTAAGGTCGTTGGAAACAACTGATCTAGCGCTGATCTCCTTCAGGTGTTGCTTTGTGTGGAAAGTTAATGGTTTCATCATTTAATATGCTTCCTCTTGGGAACCGTTTAAAAAGCATGGTCGAGCATGACAATGACTCTTAATGCATCACCTTGACGCATGAGCCATGAGATGAATGCCAAAGCTTTAAGTGAAGTCTTCAGTGCAGACTCAGGCTGGTTCCATCTGCCATTTTAGAGGGTATAGATCAATCATATTTATTTATCATGCTGTAGACACAAATATGCCCATTTTAAATGTTGTATGATATGATATGAGTGATCCTGTGTGAAAGAACCCTAATAGTAAACAATAGAAAAAGCTTTTTACATTCACAGAGAAGTGGGACCAAATTGTGACAACAAACTGTTGTATGAAGTTTATAATTATGAAATATTACTGAATGCCCAAATTACAACATACATTATTGTGAAGCTCTTTAAAACTAACACTTGAGGCTGGAAGTGCTTCTCTTTGATGAGGCGTCTAATATCAGAAAGTAGTGATGATGATGATGTTTATGATGAGAATGATGAGGATGAGGATGATGATGATGATGATGATTGTGGTGACGATGATGTTGATGATGAGGATGATGAGGGTGATGATGATGATGATGATGATGATGATGATGATGATGATGATGATGATGATCTCTCTTTTAATTTGGTCTGTTGTGAGTCCCCTTCCTGTATGAGAGATTGGCCTTTAAAAAAACTCTGTCTAAAGTAATACATACCTGAGGACATGAGGTAGACAAAGAAACTGCAACAGATCATGTGAAAGGATGAATATACAGCTTGGAACATTAACAAAGGTTCTTTCTCTGTATATAGAGAGGGAACGCCACGTGAAAGCCAATGCACGGGACTACATTGACAAGTTCTCATATGCTGTAAGTAACGTCGCAAAATCACTTTTTATTTGCATCATCTACAAGCTCAGGCTGATCTGTGTTTTCTTTCTAAATGTGTCATTATTCAGGACAATCACATCAAAACCTCAAAGTACAACATCTTCACCTTCTTGCCCCTCAACTTGTTTGAGCAGCTGCAGAGAGCGGCCAATGTTTACTTCATAGTGCTGTTGATACTGCAGGTAAGAGAAACTGTCTCTGTGAGCAGAAAATCTGCTTCCACATATTGATTAATCTAATGACTAACCTCAGATTTTCCTTTCACGTAGCTTATTCCAACGATATCCTCCCTGTCCTGGTTCACGACCATCATGCCTTTGTTGTTGGTGCTGCTAATCACAGCTGTGAAGGACGCCACAGACGACTACGTTAGTTCATCCAGATCAGTTTGTGTCCGTAAGCTCTTCTAAACTCTCCTCCTATATCTCCCATGCTCATTTTACTCCTTTAATTTCAGTTCCGACATAAGAGCGACCAGCAAGTCAACAACCGTCAGTCTCAGGTTCTCATCAGGGGAAGGTATGAAATTATAACTGCTGAAAATCAAACAACCTGCACAAATGATCGTATACTTTTTATTCTCAACGACATTTCATGAGTATAATTGTAAGTTCTTGTGCTTTTTGTTCCCAAGTTTGCAGAATGAGAAATGGATGAACGTTCGAGTGGGGGACATCATCAAACTAGAGAATAATCAGTTTGTTGCTGTGAGTAAATTGTGCTAGTGTTGTGTGCAGTGATACCAAGTAGATGCTGCTCATACAATTCAGAGTGTCGAATTTCCTTTTTCAATTTGTGAAACAATTTATTGGAATAGGTTCATGTCTGCGTCTTTATGTCGGTATATAATGCAGGGAATAAATATTGGAGGATCCAGAGGCTGCTGCTCTTTCAAGTTCTGTGGTGAACGATTTTTTGCATTTTCTCATTAGTGTTTCATATTGGTTTAACACTCAGGCAGACATCCTCCTCCTCTGTAGCAGTGAGCCCAATGGACTGTGTTACATTGAGACGGCAGAGCTAGATGGGTAAGTGCTGTACTGGCTTTTTAAAAAAAAGTAAAACTATGAAAAATGATACACTAGTGTGACGATGGAAACTGTTTGAGTTCTATATTTATGTTTCACATTGGAAGAATTTTCTATTTTCCACTTTTCCCTTCACAGAGAGACAAATCTGAAAGTTCGTCAGGCCTTGACCGTCACCTCAGACTTGGGAGATATTTCAAAGCTGATGGACTTTGATGGTGAAATGATGTTTGGAATATTTATTCATGTCAATTTTTGCTGTATGTGCATATATGACATATTATTGTTGTATGATTAAGTATGTACATTTTCAGTAATGCATGTTGTTGACTGTTGTTCTCTGGAACTCTTTTAACTGGGGTTTTCAGGAGAAGTCATTTGTGAGCCACCGAACAACAGGCTGGATAAATTCATCGGAACATTATGCTGGAGAGACAATAAATACCCTCTGGACAATGACAGGATGCTGCTGCGAGGCTGTGTACTCAGAAACACTGAGTGCTGCTTTGGAATGGTGATCTTTGCTGGTAAGATATTTAAATGTTTTTCATTCACCACATCCATGAGCCTTGTCTGTTTTTCTTGTGTATTTCTCTCTCTGACTTTCCCATGAACTCTCCTGTTGCTCAGACTCTTTCATCACTGATGGTTTTTCCTCTTTATTCAACAGGGCTGCAAACCAAACTGATGCAGAACTGTGGAAGAACTAAATTTAAAAGAACAAGTATTGACAAACTCATGAACACTCTGGTTCTTTGGGTGAGCTGCAGTTTGCTTATTTGTGGAAATGTACACACTATATTTTTCCAATTCATCAAAAGGGGTGGTCTGAAGCTGCTGAAATGCTGCGTCAGTCACACAGCCTATACTTTTGCATCACTGTGATGTATTTGCACAATAACACATTGCGTCGAGTCTTGCACTCACCCCAAAAATGTCAGGTAGAGCAAGAACGGAGGCTGACATTTCTTACAAGTGGTTGAAGCAGTTGACCAATCACAACAAACTGAGCCAATCAGAGCAGACTGAGATTTATTGGGAAGTGGGTCTTAAAGAGACGGTAGCAAAAACCAAGCTTTTCAGACAGAGGCTGAAAAGAGGAGCTCCAGCAATGGACAGTCTGAGGAAAGTGTTTTGTTTCCTGAACACTGGAGCACGTAAACATTTTCAACGAGCAACCCATATAAAAAAATGATGTCTCCTTTAAAGGCTCAGCCCACCGGCACATGTGCTTTCATGTGTTCTGGTTAATTAGACCTCAGCTCAGTTATGTGAGGTAATTTATAGTAAGAGTAAGTTGTCCCATAAGAGTGGGCACAACAACACAAATCAGAGCATGAGGGACAGGTCAGTCAAGCGTAATCTGTACATCCACTCAGAGTCTGTGTACTGAGAGTCTAGCACAATTGTTAATCCCCTCTATTAGAGACAACCTTCAATATCAACATTAAACACTGATTCTGTATTTCAGATCTTTGCCTTCCTCATTTGCATGGGAGTTATTTTGGCAATTGGAAACACGATCTGGGAGAGTCGGATCGGCAGAAGGTTCCAGGTGTTCTTGCCTTGGACGGAGTTTCAGAGCAGTGCTGTTTTTTCTGGCTTCCTCACCTTCTGGTCCTACATCATCATCCTCAACACTGTTGTGCCCATCTCACTGTATGTCAGGTACAGTCAAAGAACATGCACCTGTCTGCAAAAGTCTTACATTTCATGTAATCATCCTACTTATAAATGGAGGAATGTCTCTCTGTCTGTGTGTGTTAATTCAAAATTTCTCAATAACGATCGAGGACGTGCAGTGTCATCTGTGATGTTTTCTGGATGAGCGGTTCTTCAGTCAATCAATCAACAGAGAAAGTTTCTTTTGAAATGAGATCCAACCACTTGATGGTGATCTCAATAAAGATGTCATCACGGTTCATGCTCGAGCTCTATGGTCACTTTGTTCAAGCAGTGGACATCTTATTTTGAAAAAATAAACATGTATAAGTTGTATGATACAATGAGCTGTATGACCTTTCCTTCAGTGTGGAGGTTCTGCGGCTCAGTCACAGTTACTTCATTAACTGGGACAAGAGAATGTACCACGGTGAGACGAACACTGCAGCTGTAGCTCGCACCACCAGCCTGAACGAGGAGCTGGGCCAGGTGCAGTTCATCTTCTCCGACAAGACCGGCACCCTCACCCAAAACATCATGGTGTTCAGCAAGTGCTCCATTAATGGACAGACGTATGGTACGGAGCTTTGTGATACTCTTAAATAACTCGTATATTACTGTTTGAAAATGTACACGATTGGCTTTCTTTGGGATTAAGAAGTAATTAACTCAAATTTTAGAGCATAATTCTTTAAAATAGAGGGAGAAAACATTTTAATTCCATTTACTTGGAATTTTCCACTTTATTAATGGTTTTAAGTGGAGACATCGCCATCAGACCACATTGACTTGCTGATATCTAAGAATATATCACATCATGAGACGCCACACTTTATAGCAACTGTATCCTGTTACTTTTAGAGGACAGTTTCATCATGGCAGCAAATTTTTCTTCAGACGTCTTCAGACTTCTGCATGAAATACATCATTAAAACTCTACTGGAAACAACTGATTGCTTTTATTACGTTTGTCATGAAAACATAATGTGTTCGATTACTGTTTCATCTATTTTAATTCAGTCTTAAAAGCCATATTGAGAAGTGTAGATAAAAACAACAATCACGCAGACAGCGCAGCATTTCTGTAATATTTGAACATCAACTCATAAATTGTTTTCTCTCATAGGTGATGTTTATGATGAATTTGACCAAAAGATGGAAAATACAGAGGTAAGTAACTTAAAGTAGCTAATTTACTAACTCTCTGATACTATATTAATTTTCTAACGTCCATGCTGATTGTGAGAATGTCCCCTCAGAAAACAGCTTGTGTGGACTTTTCCTTCAACCCTCTATGTGACAGAAGGTTTAAGTTTTACGACAGCAGCCTGGTGGAAGCTGTAAAACTGAAGGATCCTGCTGTGCAGGAGTTCTTCAGGCTGCTGGCTTTGTGCCACACGGTGATGCCAGAGGAGAAGACCGAAGGTAAAACACAAACACACACAGGAGTTGTAGAAGTAATAATAGCCCATAGCCACTCAGTTTATTAAGGTGCTTTCTGAACGATGTTTCTGTTGACATGAAGGACATCTAGTGTACCAGGCCCAGTCACCGGATGAGGGAGCTCTGGTCACCGCGGCACGGAACTTTGGGTTTGTCTTCCGGGCTCGGACCCCAGAGACCATCACTCTGTGTGAGATGGGGCGGGCCGTCACCTACCAGCTGCTGGCCATACTGGACTTCACCAACGTGCGCAAGAGAATGAGTGTCATTGGTTAGGTCTTCACTTTTAACAGCAATGTTCTAGTTCATGTATCTTTTCATCCTCATGAGTCCCACTTCTTATTTCTAGCATCTTTATTTTGGTATGACTTTTTGATAAGGCATAATTTACAAAAGGTTTATAAAGCAGTGATTAATGGCTTTATTATGAGGTGAACTTTTTGACCTTTGAGCTTTGAGAAAAGAGCTGCAGGACATCTGGAAAAAAAATAATTCAAAAACAGTGTATTAATATTCATATAAATTTATTGACGATAAACATTTACACGTTTATTTTGGAGTTTACCTGAGCACAAGGGCTGGCAAAGTGTAATACTGGAGGAGGATCTTCCACAACCTGGCAACCCAAAAGTTGCCAGGTAACTAACAGTAACTAACTGATCTATAAAGCATTTGAAAATGATTTATTAACCATTAATAGAGCCATTGATTACAGTTTATAAAGCCTTACCAGACAGTGGTACAGTGGTCAGTAATCGATTGTAGTTTGTTCTCTTCCTGTGTTTTACAGTGAGAAATCCACAAGGCCAAATTAAACTTTACTCCAAAGGAGCCGACACTGTTATCTTCGACCGCCTGGATCCATCCAGTGAAGACCTCATGTGCACAACCTCAGAGCATCTCAGTGTGAGTGCTGTTTGGATGGACAGCATTACTCAATGACATAAGTGCACTATGCAATATGCATCTGTATTTACTCATTTCAGAAATTGTAGATTTTAAATTGTACAATGACATGTCATCTGCCACAGTTATACTGTAGTTATATTATAATTACATACATTATTATGCTTTCTTTAGTTGCACACAGGATTTTGAGACTTTTCTTCCCCCTGCAGGAATTTGGCGGAGAAGGCCTCCGGACATTAGCTCTGGCCTACAAAGACCTAGATGAAAAGGAATTTGAAGTTTGGATGGAGAAGCTTCTGTTCGCCAGCACTGTGATTGAGAACCGGGAGGATCAGCTGGCGGTTCTCTACGAGGAGATCGAGCAGGGCTTGAAGGTAAAATCGACAACTTCTCCTTTACATCTATGAACCGGTCAAACTCATTTAGTGTCCGCAGACTGACTGCTGTTCTGGTTGAAGCTTCTAGGAGCCACAGCCATAGAGGACAAGCTACAGGAAGGAGTCCCAGAAACAATTGCCTGTCTAAATCTGGCCGGCATCAAGATCTGGGTCCTCACAGGAGACAAACTAGGTAATTATCGTATTGACCATAAAACTTTAATACCTGCTTACCCATCTCTGATATATACTGTGTGTGATGTTCCAGAGACTGCGATGAACATTGGCTACTCCTGCAACATGCTGCGAGACGACATGAACGAGGTGTTTGTCGTGTCTGGCCACACTCTGCTGGAGGTGCAGCAGCAGCTCAGGTGACACATTATATATTTATCCTCTCACCTCTGATGACACAGCAGGAAATCTGATAGGCCACTGAATTTATGGCCCCCGTGGTGGACAATCTTGGTGTCTAAAATCTTTGAAATATCTTGAAGAAGATTTACAGAAGGGCCCAAAATTGGGAGGGTGGCAGGGGCAAACCAACAAATGGACACTGAGAAGTGTCAAGTGGACGTCAGCTCTGTAGGTGGTCCCTCATATGTTCACGCAGTGTAAAGCCTGTCGTCCCAGATCACTTCCCAATGTGGACTGGATCAGATCTCAGGACGCATCTGGGTGAGCTGTACTTAGCTCTGACCAATCGTGATCGGATCACAAGTCTGAACGGGGGCTGAATGCATGTGTATGAAGTGCCTGGAAGGGTGGTGGAGGATTTCACTTTAACTTTACTACTTTACTATTATTTACATGTGTGTTCACAGTCTGCACTCTGTTTTTTGATAATAAAAGAATTGTTTGAAGATTGTAATTCTGTTTCGGGGGGGAGGTTTTCCCCTGGTCCCTTTTGCCCTGGTCCCCTAAAGTTCCGTGAAACACCCCTGGAGGGTGGTCTCAGAGTTTTGGACCTGCATGTTCACCTGCTCTTCTCTGTTGTCAGAAGTGCGAAGGAGCACATCCTCGACCTGAGTCGAGTTGGCAGTGCAGGAGACGTCGAGAAGTCGGACGTGTTTGCAGACTCTGTGTTAGAAGAAACCATTATAGCAGAGTACGCCTTAGTCATCAATGGACACAGTTTGGTAAGATACGTTAAGTGAAATGATAACCCTCTTCTTTAGTGTGCTTGTTTTCTCCATGCTTCTCCATGCTTGTTTTTAGCTTGCAGGTTTTACTCAATTAAACAGTTGTTTGTGTTGCTGTCTGCTGAGTCGTGCATCTCTCCATCTGCTGACGGAGCTAAGTCTGTAATGAGCAGAGAGCTGCTGTGCTGCTGAGGGCCCACGACGCTATTACAAGTTTTCATTAGCATCCATTTCCTCAGAGGAGCTCTCTTGCCGTGCTTTGAGCAGTGTGCATGTCGCACAACAGCTCGATGGAAGTGATGCATTCAGCAGCTTCTGCTTGGAGTTGCCTCTACAGGGGGTTGATGTTATAGGATGGTAATGACAGGTTTTACAAGTATGATGAATGTGTGTTCTCCCTGCAGGCTCATGCTCTGGAGCCACAGCTGGAGCACGTCCTGTTGGACTTGGCCCGTTTGTGTAAAACCGTCATCTGCTGCCGCGTGACTCCGATGCAGAAAGCTCAGGTGGTGGAGCTGGTGAAGAGGCACAAGAGGGCCGTCACCCTGGCCATAGGAGACGGAGCCAATGACGTCAGCATGATCAAGAGTAAATATCAGGATCGCTCACTTTTAATGATTGAGTCTGACACTGAAACACAGCCTGAACAGGAGCAGCGACATGAAGTGGAGCCCCAGTCTCTGCCTCCAGTGTTTTACTGTTGCACACACCAAGACCGTTCTCATGCTGTGATTCTTAATCCAAACAAAGAAGGCAGCCAAAAATCTCCTTCTTCTATAGACACAAATTCCACTTACTTAAAAATGATTTAATTAGGAATAGGAGTATTGCTGCATTTATTGTGTCAGATTCAGGTGCACTCTTCCTAAGCTGAACCTGACCTTTCTGGGCGAGCAATAGAACAATATACAGTTTATTTTAACCATATGAATATAATACATGTAGTCCCATATATATTTGAAGTGTCAGCCGATTCAATCTTTAGAATCACAGATTATACCCCTTTGACACGAATAATTCAATATTTCAACGATCAATGATGTTCAATGTTTTACTTTCTAGTGTTGGTGAACCATACTTTGTGTATCTGTGCCTAAGCTGCTCACATCGGTGTCGGCATCAGTGGTCAGGAGGGGATGCAGGCCGCTCTGGCGTCAGATTACTCCTTCGCTCAGTTTCGGTACCTCCGGCGGCTCCTGCTGGTGCACGGACGCTGGTCCTACTTTCGCATGTGTCATTTCCTGTGTTACTTCTTCTACAAGAACTTTGCCTTCACGCTGGTCCACTTCTGGTACGGTTTCTTCTGTGGTTTCTCAGCTCAGGTGAGAATATGGTCAATACATCATGAGGCCTTTCTGCTCTGAATGTTCCTGCATTTTTATGTTGAATTCAATTTGTACCGTCACTGTGTTCTTTCCACAGACTGTGTATGACCAGTGGTTCATAACTCTCTTCAATATAGTCTACACATCTTTGCCAGTATTGGCAATGGGACTTTTTGATCAGGTAAGAATATATGAGGATAATACATCATCGACTTCTATTAAGTCATTAATAAATTAAAAGTCTTTTTTTCAGAAGTGTCCAATGGCAAACCATCATGCCAACCTTTATTTTTATTTTCAAGATACTACCGAGTCATGAATATTTTATTAGTGTCGACCTCTTTTACTGTGCCATGATTAATGAACCACAATAATTCTTACATTTGACTTGAACCTTTAACCTTAGCAACCCGAACTCATATCAAAGTACAACACTGTATATTCTTATTACCTCGTGTGCCTTTTTCGCCAAGCACTAACCTACCTCAACATGTCACTTTCCCCTTAGCCATGATATAAAATATCTATAATTTAAAAAAATAAACTCACGCTGTCATTATTTTCTAAAGGATGTCAATGACCACATCAGCCTTCGCTACCCGAGCCTGTACAGACCTGGCCAGCAGAAACTCCTCTTCAACAAGCGTCAGTTTTTCCTGTGCACGCTGCATGGGATGTGCACATCCTTCCTGCTTTTCTTTATTCCCTACGGAGCCTTCTCTGTCATGGTGAAAGAGGATGGCTCCCACCTTTCTGACCAACAAGCTTTTGCTGTCACCATAGCAACATCCTTGGTTATAGTCATGAGTGTTCAGGTACGGCTATAAATAGAAACAAAAAGTTGCCCTGATTATAATAAGATTAAGACTTTAATTGTGTTTGTGACGCATGTGTCTGTTTTTAGATTGGACTTGACACACACTACTGGACAGCTGTCAATCACTTCTTCATATGGGGGAGTCTGACCCTGTACTTTGTCATTTTATTCGCGATGCAAAGCAACGGCATGTTCGGCATCTTTCCCAGTCATTTCCCATTCGTTGGTATGTTTGGTTCATTGTGATACATGTTAGATAATAAAAGCTGATGCATGGATATTGAGTACAAATAAATTTTGATGTGTCTCCTCAGGCACGGCCAGTAACTGTCTGTCAGAGAAGAGCGTATGGCTGGTCATTCTGCTAACCACTGTTGTGTGTGTGGTGCCGGGGCTAATCGTCAGCTTCCTGAGAATAGACCTCTTCCCAACTCTAACAGATAAGGTGCAGTAACTTTTATGCATATAATGGGTTTCATGTGGTCACAGTCAAAACGCTTTACAGTACAGTTTTTCCAATTCACCCATTCAGATTTAAAATCACTAGATTGAAAAACAGGGAGCTTAAGCATTTAACTGTATGAAGAAAGATTAGCTCTATCTCGACCAGCTACAAAAGTAAAACACTGCTTACACATTGATGTGTCAGGATGAACAGTCATCAGTCATTACGGCATTTTTTCTGCAGAATAATTATTTCTACTCTTTAATAACATTTAGCAAGATTAGTTAAATAGGATTTTAAAAGCAAGAAATGCAGAATGATTGTAATGTAATATTCTTACATTGTGGTATTGGTTTGTATCTAAGTACTTCCACCACTGCTGTATTTCAACAGGTTCGTCACCAACAACAGTCCAGAAAGAGGCAAGGGCCTCAGGAGCACAGCCTGAGGCAAAGTCGCAGGACGAGCTCCCGTCGCTCTGCTTATGCCTTCTCCCACCAGCAGGGTTACGGCGAGCTGATAACCTCAGGCAAGAACATGAGGACGAGCAGGGTGTCTACCGCTCGCTCCGCTGAAAGAACACCGCACAGCTCCAACTGGATAGAAAATATGTTAAAGAGAAAGAACAAAGTCTCCTGCGTCTCTGATGAAAACACAGAAGCACCGGAGAAGAGCGACAGAAGGTTACAGACTCCGTAACACCATCAGCACAACGCCAATGAACACCATATAAACTATAGGATACCAAAAACAAAGGGATCCCACAGACCAAGCACAAGGTGTGAGTGAGTTTATACTCAAATCCAACAACTCACATGTACCTCATTTTGTATCAGTGAGTCATGTGGACTCTTGAATGTAAAAGGCCAATTTAAACAAATACGTTTCTAAACTGTATCGAGCAAAGCACAATTAATTTATAAAATCTGGTCTGACAACAGCAGCTTCAGAATAATTGAAGGCAATGTGTTGCCAAGGTCATCCTGCATTAACTGATCATATTTGATCTTTAAGCAGTTGGAGTTTTTTCTATATTAGATCGATGGCATGTCCTTGTCAGAATTTTCAAAAATCAATTGGCACTTTTCAGCTCCTTGAAATAAACATTTAGTTGCCATTAACCAAAGGTGTAATACAAAGATAACACAAGCAAAAACAAAGTTTATTACTAGACTTCAGTCTGAAGCCATATGCGTTGAAACTTTCACCTCAACCTACCTAGACAGAGGTTTGTGTAATTACATGAATAAAGCTGCTGAATATAGTGATAAGCACAACTTAGCTACGGATCTAAATCTCTGGTTACATTTTACTGACTCCTTATTGTGCCCTTTCATACGCCACTGAACAAACTATGATCTCAAATATGGGAATTCATAAAACTTACAGCATTTGTGGACAAGGACGTGGAAGAATCATTCTGAGAGCTGTATTCAATGTGCTGTGCCTTGTATATCTGACATCTTCTCAAAAACCCTCATAAAAACAAGGTTTTCTTTCATTGCAGTTGTTGCATTATCAAATTCCAAATATGATTTTTATTTTCAATTTGGTTCTAATGAACGAACTAGAATGTCACTCAGTAGAGCACATACCTCCGCAATGCCCCCCCAAGTCTCACATTCAGTACAGTACAGGAGAATGTGCCTTAGACCACCGAGTCTCTACCATCACTGTGTCACTCTAAGGAAGTAAAAAATGATTGTGTGCAGAAGCTCAAGGGCGGTTGAGCATCGATCAGGACTTTCCTTTCTACATTTCCCTAAAGGCTCACACACCAGAAAACATGGCTTAGTAATGCTGTTCCAATGATGCACATGAAAAGCCTGAAAATATTCATCATGTTTAATATCTTCAAGTTAAGTACATAATATTGATCCCTCACATGTTAGTAAGAGACAATGGATTTTATAAAGCACAAATTAAACGTTATTGTTATTTTATTTGACATCTGTTTCTCGTCATAAGAAAACAGTCTGATGCCAACAATGAGACAGTGATAGAAAATCATTACAAAGAGTCAAACATTTATGATTTAAAAAAGCATTGTTCCCTAAATTAAAAATATTGCACCAGTGAAGTACATTTTTGGCCCTTCATTTCCAGATTATCCACAAAGCAGTCAAATGAAACACCAATTTAGGTTTACATTTTGTATCATCTTTATATTTGCAAGTGCCTTCACCTCAAGTGTAAGAAAACAGGGGAAAAAAGAAGCATTCATTTCCCTGGAGCTGTGTATTTGAAACGTATTCATCGCTGTACAAACAGCTTTAGTATGATCCACTTCACTCCAGGAAAACTGCAGCTCCTCCACCCGGCTTGGTCACAAACAAACTTTGTTTTTCCATCGCTGCTCTGCGTGGATCAGGAAGGTAGTAAGCCTCTCGAACAGCGTGTATGAAAGACTCCACCTTCTCATTGGGAACCATGGATACGGCACAGCCGCCCCAACCTGCCCCCGTCAGCCGGGAGCCCACAGCCCCCGACTTCCTGTAACCAAGAGAAACACGAAAAAGCTGTGTTACACGATTTCATGGAGCCAGCCAATTATACCTTTTTTGGTCAATTTTGGAAGAATGCAAATGTGACAGAAAAGACAGAAACATGGAGAGAGCACTGTAAAGACAGCAAGACACAGCTATATTTAATACTGACCAGCCAACACTAAATATACAGAAGATAAGATGTCCACTAACAACATGTTCGTCCAAGTTTTTCACACTTTAATGTTCATCATGTTAGTTCATTGTGATCACATCTGCTTGTTAGCACTGAATACAAAGTAGAGCTGAGGCTGATCATCATTAGTTTTGTCTTCCCCTCTGGCAGTGAGAGTAATTATACAAACAGGACTCTGCAACAAGAAAAGTCCACAGTAATGGGAAGCCATGCTTGAAGCTTTTCTAGCAAATTTTGAGCCAGAGTGAGAATGTTGCCATGGACACCATATTTACAGTGCCTATATTTAAACCTATATTTTGTCTATTTACATGGGTCTACAAGAAAAAAAACGACATGCAGCAATGTTGAATATGCATAGTTTGTCTCACACTGTACATCGGATCATATTTTATTTTATAGCATAAAAACTAGACGGATGCTCAGTGAGCGTTTACCTCCACCAAAGCTGATGCCCGATCTTGCCATGTTTAAGAAAAAAAACCAAAAACCTGGGTCTTCCCATTGAGCCAGATCCAAATTATTAATCAGTTATTCCCTCCTGCAAAATTTCATGGAAATCAGTACAGTGTTTTTTGACAAGACAGACAGAATGATAGACAGACGTGGTGGTCATTGCTGTCATTATGTGTTTTTTGCATTTCTGAGTTTATTCTTTTTTATTAAAGAATTGTTTTGCCAGCCTGGAGGCCGGAGTCTCCCAACCGCGGCTCACACTCTGTATTGGGATGCAACAAGTGAGCCACATTCACAATAACATGACCAGAGACTGAAGCAGCTACTAGCAAAAAACAGAGTTCCTTTTTATTAGCTAAACCTCTAAAGGTGGATCAGCTAATGTCTCATTTCATCTTGTGTCCCAATTGTAAATCTGTGAGATGAATGACTGCAGTGAGTTTTGATCTGTACTCACAGACAGATGCCGACCAGCTGATCCAGTTCAGGGCAGCTGCACTCGTACAGGTCTCTGCAGCTCGCATGGCTCTGGTTCATCAGGTCTCCCAGCAGCTGTACGGACTCAGCAGGTTCAGAGTCGCACACGGCCTTAAACTGCAGCACCCGCGCTGCTTCACCGTACACATGCTTGGCTCGCTGGTGCAGCTTAAAGTGCGTCACTGAAACAGAGATATCACAATACTGATGTACAAAAATGTCACTCACTTTAATGTTGATAAAATAAAGTATGTGATTACCTATAATTTTAATTACTGATCATGATAAAGATCGTTTTTTAGTCTATAAAATGTGTAAAATAATGAAATATCTTTTACAAGTTACCAGAAGCCCAAAACAAACAAAAAACATCATCACAATGAAAGAGCTAATTTTTGGAAATTGGAAAGTTAATTTTGATTTTTTGATAACTGACCTTAATAAACTCACCAATCGTCAAAATTGCCATTGATTATCTATCCATCCATCACGGAGACATTGGGTGAGGGTTAGGTCCCCAGTGTTTCACAGGGCCAACATATAGACAAACAACCTTTCACACTTACATTCACACCTAGTTAACCTAAGTGTAGAGTCTGTACCCAGAGAAAACCCAGGCAAATACAGGGAGATCTTTCATTGATTAACGTTCTCTGAATCTACAAATCAACCAATTCTTCCAACATTAGTTCCGATTTAGTTCTGAAGTACACAGATGTTCCTGAGTGCTGTTACTCACTATGCAGAGTGTTAGCGCTCAGCAGCTGCGTGGTGAACTGCTCCGAGGTGATGTGCAGCACCTTGCAGATCTCCTCTCGGGTGTACGGCTCAGGATGCAGCACCTCGTCCACCAGAGCCAGCATCTCCTCCAGGGAGGCTCGCAGCTCCTTCTGAGCTTCAGACAGCTTCAGCAGTTTGCTGGAGTCCAGACCCCGCGCCTGCGCCAGCATCTGAGGTCACACCAGCCGGGATATTTTGGATCAAAAATCACATTTTTACTCACCTACAAGCTTGTTGATGTTCACAGATTACCCCTATTCTCTGCACTTTAACTAGATTGATATTCACATAGAGATATTAAGCATCAACAACAAACAAATTGCGAACAAGTATATAAAGGCCTGATAATAAACTTAAATTGTAAAATGTATTTGTCCCCTTTCACATAGACCAGTCCCAGAGTCAGGCTGAATCAGTGGTCTGGATCACTGTACCTTTGTGGCGATGCGACACTCCACCACACGGATGTTGTAGTGAGAGGAAGCAGCTTTGTTCATCTCCTTGCAGCAGTTGGAGATCACAAACACGGCCCCATCTGGCAGCTTGACATCAGTGGCCCGCAGAGGCTGGAACTCTATCAGTTTTGCCTGACAGACCATTGAAAAAGTTTTAAAACTAATAAAACAAACTACGTTCAAGTCACTACTTATATGGCAGTTTTATTGTATATATCAATGGTGTGGATGAAATAATGATTGCGATCAACTGGCATTACTTGTTTGACAACATGCACTTAAAGAGAAGCAACGTACGGTTCCTTCCTCAGCCAGGAATGAGATGGACTGGTCCATGCCTCCTCCCTCTGTGCCAATGTAGCACTCACACTTGGCACATATCTCAGCAAGAACCAACTAAAGATAATACAGATGTGCATTTTACAGTTAGAAATCCACTGTTTTCAGAAATGTAAATATAATTTTTTTTACCATGTACACATGTAGTGTTATGAAATGATTCAAAGTTAAAGCATTTTACCTTAGAGAGGGATTTCTGATTTGCTTCCATTGTTACAAGCCCGGCACAACAAACTAAGGCACTGGAGCTGGACAGACCAGAGCTCGGAGGAACGGTTCCATCAACCACACATGACATCCCAGAGAGACGAGCGATCCCACACTTCTCCTGCTCAGACAAACACAGCAGGAGGGTTAGTTGTAAAACCGAACAAAAAGTTTCATGATAAACTATCATTTCATTTCTGTGCTACTAGATCCTTCATTATAAGAGTCAGAAGAATAACATATGTCTTACCTGGATGGCTTTAACTCCACAGAGAAAATAATAATACCACTTTGGATTGTCTCTGTCTATGGTGATGTCCTCTAAACACGACACAGTGAAATCCCTGCACAGTGAGAAACAACAAGCATTCACTGATAACAATGCTCATGAGGAGGATTATATAGCTAATCAACAACAATGTCACTTGAGAGATTCTTAAGCCATTTCCAATGTGTAGTGGTGCAAAAGATAAACGTCCCTGCAGCTGTTTACCTGCGACTCCCAAACATAGACTGAAGGTAGCTATAGTGAATACAATCTCTGCCCTAAGGTGCACAACTGAAGAAGCAGGAGCTATTAGCAATTTACCACTGACGTTGATTTTAAATAACACTTCAAAAGTGACAGCTACAAAGTTCAGCACTGGTCTGAATGACGAGTGTTTAAGTCTTACTTGAATTGAGGATTCATGTTGGCCAGCTGGATCGTCCCTGAACTGTTCACTGACACTGCAGTGAGGATATTCTGTTCAATGGCCATGGGAAGCACAGAATAGCCACAGTAATCAATGTGCTCTCCTGTTAAACATGAAATAGATGAGGATAAATGTTAATATGTTTACAACTAGTATGAATATGTCTACACCAAAGCTTGCAATAGCCAATATCAATACATTTGATTATAAAACTACATTTCCCTCAGATTGTTTCTTGGAGCAAACTAAATGCTCTGACACAGTATTGAACATGTTCAATTCCTTGAAATTACAGAGAGCAAAAAAGTATTTCATTGCAGATCTTAGGAGCCAACCAGCTGCTCACATGTAGCAGTGGTCTGGGAGGATCATTACATCAAAGGGAAACTTTCTAATGAGGGAAACTTTTAAAATAGGTCAATAATTTGTAAATGATGGTGAAATCATCAAAGTCATTAATTCATTGTTCATAGATCAGATACATACAATTAATACAAACTGGTGTCAGATCGTAAAATTCCCTGAACTGCTTCAGTAAGACACTTGCTGTGCAAGTATCTACTTTTTGCGCGTTTACAGACTTATATATGTATATTTGTAAAGATCTGTAAACAAATTCTATCGTTTAAGGCCTTAAAATAATAATTATAAGCATTGTTACCAACTCCTTCACTATTAATAAAGCCATTAATTGTCACTTATAAATAACACCATGTTCAAATAAGCATTCGAGTCCTCATTGACTAAAAGGCTACATCTGTCTCAACCTACTCAAACCTATACAACTGTACAACTAACACACTATACAAACAGAAGTTACCTATCAGGTTCACTCTTCCTGGTGCATATGCATAGAAGAGAGGAGATTCTCCATATTTCTTTTCAAAGGTATTCTTCAGGTTTTGCAGCCTGAATGGGAAGAACGACACAAATACAAATTAGCTGATCAACGACGTATCAGACCCACTTTTCTTCCTCTGCATCTCGCACAATGAGCACTAACACTCACCTTTCGTTTCCGGCCATCTTGGTCTTTAACTTCGGCGGGTTTGTTGCCATTTCTCTACTTTTACAGTGACGACCAGCGGAGCTCCGGTCGTCGCACAGCAGAACTCAGAGCTGTTGGCACATCCTGGTGGTGGTGGTCAGGTGACTGTCACAAGAGGATCCCGGATGTTGAACCGCAACAGACGAAAACCAGCTGAGCTCAGCAGAGTTCGTGAATGATGTGCACGAAATGTGTGTACAACACGCAGACTCCATGCAAAATGAAAAACTATTTCCAGGAGTTTTCTTTTATTTCCTCTCCTTTATATTCATGTTATGTATAAATTCTGACATAACCTATGTATATAATGATCTTTTTTTCTAACTAATATTGTGTTCTGTATACGATTGTTTATTTAACTGTACTGTCACCTGGATATTTTCTCTGCTGAGCACTTATCATTAATAATTGTAAATGTACACCTTTGTAAATAAAGTTGTTCTCTGTCCATTTTTTTGTATAATTTTTGACAGACTTGACTGTGTTGTAAAAATCTCAAAGTCATAGTTGAACATTACTTTCATATTGTACAATATTAATGTTCAAAATGAATCGTACAATAATGCACCGTTTTATTAGCCTGTAGCTGAACATCTGTATGTTCCTAAAGTTATAAGATCAGGAAAAAAAACACCTTTGAAAAAAAACAGAGGATCAAACAAATCAAAGGTTTTAAATTATGAAAATGTGACGTCGAATTGGGGAAATAAATAATATTGATTAACTGTTTATCAAAGTAAGTAAATGCAGTGACTTCATTACCCACAATTACAAAACGTTGTTACCATGGAGACTAGGTAACCTTCGTAGACTCGTGTGCTGGTTTGCCGCTGCTAATGCGCGCGACTTTTCAAAGTGGGCGAGCCTCGAGTTCTTAAAGAAAGCGTCTAACTCCCAGTCTCCGCTGCTTGTTTCTCTCCTCTCACAGCTCCCTGCTCGGTTGAATTCACCCTCAGCGGGGTTCAACCTGCACAAGCTGAACGAGAACAACCGTCTTTACCCGACGAAGCTCTGCGGACATGTTCAAATGTGGTGTTTGTCATGTTTAAACGCCAGTAGTACTCGTTGCTAAGTCGAGCTAACATGGCCAGGTTAGCTAGTTAGCTAGCAGCAGTGCTTTGTAATGTAAACACATGTGTTGCTGGCAGTTCATTCACAGTAACTTCCCTGAAGGAATACGCAGCTCGACAGAAGAAGCGTCGGCCGTAGTTTTCCTGAAAGGTAAGCGTCATGATGTCACACAGGATGTTGAACTAACCGCTCGTGTTCGCTAAGTTGAGACGACCCATGATTAGATGTGTGTTTGGCTTTAGATCACAGGGCTGCGGAGTAGGTTGTTTTGTGACGAAGACTTTTAACCCTGACCTTAACTAGAGCCTTACTATGTAATGATGCTTCACCCTAACAACAACCTTAGCGCCCACATCCATTACACCATTACACATCCTGAGCAGAGTTGTACATAGTTCCTGATTTCCCTCCATTAAATCTGCTTTGTGTCTGTGTCCCCTCATCTTCAGGCTCTGTGTCCCCTCATCTCCAGGCTCTGTGTCCCCTCATCTCCAGGCTCTGTGTCCCCTCACCTGCAGGCTGTTCATCATGTCTATCGACTTTGACAGTGCTGCTCTTCAGACCCAGCATGAGGAGGAGGAGTACGACCAGGAGGACTATGCCAGAGAGCAGGAGGTGCAGTAAACATTCCCAGCTGGAGCATTGTTGAGATGTTGGCTCAACATGTGTGTTACAGTTATGTGTTTGTACTGTGGTTGTGTGCTGTTGTGATTTTCTTAAAGCTGTCCGGGTTATTTGAGCTGCGGGACTTCGATTTTCACATGGTCAAACATCAGCTGTTGTTTAATATGTCAGATTACAGTATATATACTGTGTATATATATCCTAAGGTATTATTTGTCTGTACTTAAGTGATACCACAATTACTGTCACCTCTGCCTCGGGAATAGAGCAACATCTGTAATTATTGTATATAATGTATATATCATTTTCATCAGTAGCAATATAACAAAAGTCCCATATACATTGATTATATTGATTATGCATTGTGCAAGCACATTAAAGAGGCGTTTAAAACCATAATCTTCCCCAAAAGCTAAAATTAATCTTTAAACTAATAAAAAAATATAAGACTACAAATTATAATGTGACATTTATCGTTATAATTATCAATATTGACTAATATGACATTTTTATCTTTATGTAATTTCAGGCCATATAACCCAGCAGCCCTACTAATTCATTTGCACCCTCATTATATACATTTTAATATCTGTACATTTAGCAAATAATGTTCTCCTTTCAAATCAGTTCTATTTGTATCGCGCTAAATTATAACATACCAGAAACGCCACTTTACATAGCAAGGTTGAGACTTTAAAGGTTATAGAGAAACCCAACAGTTCCCTCTCCTTTGAGAACCTTCGATTTATCAGGTTCTTCAGATTTGTGAGTTTGTGTTGTTGTTGTATGGGGAAGCATTTGAGTTGTGCACATGTGAGTTTCACAAGTCTGCCGGCTTCACAGCTTGAGGGGCGTGCTGTGTTATTATCTACGCCTACACGTCTGTTGTGCCATGAACCTGAGCTATTATTGGCTTAAAGAAAATGCCTCTTTTCAGGTGTGTCACGCTGAAACTAGCTCTGCCCTGTGGTTTCCCTACCTTCTCTTTATCTAGGTTGCCTTGCTTCTGTGTCTGACCCCACTTCTTCTTGAGTAGAGCAAGCATGAAGAAAGCTGTTTGCTGGATGTCTTGCCTGTTGGCTGCCACACATTAGATTTTGTATTTTAATTCTTAAATGGATTTTTTTCCCTTTGGATATAGCCTGCTTATTATTCACATGTTGGCCTAGTGGAACATGATTGTTTCTGCTCCAGTTAACCTTCCTATATGTTTGACAAAACAATGGAGTTCTTTGGGAGCAAAACACAAGAATGCCATTGAGCGATGACAACATGCCAGGGACGTTTTGGACGGTTCTCACGGACGGTCTTCAGTGCAGAAAGATTAGGTTATGTGGTTATCATGTGGCTTCACAGCTGAAGAAGAATTGCTTCTTCAATCTTTGTTGAATGTGTGAATGGGATAATATGGGTCCTTCTGTTTTGAACACTGTGGAGGATTTGAGGAATATTCAACTGTCGTTATGGGAAGTAAGTGCAAATGGCTGTGCTTGTTCTATCTCACATGGTTGGTTTAAAAGCGCGCGGTGTGTGTGTGTGTGTGTGTGTGTGTGTGTGTGTGCGTGTGCGTGCGTGATAGATTCATTAATCTGCAATTCTTTTGTAACTAATCAAATAATGAAATGTTTTAGCTTTGATTACAGAATGAAGTAAACGCACAATAACAAATCAATAGTGCACACTAATAAATAATGAAATATAATTATATTTAATTTTAACTTTAAAGTAACCACTGATCACTTTGAATCAAAACTCAGACACACCCCCTGACACGCTCTCTTTCTCCGTCTGTTAGGTTAGTGATTTTTTAAAATTATTTACAAATCGGTGTTACTTTATAACTCAGTTGTGGAGCAACCATGGTGACTCATTTCCTTGTGCTGTTTTTCCACAGCTGCACAAACTGCTCACAGACCTGCCTGATGACATGCTGGAGGACAGCAGAGACTCCACCCCAGAGCTTGAGTACTCTACCTGCAGCAATAAAAACACCAGGAACAGGTAACACATGATGCCTGTGGTATCAGACAAGCAGCTTCTCCATGAGTCTTTGATAATATAATTCTGATTCTCTTGCCCTCTCTACTCAGCCCACAGTCAACATGGACTCAGCAATGGTCAAATCCTCCAAAGCCAATCTCTCATGAGCAGGTAGAGTTATAGTTTGTTTTTACTAACAGATTATGTTATGAACTTCTAAAGGAGAATAAAAATCCTTCTTACTGTCAATGTCTCTCTGAAGAACTATGACGGTGACTATGATCTGGGCTCTCGTGACGAGTACACTTACGAAGATGTTGCTGATCAGATTAATGGACAGCAGAGGCAACCTCTGCCTCCCACCTGGAACCAGCAGTCAGGGGATCACCAGTTCACCCAAGGAGATTATACGTACACGAGCATGGGCACAGATAAATCTATAGAGACCAACGACTTCTCCACAGAGTACGAGTCTAAACCATATTCTCAAGAATCTAATAACCACATGGAATGTAACAGAGACGGAGGATATAGAGATGTGCAAAACCATGGGGACCAAAATACCAGAAACCAATTTCAGGTGAGTGGACTATTTCATCAGTGCAAACTGCCAATGTAACGCTAGGGTTTTACATGTGTCATATTAAGAATAAAAAGTTTCAATATTTTGATAATTCATAGCAGGTATTGCTTCTCTTGTTCTTTAAAGTGTCCTAGAAATTTAAGGACATGCTTTCTATCTATTCTCAGAGTAAAAACAATGTCCCAAAGAGCTGCTATTAGTTATCATGTCCTATAATTAATTTTATAAATAATAATAGAAATATTGTTTTTAACTGTTCCAGTCACTAGTCTCCATTTTTCATTTGAATCCAAAATAATCTCTCTCTGCTTGTCCTTTTAATTCATATTGTACATAATCTCTTCTTTAATAATTCAAAAATGCTGTTTTTAATATCCGGAAGCTTGTATTTTGTGCAATTATGAAGTTTTGCAATATTGACTCGGTTTGTTATAAATATCTCTATATATATATATAGATAAATAGATATATTTGTGTTTCAAACATTCTCCTTCTTCGTTTTGTGTCTTTGATTCTCTGAATTTGAAGCCTGGAGCTGGAGACAATGTTGCCAATCAGTACAAGGCCAGTTACAATCCTCACCATCCTGCCCACCAGCCAAAGATCTTTAACCCACAGGTCGCTCACCAAGGCGCTCAGTTTGACCTTCTGCAGAGAGAATTCCTCGACTCTACACAACGTGAGTGTTACAGTCTTGATTTACAGTTCAGTTGTTCTGTGGACCAACCATATGAACTAACATGGGGTTTAACCATGGTTTCATTTTACCTTTGAGCTGTGTCTCCTCCAGACTGAACAAAGTTACCTGATCTACTGCAGAATAATCTGAAGGGAAAATCTGTGCTCAGTGTTTAGTGACTTCTTTAAAATCCTTGTGTAGAAGCAATACAGATTCAGGGTTTAATGACTCTGAAACCTGAAATCAAAACTGTGATACAAATAGACCTAAACAGACATAACGACATGGAGCCCTTGATTAATCCCAGTTTCCTACAGTGAAACTGGAGACCCAAATTGTTATTGTATAATATACCCCCTCTCAAATGACAGAGATATTGAATATCTTCCTCGCTGTTTAAAAACAGGGTTGATGTTTGATTTGTTGTATTTACATTGTTGTGCTGTGTTTCAGAAACTTCTGACCGGGAGCAACTCGCTCAGCTGCAGATTTTAAACAAAGCTCAGCAGAGACAAATTGAAGACTTGGAGCAAAAACTGGAAGATTCAAGGCGTAATATGAGATACATCGAGCATCAGTTTGCAATTGTCAAAGGTATGTTTGAACAGTTTGTACCTGCAAAATGGGGGGTGGGCTTTGCCTTTCACTTCACTGCAGATTATAACTAAAGTTTATTGAGATTGATAGAATGAAATAAGATCACACATCTTTACTCATTCATCTGCCCCCTTGTGGCCGTTGAGTGGGTTTGCACTATCTATAGAATTGGTGAATCCTGCACTGGCCTGTTGTATCCTTATTTTTGTTGGATGTGCTGCTCACGGGGCCATTGTCATTTTTGTTATCGTCAATAGATGAAAAGGATGGCCTAGCAATAAGTCTGAAGGAATCAAGTCGATTGGTTGAAGAGGCAAAGGAGAAAGAGGTGCAGATGAAAAATAAAGTGAAGGCTATGGAGCAGCAAGTACAGGTCCTTACTGAGAGAGACCACGAGGTGAGTTCTGTGCTGACGCACTCCACTGTTTAACCACATCACAAGTGTTTAAAGCAAAATACAAGATGGTGTGTAATATACTAGGTTTTCTGTAATTTCTTTAGGCTTGTTGCAGTAGATTAGTCAGATATATGTAAAAACTACAACAATCTTTATCAGCCAAGTTCTGCTTATGCAAGAAATAAAGAAGGAAAAGACAATAATCAGTCATACAGTATTTATTTAATGCAATCGAAAGTATTGTCAGCTTCAGAATTTAAAAACCTTTCAAATTAAAATCCGATCAAATAATCAAAATAATTTGCAGAGCTTACTGAAACAAGGAGAGAGCGTTAATATTTACAGTGACAGTTTTGATTAAAGACTTTTGTACAATAGTTTGACTTTGTTTGCAGAACCTGAGGAAGCAGAGGGTGGCGGACGCGGCAGTGGACAGCATGAAGCAGCAGATGTTGGAGCTTTGTCGTTCCGACACCCTGTCCAGAGTGCGAGAGCAGCACGACCGGGACCTTACCATCATCAGAGAACAGCATGACGCTGCACTGTTAACCCTGAAGCAGAAGATTGACTCTTCTTCTCAGGCTCTGCATGAACAGGTCTGTGGGTTTTCTGAGATTAATGTGTCAACAGGCTGTTCATCAGACATTGTCATAAGACATAAACATTAACGGCTTTGTACTGATCCTTCCAGACTGATTTCAGTCAGAGGTTACGAGAGCAGGTGAAGCAGCTGGAGTGCCAGAGAGAGGAGGAGCAACTTGAGAGGGCGAGAGTCATCAACGGCCTCACTCAGCGCCTGGAGGAGAGTCAGCATCAATGTGCTAAGCTACTGCAGACAAGTGAGTGAAGGCGTCTGTTTGTGGACATTAATGAACTTCTGTGTTCATATCTTTACTTTGCTTAATACTAATTGATATCTTTTTATCCACTGTGGTTTTCTTCAGCCTCAGTGCAGGAGATGAGTCAGGTGCAAATTAAACTTCAACAGACTCAATCAGCCAAGGCTCTGACTGAAAACATGAACAAAGCTTTGCAGGTTTGCGCTCTCATTTTTCTGCCACAAATGAAACCACTCTGAAAACGTTTAACATGCAAATTAAATCTTTTTTATTTTGACATGTTTACCCTGAAGGAGGACCTGGCCGATTTGAAGGAGCAGATCGCTATGTATGAATCTGCTGTGAAACATGGCGTAATTGCGTTAGATCTGGACAGTGACTGGGATCATCAGCTGTCTGACTCCTGTGTGGATTTAGGATTAAAGAAAATGAGCAGGAAAAATGGCATCTTCCAAAGGTACACTGGAATCATTATAGGGCCTCTGATTATCTTCACAGCATGCATCCTTTTTGTCTTTGTGCAATGAGTGGAAGTATGTACTGTGAAACAACAAATTTCTAACTTTCCCTTCTGTATCATCAGCCCGGCCTTGGCTCATCTGTCAGACTCCAAGCTGCCCAAGGACGAGGCTTCGCGGCTGCTGCGTGTGGAGATGCAACGCTGTCTGAGTAGTCTGAAAGGAAAGCGGCAAAAAATCACTCAGCTGCAGGAGGAGCTTCAGCACTGTCAGAGCCAAGTAAATGAACTCAGCAGTCAGTTAGAAGAAGCCAAGCTGAGCTCTTCGGTAAGGACTCGCCCTGTATAAAAACACGCTAGATCTAATATTGAACTGCTGACATTTAAGGTGGATGAGGAACCTATTAAAACCATTTTCCATGACACACACACACAAGAATAGGGAACTAAAACTTGGTATAAGTCGCATGGTACAAATACATTGTAATAGATGAAATAGCTCTAATATGTACCGTGATCATAAAAAGTATCTTTTAAAAACGACTTTATGTCCACAGGTCAGAGAGAAAAGTCAGATGAAACATCTCGACATGACTGGAGAGTCTCACAAAGAGTTGGTGAAACTACAGGAAGATAAGAAACACCTGCAGGAACAAGTGGAGGTTTGTGGTAGTTGGTATTCTCATTATTTTTGTTCTTTCTTTTTGCACTAAATATTGAAAGACTTCTTCTGTGTTCATTTTAGGTGCTAGAGAAAAAGAATCAAGAGCTGAAACAGAGTGAGGAGAAGGTGAGGTGTGCCAACGCGGAGCTGTGCTCTAAGATGAGGGAGATGATCCAGGAGCTGGACCAAGAAAAACAGGAGGCTGCTCAGAGGTGAAACACAGAGGGATGCTAATCACATACTGCTTATATTATCTATTGTATTGATTCATGTAGGCAATCTCTGTTTCTTCATGTAGATCTGAACGGATTCATCAGCAGTACAGGGATGACGTAGTGAACAGGGTCCAAACCGAGCTCATGCTGGAATATGATGCTCAGGTTGAACAGCTGACTGCACAGCACCTGCAGCAGATCCAACAGTTACAGTACGTCCTCAGACCCTGACATTGAGAATTCAAGTCAACTGTAAACCTTTGCAACTTGTTAATAGTGTTCACGTCTTCCTGTACAGGACCCAGCTATCTGAGGCCAATGATAAGATGTTGGCTGTACAAGAATGTTATATATCTGTCTGCAAAGAGAAAGACATGGTCGAAGAAGGAATACACAACAGGGAGAAGGAGGAGGCTTTGATCAGAAATATTGAGGTAAGAAAATAAAAGATCCTATAATGTGTATGAGAAATCACACAAAATCAACATTGAAGCATTTATGATTGATTGGGTTTCATTCCCAGCAAAAAATGAGAGAGGAGAGTGTTACAGCTGTGGATAAGCTTAGGGTGGAGCTGGATGCTCAGCATCAGGCCTCAGTAAACCAACTGAAAGCTCTCTGGTCCAAACAGAAGGAGGCTGAGATCCAGCAGCAGGTGATCTCTCATGTAGCCTCAGCCAAGGCTGCGTGTAGGGAGGAGGTGGGAAAAGTATGATTCCCTACAATCCCTGTCAGCTCCCTGATCTCCCAAATGAGAATTTCATCTCTGACCTGAATGTTTTTCTCCTGCTTTTGTGTAGATGGAGGAGGAAAGGAGGGGGAAGCACAGAGAGACTGCTGACGTAACCTGTCAGACAGAGGAGGTCGAGGGCCTCAGTGAGATGACTACTCCTGAGGAGTTGGACTCCAGGCTCAGTGCCCAGAAACAACAGTTGCAACTGGAGGCTGACAAAGTCAAACGTAAGGCTGTGGAGGAGGCCAGGAAACAAGTCCAGAGAGAGCTTCAGGAGAATCATCTGGAGGACATGGCTAAGCAGGTCACTGAGTTGTCTTTATAATACATCTGCTTTATCTTATAGTTTTGTATGGGTGGGACCAATTGGAAACAACAAACCAATACCACTGTACTTGGTTATTTTAATACTATTTTCTACTTTGTATTATACATCTGTGTTGGTGTAACAGGTTGAAGGTGCAGTGACCAGGGCCTACAATCGCTGGATCGAGGATTTGACTTCATTACCAGAATATCAAGCCTCTCTCCAAACAGAGAAAGAGAAATGGGAAGAACTGCAAGAAAAACACACTGAACAACAAGTATGATGTTTTGTATCTTTGAGTAAAACAAATGTTGTCATCTGGCTTTTCTGTTGTGATCATGTATAATCCTTTAATTGTCCCAGGTGTCCCAGGCTCTGAGGGTGGCAGAGGAGCATTGGCATAAGAAACACAAGAACCAGCAGGAGGAGCAGAGCTCTGGAGCGCAGAGGCTGGAGGAGCTACAAGAGGAAGTGCTGACACTCCAGTGCCAGGTGGAGCAAGTGAGGAGAGCACAAGCTGCCCTGATGAAGGCCGAGCTGGCCGGAGCTAGAGCGGTCTGGAACAGAGACAAACAGCAGGAGATCTCCGTCATTCAGTTCCGCAGTGAGCAGGTGTATCACACCAAGCTGCAAGAGCAACACAAGAAGCTGGAGCAGGCCAGAGAGGACGCTGAGCTCCAGAAGAAGGAGCTGCTCCTGCAGATGGAGGCCAAGCTTCAGGAGACTCTGAGGGTCCGAGAAGAGGAGTGGAGATGTCAGCACGCTGAGAGTGAGCTGACTCAGAGACAGCAGATGAGGGAGGAACTGTTGGCAGAGCTTCAATCTGGAATGGCACAGGTCCAGGCACAACTTCTTGGAGATCCCAAAACTGATCAGCAGGGCACTGAAAACACCAGGAGGACCAGCGAGGCCACAGCAGAGACAACAATAACACAGGTCCTCCAAACATCCTGCAAAGACATGGTCAACAGGGCAATATCCCAGACCAAGAAGGAGTGGAAGAAAGTGAGTTGTTATTGGGTTATCTGTCATCTAATGATGAATGGAGTGGCGTAATCTGTTTTTATACATAAAAACAAAGGTTGTGGCCAAACACAGAGTGCTGCCATGGTTATCTGCTGCTCCAATCACTTGTCAATATTTCCCTCCACCATTGTTAGCATTGTCAGCATTAGACAAAACCTACTGGATGGATTAACACCAAACATGGTGGAAAAATGAGGTACAAGTCTGGGAAGAGCCAATTCAATTTTGGTTCATATCGGGGGGTGGATCCAGGATTTTATTTTCACTTTGAACATTGAGCGATAGGACATTGTTTATGTTTAACAGCAGGAACAAGCAGGACCATTTAAGAGATTGGTTTCTATGAGTCTGTGAAATGTGGTGCCGTTTGATGGTATTCAAGGGGACTGTCGGGCCTTGGTATGAGGTCTGTGCTCTACTGAGTGCCATTGTTTTCTCTGATTGTGTCTGTGGCGCGGTGCTATGTTTGAGTTGCTTCATGGTTTCATTTCTGTCCTTCAGATCAGTGAGGAGAGACTCATCCGTGTGTTAAAAGAAACACAGAAACAACATGAACAAGAAATGGACAAAATGCTGAGTATGTCATGTCTCTCCACTTCACATGGCATTAGGAAACATTTCTACTTTATTCATTTAAGATTCAGTATTAACAGATTTGATTAAACTATATAAAAGTTCCTATCGACAAATGTACTCAACAATATTGTCCATGTTGTCCAGGCTCTTTGTCGCAGAGGAAGGAGTCGGCTCGTTGCAGGAAGGAGTGCTCTGACACTTCAAGTAAACTGCAGAAGAAAAACCAGGAGCTCCAGAGACACTTGGAGAAAGCCTGCCGTCAACTCCAGCTCAGTGTTCGAGGACACAAAACCACAGTGCAGCGCCTCAAAGGTACATGTTTTTCTATGCATTTCAAATGTATTACTCAACTACATCTGTGCCTCTGTGTTGATGACATGCCTCATCTCTCCTAGACGAGCATGAGCACAGCTTACAAAAGGCAAAGGAGGAACATCTGCAGCAGCTGGAAGAAGTGAAGAAAGCCAAAGAATCCTCAGGGTTTGTGCTGTTTTTATCATCTTTGTTCTAATTTAGTAAAGTCTTAATGGCTACCATTTATCTGTTGTATACAAACATGTCAAAAAAGAATCACGGTCTATTTTTAATCAAATACCTTGCAGTATTTTATTGTAGTAATTTGCAAAAAACATCTTCTCCTAGTTTATAAAAAATATCAATCTGCCTTCATTTGAGTGATGTGATGTTATCAGAAATTTAATCCTATTCAGTTACAAATTGAGACAAAGTAAAGCAAACGGCTGCCACAAATCATCCTGTCAGATTAGAGTTGTACAGATATTTAGTATTAGTAGAAAATTGTATGTAACTTGAAACTGAAAGTAATAGATTTAAACTAGAGGCTTTTTTTTTTCATAGATGACATTAGTTGTGTTTTATGAATTTCAATTGAACAATACCAACAGATTTAATGTTCTTGTTGCAGGAGTTCTGATCTTCAGCAAGGCCTGGATGAGATGAAGCAGCAATATTTGATGACTGTAGAAAAGATCAGAGGTTTGTTATCATTCATGGATTATTATTTTTTGTAGGGGGGGTATCTGTGTGGAGTTAAATAATTCTTACGGACACCAGCATTAATAAGTGGTAAATCTACAATATTACACCTGTGATGGAAGGAGTCAGTGCTCACACACAGATTTACATCAAACTCACAGCCTGTGATTGTGTTTTTTTTGTATGACAGAGGACATGCTGCGTTACCTCCAGGAGAGTCGGGAGCGAGCAGCAGAGATGATCCGCATGGAGGTGCAGAGGGAGCGACAGGACACGGCCAGAAAGATGCGGCTTTATTATCTGACCTGTCTGCAGGAGCTTCTGGAGGATGGAGGAAAAACCACAGGGCAAGACGCCATACTTGTTTGTTAAAGTTTGTGTGCTTGCTTCATCATGGCTCCTCAGGCTAATTGTATTGATCCTCTCATGTTCTGCAGAGCTGAAAAGAAAATAATGAATGCTGCAAGCAAGCTGGCGGCCATGGCTAAAGTGCTAGAGACGCCTGTCCGAGGTAAATCTGGAAAGAACTACAGTTTACCAAGTGAGTCCTGTTGCACAGAGCTGTGTTACTGTGGATTATTCTCTCAAAATATCAATGTTTTGTTGACGTGTGTTTTGTTTTTAGCAGATTGTTCAACTACTGTATCCACTGTTGGTTGCCCTCCAGTTCGAAACGCAGCTTTCAACATGAACCCGTCGACCCTACCCGAGCTTCCTGACATCAGAGCAGAGGAGAGAAGAGAAAAGACGTCCGCTGACCCAGAGCAGAAAGCAGCGGCTGCAGACAGGAGTAAACCTTCGAGCCACCAGGACAGTTCTACTTCTGGGAAGGAGGAGGCCCCAGAGGACGCAGCCACGAAACCCCAAACCTCTGCTCGCACGAACCCTGTCTCCAACAAACCGTCCAAACAGTCGACCTCTTCGCATCACAGGGCGCCTCCATCCCAGGTGAATTCAGTCGATGCGTCTGCGAGGAGCAAGAGCAGGGAGCTGTACCTGCAGGGAGCCGACTACCACCCAGACTCAGAGCAACAGAGCAAAGCTTTTCTCGTCCATGAGGCTCCTGTGAGAGGTGAGAAACACACCGACTGGAGCACGACCAGCAGCGACTCAGATAGAAGCTTCCCAGTTCCCCGACTCTCTTTCTCAGGGAGGAAAGTAGAACCGGTGAAGCCGTTTTCCGTCTCTGTGACATCGGCCAGCGACTTTAAAGAGTTCGGCGGTCTCTCCCTGGATGCGTCCGACCTGACAGTTTATAATGAAATCGCCAAGAAAACCCAGACTTTAAACTTTCCCAGTGTGAAGATAAGTACCCACAGAGAGCCAACCCCTGGCTCTGAGGCTGAGCAGCAGCAAAGAGGTGCTTCCAAGCCTCTGTTCTCCGAGCTGAGGCAGCGGCAGCAGGACAGCGGCTTTGAAAGTCCCTTATACCAGCAAAAATAGTACAGAGGCAGATATGAGGGGAAATATGAAGTAGTCAAAACTGACTGGATGATTTCACTTACATTACCAAATAGTGCCTTCAATACAGTGTACACAGTTTACATGAGTGTAGAACTTTTGTCTTTTAAGTTGATTGCAGTGTTTTTTATGTCTGTGTTGTGTCAAGATCGTTAAAGGAATAGTTTGATATATTGGCGAAACACATTTAATCCCTTTCTTGTTGAGTTGGATGAGAAAGTTGATACTAGTATGTTTGGAAGCTGAACATGAAGCTAGTGAGCAGCTGGTTAACTTGGTTTAAAGACTGGAAACCGTTAACAAAAGGTAACAAAATCCACCAGTTTTTTTTAAACTGCTGCTCCTAAATCAGATATAAAGTTAATTTACTATTTATTGACTGAGATTAAAACAAGTTTCAATGAGAAAACGAGGTGAAAAGGGAGCTGCAGAGGAGGAAGTGGGTGGATTCTGTTCACTTCGTGTGTTCCTCCCTGATTTCATTTAATTTGTGCTTTTTCATTCTTGCTAATATTCAACATTCAACTGTCGACAACAAACAAACATGCATATTTGTCAATAATATCAAACTATTTCTTCCAGTGTAAAAGAACCAGAGTTTCTCTCTGCTTTGTACGATCTGTCACCTCAGGCAACACTCCAAAAAACGTTTCTCTTTTTCTCTTTCTCCATCACATTTCAGTCCTGCTTTAAAAAAAACGCAGCTGCAGGTCTGTCCTGAAACGCTGCCAGCACCGTGCTGCTCTTCACATCCTCAGCAGGAGCCGCTGAAACTGTGAGATTATTTAGTGCTCAGTGTCTTCGCTGTCTCACTGTCTCACTGTTTGCCCGAGAGATTTGCTAAACACAGCCGTGATAAGTTAGTTAGTTTAGAATATCAGTGTTACCTGATGGAGGTTAATGTCCATGAGTGTTCAGGTGTTCTGATATACCTGACACGTACATCAGGGGTTTGTGCACTTTTGAAAAGAAAGTCTTCAGGTGTAAAGTCGCAGCTCTGCCCACACCATGAATTGGAACCTGTGACACCTTGCATGAGAGACGCTGGCAGCTCGCCGCCATAAACACACTGAGTGTTAGATAAAGTTAACGTCTACTCAAAGCTTATGTCACAGTTTTTTTAGATTTTAGTTTGTTTTAGGTTTTTGTATTTTGTAAATATGTTTGTCTTATTAATGTCATGCTGTGCATAGATTATGAATGTTTTATATTTATATATATATATATATTGCTTTATTTCATTTGAATAAATCTTATAATTTTCTTGCAAATTAAGAGAGAATAATTCTTTTGTGAAGCAAACCCTGTTGTTGTGAGTCTAAACTAGTGTTTATACAAGAGATGAGTCTTTGTTAGACCCCGACCGTTTGTTTGTTGTTTGTTAGCAATTTTTCATGAAACTCAGTGAAAGAATGGGGAAAAAAATCCATTATATTTTGCCACAGATCTGCACAAAGACAGAGATCCAGGATCACTTTCTTTACAATTGCGAGATATATATCAATATATTTGTCATTTTTACTGATTTGTCAGGGAATAATTCATAGATCTTGTTGACATCAGACTTACTAGGGCACTAATATATGTGTGTGTGTGTGTGTGTGTGTGTGTGTGTGTGTGTGTGTGTGTGTGTTATGTCCCTAAGACGTCTAGGGCATGAGGGACAAACGATTCAAAAATAAACCGGGCCAAAAACAAGAAGCCAGTAGTATAACAAGTATTTTATTATACAACTGTAGGGTGAACACAAAACGGAAGGGGGAAAAAAGAAACACAGCGAACCCCTAACTAGGAACAATATCCACGAATTTAAGAGGAACCTTGGAAACAACACCACAGCGGAACACCAACTACTGTACTGAGAGTTTACTCTCTTTAAAACATATGAGGAGTAGCTGGACTCTGTGTAAATACGTAATTCAAGTTCCTGTGGCAGCTCTGTTGATTTATAACCGGATTGTAAATGTTTTCCTGATCTCCTCCTCCTCCTCCTCCTCCTCCTCCTCATCACCTTCACCAACCCACCTCTCCCTCTTCACTTTGAAACTTCGCCTCTCTAACTGAACTCCTCCACACATCACCATGCTCCTCTGGACCCTGTGTGCAGCTGTGCTCCTGCTCGGCCTCCTCTTCCTCCGCTTCCCTTACCTCCACCTGGACCTCCAACACATGCTGGGAAATGTCCAAACGAGACGCCGGACCCTGAAACACATCCGGAACAACTACACCATCCTGGACCGGTTCCTGGACGCGGTGAGGACGCACCCGCACAAACCGTACCTGCGTTTCAAGGATGAGACGTTCACGTACCGGGACGCGGACGCGCTCAGCAACCAGGCCGCCAGAGTGTTCGTGCAGAGCGGCCGCCTGAAGCAGGGCGACACGGTGGCGATGTTCGTGGGAAACGAGCCCGTGTTCCTGTGGCTGTGGCTCGGCCTGGCGAAGATCGGATGCCCCGCCGCGTTCCTCAACCACAACGTCAGATCCAAGTCCCTGTTGCACTGCTTCAGCTGCTGCGGAGCGTCGACCCTGGTGGCTGCTGCAGGTTCATATGTCAGATCTCAGTCATTCACTTACAGCTGGAAACACATCTTAGTCTGCAGCAGCACTTTGGGGGGGGGGACATCAGAACAAAGTTGGTTCTTGTTCCTCAAATGTGAACTAAATATCTGGGTCACACCTGGAGTACGAGGGGAATCCTGCAGAGCACTTTCACTCTTGAACTATTTGAGGACTAATTGAACGTACTTTTTTTTTTTTTTTTACACAATAAATAATAATAATAATAATAATAATAATAATAAATATAAATAACATGTCAGGTTTATTAATGTCATTCCAGCCTGTAAAACACCCAGTGGAGCTCAGGACCCATGTGCACATACCCACAGTATTTAATCAGTGACTCAAGATCCTGAGGCAGCTTCATTATTTACTAAAGTTAAATACAAACTAGGGCTGAGCTATATGACCATTTATACCAAGATAAAACAATTAAATTTAAATGTCGATAATTATCACAATAAATGTCACATTATTATTTAGTTTTAGATTTAAGAATTAGATTAGATCCTGAGTTAAAGGCTGTGGGTTTTTCTTAATGACAACCACTTGATAAACAGCGAAAACATTTGACAAATCTGAAGTGAATCAGTTATATGTGTGTCATTTTATTGTCTTCCAACTATATGTATATAATTTTACAAAATACACAATTTACTTGGGCTGGGCAATACAGCCGTGAAATATATTTAAAATAAAAATGTTCACATATCAGTTGATATTGATAGTGACATTATTATTTCTGTTCACTGTAAAGATAGATTTTTGTTGCTGAGTGAAAGTTGTGAGATACCTCCTCACTGTACTTACACAATATATAAGCTATATCAGTATTTATTGAACCTTTATTATATTGTTATTTATTAAAATTCTATTGATATTTTTTATTGCCCGGCCCTAAACCCCTCTTTCTAAAAAGTGAACATTTTAAAATGGGTTTAAAACTTGTGAATGAGGATGTAAATCATTCATTAATGCTCTGTCAGTCAGTGACTGATTGTAGGTGCAAGGTTGTGAAGATTTCTGCTGCTGCAGTAAAACACTTTCTTTGTCTTTTCATCTCTATATTTCATTCACTTCTGGGATGTATCATAAGAACAGGATTCATAAAGTCGTCTGTGCAATGTGACTAAATGAAGTGTAAAAACTCTCAGTCATCCAGGTCATTGTATCCTCAGGAGTTGTACATGTACTTCAGTGACACGTCAGAATCATCAGATTAAGAGTTGATTCTGTTAACGTGTGTGATGTGCATGGAGTTATGATGAGGTTTGATTAAAAACAGGGAATAATCCTATTAATGATATGAAATGGTGACAAATGCACTTTATACAAATACAAAGGCCAGAACATTAAAGAGGAGGTAGCTTAGTAGAAAGTATGTACAGCTACTCACAACACTGTACTTACTTCAAACCTTTAGGTACTTGTACCTACGTATTTCCTTTTATGTTACTCGGACTCCACAGATTTATTTACAAGGTTTAGTTGCACTTTGCCAAATAAGATTTTAAATGAACTTCAAACCATACTGCATGTTTGAATATGTTATAAAATATGATTTGTTATAGATATGAAAATTACCAGAGGTAAAGTGATTTGTGGCCTTTTACAAAAAAAAACAATATTACACTGTCCACTGTGAATGTGATCACATTCTCCTTCAGCTATTTTAAGTCTCTGAGTGTCAGAGAACGATCATGCTCCTTGGGTTTTATCTCCAGAGTTGCAGGATGCAGTGGAGGAGATCCTGCCCAGTCTGCTGGAGCAGCAGGTCACTGTTTACATCCTGACTGACACGAGCACGACCGTCGGCATGGAGAGCTTCACAGATAAAATGAGCCTGGCCTCTTCTGAGCCCCTGTCCAAGGATTTAAGGTCCCACGTGACGCTGCACAGTCCAGCAGCCTACATATACACATCTGGAACAACAGGTGAGCTACTTCAGGCTCTAACATGTGTGATCCCACAGTGACATGTCAGCTACATGCAGCATCTGGCTTCTTTTCACCAGGTCTCCCTAAAGCAGCGGTGATCACTCACACCAAACTGTGGTTCTTATCTTGGCTTCAGCGCACATCAGGAGTGAACTCCAGTGATGTGATCTACGTCAGCCTCCCTCTGTATCACAGCACCGGCTTCCTCGGCTGCACCGGAGCCATTGAGAGAGGTACGCACACCTCTGGGTTGAACAGGCATTTAGTTCAAGGAGGAGGTTATAGTGTTATTCTAAATTTTCCTTATTGTCAACAAAACCAAGACCAAAACAAAAAGATGCAAGGGTCGTCGCGTCCAGCCTCTGTCACTCATAGTGGAAGTAATGAGACTGTAAATGTGACTCATTGTGTTTAATATCATCATGTTTAAAATCCACTCAAACCACAGACTGTATATAAAGATGGATGACACATCCCCAGTTACTGTCCAGACATGAAGCCAAAATATCTGGGATACGAACGCTGCCATCTCGCTCATTTGGAGCCAGAGTCTGCACAGCGGCGATCGGGGGATGTAGCTGCGATATCAAGGTCCTGCCGAATCACGTACTCGACCAATCACGAGTCAGTCTCAGCTGTCAATCATGATGTTTCACCTTGTTTTTAAAGCATCTAATAACCAATTAAAACCAAACTTACTGGTCAAATTATCTTTAAAAAAAAAAGATCAGTGTGATAAGAAGTACCTAAAATCACAGAAAAATATATTTGACCAGTGTACTTTGATGTTTTAGTTTAGTCCATGTCCCACATACTACCATGGAGGAGGCGGGATTTAGGACCTGCACTGTAGCCAGCCACCAGGGGGCAACCAAGACGCTGTGGCTTCACTTTAGAGGAGCTGTTTTTATAAAACAATAGAAACAAATCATATTTTTCTGCTTAGAAAATATTAAAATATATATAATTAAAAAAATGTCCCCCACCTCCTCTTCCATGGTTGCTGTTTGTCACCTTGCTGTTTGCGTGCAGGTATCACTGTGGCTTTGAGGAGTAAATTTTCTGCCTCTCAGTTTTGGGACGACTGCAGAAAATATAACGTTACTGTCGTACAGTACATCGGCGAGATCATGCGTTACCTCTGCAACACACCAAAGGTATGTACCGTCTGTGGCAGCACAAACACTAACGCAGCTACTGTCACCTCTGATGTTCTTCTACCGTCTTTCCTGTCAGAGGCCCAACGATCGAGACCACAGAGTCAGACTCGCGCTGGGCAACGGGATTCGAGCTGATGTCTGGAGGGAATTCATCAGCAGGTTTGGGAAAATCCAAATCCAAGAGTTTTACGGCGCAACAGAGGGGAACATTGCTCTGCACAACTACACCGGCAAGATCGGCGCTGTGGGGCGAGACTCCTTCCTCAACAGGGTAAAAGTTCTTGTTTTTTTCCCACATTATGAAGTAAAATGTGTTCATCAATATGGTTGTGGTTTTTGTCTTGCAGATGCTTTTCCCATTGTGTGTGATCAAATACAACGTGGAAAGAGGAGAACCTGTGCTGGATTCATCTGGGTTCTGCATAAAGGCTGCGAAAGGTGTGTCAGTACCATAAATAATATGGTTACTATTTAAATTTTATATGTTACACTTAGTTGGCTTTTAAAAGGCCATTACCTACATCTTTAAACTCATTGTCCTTAAATTGGACAATTCTATAATACAATACAGGCACTGGGATATATCCCCAGTGGAGTAAAGATGGAAATTATTATTGGATCATTATGTAGAAAAACTGGTACTGTCCGTTTGTTTGTTTGTTTGTAAACAAGATTACACAAAAACTACAGGACTGTTTACCACAAAACACTGTGGAAGGATGCATTATGGGTCAGGAAATAACCCATCAAATGTTTGTTTGAGTTTTCGCCATTTTCCTTGATTTCTCTGAGAAGAATTCATGGATCTTGATTAAAGCTCACTGAGGAATCTGTGATCTGCACCAAAGTTGAATGGGTTCTTCCTTGGCCCATGTCTCGTGCTTTCAACAACTTTTAACGTAAATCCATTCAGTTGTTTTTGAGTAATCCTGATAACAAACAAACAGACGGGGGTGAAATCATAACCTCTTTGACGGAGGTAAAAAGGGAAAATACCCAAAACAGTATGTTCATGTTTTAAAATAATATGTAGGGATGGAAGGTCTACTTGGACGTATGACATCAGTATTTCTGATATTGTTGCTATGACCCCAGTCAGCACTTTTCACCTTGGTGAATTCTGTACATCATTAAAAATATTTAAGTCCATTTTCTACATTCATACATCTGAATGATCCCTGTGCCCTACAACACTTTATAATTGTTGTACATGTGAAACTTTACTTTAAACACAGTATGTTGCCTCTAGGTCTCTGTTGCACATGACACCATAAGAGACTGGTGAGGTCACCTCACCAACTGTTTGAACCTCCTCCCTCAGGTGAATCTGGACTGTTGGTATCGGAAATATCAGTGAGCACTCCGTTCTTTGGTTATGCCAGAGACCTGCAGCAGACAGAGAAGAAGAAGATGCACGACGTCTTCAAGAAAGGAGACGTGTACTTCAACACTGGCGACCTGCTGTGTGTCGATGAGGATGATTTCATCTATTTTCACGATCGAGTCGGAGACACGTTCAGGTTGTGTTTCAGTCACGTGCAGTTTAAACCTCTTGGTGCCGCGCAGCCTGTAAGATTTGTTTTTTATCGTCACCAGATGGAAAGGAGAAAATGTGGCCACAACTGAGGTGGCTGACATCATGACGGGGGCTGACTGCGTCAAAGAGGCCAACGTGTACGGAATTAAAGTGCCAGGTAATTCTCACTGGACATCGTCCTCAAACAGACGTATAACAGGACAAAGACAAATAACAACTAATTTCATTTGATGAGCAATTCATTTAATCAGTAAAATGTCAGGAAATAGTCAAAAATATCCATCACAACTTCTTAAAAACCAATATGCCGTCTTCAGATGCCTAAAGATTTGAAAACACTTAAATATATTCACTCAACAATAACTTTAAACAGAAGAGCAGCATGTGCTCATATTTTAGAGGCTGCTACTTAGGACTCTTTGGCATTTTTGTTGAAATGACTTAAACAAATCATCAATTCTTAAATTAATCAAAAAAAATTGTATTAAGTGAGTAAATTTAATCCATTCACAATCTTTAAGACATTTAATTTCATGATTTAACCCTAATTTATTCTTTAATCAGTGAATTGATTAATTTATCTCTAACATACGTACTTTGCTTCAGAAATCTGAAAAGCGTCAGCCAGCATTTAATATTTTAATAGAATAAAACATTAATAAATCATTTTTATAATTAATTTAACATTCAACATTTAAAATTGAATTAAAAGTTTGTTTTATTTCATTTGTCTCACACAATATTGATCTGACAAAATAATACTAATTACTAAAACTAAGCTACTCATATATCTAATAATACATCTATTTATTTATATGTTTATAGCCATCTATTGGCCCTGTGCAACTATACAAACCCCAACTGAACACATGTTAATAGTTCACCATGATGTTGAGTCACTTCTTAATGTTTAATAATTGATTTATAACTAAAATGAACAGGGAACACCAACAAGTATTTGCTCATTTCACAGTCAAAGGGAATTTAGTTTTTCTACAACCAACCTAATGACCACATCAGATTTATTGAGTATTCTCTCCCAGATGTTTGATAGGTTAAACTAATATAAATCACTACATTATTTTAAATAAAGAGCAAGTTAAATGTGAGCTCCACGTGTTGGCTTTGTTCTGTGTGCATGTTACAGACCAGACACATTGTTTTCAGGTAAAAGGTCACAGCTCATGTTATAAACTCCCAGTGGACCTTGCCTCGGTTGAAGCTGTGTTTACACTCTGTCAGTGTGTTGAAGTCAATGCCCTGGTCGTAAACTTTGACCAACAAAAGCAGTTTTATGCGGATACTGGCCGCATCACTGGTTTTAGACTCTGAAACCAGACTGAGAACAAGTTCATCCTGGGTTTCAAGTTGTCCCAGTCCAACCGTGATGTGCAAACAGACGACCTCACCCCAGGGATCGGGCGCAGTTTGTGTAAAGACACAGGCAGGTCAAAGTTCAAAACACAGACAGATAACCTACATTGGAACATGTTACATCATACGACTCGGAACAGAGTGAACTTTCAATCACAAAACAATGAAAGCAAACACTGGAGCGGTGGACTGACGCTGATGTCTGATTGGCCACAAGAACCGAGACCCACTGACCCTCTGGTTGAGAAGACACTGCAGCATATTTACGACTTAAACGTCAAGATATCCCAAGTGATGTCATGTTGTCAAACACCGAAAAAGAAGGAGTGTTCCAAGAGATTTTGAGGGCTCCAGGCAAAAGGGACCCAAATTATACAACTTTTATCAGAGGCTATCTATACTACTGTTGTTTATGTGTAAGATTGGTGGACTGTCCCCTTTAAGAGCTGTGATAACAGGGGTACCATTATGTATTGTTATGCACATTGAATCAGTACAGTAAACGGATTTCTTGTGTATCTTGATTTAATGTTCTGTTACAGGTCAGGAGGGGAGGGCTGGGATGGCTGCTGTCACTTTAAGAGACGGACAGAAGCTAGACTCTGCAGATGTTTTTAAACACGTTGAAAACTTCCTGCCAGCCTACGCACGACCACGGTTTATCAGGATTCAGGTGCATTTCAATTCAATTTTTTTCCCCAATGTATGTCTGCCCTGTGATACTCTGGTGACCCATCCAGAAGGTTCCCCGGCCTCTCACCCAGTGACAGCTCATAGGATAAGTGGTATAGATAATGGGTGGATTCTTTCTGTGGTGTTGAGAGCGTGATTTATTTACTATCATTCATGTGTTTTAATCATTTTGATTGTTGCAGAGCTCCATCGAGGTGACGGGCACGTTCAAGCATTTGAAGGGGAAGCTGGTGGAGGAGGGCTTCGACCCAAATCTAATAACAGACCCACTCTACTTCCTGGATGAGAAAGAGAGGAATTACATCCCACTAACGCTGGACATCTTCAATGGAGTGACATCGGGGAAAATCAAAATATAAAAGATTCTTTTATATTTAGGAAAAATCCACCTGTGATGCTGGGTTGTGATTTATCGTCACGCCAGTGTTTGTTCTTCTACCTCTGTATTCATGTCACAACTATCCCCTCATGACTCTGTAACACATGTATGCGAGTGACATATATACAGAACGCATCTACACTTACACACTGCTGCAGTGACACTGTGGCTTCAAATGAAACAATAAGCGAATTTTTCCTGTTGAAGAAAACCGAGCTGTGAGCCTCTTGATAAAACGGCCACTTCTCAGTGCATTCTGCTCTGTGGAGTCTATTGTCAGTGTAGGAGGGGACATCTCTGGCCTGGACACAATACACCTCTCTTTGTATGAGAGTGTCTGCTGTAACGTCCCTCCCTCTACCGAGGGACAATGATCTGACACAGAAAAGACTATGGCCAACATCGTCATCTTCTGCTTAATAGAATAAAATAAAGCAATAAAACTATCTCTTATTTTCCTCCTTCATTAGATCTGAACCCATGCTTTTTAAGACACTGTTAAATATCGAAGTTAAAGTTAAAATAAAGATATCACATGCTCTAAAATGGCCCTTTTAATTTTTAAAAGAAATGAATCATTAATGTGGACTAAATGACTCATTTCTCACACACACTTCACACACCACTGATACCTCATGTTTATCCTGCAAATATTAGAGTCTGTTATTTTTGGCTCATTAATCTATGTTAATTCAGAAAAGCGACTTTTGAAGTCCTGCCGACTTTATGACACGTTGAGTTTAATAACTCGTGTGACTTTCTTAAAATAACCACACGTGACTGGTTTGTTGTGTCGTGTTCAACACGAATCCTCATCAGTGTCTATAAAGCACGACAGAGTGTTTCTGATCCATGTGACACTGACCCTCTGGTTGGGAGCAGGGAGACCCAGGTGTTGGTGTGACCGCAGCTCAGACATGGAGAGCAGCCGCATTAACCAGCGGGTTAAATACATAAAGTCTTAAGTGTAAAGCATGTGGTTCTTTTTCTTTCCTGTCTTTGTGGTTTAGCTGAACATTAAGAGCTGTGTGTGTGTGTGTGTGTGTGTGTGTGTGTGTGTGTGTGTGTGTGTGTGTGTGTGTGTGTGTGTGTGTGTGTGTGTGTGTGTGTGTGTGTGTGCGTGTGTGCGTGCGTGCGTGCGTGCCCTTGTTTTTCTGGCCTTTTCCAGCACTGACATTGACAGGACCAGTACACTTCATGGGGACCAGAGCCTGGTCCTACTGATGCAAAACGTCATTTCTGAGGTTTTAAGTTTTAAGGTTAAGTTTAGCCTAAGGTTAAAGATAGGTTTAGGTTTAGGTTAGATTAAGGTCAAGTTAAGGTTAGGTAAGTAGTAACAATGGTTAAGGTTCGAATAAGTCTCCTGTAAGTCAATGTCCTCTCCAATGTGTGTGTGTGTGTGTGTGTGTGTGTGTGTGTGTGTGTGTGTGTGTGTGTGTGCGTGCGTGTGCGTGCGTGCGTGCGTGCTGTGTGTGTGTGTGTGTGTGTGTGTGTGTGTGTGTGTGTGTGTGTGTGTGTGCGCGCGCGCTTCACTACGTCCTTCTAAAAAAAACCAACACCGAGTGCAGTTAACTTTCTAACCTGCAGGTGTCGCGGGTGTAAGTCTGTGTGGATGGGGTGAGTGTGTCTCCTAGTGTTTGTCTCTTGTCCTCCGTCCCTCCTCTCTGCGGAGGAGCTCGCCCCGCTCAGCAGCAGGTGAACAACACAACATGAGAAGCGATCAAACACTGAAAGAAGCGCAGTGTAAAACGGGAGCAAACACCCGCTCTCAGTCCGGAATGAGGGAGGGGTCAGCGGGTCGGCGTTGAGCACCGCCCCGGGTAGAGCTGCTGAACTTTGTCACAAATATCCAGTGTTTCCTCCCCCTCACGCACACACTCACACACTCACACACTCACACACTCACACACTCACACACACACACACACACACTGATGAGCCAGCTTACAGGCAGAGCTGCAAAATGTACATGTGGTTCACCGTGCTGGCCGGACTGGCTCTGCTGTCCCTGCCGGTCATCACTACACTTTTCCCGTACTTTGCCGCGGACTTGACGTACATCCTGCGGAGCCTCCGACTCGGCGTCAGGCTCATCAAGTACAAGAAAGGCAAGAGTTTCTACAGCATCCTGGACTGTTTCTTGGACGCGGTCAAGAGACACCCCGATAAAATCTTCCTGCGCTTCGAGGGTCGGGACTTTTCTTACGGAGATGTGGACAAGCAGAGCAACAAGGTGGCCCGAGCCCTGCAGGCTGCAGCCCGGCTGCAGGAGGGGGACGCGGTGGCCCTGTTTCTCCCCAACGAGCCCAGCTTCGTGTGGATCTGGCTCGGCTTGTCCAAACTGGGGTGTCCCTCAGCCCTGCTGAACTTCAACATCAGGTCCAGGTCCCTGCTGCACTGCTTCTCCTGCTCCGGGGCCAAGGTCATCATCACCTCCCCAGGTAGGAGAGAGAGAGAGAGAGAGAGACGAGGGCCAGGGCCAGGGCCGCAGGAAAGAGGGTCAGGGGTCCATTCAACAGAATGAAAAACAAAAAAGAAAAATCACTCATTATCCACTCACCACTATGCTGATGGACGGGTGGGTGAAGTGTTTGAGTCCCCAAAACACTCAGTATATGGGGACCAATCTTTAAACGTAAAAAAACTTACATAAAACTTAAACCTAAAACCTTAAAACAACTGTTAATGATGCTGAAGTTTTATAAATAACTGTGATGAATGATAAAGATTAATTGTGCACATTTCAGACTGAACTATCTTATTGTTCCACAGAAGAAAAGACATGTCTGGTTTCATTTATCTGTTACCTGTGTGTAATTACACGTATGTTTTTAATATATATTATATTTGTACATACAGCATGTTATGGGTTTATGAAGGTAACTGCAGCAGTGCTGATCTGTTAATGATTTCTTTATTTTAGTCTGAACCAGAAGTGAGAAGTAAAGTGTAAAATAAAGCAGATACAAACTGAAATGCCTTTGGATTGTAGGGAAACTACTAGGATTGTTTATTATTTTGTGTTTTTGGATACTTTTAGATATATACATGTGTTACAGCAGATAACTGTTACGTGGAGATATGTCATACACAGATTTATTCCAACTTGTCGCAGTCTCTCCTGGACAAGTACATATTTTACAGTGGTCAAAATATGAACTCTCTCCTCTGCTGTGTTTCGAGTTCGGGTTAAAACCAACCTGAGCGCTGTTATTGTAAAGTAGCAAAGAAGAATGCAGACCAGTAAAGAGGTATTTAGTTTTAATCCCTTCACCTCCTGCAAGGAGTCAGTCGGAGTGCTCCACATTCACTCCTGCAGATCAAGGTTATTTGAGAAAACATTGCTCTCAGGACTCCAGTTTTCCACACTCCCTATGGCTCATGGAGTTTTACTCCTGAAAAATGCATTTGAGCTGAGCTGCCTGCACCATGTGCTCGTATCCCAGTGGGGCCCGAGGTAACATGATGCAGGCATTCATGTGCAGGATTGTGCAACACAGCGCTCTGACATATAACATGGAGCTGAAGGCTTTTCTATGTTTGCAGAGCTGCAGGACGCTGTGGAGGAGGTTCTACCGATACTCAGGGAGCAGGGGATCAGTGTGTATATCCTGTCGGACAGCTGCCGTGTCCAGGGCATAAACTCTTTGTCTGACAAGATCTCCCAGGCCTCAGATCAGCCTCTGTCCCGGGACCTCAGAGCCAATGTCAATATCAAGAGCACCGCTCTGTACATCTACACGTCAGGCACCACAGGTACACCAGAAAACTTCTCTGAAAACTCAACAAATGTCTGCATTTCTTTTTGCACAATGTGTCCATGTGCTCAACACAAACTAAATGGGGACCCACTCATAAAAAGCTGCTCCATAGCTCGACTAGTGGTCATAAACTCCACAGGGAAACTCTAGTTTCTTATGCTGGATTGTTAGAACAGGACTCATCCCCTCCCACACACTGTTATAAATCTAAAGCATCTATTTAACCGAATAGAAAATGGTAAATTGTCTGTATTTATATGTTTTTTTAGTGACCAGTCAAAGCACTTTCCATACAGTGAATCTATGTGCAACACTTTCTTTATCACACATCACTCACACACAGTCACATCACAGCCGTCAGGGGCAGTTTGGGGTTCAGTATGTAATGGGGGGATGGGGATTGAACCACGACCTTCTGCTAAGTGGACGACCCGCTCTATCTCCAGTAAAAGAGGGAAGAGGCAAACATACAACAGATGTCTCAATCAAACCAAAGTAATGTTTGGTTTACATGATATTTGTCTTTTTCACTCGGACAGCAGGTCCTCCAGACCACAGGTTTCTTCATAACTACCACTGTGGCAGCAGGTCTGTAGGTTTGATGTACGCACTCTGATAATTCTGTGATGTTAAAGTGACGTTCACAATTCAAAAAAATTCAATATGAAACACTTTGAAATGAAATGAAACATGGTTGTAAAATGGAGTATTTGTCTCTGTTAATGGTGGCCACAGTCAGCGCAACACCTATGAATGTTTCTTTGTTGTCTCGGGTTAAATTGATTGTTGTGGCCACTTGTCACGTTATAACGGACATGTTGAACGTGTTAGTTCGTTATTTACACATCCAGCAGACGAGGAGCGATATCAGTGTGTATTTGGATTCTTGTTTCTTGCCACCTACAACAACTCCTGTGTGAAATATGTTGCTCTTTAGCTGCTGAATGCTCCACCACATTCACCGGCTAGTTGTTAACTTTGACTGTTTGGTGCTGTGCAGTAGACCTCGGCTGGGGTCATATTTTTCTGTCCCTTTTAAGCCCAGAAGAAACTAACTGTGCACAACCAAAACCTGATGCAGATGAGTTTGTGAACCAAGTCCCTGGCACTCACGGTTATTGCCCGTTCTTAGAGTAAATTGAAGAGAAAAAGTTACAAATATACCCAGTACTGTGAATGAACAGCAGAGAGGTGGATCACACTGAAGGAGTGGGTTAATCTATGTCTGGATGTTTTGAAACCCTGTGTAAAAACAGATCCCTCTATTTGTTGCATTCAAAACCCTGACATGATTAATTGTTCTTCTACCTCCGCAGGTTCACCCAAAGCAGCGGTTGTCACCCATGAGAGGGTTTGGGCCGCCTCCTTCATCCAGGCAGCGTGCGGGATCACAGCAGACGACATCTTCTACATCAATCTTCCTCTGTATCACAGCGCAGGCTTCCTCATCGGGTTGTCAGGAGCCATTGAGAGAGGTAATGATCCTCCTGATCTTCTCACGAGAAGAAGAATAAAAGCATTTACACAGCTGGTTTTGGGGTTTTGAAGAAGGTGATGTGTTCGCAGTGAGATAAAAGCTGTATAATCTGTGTGACGTCATGTCTGCTGCAGGTATGACCGTTGTTCTGAAGAGAAAGTTCTCTGCCTCTCAGTTCTGGGACGACTGCAGGAAATATAACGTGACAGTAGTGCAGTACATCGGTGAAACAATGCGCTACCTCTGCAACACGCCCAAGGTAACGAGGCCAACTTGAGATTACATAAATCATGACCTGTTTTAATTGTGTCTCTTACTAATCAGAAGTGATGCCACTGTTTGCAGAGGGACAACGAGAAGAACCACAAAGTGAAGATCGCCATCGGAAACGGAGTCCGGGAAGACATTTGGTCGGAGTTCCTGAATCGCTTCGGTGACATTCAAGTCAGAGAGTTGTACGCTGCCACAGAGGGAAACATCGGCTTCATAAACTACACGTCCAAGATCGGAGCGGTGGGGCGACTCAATTTTGTCCACAGGGTAAGTAGAGGAACATGTGCTGTGTTTTTAGTCATGGTGGTTATGTGGCTCCAGGGACGCTCTGTCCGTCTCTCAGGCTGATATGTTTCAACAATACCGGATGGATTGACACAAAATAGACATTCAAGGTCCCAAGAGGATGAAGCCTTGACTCTTCATGGAGCATCTCAACAACTATCAGATAGATGACCATGGAATTTAGTCCAGAAATTCATGTCCCCCTCAGGATGAATCGTAATGATACTGGTAATCTTTGACTTTTTATCTAGCACAGGGGTTGAACCTTTTTCTTATCAAGGGGCCACTGACCAACATTGTTTGAGGGCCACACTACATACTGAACACTGTGTTTATACCTTCATTTGTTTTTGAACTAATGTTTGTCATTTTAACGTCTCTTATTATTGATTAAACCTGCAAAACAAATGACATTCCCAACATCAGCTGTTCTCCATGTTTAGCGCTAGCTTAATTCGCAAATGTGGGCTAGCATTTCGCTCAAAAGAGAGCGGTGCCCAGAGCCTCAGAGCAGCATCACTGTAGACTCTTGTTAAACAAGCAAAGCAAAACTTAATCAACGATTAAATCAAATGCAATGATTTTCCCAATGATTTACATTTTGATGAATGTTGTCTTTGTTCTTTCTTAGTTATTCTTCCCCTACACTTTGATCAAGTTTGACATTGAGAACGAGGAGCCTGTCAGAAACTCTGAGGGTCTGTGCATCGAAGCAGCCAGAGGTGAGTGGACATCACACTCTCACACGAACCCTTTGGATTCTTGGTGTGCATCTTGTAGAGGTCACTGTGGCTCTATGGGAAACCGTGATGACCATTTTTCCTGTGTCTCCTTATCAGGTGAGACGGGACTTTTGGTGGGAAAGATAACTCAGAGGTCTCCCTTTATTGGATACGCTGGTAACCAGAAACAGAACGAGAAGAAGAGGCTCCACAACGTTATGAAAAAGGGCGACATGTACTTCAACACGGGGGATCTGCTCCGGTTTGACCACGAGAACTTTGTGTACTTCCAGGATCGAGTCGGTGACACTTTCAGGCATGTAGTCACTAATTATGTATTTATCGATCTGTTGTGTTGCTTCTGGTTTTCTCAAAAGATGATTCTGTTTTGACCAAATCTATTTTACAAAACAGGAAAATGATTTTCTCTGTCAGACTCTTAATTTTGAATTTATTCTCCGGTCATCCGATTGACTGAGGTGCAGAGGAAATGTGTTTTAGACAAAATCTCAAGACCCTATCTTCCCATTTATTTTAAATTGCACTTGCTGTGATGTCACTGATGACATCCCTTTTAGGGATAATGCATCATTGCTTCATACAATTTTAAAGTAACAATTCATCTTTTTTTGATTGTTTTTACAGATAATAGACAGAATTTGATTACAGCATTTTATTTCAAGATTGACATAAGTTTGACTGCTCAATTTTTCATACCCAACACAATAAGATATATTCACAGTTTGTCTCAGTTCCGTACCAATAAGGAACTCATTGGAATGGTATGATTATCAAAATGACCTAATAGCACTGATCATGTGTCCAAGTTGCAACACTGCGGTTTCAACATACTGTTTATTCTAAGAAAAACTGTCGGTGTGACTTGGTTTCAGATGGAAAGGAGAGAACGTTGCCACATCAGAGGTCGCAGACAATCTCACAAAGGCTCATTGCATTTTTGAGGCAAACGTCTATGGTGTTGAAGTTAAAGGTAAAAGAACACTCATGAGCTGTCCTGTAGAAATGTGTCTCTGAAGTTGAAGGTAATCATAAATTCATGAACGATGTATTTAACAATATTTCCTGGTACACTGATAAGGTCATGAAGGGCGAATCGGCATGGCAGCTGTCACTTTGAAAGAAGGAGAAGATTTTGACTGCTCAGACGTCTACAAGCAGGTGGTCGACAACCTCCCAGGATACGCCAGACCTCGATTCATCCGAATTCAGGTAACAAAAACTAGATTTATATATTTCTTTACTGCTGCTTATTGGCTTCTTCTTGATCTTGATCATTCAAGCTTTTCAACATGACCTGCAGAGGAACTCCCGAGAACCGGGTCACGACTGTAACGTATTCATTCTCCTGCAGTGATCACATCGGGCTCCAGGCGGAGAAAGTCCGCACTTTGTCTGGGTCTCAGCGCAGACGTTTGCCATCACACATACACGTCCTCCTGAGACACGGCGTAGAATTTCTAATATAACCTGCTCTCACTACTAAGCTCTGAGTTGATCAGAATGTACGATGATTCTGGGTTATTTCTGCTGTGTAGTCACATCATTTAAGCCTCAGATTTAGCCTCACAGGAAACATACGAGCTGCCTCATCGTCTCCATTCAAGTTGTTGCTCATGAGGAAAACTGCAGACTGCCCTTTATCATTTTAGTCTTAAAAAGATGCCAGACTTGATTGTCAGAGAGAAGTGGAATATTATTCATTCATTTTAAAGGTTTACTGTTCATTTTGTAGTGGTTTAAATTTGCATTCATATTTATTGTCAGATTCCTATCAAAGAAATTATAGGGGAATTACAATGTACTAGGCTGGATGTCCGCACATATTGGGCCGGACTTTCTCCTGAGCTCTTTCTCACATGAACAACACAGCAGGGTTTTTTTTTTAGAAACAGAGAAATCTGGAAATTCCCCAGAGTTCAGTGCATGTGTGAAAGCAGCTAATGTGTTCACATGAGGACAGGAAGTGGAGTTATTGAGTGCGCTGTGAATGTAGGGAAAACACTGAAGTCAGGTCAGGATTCACGGTGCGTCCCTCGTGTGTTGTTCAGAAACTGAAGTTGGACTGAAACGCTTCTAACCTCCACGCCTTTTCTCTGTTGTAGCCCTGCCTGGAGATGACGGGGACGTTCAAGATGAGGAAAGTGAGGTTGGTGCAGGAAGGATTCGACCCGGCTCAAATCGAAGATCGTCTGTACTTCCTGGATCCTGAGAGAAAGAGTTACGTCCCGCTGACGGAGGAGATCACCAGAGCGATAGCGTCGAAGGACATCAAACTCTAATGCGAACACGACCCGTCGCTGTTTGCAAAAGATTTAACAGTTTACTCGTGGACCTTCATCGCGATCAACTAATCTCAGGGGCTGACTTTGAAACGTCACATCATCATTATCATCATGTGAAGAGACACTTTTCTTTTTAAATTAACTCAACTACGGTTCATCTCTGCAGTTATGTAAATGTCTTCCACGACATGGAATTTATTTGCTATTGTCTAAAGCTTTTTGCATCAGACTGAGGACACACTAATATATAAAAAACTAATTTAGGTCAGTTATTTTGATTTCTTAAACTTACTTATATCACATACGATCAGTGCGGGTTTATCAGTGTACCTTTGCACTGATGTTACAAACAGCCACCGTCATTCCTCTGTCAGGTTGTGTGATTGTGTGATTAGTAGCTCAAACTGTTAACCTACACTTGTATCATGAAAGTCTGGGTCTTTTCTTTCTGTTGTTAATCTATAAGCTGCTGCTGCTGTGCTCCTGTAAGCACACATGTGAACAGAGCAGCTGTATGACGGGGACTGACCCACACGACCTTTGAGATAAAACTACACTCAGACTTTGTCACGAGCCTGGTCACACGGCCAACAAGTAAATGTTCTGGTGCCAGACAAAGTACATTTTGTTGTTGTCGGACACTGAATTTAACATCACTTAAAAATGACTTTTGCTTGTTGTTTCTTCACTTGTTTCTCTGTGTTTGTTAGTTAGCAGGATTACAAAATATCTACTAGACAGAGTACCATGAAACTTGGTGGAAGGATGAGGTACGGGTCATTTCCACTGATTTTTCCTAGGGAACAATTAATCTTGATGAAAACAATCAGGTTTATTTAGAGAACAATCATCTATGAGTGTGTGAAATTCTCTCTCAGCTTGATTGAATCTAGGGGACTGTTGGGCCTTGGCGGACGCACAGTGCTCTGCTGAGTTTGTGACGGGAACAGCCAATGTCTCAGTAGCTCATATATCAGTGATTTTATCCAGTCATTAAACTTTTGATTCGAGAAAGACTTGTATTCTTACATTGTGAATTATAGTTTAAATGAAATAACTGAATTTTTTTTGTTGAAAACCCACTTATTTAAGGTAATCTTAAAAAAAGGGTTAGGAACACATTTTTGATTCAACATTGCCACTGAACAGGATGAGGTCATTTCAAAAAGACACAAGGAAAAATTAGTTTTTACAGAAGAGAAGTTGTGGTTAGGAAACTGATGGGATGCCTCATGTTTTAACGAAGATCGTCTGCGTTGGATTTAAGTTTTGCTCAGTTCACTAAATGCACATGTTGAATGTTTTAATGAAGCAGCTGTGAACGGTAAAAAAAAGCCTAAATCAATCATTGCAAACGGTTCTCGCCAACTTCTGAACCCACAGAGGAATCCTTTATAGCATTTGGCAGAAAAAAACAGTCTGGGCGTGTTACTATGTAAAACATCTGGGGCCGTACACACACGTACACACACACACACACACACACACACACACTCTTGACTGAGCCAAACTTGTCGATCAAGGCGTTCAGGCTCAGCAATGATAGGAAACTCCTCTGATAGTTTCGGTTTAGGGAGGGGAGGTGGTCAGGTCTGTTGCCAGGTGTGACACATTCTTCTTGGGATTGGCCGATCAAACAATGTAAATAACTTTGTGATAATGGGCAGTGAATTGTGAGCTAATCATTGTGTCATTATGAATAGTGTCATGTATTTAATGAACATTTGGATCCGGATCAGAGGGGCCAGGAAATCTTTTCTTTCTCTTTCAAATTGAAGGGGGGGGGGGGGGGGGGTGTCTAAGAGAATGGTTCATGGATCTTAATGAAATAAACCCAACTGATATCTATGAGTGTGTGCGATAAAGTGCACCTTGTTTGGCCTTGGCGGTGGTATGTGCTCCACTGATGGTCATTCTAGTTTTTTAATTTACTTACATTTGTTTACTGCTAATCTCACTACTCAGTCTGTTAGATAGCTGAGCTTTCATCAACATCTGTGATTGCTGGACAGTCTCTGGACAGTCTCTGTAAGCAGGAGCGGTGAACGACATCAACCATGACCAGAAAAAGAAGCAGAAAACTCAACTCCACAGACGACCGGTGTTTACTGTTAACACCATTTTAAGAGGAAGATCAGGACCTGGTGTTGAAGCACAAACACAGGAGGCATAGGAGAGAAATAGTGCCTGATTCCCTCTGCCCTAGTGAGGAGGGTGTGCACACAGCGGTGGTGTGTGAGTGTGTTGTAGTCTAACAGTGCAGCACACACACAGGATTCTTCACGCACAGGTGCAACAGTATTTATTTAAAAACTGCTGGCAGAGTAATCTGAAATAAGTGTTAATTAATAAAACTCTTAAGCTTCTTAAAGTCCCCCTCACTGCTCCGCTCAATTACAACGTTTTCTCTACGGCTGAGATGAGATTGTGAATAACTGTTGAGGGGAAATTCTTTCAATTTTCTACGAATTGCAATCACTTGAACTTTTTTCGGAAACACAGCCCCTTGTAGTCTGGAGCAAAGCACAAAACTGGAGTCCAACTAGCAGTTACTTTAAAAATGAATTTATTTATTAATACAGTGGTATACTTAGAAATGTGTCGCAAAGGAAACCAACAAAACAAAACCGAAGAGAAATCAAAATAAATAAAAAGAATGTCAGCCACACAGGAAAATAAACTAGTGTTGGGTTGAAGCAGTGTTATTATATCAAAAGAAAATAGTACTGATGTGCCATAATAAATTGTCTATTAGTACAAAAATACATTTCAGGGCACACAATACAGCATCCAGTATCACAAATAAAGGAAGGGACCACTCTTCACAGCAGACCCCCTCAAGTACATCTTTTAAAATCATTTAAACCAAGCACTTCTCTATTTTGTAAATAAGAATAAAAACTTTTTCTGACTGTTAAAAATGCCTTAAGTAGTGTGTGTATATGTTGGTAAAAAAGTCGGACTTATTACTGCTTATGTCAGTTCCAAGGCTCAGGGGTATAACCAGAATACAAACATAACCAATGTAACCGCTTTGTCTTTTTTAAACAAACCTTTTCTCTTTTATACAAAATAACAAAGATGTACAAAAGTCAATTTACAGAGAACCAAGGCCATATGCTAGCAATATGTACAGCCACAATTTTAAACATCTTCTAGCTTTTTGTATTTCCTCAGACTTCATATGCATAGCAGTAAAAGAAAGCATACCTTTTTATCAGCCTCAATTATTCTTGTGTGCTAAATCCAAGTTCACTGGTTATGAGAAAATGCAGAGAGACAATGTTTTCTTCTGTAGTGACGCTCTAACCGAAGGACCCGATGTTCGAATGTGTCACTGAAAAGTTAATATGCAGATAAGGCATCACTGCTTGCAGTGTACGATGGGATTTCCATGTGTTGAACTTAGTATTAACAGGCTTCTGGACCTGAGTCATAGCACATGCATAGATCTCTAGACAGCAGGAGTTTGTAAAATCAAGTCAGTATATTTATCTACGGTAAAACGTTTGCTACAAAACATCAGTTTAAACAGAGAGCCCCGTCAGAAGTGACGGGCATCTGATACTAATACTTAACCTTCATTCTTCATTATTATTATTATATATTTTTTATATTTATGATGCCTACTTCTTCTTCCTTCGTGCGTCAGGCTCAGCATTTCTCAAGTCCTCCAAGATCCTTCGAGAGTGAAACGCATGACCACAAACTCGCAAACAAAAGTTTTGCATATACCAACTTTGCTGTTTGTGAGTGTTGTGTTTTTTTTTTACAGTACGCAAACAATCCCATTGCAATATTAAACAAGTTTCCAAAATTCTCCTTTTTTTCTTGCACTGCTCTGACCCTTTTACAAAATTAGCTAAAAATGTCAAAATGAGAGTATTCAGTCTGTGCACTGGTCATGCATTCCAACTTCAGTTCCTTTGTTTAAATAACTTCTTGTTATCATTTATTTTTTGCAAGCCTTGAAAGCACCAAAAAAAAAAAAAGAGAAAAAAACGAGAGTGCAGCCTTGGAGATGCTGGACTCCTCCGACTCTCCTTGTGTGACTCTCTTCTTTTTTTTATTATTTTTAGTTTTGGGCACAGTAAACAACATGAGAGTACCGAGTTCATACTTCATTGAGCACTGTGCACCCCGCCACGTTTCAGGGAGCACGGCCAGGGCAGCGGAGGCCCCCAGTTTATCACATTCAGTAACAGGCCAGCTGTCGCCCTCTTCAGAAGTGGTCAATGAGCACAGATACACAGTTTGCACCCACCAGGTAGTTGGGGTCTCCAGGGAGAGATTTGTTCTGCCAGGTTTTGGGATCACCTGCAGGAATAAAGAGAGACGTGACGTCAGCTGCTGGAGAACCTTCATCTTCAAACACAGGAAGCAGTAGAAGCTCACAACAGAACAAGAGATTGTTCCGTTCTTCATTAAGAACGACTGATGATTTAACGCTGATCTGGAAACAGGATGTGTTGTGAAATCCAGTTGCTCAGCATGAGTTAATGAGATGAGTTAAATGCTTAATGGATTGTTACTGTGTTGCCTCATTAGTTATCTCATACATTAACCTATGTGCCAGTGAGTGAGCTGGAATCCAGTTCCATTTCAGACTAACACATATGATCGGCGTCTCTAAAGGAACAATTGTATAGAGTCTGTTTTTAATAAGTTACTGAACGTAAACCTCGACAAAATGCAGAATGATCACATGGTCTTGTGCTTTTTGCTGATGAAAAATGTTGTGTAGCACAAAATAGACGTTACATTTAAACATGGAGGAGATGCTGGCTGACTAATCAGGGGAGAATAAGTAGATACATGAGTCTGGTTACAGTTCTTAAGGAGGATTTCTGCATAATGTGAACTGATCTGTCAGCGATGGGGTTACTGCCATGTAGACGTCAGGTTTTAACAGGGAAGAAGAAGAAAAATCTCTGGTTCTGTTGCATTAATTATGATCCTTTTTGAAAAAGAACTGTCCATTCTGAACCCTGCAGTGTTGCAGGGGCTAATGCCCAAGCAGAGGAGGGATCTATCACAGTGCTTCTCAAACGGGGGTCCGAGGCAAACTGACAGGGGGTCTGTGAAAAGTTTCCAGATTCCTTCATCTAAATGATCATGATACTGTATATGGGTGTTCTGTGTTGACATGGTGACAATATTTTAAGTTTACTAAGACATTTCTGTTTTGTTGCTCTGTAAAAAAAGCATAAAAAAAGGCAATGTCAAATTATTCCAAGGGACAAACATGAGGGGATCCCAGGAATAGTTTCTGTCTTGTAGGGGCCCTTGACTGAGAAAGAATTGAGAACAATTGAGAGAAAGGTAACTGACCCCTCCATAGGCCTAAGCAACGCAGTGTATATAATGACAGATTCTTTTTAAATCATTACTTCACATGAGAGCATTTAGTTACCTGGCTGACACGTGAACCTTTAAGTAACAATCATGTCATGATAATAATTAGCAAATGATTACTTTTTTTTTAATCAAAAGTAAATATAAACCTGTACTGGACAGGTTCCGTCTGATAGCTACTGTGAGGTTAATCAAACACACACATCTGAAATGCCCCATGTAACTGGATTCCAGCTCATGTGATGGTGTGCAAACAAATGCACAAACTGATTTAACATTCATGACCTTCACCAAGGAGGTAATGTTCTCATAGTTAGCAGCATCACACTAAAACGTCTGGATAGATGCCACGAAACTGGTGGAAGGATGTGATATGATTCACGGAAGAACACGTTCAATTCTGATGCGGATCCTGATCAGAGGGCTGATCCAGGAATCTTGGATCTAGAGTGACTTCTAGTTGTCCAGTGATTCTTTAAGTGTTAACTTATCACATCAACTCACAGTGACTTTAACATCAACAGGAATGCATTAAATCATGCATAAAATCATCACACGACATACATTAGTTAACCAGGTGTTTTGTACATTTGTTACTGTTACATTTTACCTGATTATCTTTAATTTAAACTTAATAAATTTAAATCATGGTCACGGAACAGAAGACACATGTAAAGGCAATTGTCAAGCTTTGCCAAACCATTATTAAAAAGACGAATTTTCTAAAACCAGAAATGAAAAAATAAACTGTGAGTCCTCTATAAATGTTTTCAAAAAGATTGACTAGCATGTGACAGCTGGGACGATAAATAATTTAAAAGTAAAAGATAATCTACAGAGTCAGAATCAACAAAATAAGGAGTAAATCATGAGGAGCTGGACCAAGATAATGTCATTATCATTTAAAATGTTTTATTCTTTATCAAATCAAATCAGTCAAGCAATCCCTTACTAGTTTGAATGACAGATATTTTAAATGTCTAAATAAGTCATGCACGATAAAGAAGTGAGGGGGAATATGGAAACAGATGAGATGATTAAAAAAGATTCAGAAAATCTCCAATCTCTAATCACCAAAGCCAGCCCACAGACCCCAAAAGGACAGAGAGAGGACAGCGTACCCGACGAAGAGTCGGAGGATTTTAGAGCAAAAGACCAACCATCAGGGGTCATGGACGCACAGTGAGGTAAGCGCAGCTCCACCGGCTTCAGGAACTTGAGTCCGTGAGGGCCGCACATCACCAACGGACTTAGCAGCGTTTCTCCTGCACAGACACAGGACATTTTAATTCCACAAATTAAACAGGCAGGAATTAATGAGCACACAGGATTATCTATTAGCCAGTCAAGAGGCAAACATGGAGGCTGCAGCCAGACACATCCCAGTGAATGAGAATTAAACTGCTAACTGACTTGTTAATTTAAGATATACAAACATGGATGTTATTCTATGTACAACTGTTTGAGGTGGAAATCAATAGTGTATTTACACAACCTTGTATATTCATTCTGCTCATCATAAAGATATATTTTCTTTTTGGCATTTCTGCTTTATTTGATGAGACAGAGAAGAGAATGGAGAGAAGAGAGGGGAAGACGATGTGCAGAAGAAGATCTGTGGTGGATTAGAACTCGGCTGCTCAGTGGCTGTAATGCCAGTGTTTGGTTCACCCGTGTGAAGTGTACTGTAGTTTGTTGACAATCTACTAATCTACTAATCTACTAATCTACCGACAACCACAAATGTCTCTGTTTGTCAGAATACATATTTCACATTCATGTGTGCCGTGGGTGCTGATCTCTGTCATGGGAGCAACATTCATCAAATCACTTCCTCTTTAGCAAGTTTGTTATATTGCTGCAATACTTTATATTGAGTGTGATTTTTATTTTTAGTTTTTACTTTTTACTTTTACTTTGAGTTGTGAACTTGGGTCTGGTGACTGTGTCAGAAGCTTGACAGACCTCTGGAATACAGGTTCAGAATATTATTATGCATATTCAGGATATTAAGTCACTTTGTATGGCGGTGCAGTACTGACCTTTCTCCTTGTCGAGGGGGGGCAGGATGCTGTTGTCCCGGCACACCTTGAAGTAAATCTCCTGCTCCACATTCTCAGGGATGGCACCTTGAGGGATGATGATGCTAACGCCCGTCTCGATGGAGCTCAGCACTCCGCCATTACAGTTGAAGATTCCGCGGGCGGTGGCCACCACCGTGTGCCCTTCGTCTTCATCGTCATCGTCTAATGCGTTGGGGCTGAGGAACAGAAGTTATCATCCTCATCATCAGTCACAACAGCAGAAGAAATGCGTCTCAGTGCTAAACCTCAGGGAGCGTACTGCTGCTGTGAGATGGGAAGCTTTATGAGCGTCTTACCTTACAGGGATGGCCTTGGGGATGGCGTTGATGTTATTGTGCTGGTATTTGGGCCTGTTGTCCATGGTGCGTGTGAAGGTGTCCAGCCCACTGTCGTGATCTAGAGGCTGTGGTGACAGCTGAGGCTTCCCGCCGCTGCCGCTGACCACACTGGGCTTGCTGAGGAGGTCTGTCTTCACCTGTGTGTCGTTGGGCAGCAGGTTGTGGTTGAACTTGGGGCTCTCGAACTTGCGCTCAAAGGGCCTCGCTGCACTGGTGTAAGGCTTTGGGACGTAGCGGTTGTAGCTAGTTGGAGCAGGAGCACCGAGTGTCTTTGGGGGAGCTGCATCAGTGCCGTTGACTGGTTTGTCAGGGATGCCCCTTGGGGGCAGGTAGCCACCTGGTGCAGGTTCATCCCTGCTGGCAGGCCTGAGAGCCGACAGCTCAGGTTTAGGGTTGGGTGAAGTCAACGGTTCGGGTATGGAGTTTGCTGGAAATGTGAAGCGGATGATACGAGCACTTAAATACAGACTTTGGCAAAATAGTATATCTTAGCAAATGAGAAGTTCAGATAATGCTTTTATATTCTTTACAGTCAGCACAATAAAACAGTGATGTTGGGGAAGTGACTCAAGATTATTAGCAGTTTTAATGAATATGTCAGTTCTTTTCTCCAACTGAAAGTAAAAGTACTATAATCCCTTGTAAGTAATGAAACCGATGATGATTATTTGAACTGTGGTCATAATCCTGTTGTGCATAGTCCCATGCATGTTAGCGCCTCATAGGAAGACCCGAGTGAACATCCCAGTAATCAATCGAAACATGACATACATGAGACTGGAAAGATATTGACCTGCAACATGTTGATATATGAGGTAACTTTCACTGTTTGAATTATTAGACTACAAAATATATATTCCACTTTTAATTTCCTGCTTACATTGTGAAAGAAGTTCAAGAGGCAGGCGGAAAACACGAGAGCTTACCGTCACTGGGGCTGAGTTTGGGCAGTGTGTTGGGTGGGATGGTTGAGGCTGGGGGTCCATACTGAGAGGAGGGGCTGATTTGGGGCAGGGGTTCGTATCTTTTCTCCACCGGACTCACCTTCTCAACAGACTCGACTCTGCAGCAGAAAGACACAAACGATAGAGGAAATCAGAACAATATTAATGCTGCAGCTATTGTGCACGGAGCACTGCTGGAATGAGGTGTGTTGTTATACCTGTTGTATGGGTAGGACAGTTGAGCTGGTTTGGGCAGATCGTGGAAGCGGTTGATGCCAGGGGCAGGCTGGCCCATGGCTTTGCTGTCAAAGCTTCGGCGATCAAAGTAGGACAACTGCTTCCTGTAGTACTCTTCATCCTCATCTGGGTCATAGTGGTTGGACCGCATTACATCATCCAGAGGTTTAGTGTGGGGCTTCTGTGGCTCAGGAGCCCTGCAGAGGAAGCCGAAAGAGACATGAAAACAGCTGCAGAGGTTTTCACAGCAGAGAGACAGCAGGTTTGGGTCGAGTCCCTTCCTTTTAGTACACACTTTTCATTTGCAAAGTACTGCAGAGAGCACTGGCTGTACAGTGACTTAACTCCACTAGATGGTGCTCAAACAACAATAAATTAACTCCAAGAAGCCTTTGCAAGGATCTTAAGAGTTGTCCTTCACCCAGTTACTCTGCAGCCCAGGGTGCTGTAATGGGGACTACATACCTGAAGGTGGACTTCTCCTGCTCCAGGTTGCTGAGGGAATTGGCTTTGGGGACTGGGCCTGGTGCACTCACTGGTTTAGGAACATCTGCAGGCTGTGAAACAAAGAGAGTTTCTAGGTTTTCATTCACATGAATTAATTGCATACACTGTATGGTGGCTGAAAAAGACAAACATTTATCTTTTAGAAAAACAAGCTTGCATTTTCAACTCCTTAAGATGTTCAGTTTTTGATATCTGCAGAAAGGACTCTGAAAGGAGTCTCTGTTAGTTTGTTATCTTGTGTTGCTTTCAAACATTGGTTATCTAAGTACTAAATGACAAACTATAAATATCTGACATTTATCCTATATGACCCACATACCCAGGTTGGTTGTGTTATATTTTGTTCAATTTCTTGAGTAAGTTATTGGTGTTTTCATCTTTCTACATCTTTGAAAGTCCTCATATCGTCTGTTAAGTAACTCATATGTGACTTGGGCTGAATCCATACTACATTTTTGTTTGTCATATATCATCTTTGCTACAACAGCATCCACAAGGAGTTTAAGAGCCTCATTCCCAGTGATATGCTTTTTCAGGCTTGATAGTGTTTGTGTGGACAGAGATGGTTTAGTTTGAAAATGCCGTTAAGTGCTCTTTCTACAGTATATTTATTCAGTCATGTTTATAAACTTTAGATTGATTTGTCTTTTGTCTACCATTCAAATTACAGTCACAACTTGTGGCAGAAAATGTTTGACCTCTTCATGTGATAACCGTGCATCTCTGTGAGCAACGTACCTTGGGTGCTGCCGACTCTCCTCCATCTTTGGCCCTGTCCACAGAAACAGACCGTTTGTTTTCGAACATCTTGACTCTGTTGAGCACTGACTGGGGTTTCATGGCCGGGTCGTCGTCCAGGTCGTCCCTGGGCAGGGGTGGGAGGGGTTTGGAGCCTGGAGTGATCGCTGGCTCACCTGGGGAGGGCAGTGCCTCTGGTTTAGGAGGGGGATTGGTGGGTTCAGAGTTTATCATGGGGTCGTGCATCCCTGGCTTATAGCCCCGGTTTTGAGGCCCGGGAATATAGGTGGGCCTCAGACCAGAGTCGCCGTAATACTGTTTTGGAGGCTCCGGTGATCGAGGTGAGTTAATGGGGAAAGTGTGAGGTTCTGCCTCGTAAGGAGAGCGGGCGTCGTAGCTTGCTGGGGGCGGGGGTGGGGGCTCATCATAACGAATGGGCCCAGGTTTACTGTGGCGTGGTCTACCTATCGTAGCCCACTGGTGAGGCCTCATCATAACGCGGCTGAGGGGGGCTGTAGTCCCTCCCTGGTCCATCCTCGTAGGGGGAATGGGGGTTGTAGCCCATGGGTTGCTGGTGGCCCGTCTGGTACCCTGTGGGCTGGGAGGACGAGGTCTGCTGGTCATAGGGGGGCCACTGTTCGTTGTAATGAGGCACACGGTTGTCGTAGTGCAGGTGAGAGTCAGAGTTGTGAGGCTTTGGTTCTGTGTAGCCACCTCCATCGTATCCGTAAGGCGGGTGGTCGTATTCACGGTATGGCTGTTTGTCCTGGTACGGCGGCTGGTGACAGTAGCTCATAGACTGCTTCAGACCGTGGTTGATTCGCACAGAGTCCTCCATGTTGTACAGCTCTTTTTTGTACATCTGTGAAGAAACAACACTAAATGAATACATCCATCCCCTCATTACTTTGAGCTTAAAAGAACAAACCATGTTGTAGGAAAGAAAGCTGTCAGGGAAAAATGTTTTCCCAACATCAGATTAAGAATAACTTCGAGATTAAAGTCAATGCTGAGAAACAAACCGAAAGCTTGAGGAAATTAAGAAGATTAAACAGTTTAGAAAAATCTGAGTACAGATTAATTCAACAAACATCAAGTCAAAGTGCAAATACACAAGCAAACCTTAATCCATTACTCATAAACAGACCTGAATGCCTGTTTGACAAGATGCCTTTCAAGAATGATGATAATAAACACATCTGGATTTAAAACATCATGTTTCATAAATTGTGACCCAACAAGAAATTTTCACATTTCTGAAAGGCCTCATTTCAAACATATGATGTGTAGCCTGTAGACAGCAAAGTACTTCCTATGGAAGAAGGTTGATTTGTTGGCATCTACTCAGGAAAACTATTTAACAGAAGACATAATGCAGTGCGATGATGTAAGTTTGTTTTTCCATAGGGAGAATTGCTTGATGGAAATCATTACCAAGAGTACTGTCTGCAGGTTAGCGTTCATCATGCAACCAACATTCAGTTTGCATCTAATGCAACGTCAAACTACTGGCACTACAACAAACCACACATCTACCACTACAATGCCACCGCAAGTGCCACTAGTGTTCATCTACAAAGGAGATTAAAAGCTGAAAGGAACCCAAAAACCATTAGGAGCCATGCAAAGGAAGTAAGAGGCAACAGTTAGGGCTGGTTGTGGATGTCTTCACCCTGGTCAAAGACTCAGATGTACCCGTCCTTCTGGTCTCCCAGCCCACTGTGGTGCATGTGGACTAGTCTGTCGCACATTTTCTCTGGGAGCCAGAGGCACACAGTGGGATCAGTGAGTCACACAGTGTGGGCGTTTCATGCAGAGAGCGAGTGGAAAGCATGTGCGAGAAGACAGGCAGTTAAAACAGCAGGCTGGGGCCCAGGCCCGGTCCGAGTGGCTGGTGAAACAGTGGGTACCTTTGGTTCTGGACCAGACGGTCCAGACGGGTAGGATTCGTGTGGTGGTGGTAGGGGCGGAATAAGCTCAGGGGCAGGGCTGAGGCTGCTAAGTGAGTCAGCCTGAGGAGCTGCGGCTGCAGCAGGCGGCTCCTCTAGGTGCATACCCTCAAGCTGTACAGGCTGCTCAACAGCAGGGGGCGTTACCACCGATGGAGGCAAAGAGGACATGGGTAGAGCAGCCTCATCTTGCTGTGAAGTATTGTTAAGAGACATTTATAACACACCCTGGCACACAAGGCACAGCTCACCCCAACACCATGATCTTCCTCCTTACACTGAATCAGTTTAACACCAGCCAGAGCTTGTACTTACAAAATGTGGTCAGCATAGATAACATACCAGTAGCTTCTAAAACATGTTTATCACTTAGCAAAGGACATTTAATCTGACAAAGGTCAGGACAAGACACTGAACACAAAGGAGCTCTTCCTCTGCTCTGCAGTCATACATTTCGCCATGCCTTTATTTCTGACAGGCACAGCCTGCAGTGGACTGCCTGCAAAGCTAGATACGAACTTTACCTGCTGCGGTGTAGCCATCTTGAACCCGGCTGGGTCTATGCGACTTGATGTTTCGGGCTGCACAGGGTGCTGGTATCCAGGGTAACCAGGGGTGTCCTGAATTACAGGCGGGTCTTCTCGCACAGGCTCTGAAGAACGGGTGATGGCGGGCTCGGTTGGCAGACCCACCTCGTCATTCAGAGTCTCATCAAGCTCCTGGTCTGTATATGCTCCACCCTCTGTGTCTGTGTCCTCGTAATCAGAAGTGTGTCGGCTGTCCGTACTATACATGGAGTATTCGCTGCCTGGCGCCGACAGGTAGGACAGACGGTCATCGTGGATGTCCAAGTCATCCTCTGTATTGCCATCCGCCTGAGCAGAGCAGAGCAGAGAAACGGTCACCTGATGGCTCACCAAGTCGGCAGGACTCATATGATGTTCAGTGCAGTGGAATAGATCAACCAGTTGGCCACTTTTCCTCACCTTGCCCTCTGAAACCCAAACCAACTGGTTCTGCTGTTGCTGGATTGTTTCTTTCAGAGCTCCGTACCAGCCGTCGTTCATGTTGTTCATGTTGATGGTGGCTAAGAGAGAATATTTTGTGTTACAATCAACACACTAGCAAAACAAACTGTAAAAAGAGACAATACACATATTCATTTTGCTGTGTTTTAACACTGTGCACACTCACTGGTGAACAGGTGGTGGTTATTCTTCCTCAGTTTAATGGCTCGCTCATAGAGCTTCCTGGCACTCTTCCTGGACTCAGGACACAGTCTGGTCCTCATGTTCTTCACACCCTGCTTATTATCTGGATTTAGGAAGACTACGATCGGATACCACTGAGCATAGTTCAGCCTATCCACAGCGTTCGGGGTGATGTCCAGCACAGCGTGTTTGTCCTTCATGGGGTAAAGACAGGAAATGAGAGAGGTGAAGAAATCATATCCGTGGTGTAATAATCAAAAATATGATAAAAAGGATGCATACTCACTCTGTCAATAATCTGCTTGATGGTGTGAAGACGGATGATTCCTGAACTACGTTGGTCTGTTCCTGCATCTCTTGGTTCACTCTCTGGAAAATGTGGTACAAGAGATTTATGAAGCAAAATGTCTCAGTGCAGGTTTATTGGTGGTTATCATCTTCATCATCAATAAATTTGCAATACGACACATAAAAACGCACTTGCAAGCTCAAACAGATCCGGCTCTTCTCTGGCTAGTTTTTCTCGAGCAACATCAGCAATGGGCCCAAAAATTACAACCGGTCTCAGGAAGCCAGCTGCACAAAAACAAATACATGAATAAAAAACGGAATCATTGTATTCTCACATAAACAGACTATATAGCCTGACAGACATGATCAAATTCCTCACCCTCTCTCAGTACAACTCTTTCATAAGCTGGGAACTTTGTTTGGACTGGCTGGGAGGAGAGGTCCTCTCTGCTCTTCCTCAGGTTCCTCTTCGAGCTGCGAAGACCACGGAACCTCCAGAAGTCGGCCCTGTCACCGCCGGCTGTTTTAGGGAGAGTGTATTGGACGCTGGAGAGCTGCTCCGCTCTGTTGACAAACAGCAGGAAGACAAGTTCTTAGTGTATCACAAGTTAATGGAGTGTCATAAAAAAGTGTCACAAATTTGGCACAGCCAGCCTCAACACTGCCAGTACCTGAGGACATTACATGGCAATGATAATCATAACAAATATAATACAAATGAGGGGACATGTCGTTCTTTTAGAGAACTTGACTGGAATTCAAAGCAGACACATGTCTCTTAGTATGCCGTCACCTGTTCTTGTTGGGGATAATGCCTCTCTCAACCTCCTGGTGGTTCTTGCCAATGCGGATAGCCAGCCAGGAGCCCAGCTTGCCATTGTAGAGGGTGTCCACCACACGGAACACCTCGCCCTTGTTAAAGCTTAACCCATACGGAGATTCTTTTTCGTACTCAAAGTGTGTCCGGATGTAGAAGGAGTCCCCGACATCAGACTCCACGATCCGCCGATACACTGAACAGGAAAGAGTAGTGAGTTAAGACGTTTAGAAATTCTACTTTTGCCTCCTCTACTTTCTCACTTCACTTACCATCTTTCTTCTTCTGGGCCAGAATGGTGACCTCTTCACCCTTAGGAAGGTCCAGGAGGAACAGCACCGCCTCCTCTCGGATTATGTTTGCAAAGTCTACATTATTTACCTGGAAAACAGAGGTTAATGTTAAATGATTTTCCCAGAATAACTTCACTGTTATTTTAGACTTTTAAGTTTAAGTTGCGTAGGCTTTATTCTCTACAGAACGCATGAGAGAAAACAAATGTAAATCTTTTAAGATAAAGGTTTACATAGCTCTTCCTGTTTTCAGCATTGCCTGGGTAACTGCAGGTTTTACTGCGCCGCAAGAATTCAAGCCATTTGTCATTATACTTGGAGAAAAGAGGAGGTGGTGCGAACAGAGAGATATATGACTGTGAGGAAATGGGACAAACACGGGAGAGGAAACTGTTTTTTGTGCATGCGATCTCTCTGACCCATTGCTAAGAGACCGGTCAGGAGGCAAAGGAATTTTGGAGCAGCTAGTGTGTAAAAGCATGACTTAAAAAAGAAAAAGGAAAAGCTTGAGGACGCATACCCCATAAAACACGTCTGTTTACAGATACTATGAGCTGCCCACTGGGTAAAACAAAGAGAAGAAAACGTGATTCTCTGTTGCACAGACTAACAGGCCTACGTTTTAAACTCCAAGCTTACATTTTACACCAACTTCATAAAAAGGGCTTGATTTCAGCTGTCGGCTTGTACACTTGCTGTGTTAAAAATAAAGTAGCTCACCCTGAGAATTTGGTCGCCCTCCTCCAGGCCCTCCTTAGCAGCTGGGCTATCCTCCAGCACTCCGGCTACAAAGATGCCCACGTCATTCCCTCCAGCCAAACGCAGCCCCACGCTCTCCCCCTTCTTGAACTTCACCAGCTTCATGCTCGGCCTGAGGAAGAAAACAAGAGCACGGCTGATTTCTTTGACATGACATAATTTGATGGAAGTTACTTTTACTGAATACAAACTACACTTTATGAATAGTTAAGTGACTTCTTTGCAAATTCAAGTTTTCTCTTTTTACTCTTTTTGGAGCTTACAAAAGCAAATATGTAAAATTGCTCTTAAAGCAGATGGATACAATCCGAGAGAACATTTGAATGCATTTCAATATGTTTGCTGCCAACAACAACAACCATAGTAAACTCCTGTAAAATGTGTTGCGCACAACCAGCTGTAGATAGTTAAATTGTATATTTACCTTTCGAGAAACCCAGTAAATGCAACTGAGAAAGATACAATCAACTTTATGTGCAATTCTATTATGTTTAGTATCAATTTATGCTCAATATCAAGTGCAATATCACTTCCATATTTCCTACTCCTGTTAACTACTTTCTATTACCGTTTAGTACTAATTTACTGTCTAAAGTAATTAGTTTTATTTATATTGTACTTTATAATGCACCATTAATATAATCTTGCAGCAAGCTGGTACAAGAATTGCCTTTGGGATTAATTAAGTATATCTTATCTTATATTTACCTTATCGTATCTTATCTTATCACACACACCTACACAGACAGTATAGAATTATATGTTTTGTGTCATGTGTTGTATAGATAGCTAAGGGGAAAGTTTAAAAGGTTTTCCTGACAGCTGACTTCTTATATTAATAAAGTGAGCTGAGCCATTATGAAGTTAGCACACATGGTGGACTTTGCTTTGTACCTATCTGGAAATATTTCACATATGCACATATTTTACTCTCAATATTACCGTAGAATACTGTCATCATGGGCAGCACTTGGCACAGGAGCATCAGAGGGACTGACTGGCAGGTCGACATCTGGCTGTCCAGGCTGAGCATACACCGGTTTGGGCTCTAACATAACACACACATAAAAACTTGTGTTGTTAATGCAGACTGATGGAGAACATGTAAAACAGCTCTCCCCATGTTGAAAAACAGAGGGATACTCCCCCACACACTGTCACAACTTCACATTACTGCAGACCCTTATGTTTAAGTGAGAACAAGTACACAACTGCACACACACACACAGTGTCCTGAGCAGGGAGGTCAAACAGAAAGGCACCAGAGTGCTGCTGGCTGGGGAGGAACGTCAGACTCGATCAACTCATACGGTTTATTTTCACTTGGCTTCAGGCAAATTCAGCCGGGCTCAGCAGGCGTCTGCATTTAAGTTTTTTTTTGGTCATTGTGCTTTTAAAAAAGGACAAAAATGGCCAGTTTCAACAAGATTTCACTTTACTATCTTGAAGCCATTTAATGTTCTGCTGCAAATGAAAGGCAGAAAAATGAAGGCATTTTAATTATTTACAAATGTCACAAGTGTTTAATCAGATTAAAATCTGGATTAAAAAAAGGTTTCACACAATAATATGATTTAATGGCTGATGGCTTTGTCTCTGACCTGGAAGCGGTGGAAGCTGTTTCTCCTCTCTGGCAACGGCCGACTCCTTCGGTTTGGGTATAGGAACCTCCTCCGGTAGCTTCACCGGTGTCGACGCCGCCTTCGAGATCCGTTCGTCATCACGACTTCTGTGACTGCTGGACAAAAATATCTATTTTTGTACAGTTTATCTTTAGAAACACAAAGATGTAAGATTATAAATAGTGTATTCTGGAGATGTTGATCTTGGGGGCAACAGGGAAGCTCTAAGGCTGCAAGTTCTTGGCTACACGCAACAATACCAATTCAAATCCAAACTATATGAAATTCTTCTCCTGACTCCCGCCTGGTAAAGAGAAACAGCTCGAGTCTGAAGCTGTCTTAGTCTTGAAGGTCACCACTTTGCCTTTCTACTTTTTTTTTATGGTCTATTTTTAGAGGACCTTAAGTGTCAAAGTGGCCTCCAGGTGAATTTTACTGTGTGGCTCTGGTTTAGGTTTGACTTAAAGCATTAACACTGTGATTTGGCTAAATAACAGTCAGAAAATTGTAAATAAAGACATAATTCCCCATTTTTGTCTTTTCCAATGTGTTTCTAATGAGGAATCCGTAGCAGTAAGCTAAGCAGGCTGACCGCTGGTCCGGATCTGTGGCTGTGACTCAGACCTTCTAGTCACATGCCTGTTCACTGGCACAGCTTAACTGGCAAAGTGCCGCTTTATTCACAGACTGGGGAGCAAACTTTGACGTTGCTGGACAGGGAACAAACTTCTTTTTCTCCTGAGTCCTGGTGGAGACTCTACATTTAACTGCTAACTTCCTGAACTGAGAGAAAAGGTTTAAACGCTCTCAGATCAGGATGAGATAAATAACAACATCCTGTTCCCAAATCTCTTTCCTGTTAATTAAAATAGTTGATCTCGATGCTTCTCCTGGAAACTATTAACACATTTTTTCTTTTGGCATCTTAACTTACACACACTCTTACAAAGATGAGTCAGACATTGGCATATACGAACAGAGAAAGTACAACAGTTGAGTCACAAGTAAAAGAGGAGACAGATGACACTGATTGTCAGTGAAGGTCTTTTGTTTCTTCATTGCTTGGAGCCATATTTCCTTGTTCCGAACAGTTTGTTCACCAAAACACAAAAGATACGAGATCCTATGGCACTTTCATAGAACAAGTAAAACTGAGACGTGTCTTAAGTAATTTCATCTGATGTGTATTCATCATTCTTCATTTCTCTTTTGGAATCAAGCCTAAGTTTACAATAATTTGTCAAAGTTGCGACACCTAAAACAGAGCAAGACGAGAACACAAATATTCCTCTACTTTAAATCTATTCAGGAGTTACTACTACTATAAATACGACACATTCACTCAGGCTAATAAGATGACTTACGGTATTCTCCAGCTGTTGACGTGTAAAAGAAAGAAAAGGGCAAACAAATATCATGAAGTCTCAGTGTGGATGAGATGACATTGTAATCTTAAGACTTTTCCTTCTGCCACTTTATATCATTTTGCAGAGCTAAAACTAATGCTGGAAAAATGCTTTAAAAATGCATTCAACTTTTACACTAAACCAGATGGAGTTCTGATCTGATGCTCTTGACTCTTTTGCAGTTAAACACTCACTCAAAGAGTTGATTTTTCTTGGGTTAATAAACAGTGTGAAGGGGGAACAACTCTGTTTCTCTGTTGAGTTTAAGTGAAGATGGTGAAAAGTGGTCACTGCAGTCATGCGGCTTCTACCATCATTTTCCCCTTCCCTTTTATTGATATCTGATTTACTGTTTGTACTGGATTTTCAACTTATTATATCAACTGGAGAGAAAAGTAGCAAAACTGAGTTCATCTGAATGAAAATTAAAAAAAGAGATTCAAATTTCACACTTAGTCTATTCTATTGTATTTCATTCGTGACGACTCCAAACCATACATCTGTGGACAGACGGTCTTTACCTGCCATTGCTGATTTGAGGGGGCGAGTGTCTTGAGTGGTCTGACGGTTCAGATCTTCTGTCTGGTGAGCGGGAGCGGCTGCTACGATGTCTGTCATGCGATCGATTGGAATGGTCGGATGCCAGAGAATGGATATCTGAAATGTCTGATCAAACAGGAGCCACTGGTCAACGACTGCAGGGTGAAGTGAAATTGGCGCTGACAAGTCCTGCTTTGAAGCTTTGCCCCATTTCAACTGAATCCAACTCTTAACACCCCTCTCACCATCTCTGTCAGAGGCGTTGGCTGAAGGAATGCTGTCATCGAGGTCAGGGATGTTCAGCAGGGTCGCCCTGTCGTCCCTCTGGACAACCATTTTTAGCTTGCCCTTTGACCTTTCTATCAGCTTCTTGGCGTCTATCAAGGAGAGGTTCTCCGTCACTGTGCCATTGATCTGAGAGTATAAGGGGGGAAAAAGACGATTAAGCATGGCCGTGACAAATAATATTTTCTAACACAGCTACAGAATTTGAAAAAGGGGTGATAAATAAAATAATGATGCTTTTGTTTCACATGAAACACAACAGGGTTACTGTTAGTTTCAACAACTTTTTTTGCAGACCATGATGAAGTGAAATGCGATAGTTATGAATAATTTAATACTGTAAAAGATTCTATTTAGTTATTAGTTCCACATTGGTCTGTTAGTAGATTTATTGAAGTGTGCTTACATCCATATTATTAAGAAAGAACTTAAAACACACAGACACATTACAAACTACGCACATTTCTTTAAATTCAGTATTTTCAATGTGAGATATTTTTTGACTTTTTAAGACCCTGCACAATATAACGGTCCTATGAAGAGTTATGTTTGGACTATAAATGCACCATTTTAAGTGCACAAGATCAAATGCAAATGTAACACTAGTCGTTTGAAAAGCTATGATAAGCAGCACAAACGAAGATGCAGTTAAGTCCTCGAATGAGTATTATTATTTTTTTATTTATAGAAAGTAGCGCAATGTGAAAATGCTACATATGAGAAATTACTGGTTCAGTTGAGACTCAGTTTTGAAAATTCCTGGTGAATAAATGATTTAACATTTGCATTATTAACATAGTTCATTCAAAAATGTGAAATAACCAAGCAGCGAATGACATTAGACATAAAACATAAGCACAGGGGCTGGTGCAACACATGATCAATTATTTTTGTTTCAAAAGCAAAATGTAAAATGGAGAATAATGTTCAATAGTTTCTTAAATATTTGATGATGTTTACATATCAAATGTTCACCAGGCTTCTTGTCTCCAGCCCCACACCTCTCCTTCTGTCTCACCTTCAGTACAACATCCCCTTCCTGGATATTGCCGTCCCTGGCTGCCAGACTCTCAGGGGAAATGTCCTTGACAAAGATATGGCTGGCCAGGCGCAGGCCATATTCTGCTTACAAAGTGAACGGCAGCAACAAAGATAATGTTAGCACAGAGTTCACGTAACCGCACCACACTGACCACACTTTGCTTTGAGAGCCGCTGCTCCCAGAGGGATTAACGGTGCTGATTAAAGAAGATTAATTGCTCTTCTACTTAGATTTACTTGAGTTAACTTGGATTTTGCTGTGGCTGGCAAGTTTTGTTTACTCTGGCCCTTGACCAATGCTGATTTGAAGGTCTTATTCTCTTCTGAAAGCCTGGCTGTCTGGTAGTAGTCGAGTAAATAAAACGGTAGGTGATTTCTTTGATTACAAGCGACTGTAATAGGTTCAAAAGACACAAAACTCTCCCGCTGTCGCTTTTTATCCCCGACTTTGTGAGCCTCACCTTCATTTTTGCGTGATTTCACAAGTGTGACCTTGGCAGGACGTGGGGGCAGGTTATGCGAGCGGCGGTCTGAGCGTGGGGAGAGACTCCTCTCCCGTGAGACGCTGCGCTCGCGTTCCCTGTCCCTTCGCCCGCTGCTCCGGCCGCTGCGCCTGCCCATGGCCCCGCCCATACCACTGTAAGCACCACTGCGTCCACTCCGTGTCTCATATATCTCCTCATCGTAACTGTCCTCCTCCTCGTCATGCTCTGACATAGTTTCCCTCTCCCCCAGGCGGCCCATGGGGACATGCACCTTCCTCTTCCGTCTGATTGTCTGAGGGGAAATGAGATTTGACATCAGCCTGATGACGACCACTCACTTACACCAGGTGAATCAATCACACTTTTCATAGAGTCAACAGTAAGTTCCACCATTAATATACATATGGCAAAACATTGTCGCCCTGATTTTAGTTTTACATTCAAATAATTATTTCTATTCCTACATCTTTTCCTGTTTCATTCATAATGGGACTTTGATACTCACAATTTTGGCAATTTTCCCACTTTTACGAAGCTGCTGGACTGCGTACGCGTGCTCCACATTGTCCATGGAGACAGCATTGACCATAACCACTCTGTCATTTTCTCTACAGAGAGGGGACACAGAACAGACGGGCTGGAATCTTTCTGGAGCAGGCAGGGTAATTTAATACTAATAACCAGCAATATAACTGGGATGCCAATAATGGAAGATATTCTTACTGCAGTAGGCCCTCTGCTGGGCCTCCTTTCAGTACATCTGAGATGACAATGGAGGTCTCACCACTCTGAAAATGAGGGTTATCCCGACCTCCAGATATGGCTATCCCGAAGCCAAACCCTGGTGCCTGCACACATAGAATCAAATACATTAGGACACTGACAATACAAAAATACAATAGATCATGAAAGTTTGGTTAAAACAAGATCATCACCTGCTTGTACATAAGCCATTAGACCATTTTTTTAGGTTGTGTGTAAACCAAAACTATTATTTATATATAAAAATCTGATTATACCAAAACAGAAAGCATATTTTACAAGAGGAAATGCCACATGTATTTTGGGGGGTGTCCGGTTGTAAGGCCTTTCTGGGCAGAATGTCACAAAGTACTAACACTGACGTAACCCTGCAATTTTCCAAAATGTTTCGAGGGAATATTAATCTTAAGACGATTTGATTAAATTTTGGACTAATTGGGTTAAATATATAAACCTTTGCAGTCAGAAAGAAATATCTTAGATTTAATACAGTTCTAGTGGAGATAGAAAGGAAAGAATGGAGGGATGGGACAAAGACATGAAGCAGACAGAAAGGACAGACATATACTGAGACCAGAAACAGGTTTCAACATACTGTAAGTAGATGTAGAGTGAAAATGAGGGAGAACAGATACCTACCCTGTGTAGCGTAACGGTGTGCTGTTCCCAAATGACAGTCTCCTCCATTGCTGCGCTCTGGAGGACAGAGATAAGAATGTGATTAACATAAGAGGCCAAGCACAGCGACGTAAACGATGGACTGATCCTCCTTCAGACAACTAAAGGCAGTGTCCTGTCAAAGTTTCCTTGAGAAAAACACCAAATGCTGTTGTTCTAAATCATTTTCCATCTTTGTTACAGCTGGAAGCACTTATGTATCATGGCTCTAAGACCACTGCTGTCAAGAAAACTATATAACCATCCAAACTTTTAAACTTGGGGAAGGATTTTGTTTGTATTTAATTATTTGCATCTCGTGAAAACGATAAACAACATGAGAAAACCAGTCCTAGTTTTACTGCGCACTCCACAGATGAAATTTGATGAGGATACAAACTGTCACAACCACTCACATTCACACTGCCAAACAGACCACATACCATCAACATACTGGTGTCAGTATGGAAACACTCTCCTTTATAGTGGGTGCACGGCATGAGCTCCCATGTTTACGGTGCACTGAATACAATAAGTACAATGATAAACACTGTGATAGATACAATGAGACCCCACGGACAGTGAGTCAGATATTAAAGCGCGCACTCCATCACATTAACAAGCGGAGAGGAGAAGATGAAGGTCGACTCATTCAGCTGGTGGGTCAGCACTGTTCCCTGCGCCCCACTGCTCAATTCTTATCTCTTCTTCTGTATCATCTCACCTCCACCACAATCTCACGACACATTAGACATTCAATGAGTGCATATAAAATACTATCAGGTCCGTCCCTTTGGGGGAAATTACAACCCACATCAGCACCTAATGCAATAACTCCCATTTGTCATGTAAATTGGTCCAAGGTCTGTGACCTTAATAGCTGAGACCATCACACATTTCCCTCCCACTTTGCAGCTAATTTCTTCGCCACCTCTGAACACTTAAAATAAGTCCAGCTCGGCAGAAAACTCAAGGGGAAGAATGATCTCATGTTGCGGCACATTAAAGCATCGTGACAGAAGAACAAAGGGAGATGAATCATAATAGATTCAAATCATAAAAGCATATCAAAAGCAGCATCAGTCCTAGTGTTAGCAACTTCAATCCAAAAACACCTGTCCAGCTTCTTGTTAAAGACGTAGGATGTAAACTCACAGCATGACATTCAGTTCCGAAAAGTGGTCATGATATCATAGCACTGGAAGAGAGACACAGCTAAAAGAAGAGGCAAAAATACACCTTGAACAAACATCTACTCCATTTTAAACTAGGATGGTATTTAATAGAGCGCAAGCCTCGGCCAAGGTAAAACAATTGCCTCAAAGTCAATAAAGCTGAACATAATTTCCCACACTCGTTGATATCAGTTCCCTAAATATATCAGATTGTCTTCATCATGATGCATGTACATTTCCTGGGGAAATGGGGAAAATGCAAAAAAAAATTTATGAATGTTAATTCTTTCTTAGTGCATGTCCCATCCTTAAACCGAGTTTTGTGTCAATCTGTTCAAATGTTTTTGAGTAATTCTACTGACAAACAAGGGCAAATCTTAGTAAGGTAATAAAAAGAGCAGCCTGAGGAAGTAACTTCGCCAACTGTCTCTGCTGCCGTCCTGTTTATTGTTTTACCACCACAGCTTCCTTAAACACTTTGTACTTGTTTGTGTCAGCCAAGCGCCAAACGTTAGCTGGCATCTGGGAACACAGGCAGCTGAATAAATGGGCACAAGTGGCCCCAGAAAACTCTCAGCTAAGCAACAAAAGTCACAAACTCTTCAAGCAGCCTATGGTGGGACTCACACAAAGAGGGAGAACAAAAGTTTGAACAAGGGAATTCCTCCTTGCCTTTTGCGGTGAATACACTGCATTTGAAAAAAGGAAAAAAGGACAACTGAATATTTAAAAGACTGCTGGAGACTAAAGCATGGATTGTCACCGGAAGGCTTGCTCTTCAGGGAGGAGGATTTATCCCTGTATCTTCTTGATTAGCTCTGTGGAAGGAGGCGCTGATGGAAAGAAGTCATTTTGTCAAAATTTATAGAGGGTTTGCCACTAAACAGAAAAGTAATGGAGGCAACTGTTCCCTGTTGACATTCCCACACTCTAAATCTGTATAGACATTAATGCAGCTTAACGCAAACATGCACACACACAAACGCAATGCTGTTTGGGCCCTATGTAGCAGCGGTAATGTGAGAAATGTGATTTTGTTGTCTGGAAAATACGATTATAGAATGCTTACTATGTCACATCCAATATGAATAAATCACCATAAAATTAATGGAATGTAAAATCTCAGATGGAGCAGAAGAGGAGGAATCTAAGATGGAGTAAAAAAGAAACTGAATTTAACAGTGGGGGGGTGGTTGGTGGATCAGGTTTAGCAGGGTCCTGCATCTCTCCCTCTCCTCCCACACCCCAACCTTCCCTCTTTCTCGCTCACTCAAACACACACACACACACACACACACACACACCTTTCATTATGAAGGGATGTAATTTTGTTTGCTCCTCTTGCAGAGCTTGTTGCTCTGGTAACAGAGGGGGAACAGCGTGGGGTTGTTTAAGTGGTCTGACATTTTCAGGCCGTGTCTTAAGGTTCCTCTCAACTGGGGAAGGTTAAAAAAGACACTGAATTAATTTAAAAAGCAAAAACCTTCTTTACATTTTTAGATGAGCACTATTTATTTCCAGCTATGCCTGCAGCTAAATACAGTCTGGTCCGCTCTACTAGCAAACACAAACATGTCACCATTTTAGAAAACCTCAAAAGTGCCGTTCTTTGTGGGATTAAAGACTCAAAATCTTTAGACTTAGTCAAACCAAAATTTTAGGGCCTGATTCTCAGCCAAAGGCGCTAATCTCAACAGGCGAGTAAACAGTAGAGGAAGAACAAGTTTGCCATAGTTTATTTGAGCTGTGGGGATTCTCTCTGCACTGCTCCTGTGTACAGTTTGTAGTAAAGTTGCGTCAGCATTCACTGACTGATGAGTTTTTGTGGCACTGTTGTGTATGCCCTTTATGGCCACAAACTACTTGTGCCAACAGAAGCTTCATGCCACAAGCCGGAGCCAGGGCTGGCAGCCGCTCCACAGCGGCGACACACCATGTCAGTTGGGTCATGCTTGGGGGATTACAACCAGGCAACTTGGGAGCCAGCACAGCAACACACAGATGGACGACGACACAGATGGATCACACAGCTGAGGGTGGAGAACGTGCAGGAAAGCTGTGGTCAAAATGGACTGTGTCGGGTCAATACCCGAAATGGTATACAGCACAGTTGTTTAATAAGCCGACTGTGGCAAATTCCTCTGCAACTGAACAAACTTGGTGCACGTCGCTCAAGTGTTCTACCAGCACCATCTGAAGCTATTCATTTCAAATTCATTTAGAGTTGCATTTAGGATTAATTCTATTACTGTAGATTAAAAATAATCTGTTGATAAATCAATTACTTGTATTTTTTTAAACTATTTATCATTTAACTTTATTTGATAATTGGAACAACAAAGACTCACTGATTCCAGCTTCTCAAATGTTTGTTTTTTAAAAGTCTTCTGTGATTGTACACTGAAATTTTTGTTCAGACATTTTAAGAAGGACATCATCAGCTCTGAGAGGCTGCGACTGCTATTGTTTAGCCATTTGTTTGCATACTATAGACCAAATGAGTCAGTTTATTAATTATGAAGAAACAATAATTAGTTGCAGCGCTACATTGTTTATTAATCTATGGATTTTACTGACATAATTTTATCATTTAATTAATAAAATTGTAAAATTATATAATAACTACAAAAACAACAGGTCACCTTGTACTGAAATACTGAAAGAATATAATTAAAAAATAAAATAGTACAGCCTCCCCAACTCTCTGTTCAGCAGAAAAACTAAATCATATTTCTTCTGAAAAGGCGATAAGGTGGGGTGTTCAATTCAATGAATTAGAGAATAGATTTTGTGCTGTAGTGTGGTTTCAGGGTGAAGCAGAACCTTATTCAATTTTGACCGTTCTGGGACCAATGGTGCTAAAAATAGCTCTCATTAATTCTGCTGTTGTGATGCTGCAACAGAATGATTTAAGGGAAACTTGCAGCATGAACACTAGAGAACATTTAATAACCTTTTGTTGTATTAAATGCCACGGATCGACTGAAACAAATGATGCAGTGCAGCGAAGAAAATGCATTCACTCCTCCCTAGTGCCAATTTGTTGGATTTGTCTGTGGAGTCTGAGGAAAACAAAGACAGACAGATCAGTTTCAAGTGCAGGGAAAGAAAATGTGGCTACGAAAACAAGTAGCACAATTAGAGCCCGACCAATACGGTCTTTTGGGGGCCGATTCTGATATTAAAAAGTTACATTATATTCCTATATAGATTATATAAAGCTCCATATCAGCAAACATAAATGCCAATACTGTTATGTCTGAGAAAGGCTCATACCAATAAGTCAGTCAGGCTCTAATAACAATAACGGATGCTTAAGTGTTGATGCTGAGATGCACAGAACATAATGGCATTGGTATAAACACTAAATAAAATTTCCTCTGAGAAATTTAATAAAACCTCAAATTGTATTGTAAGAAAACCACAATTGACCACAGCTCTTTCTTCTACATAAATTTCAATTTACGATGACAAGGTTGAGATAAGACAAACACTCATTTTCTGGAGAATTCCATATGATAAATTCTACCTCATCAATCACAATCGTTATTTTTTAGGCAGTAAATCAAACCAGGAAAGATACTGACACAAAGATAAGTGTGCCAGAAATCAACAAATTGCTAACACTAAACCAGCTTACTTCCAGAACTCTGCGGCCAAAGACAGAAAACAACAACAGAATCACACTCCACTGTGGCTGCTGGCAGTGAAGCAGCAAACAAGTAGAATATGATGATTGATGACTTCAGAAATTGAGAACGATGTGCTGGGGAGTGCTGACAACTGCTAACCCCCCCTCACCCCTGCTTCGGAGCACATACTCTAATGCTAATGAAGGCCCCTGCCTTAACACCAGCAGGTCCACTGAGAGATAAATGACACTGCACATACAACATGGTGAGACACTACTGCAGACCTCTAACGGAGGACAGACAGTAGTAGAGATGCAGCATTGCACGAACGTTGAGAAGGTCAGGAGATGAAACCTTTTAACTGTGACATAAAACTTAATGACGAACCATCACAGCCTCAAAAGACACACACTTGCATTATTTAAAGGCTTCTGTAAAACAGACGTAGACCTCAGCCCTTCATCTCATTGCTTTAATATTCAAATAAAACTGGGTGCGTAGAAGATCAGGGGTACTTACATCTGTTCATCCTGGTCACTCCAGAGGACGCACACAAAAGCATCTCAAACCTCCAGCTACTTCTTAGTAAATCCAGCAGGAGATTCCTGCAGACGCAATCCACAGCCTCAGTGCATGACCGCACCAATCATTGCTGGGAGCCACTTGCCCACAGCCCCCCGTCCTTTTTCTTTCCTCAGCTCGGAAACAACTAAAATTACGACCACAGGTGAGGGGTTATGAAACACACCCTGCAACGACGCTCTAACGCTTCCTCCTACCAGCACAGGTCTGTTTCCTCTCCCAGCATCTTGCTTCAGAATGTGTCCCTCCTTCAAAGCTCTCCTCACACGCTCATGGGATCGAAGCAAATCCCTTCTGGCTTGGCAGCGATCTGTGTGGGATCTGCAGTTCCGCTACAGCATGGGACTCCTCTGTACTAGCGAACATCCATCCGCAGTGTAAACTGCTGTATTGGACTTAACCCTTGAGCTGCCATGTTGAACCAGAGCAGAATCTATCAATTCTCTCTCTGCATGTGGAGTATTATGCACCCCTCCTCCCCAGGTGTGCTGCATTACATGCATTCATTAAGTCAGTGATGTCCTGCTGAAGATTATCTGTGAGCTTGAGTGTCAGTCATCATACACATGTGAAGCATGAGGAAATGATACGTAGTATGTTTATACTGCAGACAACATAAACACATCACCACTACAGCTCACCTCTAACATTAAATCAAACAGTATTAACAGGTTGCTAATAAAGCTCATTAAACAAGGGAGAGTGGAGGCAGGCTAAGAGCAAAGCAAAGGGAAACGTGAGTTGTGTAACATCCCACATACATCAAAGGGTTTTCAGACAAATGTTGTCTGTTAAAATAGTTAAATAAGACGAACATTTTATTACATAATCAATGACAAGTGACAACCACTAACATACTATATGCGATTTCAAGCAAAAGACCCGAACAATGGACAAGTAAAATCAAGCCTGTTTAAATTTGTTTTAGTAGTTGAGTCATTTTCTCCCACCATTGTTAAGGCCTATGTGTGTTTTCTACAGAGGAACATAGTGCATGACTGCACAAACATGTGAATTCATCCTAGGGCAACTTCAAGCAACTGCAGTGTGTGCCAACCACATACACTGAAGCGTTCCTTGTTGTCTATGAAGAGCTGTGTTCTCCCTCATCACCAACAGGAAATACATGGTCGACACAACCATATTAAAGTCTGGGACTACTCGTCTCTTCACAATGCAACGTTTGTTACACCACAGTGAGAGAATCTGCTGTTCTTATGTGCTCTATCAGAGACGACTGTGGCAGCAAATTCAGACATGATCAGGTTATCCACATAAACCTCAGTGTGCCTTAGTATGATGCTAAATCATGAGCTATCGATTCAACATCATGTACTTAAACATCCCCTAATGCCTGTAGCACACAGCTTTTTCCTTATAAAATTCCTGACATTTATGAGACTGATACCGCTTTATGTAAGGGCATCATTTGCATACCCAGTGCAGTCTTTGTCCTGCTCTCTTTGTCACCACCGCTGACACAGATGCACTGAGCATCCATAAAAAGTAAATGGATGACTCAGCTGAGAATGGATTAACATAGTGCTAATACAGATTAGTTTGTCTGTGCTGGAGCGAATACTGAAAGTCAACAAATACACAAAATACATTTGACAGGATGGGGGGGAAGCAAACAAGGTTGTAACAGAATTACACACACATAAGGAGTTACAGGTACAAATGTTAAGGCCAGATTCATCTGTGCAATAATACACTGAACAGCAAACCAAGGCCCAAGGCCATGTAGGTCATGGCATCCCACTATCAGTCAGGATAATGATGGAGTTGGACAAGCTTGACAGAGTCACTGCTGGCGAAGGGGATGAGTTAAATTTACATCCCTCAGAGCAGAGGCTGAGAGAGGTGACAGATTCCACACATAGTTTGCTCTCTCTACTACCTTCTGCCTACCAGCCTCAAATAACATCCACATGAATCAAAACATTTGGACAGAAACAAATAGAAAAATAAGATTTAAAAATGTGCTAAATGATTTGTCCATAATTTTCATACAGAGCCACACATATATGCAGTGTATTGGTGCTGGTGGAAAACTGGGACATCTGGGCTTTCAGTTGATTTGTGTTAGTTCAATATGGGGAAGATGCTCATCAAACCTTTTTATAACGCATGCATTTAAAAACTATACAGTAGTCTATAAATGTAAATATGAGGTATAATTAAGGTAGGGACAAAATGTGTTTCCTTACCATTAGAATTGACAAAGGTAAAACACATATGTGACCAATTTGAGTCTAGTTCTCCACAAAAACAATATGCAGAGATCTTGCACTGTTAATTGCGACAAGTCCGCAGTCCTGCCAGGCACAATTTCCTTTATTATACTAGATTCATGACTACAAAATGCACAGGTGTGATTATAATATATGCAAAATAAGTTCTTCCACATAACTTTTCTTCAACAGCCGGATGTGTGCTTCAGACAAATTAACTTGCTATTCAAGCTTTCAAGCTCATTATACTGTTGCACTCATTTTGAATGTTTATCACGTAAAGGTTAAATGTTTGGGAGAACGCACATGAGCAATGCTGTCACAAAAACAAACATTTTATCAAATAAACCACTGTTACAGCTTGTGTTTCACTTCTGGGTACTTGAGGACAGGAACATTTGTGTTCTAGCATATTACAAAACAGAAAATAGTTGTTTTTTTTTATATCTGTGACACACTTGATGTTTTAAGTTGACACTGTATCTATATTTCTAGCTCACATTTTAATGTTTATGTTTCTTCATTCTAAATACAAAATATATAAATAATACAGTATTTGGTATGAGCAGAGCCTATTTTCAGACTACACAGCTGGAGCCAATGATCATAACCAGAGCCTTACTGTGTCCCGAACACATGGACCAAGAAATCAGCTCCTGAACTCTTTCAGCCCAGTGGAAGTTATCAGTGCCCCACACAAAGCACACAGGGGGGCAGGAATGTGCTGATAAGCTGAGCCACTGACCTGCGCCCCACCTCCTCACAGGCACTGTGATTGACATGAGGACAACACAGCCAATGAAATGTGGCAATAAGGGATATTTCTGGACTGGAAGTAAAAGACTGCTCATGCTAAAATGTGATGCAGAGGAGCGATTTGTGAAGCATCTTCATCCTGATAATTCTACACCCCTTTTAAAGAGGAATTTAGAATGAACTTGATTTATATAAGTAACTTCTGTGTGGAAGCTAGCAAAACTGAAGCCATAACCATAGTGTGAACATGCCATTTGTAAAGACAGAGAGATTTGCTGTACTATCATAACATAGACTTTAATGTCATATTATAAAGAATGTTAAATAAGAACTTTCAGCTTTAGCCATGTATCAAAGCAATAACATTTCAGTGTCCAAGGAACCAATAACAATAACAACTCAAAATATTTAACAAGTAGCCTAAAATCATGTAGTACAGAAGGTATAGGGTACTAAGGAATGAAAGAAGATACTTTAAAACCTGATCTCTGGTAGTGTACTTTTTAATTATACCGTTTTTTGTCCATGGATACAGTTTATCGGTGAGAAACAAAATAGAAACGATGTTACAGTATTATCCCATTAAATGCTATGATGTTTAAATACATAGTTAGCAGCGAAAACAAACATTGCAATGTAATTCATCTTGTGCCAATTAATTAAACAACAGGCAGAGTAAAAGTTAATTGAACATTAACAGCGAGAGGGGATTAAACTATGATGCATTGTAAAACCAAAACACCTCCGGATTTAAAATCACTGATTAGATGCACGAGTCCAGGAAAGGTTAAACAGGTGGTCAAAAATGTATCTTAGTTTCAAAACACACCTCATCGGATGAAACCCTTACAATGATGGTAATTATACAGAATAATCCATGGTGTAAACTGAGACTAAAGTCCTTCAGGATTGTGCAGACCAGCTCAATAAAATCATGTTGTTTTTATCCCGGTGGTATCTCCAGGCTATTTCTAACACTGAAACACATGCTATGTTTACAGTCTCCTGCCATTTCTTGTTTTTTTCCCCCAGCACCATCTCTGTGCACAATTTGATCATTATTCACTTCAAAGAAATACCAGAGGCCATAGACTCTGGTCGGTTTTATTTCAATAAAATAACCCATTTTGTTGGACATTAACTTACATGCAAACCAAGGGGTTAAACATATACAAGGTTAGGTTTCTCCAAACTGCAGCTTATTATATAAATAAAGTGATGCAGTCTCATTAGTATGTCTGTAGTCACGTAAGTATCCTACAGCCTGCAACTGGATCAGCCTTTTATTGCAGTTTCTACAAATACACAGGTCTACAAATCTGCAGTCAAATTTTACTTAAGTAAGCAAAGTATCAGATTCATGTCCTAAAAGCAAGATGACTCAGATGACTGCTGTACAAATGACAGCTTAGGGCAACATGATTTACAGGCCAACCATGTATGGCTGCCCTTGAGCAGAAAGATATTCTCTTCCTCTCAGGCAACACGTTCGCAAGACTCATCCAATGTACAACACTGTCATCTTAATTATTCAAATAAACAGTCAATTCATTCAGCCAATGAAACATCTAATGGCTGCCACCGATAGCATCTGTACCCTGCCTCCTCCACTTCATTTGACCAATCTGTTGCCCTGCCAAACTGCCATTTTATGTAATATCACTATCAAGAGGCAAGCGATGACACATTAAGTCATAGACTCAAGGGCAGGAAGTATAACACTGATAATAAATCTTTGTACATCACTTGGGAAGATATATCAATGACATACGTTACAGTTACGATAGGTAATATCACTGCACACTTTATTCTTACAACATTTAACTTTGGATGCTGGAGGTCTTTCAATCAAAACAATAACAAAAGACCTAGTTTGATGACATCCTGAAACAGCATGGGATCATGGGAAATGTTGTCTTTAACACCATTACTGATTGCGTCAGGTAGATTTTCATGTACATGTATGAGGTAACATATTAAAGTTTTGTTCGTGTTATGTAGCAAACGGTAATGAAGGATCATAATCAATTACGAATGAACAGTGGAGGGGAACAAACACTGGCTAGCAGTGTGTTTTTCTTTCATTATACATCACCTGCCCCATAAATTACAAGAGAGACAGGTAATTTTACACAATTAAGAGGCAACCCAAATTGAAGGTCCTATTGCCATGAATAAAATTGGTGATTTCTCTGGAACATTTTTGGAAACATTTAGTATAATGTAAGTACACAAGTCGACAAAATATATAACATAGGTATTGTCGTTTTTAGACATTATAATTTATAATTGTTACATAATATTTCTATGAGTAGCATTTTTGGCTTGCTTTTAAATTCCAAGCTTGTAAATAAGGGCCATCAAAGACAGCTTAAGTATATAAGGACAAACTGATCAAACTTATGCTATTCCCAAAATAAGCGAACACAACCTTAATGTAAAGTGACATTAATGACATGTTTAGTACCTATTATTTTGGCCATCATTGGGGAAGCTTTAATTCAGTCTTGTAGAACTGTTAGGTGTTAGGTAAATACATTCAAGCTGATTTACAATACTATGATCCCAGCAATACACCAACGATGCTGGCCAGCGTAATCAATATTCAACAGGTGACGACTGCTGCTCTTAGTTCATGTTAGCAGCAGCAGCCCCATCAGATGTGGTAGAGGTGGGAATGCTGAGATAAGTTTGCTCGGAGAACTGCAGCCACAGCCACACACACACACACACACACGCACACACACACTCCGGACATGACACTGCATTATTATGACAGCTGGAGGGACCGAACTGACGAGCAGGTATTTCTGTGCCACTGAAGTCAGCGAACAAGCTAACGTTAGCCGGATGCTACCTAGCTTCACCCACTTCGCCTGCACCAGCTCACCACTATCAAAACAATGCGAGTCGCCCAATGACCTTCCCTTTCATTTAGAAAAAACGCTGTCGTGTTTGTAGCGGCTGACCTGACGTCACCACTCCCTCCTTTGGCTCTGGCAGTCCTGGCACTTCATGAATCCCCCCCCCCCCCCCCCCACCCGTGATACCCTGTTGGTCAAATCAACCCATAGCTGGCCGACATTTTGTTCCAGCGGCTAGGCTAGCTCATCCCTGCTAACGTCACCTGGACGCTCCGCGCACTTGACGCGGTAGCAGCCCGTGCGCCCGATGACAGCTCGAGCGCTCGGCATCCTGTGACACAACACAACCCAAACACGAGCTCCGCAAAACACCAGGGCGACGCGCGCAATTATTCACGCCGACAACTAGGAGACACCGTTAGGTGGGGGGGGGGGGGGGGGCAACTAGCTAACCGCTTAGCATAGCGCGTAGATGCCGTTCGCTAGCAGCTAAGTTACCTCGGCTCGCACCGTTATCGGTCCCCGCTGGGAGACAGCACATCCACTCAGCGCCTGCCGCTACACACAGAAACCCTCTCCCCAGCCACGTACCCACGGATTAGATTGAGAAACCCATTCACCTTCTCACAAAGCAACGGTCCTCGCGGCGTGCTTTAAAGGGGGGGAACCCCTCACGGAGAATGAGAGAAATGGAATTATCTTCCTGGTGTGGCTCCGGAGCAGCAGCGGCCGCCGCACCGCAATGGCAGCAGTGGATGAAGCCTTCCGTCTCCCCCCCCTCCGCTCTCACGCTCCGGCTGCCGCGGTGACAGTGACAGGTTCGCCTGGAAGAAACCATTCCGGTTTGTCCGCAGGGGGCGGGAGGGGAGGGGAGGGGAGCTGGGATGCAGAGAAAGAGACGGTCCACAGCAGCAGCAGCAGCAGCAGCAGCAGCAGATCTCCAGCTGCATCGAGCGCCATTCCAGCGTGAGAACAAACCGTCATCGACGAGGATGGAAAGGCACCGATGAAGCTCTCTATGGGTTTCCCGGTGAACATGGCAGCAGTAGTGGCCACTGCACATGGAGGGAGGGATGGATGCAACCCGTGTGTTTTATATCCACTGTTTACAAAATAAACATAAATCATAAAAAACAGTACGGGAGTCTGCTGCACTGTTAGAAAAGTACCAATGCATGTGTATTCGCACTGATTGAACAGCACGCTCAATATTAGCTCATAATAACTTCATATGGAGACTGCAACCCTGTTACTAATAGGCTATTATTAGTTTTATTCATGGCATTACTATTTTATTATATTTGAACTATACTGCAAATCAGAGATAGGTGGCCTCATACATTGGGGTCTTTTACATTGTCCTATTTCTAGGCTAAAAAATAAATATATATTTTTGTTTGCTGAAAATATTAAGGGGTCAAATATCAAAATTGATTAGAAATGTCATTATTCATCCTAAATCTTGGGATATGTTTAACATTTTAGTATTAAAATGTTATTATATTGTACTATACTATACTATACTATACTATACTATACTAAACTATACTATTGCTTCTACAGGCAACCCGCAGTGGTATAACAAACTATTATGCACACAAAGCATTGTAAGCTTTGCCTTTGTGGCATGTGACGTAAGCAGCTACATTTTTTAAGAGCTCTTAGCAAGCATCCTGATCAAACAGAGAGCTAATAAACCAGTTAGAGAATTTAAGGGCAACTGAGATCAAGATCTGCAGCGACATCACCCTCATGCACGGAAACAGAGGGGTGTTGAAAACTGTTCTTCATATTGTGATGTTAGCTTTATTTAATGATATAAATAGTAAGACATTTGAAAGTGCTGAACAGTTTTTTCAAAGAGGGGATTTTTTTTACACCTGCTTCATAAACATTCAGCAGCAGGATGCAGTTAACATCCAGCTGATGTTGCTTTTACTTGAACATCTTTACACTCAGATGCAAAAAATTTGCAATTTGATTGATTGTGCTTCCCTAAAAGCAAAGGACTGGACAAGGAAGAGGTGATTTGATCTGTCCTGCCTTCCCATGTGTGTCTGTAAGCACACTATGTGATGTATGTGGGTAAAACACCACAGCATATTTCAAAGTGTCAGCTCTCTGAAAAATAGGCTCTGCGGGATGAAGATTAGAGGCCCATAATGTGTAAGATATTCAACTTTAAAGTTTTATTGCCTTGCCTGCAAAGATCTATTTGGATAACACTTTTAACTACAGCAAACATAAACTCTTTATTGGGAAAGCTGAGGTAGGCTACTTTAGTAGTAATGACATGCTGCATAAAGCCATTTAAAATGCAGAGGATAGAGCTAAAATCCACCCTACAGCCACGATGCTCAATACTCCTTCCCATGGGGTATACAGATTTAATCAATATACAGTAGAATGTAAATTGTGCACTGCACCAAACCCCACTCTTAAGTCTCTATCACATGCACTTCAGGCTGTTTTTTGTGCAGCTTTTTTCCAGGAGAACCTTATAATCTCTGAAGCACCTTCCATTGTGCATTTTATCACTTTGAGGTTGCGTGACCGTTCTTGTCACCTCTACCTCTGGCACTAATGAGCGCTGGAGAAGATAGGGGGCTGAATGTAATGCCGGAGGAGCACAGAGGTCCTGCAATGTTGCTGACGTAAGGAGACCTGCCGCAGATTCCATTGGAGGATCGGGAGGAGAAGAAGGGGCGGGGGGGCATCTTGAATGGAAGAATGTGAGTTGGCCAAGGTCATAAGAATTAGATAAACAAGGGCAGTCATAAATATCCTGTGGGTCAACAAAATATGCTGAAAAATAAAGGAAACAACAAAAAAGGGGGAATTCTTCTTAAACCTGCATGTGGCTAAATGGTTAGATGATGCTAGATGTAGTCAATAGTGATCATCATCATATCACAAGATTAAAACTTGCTTTAGTATTGAGGCAGAGACATGTAATCAAACTATCAAACCCCCATGGAAATGAATGACTGCATACGATTTCCCCATCCGCATGCATGTGTGATGGAATAGGCCAGGATGTCGACTTGCTTAATGCATCTCAGTTGAAGCCCTTGAAATACCCTCTGTTAATGCTACAGACAGTGTTTGCATCACTGGCTCCAACTGCACAGAGGGAGTTCCACATGCCGTGCAGCAGAATTACGCAGCCCCCTTCTCTCCCATTAGCACATTTTTACACTCAGACAGCATCCGAACCGGGGTACGACTGCAGGAGCGGATCACACGAGTGGAGGAGCAAATTAGAAATTCACAGCAGGTTGGCTTTTAGAGGGAGCACTGCCCCTGATGGTGAGTGAGTCACCTCTCAGCTGTGCAGGTCAGGAAAACAGCCTACTAAGCAAAGGTTGGCGTGACTATCTATGAGCTTTAATGGCTGCAGCTATTGGATGACATGACAGACGTTAAACATAGCACTGCAGCAGAGGAGAAATAAATGCAATTGTGAGGGGGGAAAGAACGTGATATTATGTGACACCGTGCTGCCAAAGCTGCAAGATGATACCCATAACTTTGCGCTTCTTATCTTGTTATCAAGTCTTTAGTTTTACAAATTGAAGTACAGCAGTGTAATACCATAATGGAATGAGCTGGCTACTGTACAGAGGCTTGTGTTTCTGTGATTTCCGTGTCGTCCTCTGTCAGTATCTCTGACCTCTAGCATGAGACAGCAGCTCCGACTTGACAGCCGACCTATTAGTTCAGGACAGAAATTCCTTGGACAGGGTTTCATAATGCCCCATGATTACATGGTGCAGCACAATCAGAGCTGAAGAGAGAGAGAGAGAGAGAGAGAGAGAGAGAGAGAGAGAGAGAGAGAGAGAGAGAGAGAGAGAGAGACAGGGATCTATGATCCATGCAAGCCTGAGATATTTTGTGAAGTCAGCAGGAAAAAAAAAAACACTTATCAAAAGGCGCTCTATAGAAGAGTGAAGTATGACCTTAGTGAGCTGAGGCTGTGCAGCAGTAAAATGCAGCTGAAACATGCAGGAGTTTGGCTGCAGCCGCCTGATCTCCGTCCAGCTTATTAGCAGCTGATTTTACAGTTTGTGATTGTACCACCTGCCTCACAATAGGAGAACTATCTCATCATTCACCTTCACCATAACATTCTGCTTTAAACACACATAATAATTATAATAACGATGCAGTCGGCTCGGGTCTCCTTGGGATTGTGTGTGCTCAGCTCTTTATGTAAGGGGTAATACATTTTACAGATTATAAATTTTTCTCTTTGTGGTTTGATATCTTGTAGTTCAGGGAACTCTAAAACGTATATATTTTATTAACAACTATTTCCACATCTGGTACTCAGGAGATGCATGTTTGACATATTTGTGTTATGTTAACTGCAGTGGATTAGTGCAATGAAATAACTATATCAGTATTAATTCATGAATATCAGTCTAAAGCAAGAAAGCAAGGTATTAAAATCATTTCAGTCTTATAAGGCACTGTATGTGTGAATGCACCATTTATTTGGCAAAGAAAAATGCTTCTTGCATTCATGTATAATATCACATTGTGCCAACAACATTATCCTTAATCAATACTCTATTACACAAGTGTAGTTTTTTTGGCAGGTATTTCATAAAATTGTATAAATAAATAAAGATTTTGAGCTTAAGAAATAAGAGGAAGGACATAATCTGACACTGTGAACATAAAGGATGTGATTGACTCAAGCACAAATCTGGATTTACCGATTCAGTGAGCTAAAATTACAAAATAAAGCCCCATGTGCAGGAAAGATATACATATTTTCCAAGATTCCTCAAATGAACCTGTAATCTCCATCTCATTTTCCCACCAACAGCTGAGAGCTCAGACATATCAGGTGACATAAAATGACCTCACATCCCCGGCCTGCGGATCATGTGACAACAGGCCACCAACATCCAAATCCTCTCTGGCTCAAACTACAGCATTATGCACAGTAGCAACCAAGCAATCACCTAAGTATGTTTAGCCCAGGAGGGAGCACAAATGCTAATAAAGAGGAACAATTCCAATCAGTTAATGTGGATGCATGTACGACAGAGACGGGTTTTTTTAAAGCAGGAAAACAGGGAATTGAATTATTCTGTCTTTGAATACTTGCCCAGATCATAGATTGCAGAGCTAACCGTGATTTCCTCAGGGAAAGCTAAGCGAGATCATGATCAATCCAAGTGTGATTTCAAAGTCAGATGTAAATGGAAAAGATTATTGATGTTTAATTATTCATGTTAATTAACCATAAATACTCTGAGGCTTCTCATTGAAAAAAAAATTCTTGTTTTTTCAAAAAACACACGAGTGGAAAAACCTTACACACAGTGTGACCTGTGATGTATACTGGCAGTTAAATTATAAATGAAGTGGCTGTAATATTTTATCTCCCATCAAACGGACCTTTAAATTAGTTTGGATTCATAAGTGGTTGTCGATTCATCGCTTTGTCCTGAGGGAGCAACCTCGCTCAGGAAGAGAGTGAAGCAATTAGAAGCCCTGGTGGTCTGGGATCAGGTGCTCCCTTCAGACCAGGCCGAGGGGTATTGTGCAGGGCAGGCGATGGGGGTAAAAGAGGTAGGTGGAGGAAAAAAAGGGGGGGGAAAATGACCCAGGGGTAATTTACCGCACTGCGGAAAGGAGCCCGACAATACTGTAAACCGCTTGAAATGCATTTTACCACAACTACAGTTTGACATATTGATAAATCCAGTGAGAAAAAAAAAAGAAATTATTCTTAACATAGCTAACAGTGCAAGGTTTCCCCTGACGTAATACATCCGATGAGTGGGGGGGGGGGGGGGGGGGGTTACACTGTTTGTTTGGCTGCTTGGAAAACCCCAACACATGAGCATCATTACACCTTATACCTCTTCTCACTATAGTATTTATTGTTGCATTAGTATTGGCAAACACCACTGTACTTTTATCACTACATATAAAAAACTCAACATTTAAATTCAATATCCAGAATAAATAATCTACACATCCAACCCCTCCGTTCTGTGTCTCTGTCCATCAGCTACACAAACATGGCTGTTGCGCGAGTGCTCCTGTATGTTTATGTAGTAAAACTCTGCCCTCTGCAGGACTCCAGCTGAACACTATTCATCAGCTCAAGCCTGGCCGTGTCAAGCTGTGCAAGAGGAAATCTATATTCATCATTATTTATGGTGGCATGAAAACGTGGAGCATGGAGGAGAGAGGGCTCCTTGCGTGTTTTCCACCCCTGCTGGCTGATGATGCACGCATGAGCTGACTGAGGGAGACACAAGAAGGAGCAGGGGTTGTTCACCTTCGGGCCCACCGTTGATGGGACGCTCCTGAGTCTAAACAGCATATGGTGCCTCCCGGGGCATCAACACACATCCTACATGTCGAGCAAACATGGCAGGCTGTGTGATACACTCACACACCACTGACCCACCACACACACACACACTCACTTATAAATGCACTAAGTGAGCACACACTTCCTTCCTTTCAATCATTCTCAAACACAGAATCAATGCATTTTGGAATCACTTCGGAAATTAGGTCTTAATAGAATAAAAGAGTTTCTTATGGCTGTACTGGTTATATTTTACTAGACTATTTTAACACTTCATAAACTAATAGATCAGCTCATTACTCAAGAATGTAATCATTTGATTATTGAATAAAGGAAATAACAGTTTCAGCCATAATACACCAACAAACTGTCAAAAAAATTAAATATGTGTTCAATGTGGGATATTATGTTCCATTTTACATCACATCCAAACGTGATTTTAATACATTGTGGGCAAGAAATACAGAGTGTATTTGCCATCTGATAGAATCTTATTTTAGTTGCCGTGAACATACAAAAAATATCGCCTCCAAAAACTGTATGTGTTCGTCTCATGATAATCAATCACCAGGCAATATAATCTACAGAGCATCAAACCCTGTGATTGATTAACTTGTCTTCGCGCGACCACTCCAGTGCCTCATTCTTCATGCTTGACTTCCCCGCCATGGCCACCATCTTGACTCCCTACAAACATTACATCATCCGGCTGGTTGTCCTTCACTTGACCTGACGCTCAAGTACTCAAATGGGCAACGCAAGCGCTCCTCAAGAATAAGCTCAAATTATAACAGCAGGCTGTTATTATGTTTGGTAATGATAGACTCAGACAAGGCTTTTGTAGCAAAAAAAAATTGTATGTGATGTTGGTTTAGCTCTACGTTTTTTTCCACGACTCTAATTTCATTTATGTCATAAATCATGTGGGAAAGTCAATAGTAGTAGTTTGGATTTATGTGGCTTTGAGTCTTCTCTCCTGAAATGATTTGTCGCAGATGAGGGACGCGAGGCCGACCATAAAAACAAAACACTGCTGGGGGGGCTTTAAAGTCAAGATGTAATGATGGATACACACAGTGCACAGTGCTTATAGTGACCTACCATATGTCCCTATATCAGAGGACACATAGGTAGGTCTTGATCCTGAGTCACAGCCTCCAGAAACAAACTCAACATCTGTCTTCAGCTCATGGCATCACGCACACCACCTTTGCATGCATCACGCATGGCCAGCTCCACCTCGCTGTCACACACAAACCCCCTCCATCACCTCCACCCATCCCCCAGAGCTCATCACCTGTAGGACAAATAAACCAGCATCCGTTCTTACATAACAAACCCGTCTCACCCGGAGAAAATCAGCTGCAGCTCCAATCACAGAGCCTCCCTTCGCCCCCCCCCTCTCTCCTCCTTCCAATAAGGCCTCCTACAGTGTTCATGGTGATAAATCTGCTGCGTCCCCCCCCCCCCCCCCCCTCCCTCCCTCTACACAGCCTTTGTGGTGTGTCTCACTCAGGTCCAGCCTTGCAGCTCCCACCCTCCTGCACCTCCATGCCTTCATCACACGGGAACAATCTTCCTCTAACAGGCCCCGAATATGCAGATTGGTTAATTCAGCTGCAGTTGCTCTCCCCCCCCCCGTATAATGCATCTGCAGCACTTTCCGAAGACTGAGCAGCGAATAAATGCTTACGCTGGGGCTTTTTTTTGGTGGTGGTAAGGGGGGAGAGCGCGTCTGTCCATGGCAGGCTGCGGTCAAGGATGGGAATTTCGAAGTGAGATGGGGCGAGCAGAACTAATAAGAGATTAAGCCGTTGACCAAGGCAAAGCTCAAGGCCCAGTTTGATGACTGATCCTGATCTGTGAAGGAGTAATTAATTTAATTACGTTTTTCATCTCTGCTTTAGTTGTATCTTCTCTGGCTAATTGTGTTTTTCTGCAGCTCACCTGGTTATGGCCTCTGCAGTAAATATTCCTCTAACATTTTCCCAAAACAGCTGAGAGGGCAGGAAAAATTCTGCATGGATCGTTCCCACAATCAAAAACAGCAAACTCAGTTTAGCATCCAAAATGCAGCAGGGCTACAAAGTGGGTTCTGTGTTTGTGTGTAAAAGATGTTGTTTTTATCGTGGAAATGATGAAATGAAATGCATATGAAGATGAGCTGCATATTCCGTAACCATCTAAAAACACACACACTGTAGCAAAGAAGGAAAATCTTCATCATCATAAGAACCAGTGTAAACGCTGCCACTCTTAAATGAGTGGATGTGTCACTGATGAACACTGAAAAATAACTTCAGCAAACAAAGGCACCGGGTGCATAAAAGACTGTAGTCGTCCCCCCCCCCCCCTCCATCTCTGTTGTGCTTTCTGCAGCCTTAGCACTAAAATCTGATTCAAGCTTTCTGTGAACAAGTGCGCTGCTTGCCAACACAAATGACAGCGGGAGTGGGCCCGGTGCCAAAGTCCTCCCCTGACTATCAAGAGAGAAAAGCAATCAAAAGAGGCAATCGATACAAACAAAGTCTTAACTACTATCGATTATTTAGCTCAACGCTGATGGGCAATGATAGTTATGGAGCTAAATTAATACATGTGTGTGATTAATATCTTCACTTTTCTGTTGGAACTGTTTTATGTTTGCAAACGACTGCAAATCGCCCAGAGGCACAGAGGCAGCGTTGTGTCTGTTGTGACATTTTAGTAGGATGCAATGGAAACTGCTCCTCAGCTCAGCATCCTGCAGTCTCATCACTCACTGTAAGGCGGACCGTTACTTCCATCAGCTGCATTTGAGTTCGGGCAAGTCAGCAAGTTTTCCTCTAGTGCACACACAGCCTGTACAAAAGAAATATACCGTGGAAAGGCCAGGAGCGCCTCAGCCCGGAGCTCTCTGGTGAGATAGTGGCCGTTAGAAGCGTCCTCTGAGCGGCGGGCCATAAAGACAAATGCACGCAATGTGCTGTGACTTACAGAACAGGAGAGGATAAGACAAGACAGAGTCACTACACAGCGTTTTCCACTGAGATAAACTTCGTCTGTGTATGGTGCCAAAACAAGGCAACCACTAATCTGCCAATTACAGCCTAAAAGCATCCACCTCCAACATATCAATGACAGGTTTACTAGATGGGAACTTGTGAGTGATTTTGTGATTACTTTTAAAATGAAGGTAGGACTGATAAGTGCTGTGATATTTTCACTGCTTTTAAATGTCGATCTGTTGGTCATTCGGTTAAAGGGCATAACTTTGCGTTGAATAAGGGGGGGTTTGGGCCAAATGGCATCTTCAATGTGCAATGGCTTGTTATTCCTTAGAAATAATCATAATCATACGTCATACTTGTCAGCAAATACTATTTTGCAAGTAGCCACAATCGGTTTACCGCTGATCGGACTGAAATGTGAATGGATTGACATGACATTTTGTAGACTAAATGGTCTTCAGAGGATGAATCCTTCTGTTCCGACTTCTATGATTCTCTTACGTCGAACAATCTCCGCCAGCAAGTTGTAATTTTTGCCTAGTTGTGCAAAACTTCTGCAAAACGTCTGCTGGACGGACTGGCACAAAATGTGGCACAGATATCAATGTATCCCCCGACGAATGTCTCCTCATGTTTTCATTGATCCTTGACTTCTCCTATGAGCATGAGGGTGACACATAAGGTTTTGAGGGAAATGTCTCATCTCCCTGCCACCCCCAGGATGAATAATCACTTTGATGATCGTGATGAAGTGCCATCGTCAGGTCAAAATTATCATTTGTCCACTATTGATCTTGTTAATAAATCTGCATATCAGAGAGTGGCTGAAGAAAGATTAACTCTCGAGCTCCACTTAAGAGCAATTCAAAGAACTTTTTATGTGCAAATAACATTAATAAGCTATGATTTCAAGCCAGTGCAAATCAGCAGAAGTCGATGACACAATTGCGGACCAAGACTTATCAATAATTCAACCAGCTGAGTGGTTTTTTGGTGTCTTTTGATGAGATGGAGTGTTTGTGATGACTTCACAGTCAGGTTATAGCCATCAACACGATATAATTCCCCTGAGGCTGAGGCCCTGCAGCAGTGTACTGATCTGTCTGGAAACAACAACGTACGTGTGTGTGTGTGTGTAATACAAGTGTGTGTGCTTTGATTTACACACATCAAAGATCTGCATCTGAAACACTGCTTTGTGAATTATTATGTCTTTTGTATAAAAAGAAACACTCAAAAGCAGATATTTCATGATCACTCAGTGAGGTTAAAAAGACAAGAGCTGCACCTCAAGCTTTGGAGAACATTTTGAGGCGTTTAAGGATTTAAACACCTGAGACACTTGTTTACTGAATGGGATTGTGAACATAAGATAGGTTTGTACAACCTTGATGTTCAAATCTAATTTAAAATGTTTCCATCAAACATCAGTTGCTGCCTGATGAAAGCAAAGCATCATCGTCTCTTCACCTTCTTTTTTTTTTTATTTAAAAACTGAAAAAACATGGATGAGAGGTAAAAATGAAAAAAAGATTGAATATCAAACTCTGTGATTAAAAAAATAAGATTTCCTTGTTAAGGTGTTTCCTTCATTGATATTGTAAAAGTGGTCTGTAACCATGTAACGCTTTTCTAGTCACGCAAAACACTTTAAGGTACAGTTTGCCATTAATCCGTTCACACACACATTCATATGGTGCATCCAAGGACACTTTGGCATGCAGATGTGGGAGACTGGGATCGAACAGCCGACCTTCTGGTTAGAGGACGACCGCTCTACTCCCTTTAATTGAAGGGACAGAGTCTTTGTCACCACTGTTATTTTTCCCTGGTCAACATGAAGCTTCAGCCAGCAGCCAGTTAGCTTAGCATTAAGCTGGAAACAGTGGGAGACAGAAAGCCCGGCTCTGTCTCCAGATCGAAATAAATCCACCTTCCAGCAGCTCTAAAGGTCCCTATTTTTCATGGTATATCTCTTTTCCTCTATAAAACCACCACATGTCATTTATACACCTCACTATACAGATTCAACCAGGGCTGGCCAGCTGTTTAGTGCAGTGTTTTGGCTAAGCTAACTGTCTTGCTGCTGTAGCCTCATATTGTCATACAGACATTAGATTGAAGTCTCAAATATACATACAATAACATTCTGACATGATGGAGCAGTAATAAAACAATTTTCACCTCTGTTTCTAAAACTGTGAAGAATTCTCTCAACTATAATGTGCATGGAATCAAATGCTTTACTTTTGGCTCGTGCAGGAAAATGGAAGGGCCCTCTAGGGCAATCGAAATGATCCGCAATTTACTACAAATGTTCTTTTGTGATATGTGACTCTGCCATCATTTGCAATCTTTGTGTGTAGTGCTCAAAAATCATTGTGATGTAAGAGACTCCTGAGGCCTTGCATCTCATTGTCAAGTAGTTTTAAATAATAACGTTTTATCTTTATCATGATATATATGTATTGCATATATCCCACAGATTGTATGAATGTACCCAAGATAAACAGATCCCTATACTTTCTTTGTTCAAGCTTTTTTTGTCGATTAATAGTTTTATGGGCATTTCAAATAGCAAGTCTGAATTTGGAGTATGTAATAATATGCTGGATGCTTAAACAATCCCTTATCTGTCTCCTATAGTGTTTTAAGTCACAAATCAAATAGAGAGAGACAGTCTAAATGTTTTATTTTTACTATAATCAAATCCTTCTCATGTCAGATGGCTGGATTGTTAGTTCTGCACACTTTGGTCATGTATTCTGTAATTAGATTCAGTTCATTAATGCATCGTGTTTGCAGTACAGTCAGTGTACTTACATTGGAGTCAAGGAGATCAATGCTGTCCAGGCTCTTGCTCCTGTGTATGCGGCCCTTGATGCGGCGGAGTGATGGCTTGCCCTGTGCGGTGCTCGCTGAGGACGCTGCTGTGACGGAGCCAGCGGTTGGGCTGGGGTGTATCCTGAGGTCAGCATGGAGGGAGCAGGAGGAGGACAAAGAGAAACCACAGCAGTACATCAGGGCAAGTAAGTGCACACCCAGCATGGCTGTATCACAGCAGGACAAAGTGCCACAGGCAAGATGGAAGAAGAGGAGAAAAAAAACCCCACTGTGTTCACGTTTGCGCTTTTTCAAAATGCCACAGTGCCCTGCTGGATAAAACGGCATTTAAAGAAATCTATAATTGGATTTAATGTCACAGAGGCCCTGTAGGGGAGCTGGTTGGAGTTCAGGAAGGACTGCAGCTTCAGCCACCGACGGCCTCCGATGCTCTTTGGGCCACAGCAGTCAGAGTGTAGCTGGTTCATGGGGAGATGTTTTCCTTCACCAATGGTATATTTAATAAGTAACACTGATGGAGCCCTGCTGACCAGATAACCCCACGCTTCTGTTTCCCTTTGTGTTTCACATGCTTGCGGCTTAATTGCTTTGTAATGTGTTGTGTTTGGTTCAAAATTAATCGACCCTGTGGGGATGAATAAATCTGAAATGAATTGAGAGTTTTTCAATCCATCTTGAGCAGGGGTAGATTTCTAGGCCAGCCACATCTATCGCCCATGTTCAAAGTGCATGTACAGAACATAAATAGCACTTTTTATCAAGGCGTTCTTTATTAAGGGTCTATGAACTGCATCTGATGTAACTAAATGTTTAAATAATGATGAAAAAATAAAATACTGATGTTTTGTGGATCGGTCATAAGGCCTTATTTAGAAGGCACAGATACAATAGAACCATTGTGTATTTATTTATTCTAAGGTTTTTCTTCGCCATTTTTATTTAGTATCGGTTGTTAGGACCAGTGCTGTTGTTTTTTTATTGCTCTTTTATTTGAGCCTTTCTAATGTTTTGTAACACGTGATCATGTTCTCTCTGTGCTGTCTGTCAAACAGATGCCTTTTCTTAGACTGCAAACTAAATCTACCCACAGCTACAAATAAATAAATAAACTTACCTAAACCTGATTGTTGGTATTCTATACATGCTTGTGGAAGTCATGTGACACAGGGATAAAAAGATGTCAAAAACAGGTAGAGGAGCGATAAAAAGTAAACTGCATAATTTTTGCAATACTAAACCTTAATTGGTTCCAGATTTTCTGTGTTTTATATCAATGTGCATTGAATATCTGTCCCTGTTGGCTGCACAAAACAAACTGTACATTCGTATTTTGACTATATTCTGATATTTAAAATTTCGAAAAAAAGATGAATAGGCTAATCAAGAAAATAATCATGAAGATAAAGATAATCAGCGCCACAGAATGAACTTAGTAAATAATATGTTTTTGCAATTATTGCACTGTGTTCATACAGCGTATTGTAGCTCACGTTTTTACTATTATTCCTTCCTCTTCTCTTCTCTACTTCTCTTCTCCTCTTCTCTTCCTCTATATCACCCCAGCCTTTTCTCTCGGTGTCAGGACAGTCACTCTTAATGAGGATTTACCTAACACAATATTCAATGAGGAAAAGTCCTGTCTACACGGTGTAGCTCGGAGACAGTAGATATCTATTAGCATGCTCGGCAGCAGGCCCTGAGGAGCTCCTGAGGTTTGAAGACCCAGCAGGGGAAATTATGAGAGAGAGGAATGAACAAAGATGGGAGGAAAGAGAACGTCACCTTCCACTTTCTATCTGCATTAATTCAATAGTCGCTCGAAGCTGAGTAAAGAGCTCACTGGCTGCAAATGCAAGGTAAAAGCATCCTGCACTACATGCAGTCAATTACAGGCGACCTCAGATCGTTCTCATAAACAATACAGCAAACATGACTAATGAGAAAAGCTGCTTGGACTGTATCACAGGCCGGGTGCAGTGCCTCTCATTCAGAGGCTCATTTCTTGGATGTTGATTCTGAAATGGATTTAAGCCAAAACACTTGAGGCCACAAAGGCAGAATGTAGCACAATGCCAGCTTTTCTCTGCCGACTCAGAGATAATGTGCAGCGAATGATTTCACGTTGCTTTTGTGATGAATTCTTCTTCACTATGAAATGTATAATATATGCAGGTATAATGTGTTTCACTTGAGGTTTGAGAGAATGTATAATAAAACTGTGACATAGAATGTCTATAACCACTTTATGTGGTTAAGGACACGTTTTGTACTTTTTATGACACATGCTACATTTTGAAGGACTAGTTTGACATTTTGGGAGTTGAGATTATCAATTTTCTTGCCAAGAGTTAAGCTGATATGACAAGATTAATGCCACGCTAATGTTTGCATGCTAATTACGACGCTACAGCCAGCAGCTGGTTAGCTTATCTTAGCATTAATTCCCTATGGACACTAATGCAGATATTTTGCAAAACAAACTTCTTTTTTTTAAATTTGATCCTCTTGTACACAAACGGCATTTAAAACATATTTTAAATCACTAAAACTGCGATTCAAACGCCTTCCAAAGTGCAGATTTTCAAGAGATGGTGGGTTTGTAACATGGTGACATCACAGCTTACTTTGTGCATGCCCTCTGTTGCATTGAGTATATCATAGCACATTGAGGCTTATTGCAACAAAGGATAAGGTGACGAAACAAACGTGAATAAAAAATGCGTTACCATTGTTGTTGATATTGTTACTACCGCCAAAGGAGAATGAGCTTACTGAGCGTGCTCACAAATTCTTCCCGTATTTGACGGATCGTTAATGTACACTTAGCCCAGGCATTTGTTTGTTTCACAGTCATTTTGTGTTCTATCTGAATGGAGATAGTTTAAACAACGAGGGAGTCAAATAAAATATCTGCAGTAGTGGAGACAAGGCCTCAGATGGAAACAATGGCAAACAGCTACCTCATCTCTGTGCAAATATACACTGCAGTCTTACAAGGGATTATATGCCATTTTATTTCTTGGATGCATTTTCAGGAGCATCATGGCTCCTCCCAGACGAGAAATACTGTAGTTCAGCACATAACCCCATGTTAAACTGCAGCTGGCCATTTTTTGATACTGTAAGGAAATGACAAGTGTAAATGAATGAACTTTAGAGGTGCTGGTGAGGAGATTGTGTTACGATTGGACAGAGCCTATCTGCTTCACCGTGGTTCCAGTCTTGATGTCATTTTCATGAAGGGAGGAGAATAAGTGTACTTTCCAAAATGTCAAATTTTCCCAAACATAATATCACAGAAAGGGCAGGATGTTTCTTTTTCTTCCTTGTTGAAGTCAGATGGTTGTTTTTTAGCAAACAGGTCAGATTCTTGCTGTGTGGATGGTTCATGGTACAAATGTGTCGGCCCTGATCTGATGATCTGATGATCACATTTTGTAGTCTCTCTGAACACTGCACCGTCCACAAAATAGTTTGATAATGTAGTTCACAGATAAGGTCATGAAGGAGCCTGATGCCATTAAAAAGAAAGAGCGAGGGATGCACACATTTATCAGTTGCAAGACTTTATGCTGCTGTTCCTCTCTTCCCTCGCTCGGCCTGGAGGAGCCATCAAGTACGATTAGTTTGAGCAATAATGGCTACTGTTTCATCAGCAGGTCAATAGGCAATGTTACACTTCATTCCTCCCATCCTGGCCAGTGCTAATATAACACTTAACACAGAGAGCGATCCTGACCAGTGTCTGATACACACACACAGACACAATAAAACTCACAAAGTAAGAGAAACACAATCATACTCAAGAACGAGTGCAAGTCTAAATGAGCTATAACCACGATATCTGCCTGCTTTTGTTTCAGATAAAAGGCGCGAGTTAAAAATAACAGGAGACATTACATAAACACAATAGACTTGTTGTATTCTCCCTGCAGGCTTGCAACAGAGTGTAAAGTTCATTAAGTCAGGTTAATGCCAATCTTTGGCTGTGTTCAGGGGGGAGTGGGTTTTTAAGACTGCAGGCAAGTGGAACATCTGTTTGCAGAGACTAATCCCAATTTAGAGAGCTGCTGCTGCCGCTGCGGCTGCTGCTGCTATTCAGTCTTTATCAAAGGCGAGCGGAGCTGTGTCTCTTCTAATTTTGGGAGAATATGATGCACATGGCTCATGCAGTCTCTGCTCGCTGGTGAAAGTGTTCAGGCAGAGCGGTGTGTAATCTCACCACCACACGCTGTGAGATCAGCAGAACGGGAGACCAGAAATGGGACAAAATTAATGCTGCAATTATGTAAAAAGCAACCTTAAAAAACAGGATTCATGAATTATACAATGAGCCGTTTCTTTATATAAACGCAATGGAGCCATTTTTCTGTTTACGCTGGTGTGTCTGTCAGTGATGTCACATCCTGTCATACATCTGTATGATAAATGATAGTGAATGGCAACAATATAATCATAGTGCCTTTCCAAATTATGAATGGGGGAGGGTATATAGTTATTATTCGTTATTACTTGGTTAATATGTATTTTTCTATAATTGTTTGATCGTGGAAGTTAAACATCATGACATTTGACAATCACATTTTCCATTAGATAACTCATATTTATCACAATATACAATCAGTATATATGAAACAGAAAACCAGCAAATCTGTTTAGAGAATGTTAATGCAGATAACTCAAATATAACTGCCATAGATTTCGTTTCAGCTCCAGTGGTGTGTATCTGGAGTATTTTCATGGACAGTGCTAATGAGTATAGCTGTATTGATTTGAAAGGTCACTTTAATCAAATTATCAATATCATTTGTGGAACAAGCTTAAACCAATAGAGAGGCGGTCACGAAAATCCCGATAGAGTGCAGCAACTGCTGAGGGCAGTTTGAGCCACAGGGAAGGAAGCTTAATCACATTACCAGTCGTACTAGTTACTACTACTATAACTACATCTACAATTTCTGAAACAATTATAGTTTCTATCACATCTACTAATGACAAAGAGATTTAACATTTCATATGAACATTAACACCAGCTTCTGTATTTTTATCTATCACCATTTTACACATGTATCAGTTTGATAGGATCTTAAAAAGAGTGAAGCTGTTTCTGTCTCTGTACATGAAAACATCTTCACGCCTTTGTGTTTTCTTTAGTTCTTTAACTCTTTATTAGAGGCTTTTTCCGAATGGTTGTATGTTCTGATTATTAATCTTAAAGGACCAAGTCAGTGCCTCCATATGATGGAATTAGGGAATTAGGGACTTGGCACGAATACAGACTCAGTGTTTTTTAAGCATGTAATGGAGATGTTAACATGCGTTAAGACACAGTAACTATCAAATACACAATACATTTGGTTTAAGAGCAATTATTGTTAAACAATTGCACAAACTGCAGTCTGCAATCACGTCGGCATGATCAAATCATGTGAAGTGTTTCATGTGTTTGGGTCTAATATAAGCTGAAATATTAAGTGACTGCTCATGTGCTGAGGTGTTGAAGTGTTCAAAACAGCCAAATGTCTTCAACAAAAGTAGATGATGAATAACACAATTAGAACACATTTGTATATGTAAAAAAAAAAAAAGCAACACGAGATGGAGTGTAACATAACAAATCCCTATTATGATTCTTTAAATGTAATAAAAGTTCAGAAACAAAAATACTAATTGTATGAGTGTTTGTAATGGCTTGGCTCAGTATTGTCTTTACATCTGAGGCAACTGCTCTTCACTCAAGCTGTAAAAAAAAAAAAAATACTCTAACAAGGTCAGAGTTTGCTCCAGGAGTTACATAACTAGTTTAGCCTTTTGTATCAGTGCACATAGATGAAACCAGGAGCACTTTCCAAAAATCGACTCGGGTTAGGAGTACAGAATCAGAAGAATCAAGAAACATGAAAGGAGTCCTCTGTCCTCAGTGAAATCCCTCATCTCCTCCCAGGAGGGAAATTAGGCCAATAAGAAGATGACTAAGGAACTGATTAGCCAAAGAGACCGAGAGATAAAAAGCTGCATGTGATGAGTGTTTGACCCCCGCTGAGGTTACAGCGGCACTTTGACTTTAGTGACATCACTGTGTATAAAGGGGGAGATGGGCATACTCTCGTAAATGAATAAATTTATGATACAGTAGTAAATGATTTGCACACTGTAAAATACAAATATCCTCATACTGCATGATTGCATGATTTGCCTTTGTCTCAGCTTGGATTGTAATATTCACATGTTCCAACATCCAGGTTGTGGTTGTGTGAGATTCTCTAAACCTTCTTTTGATCACGATAATCTTCCTCGTGACAATATGATGCTCGGAGATTTTCAGCTTTAATGTTTTGTCCTTGATTGCGAGACAGAAACGGTTTAGGAGCTGATTTAGTTTGGCTTTAGAAGGTGGTGATAATAGACAAGCCTCACGCACACTATAGAGCCAGTGTAGCTGCATTATGTGGCTAAATGATCCACGGCACACGATGGATTTCTGTGTGGAACACTTGCTATCAGAGTGCCATTGAGCCTATTGACTCCTAATTAACCATCTTTGCTTTCAAACAAGATGGTTATCTGGCTGTAATTAGGGGAAACTACATCTCACACACACACACATACACCCGGCAGCAATCTGCTTACAGCGACGAAAAAGGGAATGAGAGGAGGAAGACTGTCTTAAAGTAAACAAAAGAAGAAGGCCGCAGGAGGAGAGACACAGAGAGGGTGAGTGAGGGAGTTAGAGGAGGTCCCCTGAAATATACTGGAGCATACGCAGAGAAATGAGGACACTGAACAGGTGGATGGACACAAAGACACATGCTGGGAGCTGCGTATGGGTGGAAATCGTTTAATGTGGACATGACAATGAGAGGCGTGTGTGAGGCCTGGACAATAAAAACAGGAGAGGACCATGTTTCATGCTTCTGTTTTTTGCATTTTATTAATGAGTTACAGCACAGCAGTGGGAGGCAGAGGAGGGATGATGATGGTTTGCCACATGGTTAGGTTGATGATGACATTCCCAGTGACAACACACAGCAGTGCAGTGGAGGCCAGATGGTTCATTAAAGCACATGGAGTTGAAGGAGAAGAAACAGCGATGAGGCTATGACATCATTCAACTTTACAAAGTGGTGGAAGAGGAAGGACACACGCGCACACGCACGCACGCACGCACGCGGGCACGCACGCAAACTCTGTCGTTGCCCGTGCACCTATAGGTCTGTGATGAAGGCAACATGGTGCAGACTGGCTGCAGTGGCTGAATATTATGTCATTGTGGAGAGTGAGCGGCGGCACCGTGGCTCCGTGACCCGCTCATCATCCCCCGAGCTGTGGGAGGCGACAGCTCGGATCATCGGTCCCCCCCTTTTTTTTTTTTTTTTTTCTCCCAACCCGCATCCCCACCATCAGCATCATCAGCAGCATCCGCACCGAGATTCATATACTCACCACATACGCTTCCTGGGCGGAAGACAATGTTCTTTGTTGGAGGCGGTCACCCCCAGAGCCAGCTGCATAACAGTAATGTATTTCTGGTAATTCACCATGGTACTGTCCGCCGCTACTGAAAATCCGACCCCGAAGAAAAGCGCAGGTGATCATACAGATATCTCTCTCTTTATTCCCTGGCATCCGCCTCCGCTGCGTCTTCCGCGCTCAGCATCACAACGCCATTTCCAGCGCTGAAGGACTGACGGTGAAAACACTCCCCGAGGAGCTGAGCGAGAGGTGCCGTACGACCCATGTCTGCAATGACACTCAGCCCCACCGTGTTTCAGCGCCCGCACACAGACCCATCCACATCCATCCGATTTCTGATGATTATTGTCTCTCTCTTTTTTTTTTTAAGATCTGGACATGCTCTCCTTCCTCCTGCCTCCTGCCTCCTGCCTCCTCCTCCTCCCTCCTATCGAGGGCTGGAAACACTCTTAAAAAAAAAAAACCGCTGCAGCGTCCAGGCGTCCGTGTGTGTGAGGTAGGGGAAAGAGTGTGTGTGTGTGTGTGAGTGTGTGAGTGTGTACAGTGTATAGTCAGAGGGGAGCAACTGGGAGGAAGGGGAGGGTGAGGAGGGAGTAGGAGGACGGGGAGGAGGTGAGGTGGAGGGAAGAGGAGGGGGTGGGGGTGGGGGGTGCTCTGTATTGCATCTGTTAAGGAAGTCCTAAGTTTATCTGTAATTACTCGTTTAAGGGTTGAGTCTATATACTTTTTTGGAACCATGTACCAACAGGGGCGTACACTAGAAATTCTGACACCCCCTGAAAGCATCAAATTAGGAAAACAGCAGGGTTGGTCATTTGAAACAATGTTAAATCGTACCTCGATAGCCATCAATAAATAAAGTGGTCAGGATTAAAAAAAAGGTGGTATGAGTCGCCCCAGCAGGACTGTAATAACCAATCATTCAATACGGACCAAGGATCCCTATCTCGCCATGTAAATAAGTGGAAAAAAATCCTGGATCTGCCCCCTGAACTGGATCAGCACCAAATCTTTATGGGTTCTTCCCTCATCCAGATGGCATCCTTCCAGCAAGTTTTGGAGAAATATGACCAGTAGTTTTTGCGTAATCTTGGTCACAAACAAACAAACCAACCAACAAATTAGACAGGGGTGAAACCATTACTACCATGGTGGAAGTACAAACTAAAAACTTTTTCTACACTAGATTTGTCATTAATTACTTGTTTTCTGAGCCCCCCATGAAAGCATCAAACTAGAAAAAGCAGGGGTGTGAATGAGAAATTAAAGATAGGGTGGGTAATTTTTTTTCTGAAACACTTTTAAAAATCGTATTTGTTGCATTCCCCTTCATGTCCCAATAGGCTACAGCCATCAATAAATGAAAGTCTTCGCAGGACTGTAATAAACATGACCAATCATTTCATTCGGAGCAAAACGCCCTATTTTGCAAATCCTGGATCCGCCCCCTGATCCCATAGAAATATAACCAGTAGTTTTTGCATAATTTTGGTAACAAACAAACATACATACCAACCTAGTAGTGAGGTTCAACCAATACAAACGCTTGACCAATCACAAGTCAGCTTTAGTTGCCAATCACGTTTCACCTTCTTTTTATGATATCAACTAACTAATTAAAACCAAACCTACCAGAGGAATGAACACTTGAACACACATCAGTGAGATAAGAACTTCCTAAAATTACAGACTTTGAATAACACCTGAGGACTCGGTCGACGAAGGCGTGGCTTTCATAGACAAAGTTTGAAATAAACGTGATGGTCTTGTCTACAGAGGATTTCTTGTTTGCGAAACCAGCTTGTCATGCCTTACCTTTACATTGTGTTGCTACTTTGAGCTGCTGCACTTATAGCTCAGCTTCCTACGTAGCTAGCTTGTTAGCTTTGTCCCCGGTGCTAAAAGAATTCTGGGATACGTTTCCCCCGACTAGGACCCAACCATTGGAGCGTGTGTTGTTTGGGGCTGGGAGGACGCATTTCGCAGGTCGAGAAGAGCCTTAGTAATGGGACAGCATAGTTACGCTGCTGTGACGCAATCGGCCTTCAAATGTAACCTCCGAAGGATGCGGTCACTGAATTGGAACACAGCTTATATCTGTGTGTAATTTGACAAAAACATCTGTACAAGGTCCACTTACTGAAGATTTTCAAGAGCTTTCATTTACATCTTGTGGCTTTCAGCAGTAAATTGCGAGAACTCGTAATATCAATCTGAGTAAACCCTTTCTCCTGAGGAGGGGAATAAGATGGGTTTGACCTACTGGACTTTTTCAGGAGGTTTCAGTCACATTTAATGGTCTTCCCCAGAGAATTTCTAGTTAGCGACCAAGGCTGTCAATGCGTCATTTCCAAGGTAAATGAACCCTAAAGATCACACTGCTAAAGAGTCTATTTACTCTGTCATTCTGTTTTAAGTGAATGTAAAGTCAAAGCGCTGTGAATGTAACTGAGGAGCTTTTATTGGCCCTCTGTAATTACTTTTAACCTTAAATGTCTGACTTAGTTAACACTCTGTTAAATGAGCAGGGCAACTCTAATGTCTCTCACCCCAACTGCTCATGTTACAGTAAAACACCTACACTCAGAGACACCAAAGCTTTCTGGCGTTTCTCTTTTGCTGTGCACTGAATACCAATCCCGTGTCACACCGAATGGCAGATGGTAACAGCAAATCATTGGCGGTTGATTTAAGTTACTGTCATGCGGTAAAATTAGGGAGGGCACTGTGAGCACTGGTCAAGGACCCTGCTTCAGTTGATCCATCAATCCATCCATCCATCCATCCATCCATCCATCCATCCATCCATCATAGCACAAACCAATTTGTCCTGTGCAAGGTCAGAGCTGACTGACCTATCTCAGGTTATATTGGAGTGGGAAGCTGGATAACATCCTGGACAGTTTGGATATCTGTCACCAGGCTGATATGTATAGTTCACACAGACAGCCATTTACCCTCACTATCACACCTCATCTCCAGTCATCGTGCCTTTTTTTGGGACTGGGGGAGAAAACTGGTCACCAGGAGGAAACAAAATCCAGCAAAAAATACAGGAAGGACACTTTATTCAAAAATAAATGATTTGGGCCAAGCTTGGAAAAACCTACAGTTAACAGTGTTGTATGTGAATGTAACATGGGAACATAGAACTCTGATATAGAACCCCCCCAGTAGCTGTAACTGTAGCTGTTTTAAGCCTAAATATGAATAAAATGTTGTTAGTGACTATTATGTTTTATGGGTGATGCTGAGCAAAAATAGTTTATTTGGAGAAATTAAAGTGGCATCAAGCGACATTAAATACTTAATACTATTAGCAATTTAATGTTAAAGTGTTATTTTGGTGCTTGAAGTTTCTGAGTCGGTTTTGCAGATTAGACTGTGGCTTAGTGTTTGCTGAACTCATGGAGATGCAGCACGCAGCACGAGTGCACTGTGCCCACACGACCTGTCATCAGCAGCAAACAGAGGCCGGCGTGGTTGTTTTTCAGTCAATAGAGTGACACAGCGGTGCCGTTCTAAGCTTTGGAGTAAGTCGATTAGTCTAGACTTTGAAGCCTTAGAGGAGAGAGCCGCCTTCTCACCTGAGTAGAGAAGTGCACTTCACACTCTCACTAGACCCAACAGACTTAAAGAGAGATGTCGAACAGCAGAGGACGGTCTGAGGAGGCAAGATAAATGAAAACCGATCTTATCTGTTGTGAGCGATACAAAAGCATAATAGAAAAAGAGCTGATACAAGCATTATATGATAAAGGGATTATCCAGTTTGTTAATTAGGAGGAATTGAACTGACGCACATGCTGGAAATGAACTTGAGGAAACATTGTGTCTGCCAGAAGACATCCACCATACGGGCTAAAGAGGCAGAGCATGGCACTGACACTGCCGGTGTCAGGGGAGAGAGTCCCTCTGTGGCCAGTGTTGCTAAAAATGTTTGAACCCATGACACTGTAGTGCTCTATGGCTCCTTCCTCCATATGGTATGTATAATGTTAACCTGAGGCACAGTCTGAACCTCCCTATAGCAAGTGAAGGTAAACACATGGAACTGCACGTTTAAGTGCGCTATTCTATAAAAACATCTGATTAAAACGATTATAAAAACAATTATTAAAACAATCCTCCTATAAAGCAGGGGGAATGAACACCGGGCCCAAATGTAAAACAGCCCTTTTTGTGGTTGCTAGTTTGTTACTTCTGGGTGACTGGAAGCAGAAAACCCTTTAGGGCATTAAAGGAACTTAAATTCATCCAGTGCTCATGTGTGCAAAACCTCCTCTATGCAGCACCTGCTGCTGAGAGGGCATCTAACGTCATCTGTGTACAACAATTACAAATGGCTTCATTTTGAGAGAAAGAAAATAATAAACTTGTGTCTACATTAAATACTGATGTTGACACTTGAAACAAGGCTGGATTTTACACATTTCTGGATTTGAATTAGAATATCTAGTAAAGAAAGAATATCTAGAACGAAGGAAAACAAATGCACAATTGTACTTATTTTTCGAATAAGCATTTGACTGTATTCCAGCTTGAGTACATATAAGCAAGCAAAATAAAGGTATATAAAAAATAATAAACGAATAAAAGATTCAGTATTTTGCCACACCAGGTTTGTGTAAGGTGCACATTATATGGCTAATGTCCTTTTAGTCTGCTGCCTTGTCTAGTTTTGCTATAATTATATATTATTATTATTTTATCATTATTTCAAATAAAACAGGACAACTGATTAAATGTGTAAAATCTGAAAAAACACATAAAACTATCGGAAATACATTGAGAAACACAACCAGGACCTCAGAATTTTTTTAAATCCTGGCTTTGCTCCTGGCAATAAAAGGTGATAACAACACCTCCATTTTGAGCCAAAATCAATGTCACAGAGCTTTTATTTATTCTGATAGGATTTCTTCTAAATTGCACATAAACAAATATTTGTCGGTCGAATAAAAAGGTTTAGGTATAGCATGAGTGCATCGTCAACACTGAGTTTCGGTTGCACACCGCCATTGATGTCAAGAGCCTCCTCTTGAATCCAGCCAACACTCAACTAATACGCCACTAACAGAACCATTAGGTTCGGAGATGTGCTCCAACAAACCCACCAGCCCTGCACTCTGTCACCTCCCATTGACCAGGACGCCACTCACATAACTCTGCTGATTTATCAGACACTACACATCATCATTATCAGCCATGTAAGACACAGCGGTCATTAGCGGATGGGGGGGAAACTGCTACCGATATACACACACATTACCCAGGAAACCTCTCTCTCTCTCTCTCTCCTTGATGCACACACATACACACACACATAATGGGGAGGTTGTATGGGAACCAGTCGTAGTGTGTCAGTGGGGAAGCTTGGAGACAGCAGTGGGTCAGTGGTTGTGCTGCAGTCTGAAGCCCACTGCATATCCGTGCACACTCCACTGCAGCACTTTGATTTCACATTGGCATCCCCCACCTCTGCATCTCCACTGTAATGGCTCAGAGCAGCCTGCCCCATCATTACCCTTCTCACATGAGAACCCACTGCTGACATCTTTTGCTGTACGGCAGCACAGGCACACACGCTTATACACAGCACACACACGCACACACACACACACACATGCACTGATAACACACTAAAGCTCTTTTTTCAGCGATTAAATAGGACAGACAGACCTGCCCTTCTTTCTCGTGTCCTTACACTCTCTTGTCCACTTTATTTGGTATAGCGAAAATCAAAGCTGGTTTGTAGGACTCAGAGGCTGCGCTCCCAGAGGAGGCAAACCTGGACCGAAGCCCGAAGAACCACTACCGCTGTAACGCTGTGATTTATTACTTTTGCACCAAACAAAGAGGAAAAGTTCACAGAGAAAGTCCTTTCCACATGAATGCACTGCACCAGGAAGAACAAGAGTAATGAAACACACGCGCACACACACACACACACACACACACACACACGCACACGCACACACACAGTCACACCTCGGTGCTGTCGCAGTGCTTCCTCTCTATGTGCTGTGAGGTGAGTCATCAGCACAGAGAAGCATAACCTCACAGCTCCAGCTAATCTCTCCTCTTCTCCTCCTCCTCCTCCTCCTCCTCCTCCAACCTGCCAGCATCTAATTTTCTCCACTTATGGATGAAGGCACGCTGACTTACATCATCACTGCAGCCTCACATATACATATAAGGCCTCAGATCCAAACACATGGCCAACTCATCCTGGCGAATCACACGCGCATCCAGGAGAGAGTGATCTGTCCTACGGTTAAAATGAGAAAGTTATCCAACAGATATCTCCACATAATAATGTGTAACGCCTAAATCAGCACTTGAATCTGCAAATCTACTCAAGGATTTGCGATCTAGAGGTTTTAAAACGGTGGTTTAAAACACTACAACAGTCCAAGGCAGTCAATGGCCCTTAAACTGGATTCAGTCAGTTCCACCTCAGCTCCTGCACTGCTCTCTCACAGGTCCTCTGTGCCCTTTCAGACAGAAGCCCAGAGATGTGATTAAATGCTGCATGTTCACTCTCAGTCAGCAAGATACTGACCAGAGGCGGACACGAACAGCCAAGCTAATAAACACAGTGTCTCTTTGAACCCACACAGCTGACAATCAATCTGCTTCTCTGCTGTGGATCAGAGAAAGTGTGCGGAGCATGGGGGGGTGAAACACTCACACACACAAATTCGTGCAAAGACCCCGGGAAGATATTCCCAGGTTGCTTCCACATTTATAACAAAGCGCGGCTGCAGACATGCTTCCCTCTGTCACACAGGGACACATGCTGGCACACAAATTCTAGCCAAGCCAAGCATCCATGACTCCAGGCGCTTTCTGTCCTACTTCCTCTAAAGAGTGGATAAACAAAATATTATCTGGTTTTTATCTAGACATGCAACCTTGTGCGACACTTGACGCGCTCTTTGTAATTTGATTTAGCCTGCAGTCACAGTTAATGTCCATAAAGGATGCATCGTGAAAACACAGCAAGAGCAGCAAAAGCCTTCTCCCTAAGTTCTGCCTGTTCCTGTAACACCCGCTGAAATGTTGGAGAGACGTCAGAATACAGTGAGCATCATTATACACAACTGCACTCAAGAGTCCTTATACAATTAAAGTATGAGACTTACATTGCCTTGGCGTACAGCATCTCTTCCTGTGTGTGCTGCTGTGGTATTGTGTGTGCTGGTCTGTTTCTGTCTGCCTGTCTGGCTGCATGTGTGTGTGTGTTTGTGTGTCAGTGCCCACGGCCAGACCACTGGGATAGCTGTGTCCATGCTGACTTAGCTGTCATACACTGAGGAGCGCCCCCCTCAATGGTCTGGGGAGCATATCAGCTTGTCTGTCCTGTCACTTCAGGCATCAAATCCAAGGAAACTGCCCACCACATACACACACACACACACACACACACACACACACACACACACACACACACACACACACACACACACACACACACATATACACTGTCAAGTTTACCCCTCACTCTCTGTGAGTTGAGTGAAGGGTACTCTCCAGAGGGTACAGGGAAAGACACCCTCACTCAGTCATGATGCGTTTACTGGGCCTGACACACAGTGGAAGAAGCTGCCTTGCAGGACCAATACAAACCAGTCGCTCTCACTCATATATCATTAGATACAGCAGAGCTCAGCAGACGACATTTTATATAATTCATTTATGTACGCCGTTAAGTGTTGCCATTATAAGACATGAATATAGAGTAGCGGAAGCTTTCACTTGAGAATAATAATGTCTGCAAAGTAGCCACATTACACACGGGTGATAAATTAAAGGGAATAGCAGCATTAAGAGTCTCTGGGAGGTGCTCGGACACTTTCTCAGCGCTCCTAGGCCGAGGTGGTCCAAAGACAGTAGGTGCTCAGTCGAGTTGAGATCTAGTAACAGCAAATGCCAAAGAATTCAAACTTGTACCACGTTTGGAGGCATCTACGTCTGTTATGTTTCAAAATGTTATTATTACGTATGAGATGATATGATGACAATAGGAATATGAGATTTGACAATAGGTGAAATCAACCTTGATTGTCAGTGTAGGGTTAAGAGATAAGGAGTTTTTGAAATTGAAGATATTTGTGTGAGTTGACATCTCTCCATCATGTCAACTTTTCAGACCCTAAGAACCATTGAATTTAACCTGGTCCTTGAGTTTTTACTCTATCTAAGTTTTTTCTCACCAGAATGACTTTATCAACTCCTTGAACATTATGCAATCCACCAGAAAGGCTGTAAGGCTCTCAGCATGAGGTTTTCCCATGACACCAGCGATATGTAAAGTGTGCCTCACCTCGAGTCAAACACTGGGTCGGTGTACATGGGAGGGGAGCACAGAGGTTGCTCTCCCGGACGGTTTGGGGGCACGAGGAGGCCCCCTTTCCTCCCCCGCTGTGCAGCACCATCTGTGGGAACAGATTAATAAATTAGCCACTCTTTTTTTATGGCTGTGCTAATTTACACTTCTTCCCCCTGTGTCTGGAGGAGTAAGAAGCAATCATATGGTCTTAATTGCAGGATATTAGGCACAGATAAAGTAGACACTAAGCTGTAAATGCGAGCCATGTCCTTGAGAGCGCTCGGTTTTATTTAAATGTAGGTAAAGCGTATTGATTTGTTATCGTGCAGCACAGACAAGGCCCTGCAGACTGTAGCCACGTTTAGGCCATATGTTGTCAGAGGCTAGTTAGGAGCGCTGGCGGCTCAGTAATCCCCTCAGCCATCCAGATTTAAGAGGCTATTTTTGCTGGCTCTTAGTCTGTGGCACTAGCTTACTGAAAAGTAGTTTCCCTCTCTTTATATTTCCTTTTGTTATCATCTTCTCACAGAAAATAACAAGATACATAATGGACACATAGGAATAAAGCTCCTACAGGTTCATGATCTGTTGCTCCGGTTCTTCTCTCACAAATGCAAACTGGAATCTTTTTTGAAAGAAAACACTGGGACAGGATCACGCTGCCCTCCATGAACTTTACTTAGTGTTTGTCATTGACGTAATTGGAGGCTTATTAATGGCTGTTACCTTCTCCTTCCAGCAGAAAGCAGGTTAGCAGGTGGGGACACACTTCCTCCAAAACGGCGCAGAACGAGCAGAATGCAGCAGGCCCCTTCGAGGACAGATGGTCCAGGAATATCTCCGTCCTCTTCTTGCTGGACTCCTGTCCCAGTATTTCCTTGTACTCCCCCAGCGAGAACACCTTGTCATAGACCAGGTAGGGGAGCACGGTGTTGACGTCCAGCTCGCTGAGGATCTTTTGTCGGTTCTGTTTGAGGATGTTATTTGCCCACCTCTTCTTCTTCCTGGTGCATGGCCTCCTGCCAGCCCTCTGCTGCTGCCGCTTCTGCTTCTTCACGAACCACTTCTTGGTGCCACTGCTAAACATCTTCAAGCTGAGGAGACCCACCAGGACTTCTTCCACGCCTCTGTCAACACAGGTCCCAAAGGAGGGGAGGTGCATATTTCATGCCAGTGCAGCGACCATGCCACATATTTCCTCGAGTCGCACGTTGTTTTTGTCTGAGTGGTTTATCTGGGGCAGGAAGAGACAATCTGGACAGTAGCTGATTTCTAGCTGGGTACTTACTGACACTAAGAAGATTACCAGACTCTTAAGAACACCAATGCAAACTGCTCTGCACAGACATGTACATCCTCAACATATTTTACATAATTTTGCCTCTCCTCGTGGATGATCAAACCTCTGAGCTATAAGTGGTCCTTTAATCACCAAACGCTTCTTTAATTAAAAATGCATCTAAGTAGGTTCTCTTTTCTTTTAGTGCCTTGAAGGTAAATTAAGCAGACAGTTCCTGGGTTATTTCAGGTAATGCTGAGTAGCCTAAAATTCATCAGGGAGTTACAAAAGAGGGCTTGAGAGATTAAAATCCTGTACATATGTTGGAAAATCTGCATCATGTGCATGAATCATACTTTAATGTTGCCCCTGAGTTCAACTCACACTCACCTTTCTGTTATTTCCGTCAATGTGACACATGATTAAGACGAGATTAAAACTCTCTGCAATGAGCATTGATCTGTTATAGTGAGATGTCAGGCCTTCATTCAGGATAATCATTAACCCATAGTGAAATGGAACAAGGACAACAAGGAGAGCGTGATGTATTGTATTGAAAATCTATTTTCTTTTTTTTTTAAAGAAGCACAAACCAGCATGACCTTGAATCACATTTCCTCCAGCTGCTGTGTGAGAGGATGGAGGGCGGCCTGCTCTGTGCCAGAGGAGGGAGCTGTTTGATCATTAGGTGTCACGTTTACAGTAAATTATGTGTTGACAGTTTTATGAATTAATCCTATATTTAACCTTCAAAGCTTTTAATATCCACCTAAATGGAAAATATCAACAGAGAAATCAAACTGGCAGCACATGACATACTAAGACAACTGATTTAGACCAAATTCTTACTAATTACAAACATATCTGTGATCAATGTCTCCTGGAAACTGAAACATAAATACATTTCCTCTGTGTCCAAAATATAAAGTCATCATAGGTTACACTTTTCCAAGCTTTGCAGCGTGTACCTGTCGATGAAAAACCTTTTCCTGTTGGGCAATGAAATGAACAAAGTCACTAGATCTGTAAAAAGGCAAGAGAGACTAATGACAAATAACCTGTCAAATACATTTTAATGGCTGTATATACTGTACATGTATATGAAAATACAGTATATGGAGCTTCGGTACAATTGACCACAATGTAAATGGACAGAATACATGGAGACAGGGTACACACGATAATGAGACTCTTTAATGTTAACTTTTGATGAGCCTTTTCTCATACAACTGTGTTTTAGAATAAATATTGCTTTTGTACTCCACTTTTACAAATGTCTTGATATGTCATGACACTAAAGCAAATTAAGACTATTGAGTGTTAATCAATATATAATTTATCATCCAGCCTGAAAAATCAGAAACACCAGTTTTCACCAGTAAAGCTGAACATGTATCCTATATGGTCATACAGTCATATACTGTCATTAATGATAAATAATTCATGTTCAAGTGCAGTATTTTCATGAACATCCAACAATCTGCCACACAATGGGTGCAATGTATGATATTAAATATATTAAAGTTTTTAATTGGTCTTTTATTGGTCTAAATTCTAACTAGACGAATCTGGTGGACATTTTCAGCATAAATAAATCCAGACTGCTGAGTCAGACAAGTTGAATTTGGCTCTGAAAGAAATGTTTGCAGTTTTCATCTGTGGTTATAGATTCTATCAGTGAGATACTGAATATGTGCCAATATGCAAATAGACCACATGCTAAAGGAATGTGTTGATCTTTTGTGCCAGTTTTAGCCAAAGCTCCATATCGTATTGCCCAATCATTACTTAATACTGTGGCTGCAGAAATACAAAAGAGTGGTTGGATATGAACGGTGCAGGATATCAGGTGGTGATATGCACCTGCCAGGGGCCAAAGAGATGGTGTGAGATAAACACGGAAGCTGTTTGACAGATTTAACAGTTTTGATATTTTATTATATTCATCTAAATCATTAATATCTTAACATCACATCAGACTGTGGTTAAACAGCTGCCAGGTGTAAATATGTGTAAATGTTTGTTGATCGAGCAGGACGATCCTGAAACAGAGTTGTTCTGTGGTCCAGCTCGTTTCTTTTTGCCTGCTTGGGATTATTCACTAAACTTCCAATGACCCAGTTCATTAAACCTGTGCACACACCTCTATATGTGTATCTGATAAGCAAACAAATGTGTGCAGCCGGTTCTTTTGGGACTGTGCAGCAGCCCAACATTTACTGGCAGAACTTAGTGTATTGTTCAAATGTCTAACACAGTAATATGAAAGATGCTGTTTGAGGACTTGGCTATAATAAGTAATAAGGACATCCATGCAGCACCGAAGACATGTCTGGTTTCCCTGTGGAAAATCAACATTTTCTCTCCTTATTTGTCCTCTGGATGGACGAGTGTCTGGCTCATCACTCAACCAACAAATGTAATTTATTTTTTAGGTTAATTCAAGTGTAATTGTCGTCCAAAAGCTTGAGGCATCAGCAGGAGCCAACAGCTGAATTTAGTCACCTCCCAGTGCACAAAACCCCACAGATCCTTGCATAATCTAAAATTCTACAAGAATTCTACGAGAGGACTTAACATTGAAAGTTAGTGTTACGTCTATGAGATGAGTGTGACACTGTGTTTCTGGTTTGGGACAGCGATTAATATGACACTGTTACAACTATATTTGTGAAATGTTTATTTGTTCACAATATATGTAAGACAAAAGACATTCTTAACACAAAATAATTCATAAATTATGATCTCAAAAGAATAAAACTATATTTTGCAAAACTTCCTACTCCATTTCTGGGTCAAACAGGAACTTAAAAACACTATGATGCTTGATGATTATGAAGACATAAATTATTAACACAATCCTGTATTTCTGCAATATTATATGGAATCAAATTGCCCTGATTCAAATCAGGACAATAATAGTCATGATTAGAGAATAAAGGTGTAAAAAAGAAGACACTTGTGTTATTTCTCATTAAAAGCTGCAGCTACTTGTATTATAAAAGTGCCTAATTGTTGCGATGAGCAGTCCAGGGCTGAGGACACGTTAGAAGTTCTCATAGTGATGCATGAAATGGGCCTGATCCCTCTTGTTCATCTGCTGACAAGCTTTCTCCACGTTCTTGGTCAGGCCAGGTGGTCCACAGCTGAATACACCGATTTTACCCACCTATAGAAAATAATGACAACTTAAACATTTAGATAATTCATTGGGTACAGGCTGGTGCACTGAGGTTGATAAAGATGGATGAAGCGGTCTGACCTCGGGGTGAACTTCCTGCAGCGAGCTGAAAAAGGACACGAAGGGTGGACGTCCGAAGTGTGTGACAGATCTCAGGCCAGTGAAGAGACTGCGGCTCCACACCTTCTGAAAGTGCCGCTCACACACATACTGTCCACACAATGGTGAGGAATTCATTAGTAGTAAAGTCAAGTGTGTGCAAAGAGCAAGTTGTGATTTTATGGGGTGTTTTGTGTGGGACTATTTCTTGGGGAGGAGCAGTGACTTCTTGGCGTCCTATCATCACCATTAAGTTGCCAGAGACCCAACTGAGACTTTTTTTACAGACTAAACAATATGAGATAAGACATGGTATACAGGGTTCAAGTAAACAGCTGCTGACTGTAGCTTTACACTTAACAAGCATGTAATTATTCGCAAGAAAACCTTGAACCATATTTTCCAAGATACCCAACTATTCCTTTAATAATAATGACAGTATTAAAATGAATGTTTGTCAAATATTCAACAGCATTTGGGTCCAATTTTTGTTGTTTTGTGATACTTTGAAAAGGCGGCAGCAGATCTTACCAGCATGGTGGTGCGGAGATCGAACTTCTCGGCCACCTGAGTGATGTACGTGTGGACTGACACCAGCTCCTGGGTGTCCATCTCCTCCACCTCCCTGATGATTTCTGACACCCACTCAAACTGATGCTGTGTCCGTGTCACCCAGATGAAGTACACCTTCACACAATCACTGACTGTTAGCAAGAGTTTTCATAAAGACTTTACAAATACAGGATGCTACAAGTTGGAATTCCACATTTATATGACCGTATGTTCATTTGGAGCTGCACCTTTTTACACTGAATCTTGGACTTGATGGAAGACTTGAACACCAGGTCTTTGAGGATGGAGGTGAATGGAGTGACTCCGATTCCTCCTCCCACCAGAACAGACACCTCAAAGTCAACCCACTCCTGATGGCCCTCACCAAACTGGTCCGTCCAAGTACAGCTGGGTAGTAAATGAAAGATAAATATAAATGTAATGTGGAGACAAAGGATGGAGAAGAAACTGTTCACACCCACAAAACAACCTGTGACCTGCCTTTGGATAGGCTCCGAGCTCGATCAGGCTTTCTTCGGTGTAGAGCTCTCGGAGCTGGCTGGTCCAGGGCCCCACGGCTCGGATGTGCAGGCTCAGGGTCTCTTCGTGAGGGGCTGACGTCAGCGTGAATGGGTGGTACTCATCTGTGCCCAACATCAGGCACGCTATGCGCACCCACTGGCCTGAACGGTAAACAAAGCCCTGTGGTCGCTTGAACTCCAGATGTGTCACACCTACAGGTAGGACAACCAAGGGAGGTGTGAACTCAAATGCACACACGCATTATGTGAGCTAAGTGAGGATGATTAGAAGGGACTAAAACCAAGGAAAGACTGAGAATAGTGAGACATAAAGATAACAGTGTAACCTGAGGGCAACAGCTCCGCACTGACCACCGGGATCTCCACTTTTTTCCTGCTCAGGCTGATGAGTTTGTCCAGCAGGAAGAGGAGTGCTGGAGGGATCAGATAAATGTGGAAACGGGGCTCCTGGAGGAGGGCGAAGCTGCCGTGAATCACCGTCTGTCGGATGAAAACAAAGCCTAGCATCACAATACCGCAATACCTATGAAATCCTTTCCATCGTGAGAGCCAACTGTAGCAGAGAGCAGAAAACTACTTACTAGAACATACACGACAACATAGAGGTAGTGTGTGATCCAAAATCCACGAAAACTGATGCGACGGAAATAGTGTGAGGCAAAAACGTACATAAATGAAAACGTGAACAGAAGCAAGACGCCTGTCATTCCTAGGAAAAGGACAAAGTACAGTAACAGGATTATACAGTATTACAAACAGCTCACGTAGTGTATAACTGCTGCAGGTCAGTTTCTTATCATACCTGGAACAGTCTGAAAGAACCACCACGACCACTTGAGAGGAAGTTCAGACCTAAAATATAAACCGAATGTTAATTAACCAGATGCCACATTTAATCGCTCTGCAACAAAGTGTAGGAATATCTGATGATCAGACGTTTCAAACGTTACCCATTGTTCGAAAAGACTTTGGGGAACAGACAAGACAGGATGCTGAGGTCACTGATGGAGAAGATGTAGATGTTGACCACGTGGCCCAATGTATGAACAACTACAGCGAGAACAGAAATAAGAATAAATAATAAATAAAATGGACTGGTGAAGACATAAAAATGTAATGCCCTGTCATGGAAATTTATCATGAGATTTGAAATAATGAGTTTCTCAGACCGGAGTTGTCTTAGAGGTTTAATTATTAGCTCTGCAGAGGGTTACACAGTCAGCAACATTGCTCGGAGTGCAACCACGAGAAGTTCAAAAGGAGGGTTTTTGTACTATGTGATTAACAGGAATCAAAATAGAAAGCAGACAGGAAACGTCTGCTGTCTGGCATCACTGTTACAGAAAGAGGAATCAAACCCAGCACACAATTTCACAAATAAAGGTGGAACTTTGAGGTTGCGTCACCTAAGTGCACAGAAAGACGTCAAAACAGTAGTAAGACATTGATCAGTGAAATCTTTCCATTACAGACCCATCACAAATTGCTATTATGATTGTGACACTCTACCCTTCTGTGTGCCAACCTGAAAGGATGATGGCGGTCATCGCCATGAAGCGATGGAAGTCGATGGCGGCGTCAAAGGGGATGTATCGGTTGAGGAAGGTCTCCCTGCACAGTGTGATGAGGTTACGACACACGGTGAGGAGTATGTAGGGAAACAGGAAGGAGATGGCGGCTGCTGAGCCCCGGGAGACGACGATGCCCACCATTGAAGTCTCTGGGATGCCTGTTGACTCAGCCTGCAAACCATAGTCTGGACACAATATTTTTAATGAGGTCAGACCAAAAAGTATGACACTAGTGGGTAATGAAGGACCATCACACGTCGTGAGGAAGCATAACACTCACAGTAACATCTTTCAAGTGTCACACCAGCCACGATGCCGTAGACGACGATGAAGCAGACGATATGACGGCGATAATTCTCGATGAAACGTTTGAAGTGCTGGATCTTCTGCTGCACTGGGTTCCTTATGTACTGCTCACGCTTTGGCTTCACGTAGACATTCGGAGTCTTGACACCTAACCTGAAAATATGAAAATTCACTCAACTTTATTCAGTGAAAAAGCTTGTGTCATGTCTGTCACTTAGAAATATTTGACCATGCTCAGGTCATTCAAGCCAAGGCTGTATTGACACAGGAAGGTGTTTGAACTATGTGAGAGCAAATACACGACAATCACATCTACTAATCAGATATTAGGCCATGCTAAGTAATGAGATGATAAGATTCAACAGTATTGGTTCATTAGAAGTTGTGCAACATTTCATCTTTCTCAAGAAAGGTGAAACAAGAAACGTACTTTTTGCGTCTACGTATCTCTGGTCCATCTGTGTTACTGTAGCTGCAAACGAGAGGTGAACAAATACAATCACATTATGAGGTTGGAAACAAATATGACATGAAAGTTACATCCATCCATCATTATCTATACCACCTATCAGTCAAGGGTCAACCTGGACTGGTCGGCAGTTCTGACATACAGAGACCAGGTCTGACACACAGAAACCAGGTCTGGCCTGACAGGGATTCATACTGGCAACCTTATTATTGTGAGGTCTACCCACTTTACCACTTTACCACTTGAAAAGGTACAGGTACAAGGGACAGTAAGTCATAAGGTTTTAGTTGACAGTGGTATGCAACAGTTGCACTCAGGATCGTTCATCATCTGACTTTTCCTGAATCACTTTTGGATGTTCTCCCTGTTCCTGTACCTGCTGGGCCTGGGGCTTCCGGTTTCCTTCATCTCCCGCCAACTCATTCAGTCCCTTGCATTTCATTCATCAATCAACTACCCCCTGCTGCAGAATGAAAGGACCAGCTTGGACACCGCTCTGCCAAATCATTGGATACCCTGTGGCTTTAACGCCTCAGCCAACTCTTGTCAGAATTTGACCTTTTGGAGAGCTTTTTTGTATTTCTGTGCCTGGAACACTAACTCTAAGTTTCTCTGCCCAGTATCACCTGCAAAAACTCTGAAAGCCTCTCATCCATATTAACCCCCCTGGACTCAAACATTCTCTGAATCAAAGACAGGGCTCAGTCGGACCTGGAACCCCCCTGATTTACTACTAAAGCCTTTGTTAGAGACAGTAGTACATATTTTGGTTTGTACATTCATCTCTGGACTTTAATAATGCCTCTATCTCTATGTTCCACCTTAAGAGCCGGAAAAAATATGCTAAAACCTGAACAGTTACATTAGTGATCTGGATGACAAATTACAGCCTGCGTGACCCGTTCTCTTACCTGTTTGCTGGACAGATAAAGGACACCCTCTGGTCTCGACTCAGCCGCTTCTTCCCCTGTTTCTCCATCCCTACACACACAGCAGATAATTCATCAGACAAGGTCACAGATTTGAGGATATAAAAAGATCTTCTTCTTCAACAAAACTTTCTCAGACCTTTGACGTTGAGCTGAGCAAACTGCAGCTCCTTCTCGTGGTCCCGCAGGAGGAAATGGAAATCCTCCCATGAGATTTTCTCCTTGTTGTCGAAGCACGCAGCCTCCATCATGGCCTTGATGCCGTCCTCTGCCTGGATCTTTGACAGGGTGCTGTTGGAGATTTCGATGAAAGACCTGAAGCACATCAGAGGGGTGAAAGCAACCGATCACACAACATAAAAAAACAACACAATAGACTTGGTTCGGGCATAAAAGAAACTGGGAGTTATCAGACCTGAGCATCCTGGCAAATTCTTCTTTCGACAAGAAACCAGTTCCACCAATGTCGTTCATGGAGAACATCAGTTTGGATTTTTCCTCAGGAGACCCTGGATAAAGCAGCATGTCATTAATGGCAAATATTGTGTATTGGTATTTTTTATGACATATCAGGCATCAGCCAATTGTGTACTCCATTGTTAAGCTCCAGCTGTATGAATCTCAGCAATATTAGTCTGAATTGAAATGGAAATTTCTCTGCTTATGGAGTTTATTGATTTACTGGTTTAGTGGAGGTGTTAATTTAAAGCTGTAAATGAATTACGTCTGCCAAGGAGGTGATGTTTTCATCTGCAATTGTTTGTTTGTTAGCACAATTATGAAAAAACTATTCACAGAAATTTTGTGAATGGGACATAAACCAAGAAAGAATCCATTCAAATGTGGTGGTTGATTTTTAAGAGAACTATTGATGGATCTTGATGAAACAAATATGACATGTTTAGGGGACTGATATTAGTTAGTGTGTGCAAATCTAAAAGATCTAATGATTTAAATGTGGTTTCATAAGGGGACTGGTGGGCCTTGGCAGAGGTAAACACTCCACTGAGCTGGATAGTCACAGTTGAGGGAGCTGCAAACCAACCAATAATAAACCCATTATTATTATTTTCAGTAGGAAGTTTCATATGATGTTTTTAATTCTGTTAAGAGGCTTTTACTTCCTTTTCACAAATGAACTCCTTCCATCTCCCTGAAACCAAAATCCTCTAACCTACCTGTGTTAGCATCTTCAGATTTTCATGTCATACAGTACGTGGTGACAATGTGATAGTAGGCCTCACGCTGGAGACCCAAAAAGATAGAATATTTTGTTGTCAGAGGTTTTACCTTTCATAAAGATAACCATCACATCAAGAAACTCTTGGAATGAGAGGTAACCGTTTCCATCTTTATCAGCGAGCGTGAACATGGAGTCCACAAATAAAGAGTCGGGCTTGAGTCCCAGTGCATCAGCAAACTCTGAGGCTGTGAGCTCGCACTGGAGCACCTCCCTGGCTTTCTCATGGGAAACGCCGCTCAGGTCACCAGCGTCACACTTCTCTATTTCCAGGACCTGCGCACCAGAGGGACAGTGTCATTATATGTCACCAGATTGGCATTAGTAATATCGCTGATGGCAGCTGAGGTTATCGTCAGAGGTGAGGTCACCATCGAGACCAACGATTAGTTCTCTTGGCTGGAAGCTGGACATAATTTGACCTCAAACAGCGGTTTGACGACATTTTGTGGTGGACCTTAAAGCTGCTGCCGCTGTAACAGAGCAGAGGATGAGGTAAACACCCAGAGGCTGATGGTACCTTAGAGAATGCATGTCGAATGAAGGTTTCCACAATCTGAGCCCTTTTCTCTTTGGTTAAAGCTTCCTTCAGCAGCTCCTTCTCTCTCGTCTCCTTCACTCTAATTTCCTGCCCGACGTCTGAAACCTCAGCGCGCAGATGCTTGACAAACGCTGTGCGCTTACTTTCGTCATCAAAAAACAGCACCTGTGTGTGCAAACAGAGGACATCAGGGAGATAACAGAGGTGTAAGCGAATGTGCATCTGCAGAATCCTGTTTGTAACAATGACTGGATGAGGGGGGAAACAAGAGGGTTCAACTTGAGTGTGAAACTGAGAATGCAGAAGTTGCTAAAAGTGCAAACAGCCCTAAATGCGAAGAGAGAATTTCGCTGTGCGGGCTTGCAAAAGATGCAGCCACAGCAACATTATTTTTGTAACTTTAATTAGACTTCGACTGCATTTTTAGAGTAGACTCTGCAACCATCCCCTCCACATTTCCAGCCGCTCACCAGGTCATACTCTTTGGCTACTTTGAGCAGCAGAGCTTTGCAGTGACGGTCATTGGAGAGTCGGACATCCAGGTAATCCTGGTTGCCCAGGTTGAGGCAGCGCAGAGCAGGTCCAGATCTGTCGAAGACCTGCAGCCTCCTCTCCTCATCGACCTCCACGCTGACTGGATGCAAAGGTTTTTTACGGCCCTGCCACTCGAACGCTGTGAGTTAGAAAAGGTGGCATTTGGGTGTAAAATAACAGCAGATACTGACACTACAGACAGCAGCAAAGACATTTTGGTTTCACTGTGTTGTGAATGACTCATTATGAGTTGAATTTAATACCACTAGTGTTTATAAAGAGTCTATAACAACTAACAAATTAGTGTTGTGGCTGAAGCATAAAATGTTTCGCTCTTGTCTGAATTTGTATGTGACGTATCTTATAATAATAATAATAATAACACTAATAAGATCTGTTACATCTGATGTATGATAGATTGATGTTATGTCTTTCACATTAGACACAATGATTCACACCAGAGATTCCCACGGCCAGCTCCTCTGTTTTGGCGCCAGCTTTCCTTCCTCTCTGGAACTTCCTGTACCTGTACTTGCGGAGATACGCCACCATGCAGGCCACAAGATAACTCACTGTGAAGGTACAAAAATAATAATGAGTGATATCAGTGTTATTAACAGTGCAATGAGAGGCAGATTTGTAACAATGATACTGACCGACAGGAAAGAGGGAGAGTACTATGATAAATATGCCAAAGCCAGCTTTGCTCCCATCAAAATAATGAAGTTTGGTAGCATTGCTGCAGGGATAGAGCATCGACGCATTCAGCTGTGTGGGCTGAGGACAAGGGTCACCTAAGACAAGAGGGAGACTGTTATTTTTAGTAATTCAGTAAGTGTAATATGTATTTATTTGTGTAATACACATGCTGTATGTTTTACCATCCCTCCAGAAGAACACATTAGCTTGTATATCAGCAGCCTCTGCAGTGGTGACCGCCATAAGGACGTCATGAAACGTCGCGTTGCGGATTGCCTGCATTTCCTGATCTGTAAACAAACTGGAAAACTCCCAAGTCAGTAAAAAGCTGTGGAGGACTGACTCACCCGCAGGGATGGAATAAAACAGTAAAGTGAGATCAGTCAGATTTCTGCAGCATCGAGACTATATTACAATTATTTATACTGTTCAAAGTGTAAGTTCAAAGTGCTTCAGAGGGGATCTTACTCATTCTGTTTGTTCTCGAACCAAAAGCGATCTCCATTTCTGATTCGTTCAAACTGGTCCAAGATTATCGCAGAGAAAACTGGACCTGGACCGTCCAGGGACTCCAGCAGTCCTCCGGGGAAAAGCTCCAGTTTAGAGATGTCTTTGTTGTACAGTTCTGCAACATCATGGAGCAGCTGTACACAACACAGTTTAATTCTCTGTTAAACTTTTTCATATAGCTCATGTTTGATCTTTTTTGGGGGGGGGGGGTAAAGATTTTAGTTTTTCTTGCCTGTGGGTTGGTGCTGTTCAGTTTAGGATTTATCTCCTCAAACGTTTTGACAGGAGGCAGATCCAGGGCCTCTCTGAGCTCGGTGTAACTCCGCAGGCCGAAGTCTCTTCCTCTCTGGATGGTCATGGCCACCAGATCAGTCCGGGTGAACCTTAGAGGTCCGTACATGTAGTCTATCAAGGTATAAATAAGATGACAGCAGTGGATATTCAGTTTTAACTTAAACAAATATCAATATCAATATGTGAAGTGATGCAGGCGGCGATTAAGACAGGTTAATAACCTCTCAGATCCTCCACAACAACATTGTCTTCTCTCTCTGCAATCTGGGAGGCCATGCCCATGAGGAGCTCGTCTACATCCTGGCTTGTATTCACATTGGGTTTCTGCAAACAAAAAGAAACCATCATACAAAAGGGTGACGGAGAAAAGGTTTGTGGTGATAAAGACAAAAAGTATTTAAATGGACATAGATGAAAAGCTAATTCTCCTTCGCACTCTTATGAAAAATGCACAAGTATGATTGTTACGTACCTGACGTTTCCAAAAGCTGTTACAAAGACGCACTGCTGGCGATGAGCTGCCATCTATGTTGAGGATCTGCCGAAAATGGCAGGTTCGGTTTCTGTTGGAAAAAAAGGGGGGGGGGGGGATCATGCAATAGATTGCTTTTCTTAAAGACAACACACAGTGCATAGACTAAAGTGAGCTCTTATTTTCCACAATGTGTGCCAAGGGGAGATAAAAAGACTCACTACCTCATGTAAACACCAGGTGGGGCCATAGTGATGCCAAATCTTATGGCAGCAGCCTGGAACTCTGGAGAGATTCCTGGATCAACAAACTTCTGGTAACCTGTGCACGCACAAATCAGCTCATAATGCAAAACAACAGAATGAGAGTGACACAAAAAGTGAACTTCAAGAATCTCTGTGCATGTAAAACCTCCTCGGGTGCATCGTCTCCATCCAAATGTTCAACAGAGACAGTGTCACATTTTTTCGGGGATATTCTATTCTATATTTATTTTAATCGATATTTTTCTGCTTGTGTAATTGCTAGAGCACTGCTAGAAGAGAGCCTGTGACCCAAGCATTTCATTTCCAGCGACTGCTAAATGTAATTGTTTTTCATATGACAATAAACTCTTGAATCTTGAATCTATATGTACAAAAAAATGAAGAGTGGCTGAGATGATGGTCTCATCTGACCAGTGTCCCTTTAACTTTCTTCGGCCGCGGGTGCTTATTCAGCAGAAGAAAGGAGGCTCAGGGTGATGCTTTGCTGACGGAGCGCATATTTGTCAAACACCAGCAACGATAGCACAACTCACTCTGGCTTGTGGTCAGCGGTGCATTACCCGTTTACCCTCCACTTGTACGCACACGCACTGTGGCTCATTCTTACCTGGGTAAGCAGGGAGCTTTTTGTCTCTGAGAAATCCAGGCAGCCATTCGTAGAGAGCGATATTCTGTTTGCAAAAATAAAAATATGTAGAAGTTGTTGTTTGAATCCACAGCACAGGTTGAACCCTTTCATAAAGGGACACACTCTCGATGATGATATCCTGCAATCTGAGTTAGGTTATGTATTTTCTTCATTTATAAATTGTGATTTTATAACTTTAGCGTTTCACTTTTTGATTTGATGTAATGTCAAATAGTTTATATGACTATTAGTAGTAGTAGTAGTAAAAGTTCATGTGACAGTAGAAGTAAACTGTGTGTAATGTTGTTCAGGCTCTTGCTCTTGCAGAGTCTGAACCAGTCAGAGATGATGCATTCATCCTTCCGCTAAAACCATCAATTTCACCCATAAAATCTCGACCACCTGGCGTTGATGCAACCTCCGTTTTTTTCCCAGAGTGCACAGTAAATCAGCACCTGCGTAGCGAGGAGATTACAAGGAGACTTTTCCCAGTACCTGGAACGTGGCCACAACGGTCTTCCTGGCATTTTGAAACAGCTTTTCGTCTGACCACTCAGGGTGTTCCTCATGCAGTTCGGAGGCTACATAATTGTGGTAGCGAAACCAGATAATCCCCTCTGCTGCAGTGAACATGTTCTCATTGGCCCAGGCGTTTCCCAACTCTAGACGAAGAAGAAGACAGTATCGGTGAGAGGGAATTCTAGAACACTATAGCTACACCAAAATAAGCAGAGAATAGGTTGTGTAGATAATATTTTTCATGTATAAAATCCAAAATCCCTGGGTGTTCTGCTCCTTACCAGTAGAACACCACACTCTCATTGGATTGATTGGTGATGATCTCTCACCACTAATGGAATGATAATTTGACTGTTTGTTTTCAAGGACGTGACAACAGAGCGGTGACAACAGGAGAAGATCCTCTCCCTCCGCCCCACATAATAACCTACACACCTTTAACAACACAAGCAACAAAACACTGGTTTCATGACACCTGTGTGGTATCTTCTGTGCTCTCTTCGCTATAGAGACAGGGATTTACTGCGGTGAGTGTGACAATCCATTTACACAATAATTAAAGAGTCATTACACACGTCAGGCCGGGGCCTCTCTTGACTCAACCTGCAACGCAGTCAAATAATATTTGCATGAAATTCTCGATTGGGAGGGTATTTCCACGGAAATACAGCATGGAAATACAGAACAGATATGTTGAAAAGTGAAGTTCAACCAAACAAACAGTGTGACACATTTAAGTTAAGAGATTTGGAGATCTGTTATTTGCTTTAACAATTAGTTTGTGATGTGCAAAATGGCTAAAAACTTGCATTAGTGTCAAACACCAGTCTCTGAAAATCCCGAAGAAAACCCTCAGAGTGGAGCTGTGGATTATTGTGTCATTCTAACTGGAAAGAGACATTGCTGTAGTTGAGTTGTGGGGCTTTAAAGGCCGTTCATTTAATATCACTGTGCACCAGTGCTTTAGATTGAGTTCCAGCCAAGATTTCTGTTGTGTTCCCTAACCCTACAGGTAAGAAGGAAAAGCTCTATGTTTGATCGTGTGAACTGTTTCTTGAACCAATTAAATACAATAGGTGTCAGTTTATAGGATTTTGCTCTAACAACCAGCTCATATTTATAAAACACTTCTGGACAAACAACTCTGGATGATAAAATGAACTCTTCAGAGGTTGAAAGTATGACGTATCTCACCATAAAGTCCATGGGCTCCACGTTCTCCTGTGGAGGGGTCAGCAGCGCTCCACATGAGGTTGCGTCCGCCTCCATGTTTTGGCATGTTCCACTCAGAGCCTGAAGTCAAGAGCCCTCCTGAGAAGCTTCTCAGAGAGTCAGACCACGAGGCGGAGGGGCCGTAGATGGAGCTGCCATCTATCCACGCTGTCACCATGTTCACCTGTATGTGTGGAATTTATTTTTCTCACGTTATTGCATTTTGGGAAAGGGAAACACTGTACATATTCCCTGATTGCTTCTGGAGGCTGCAGTTACCATGTTACTTCATATTGATAAGACTCAGTGATCAGCACCTGTGTGCGAGGGTTACTGGGACTCTGTCCAGACTCTTTGTCCCACGGTCCTCGCTGGAAGGGCAGCAGGACTTTTCCTGTGGCGGTGGGGTCGAACACCGGGTCACCTTTTGGGACGGGGATGTTCATGAATTCAGGTGGACACCCAGGAGGTCTTAAGACAAAAATCTCAAAGGTGACATGATACCCTGAAATATTCAAGAAAAGGACATCAAAATGCAATTAGCAATTAAATTAACATATTGTCAGGGGCACTGGAGTAAACATTCAATTATAGTGTTGATATCAACATAGCCATCCTGGAAGTAACCTGGAACTTTTTCATAGTTTGTAGTGTGATTACTTCCTGCTGTAAATTTCCCAGTTTGGAATCAATAAAGTGCATCTATCTACCTACCTACGTACCTACCTACCTGTATGCGTGTTGTGTCTGTCTATCTATTTAGCTCGCTAGATAGATACATAGCTTGATTTTTCATTTTTTAAATCTATTTATATGTAAGTTTGCATAACTCATGTCACACTACTGCAGTGTATTGTGGGTAGAGAACAGGAACTAGCTGGTAGATAACTCATGATGGAACAGTGCCTTTGGCTTCTATCCCAATTTTGCGCACTCACAGTAATATTTTAAGAGCAAAATCCAACGGATTGCAGCATATTTACCAAAGAAGAGGGAGAGCACGGTCTGGTTGCGTGTGGAGGGCGCACCGGAGGGGCCCTGTGCCAGCAGGCTGCTCAGTCTGCGGGGGTTTGGCACCAGCGGCTCCTGCACCGGCTGGTAGACTCCGTCCCAGTAATGCGCGGGCACGAGGCGCACAAGGTGAGAACCTGAGCGGGCACGAAGACAGCGGTGACCACTGTGTGTAATACTTCAACTTCTACTATCACTACTATTAGTACTCTTTCTTTTACTGCCGCCGCTGTGCGCTCTGGTAACTCACCGACAGCTCCGCGTCTTGGAGACCCCAGACTGTTGTACCAGCCGTCAAAGCGAGGAACCTCCCAGCTTTTCTCTCCGCCTGAGTCTGATCAACACACGGCGAGTTTGTTTTAACACTTTTTTTTTCTACTTCATCTGAGTTCTGCAAAGTGATTTTATAAAGTGTAGTCTCCGTCTACTCACGTTCACTGACGAGGAGCACCAAGCCAACCACTGCGCACACACTCCAAACCTGTTTACGCACATCCATTGATGCGAGAGATGGTCCTGAGATCAGACTCCTGACTGCAGAGAGGAGCTTCTGAGACCCGGAGACAGGGTGAAGGTAACTAACGTTTACTACTCTATTACTGTTATACATTTACAAGTTATATAAAGAATTTAGTTGGTAATAAAGTTGGTTTGGCATAAGTTAGAATAACTTAGTTTGCTTGAATAAACATTTAAAGCACTTTGACACTACTCCTTTCTAACTGTAAACTCTAAACACTCAAATACAATGTTCCTGTTATCACCTAATATCTGATATGAGAAGATGAAATAGTTGAGTCTTACCTCCTGTAGAGGTTGAATGCAGTAGGTGCAGGAGCACAGGTGCAGGTGAGGGTTTACGGTGCAATACTAAAGCCAAACATTTGTTGTACAGCTTATCACAAACTGCATGTGACCTGTGCCAAACGAGTGGGAATGGTCAACATCTGCCGATCACACCTCTTTCCTGCAGCATTCCGCTGAATGCATCCTCCTCCTCAGTGACACAAAGGAGACGGTTGGTATAAAAGAAGTGTATGTTCCCCTCAGTGTTCACACTTCACTTCTCCGACTCTTCCTCCCTTTCACTCCTCGTCATTTCAACTCTCAGGTAAGGAAAATATTTTGGGGGTTTTCTCCGTTGCACTGATTGGCTTTATTACAATCTGTGAACCTTTCCTGTTTATTTCGGTTCAAATGTAAAGAGCACATATTAACATCACTCTGACACTGGTCAGATGTACAGAATTGCATTTGTGCATCATACTTATGCACATTTGTCTTGACAGTAAAGATGCCAAACAGTGCAGATGAAAGTTGAATGCCACTGACATGCTTCCACTTTGTCATGTCCAATGTAACACAGTGATAATGACGTGCCATCCTTTATCTGCCGTAAAGAAACAGGAGCCGCTATCTGTGCATCTGGAGGAAACTGAGAACGCCGCCTCTAACACTGTCTCCTCTGTCACAACGTCCACTCTCAGCTGTGTCTGCGAGATCAGGAGCTAAGATGACTTTCTACGATGACATTTACCCATTCTACCCTCTACAAAGGACTTCCTTCATCTTCAGCTGGCCGCTTGTTCACCATTATCCTGGTGTTCCTTGTGCTCGCAGTGAGTCTTCTCCTCATTCTGCCGGGGATACGAGGGAAGTCGGTGAGTGCGAGCCATCAGGTTAACTATTACTCATATCACAAAACCTCAGAGATGCTGTCGCCCCTCTGTGCTTGTGAGGATGATGCACCGAAATAACATTCATTCTCTTATTTCACTTCCAATCAGAGGCTGTTCTGGATGTTTAGAATAATTATCAGCTTGTTCATAGGTGCAGTGATAGTGGGTGAGTTTTGTGTTCTTATCATTATAGTTGAATACATCAGAGATTTTCTGTTTCCTGGCGTCGTGATTAACCTTAATGATCTTTTCCTCCACAGCTCTCAACTTTACTAATGACTGGGCCGAGGCCAGGATGACCACGACTGCCACTTACAAGTCTTTCAGCAACGCCGTGGTCAACGCTGAGATCGGCCTGCACGTCGGACTGTACGGCATCAACGTCACGCTGAAGGGTGAGTCAGTGTCGCTGCGGTTGTGTGCAGATGTAACGTAGGATAAATTCACATACTGGCAGCTGTAATGGTCCAAAGAGTTAGATGTTTTAAGCTGGTGTTTGAGTTGCATTTGTCTTAGTGCACGTGCATGAGTTTGCATTTCTTTTTCTCTCAGGCAATCCTGTTGTGCAGTTCAACGAGACCATCGACTACAATGAGATGTTCAGCTGGCATGACACCATGGAAGAAGAGTACGAGGAAGCTCTGGAGAAAGGTTTACCCAATCCCATCCTGTATATCGCTGAGAAATTCACCCTCGGCAGCCCGTGTGGACTCATCTTCCAGTACAGATACTCTGGACGATACGCCTCCGCGACCCTCTGGTAACCACACATCACCCACAGTATGATGTTATGCAGTTGAATTCAGGAAATGCAGGAAACAAAAATGGCTTCCCACCTTCACAGGACTGCGTTTTGCTGCTGGATGCTTGCCAATATCCTGTTCTCCATTCCGGTCATCCGGTACGCTGGCTACATGATGATGGCGACGGCCACCTTCATCTTCTTCTCCATGGCCTCCTTCTCCACCATCATGAATGTGCCACAGTGTGTTTTCTCCATAGGAACCGACTCCTTCGAAACAGAGTACAGCCACTCGTTCTGGCTGGCTCTGGCCACAGGTACACATACATGGCTGCAGATGTTTTGTCCTTACAGTATAAACCTACAGATCCGACTGGAAGGTGGTGATTTCTATTAACTGAGGTGATTTCCAGGTGTCCTGTGCACCATCATTGGGATCCTGGTGGTGGTGATGGACTTCATGATACCAGAGAAGATGAAGGAGGCTTTCAGCGGTGGCATTGACAGTGATGAAGATGAGGATGTTACTGACGGGGAGGGATACCTGAATTCAGTTTTTCTTGAAGGAGTGACAATTTTACCATTGACATCAAAAGTCACCATGGTAAGTTGGTAGAATAACCAAAAATTAAGAGGGTAATACCTCCGCTTGATACATAACTACCACCCTTGTAAATATTAGCTGATTGTAAATGGAGTAATCATTTAATTACAAGCAGCAAAAGATCCTTATTCATTGTCCTCTTATTTTGGATATTTGAAAAATGTGACCAAGTCAATATGATAGGATTGCAAAATTGTTAAATCACTTTAATTGAATGGGCTCCTCCCTGAGAAATACAACATCCTTACATCAAGTTTTGCGTAATCCTGCTAAATAACAGACAAACAAAACCTCCTGGACGGAGGCAATGAATCACAGGCATTATGCTGAAATGTTTCTGTCTATAAACCAGTTTTAAATCCATTGTACCTCCCTTTGCTGCTCATTGACTGCTCATTGACTTTTATTCCTGTGTTTCAGGTTCATATATGAAGCCGTCCATGTTTCCCTTGGGGAACTTCTCCAGCCACTACTTGAAGATGTTTTTAGTGAATGTGCTAATGATAGATGGTTTGTTTTCAATACCTAAGTGAGAATGTAAGTGTTATGTTTGAAGTGAAGAATTGTGAAGTTCATTGTCATGTTACAGTAGTTGTAAATAATTGTTAACTTGTATGGGATCCATACAATGTGTATATACATTTATATGGGCATTATGGATTATGTTACTGTTTAACTCATTGAATGTGTATGAAAATGGACGATCATGTCTGCACAGTAATGATCATGGAGTGGAGCCACCGTATCTGGGTCCCACCAATAATTTACGCTCTCAACCAATCATGAGTCAGTCTCAACTGTCAATCATGATGTTTCACCCCATTCTTACAGCTCAAACGTTCTATTTACAGTGTACTTTTTAGTTTGGTCCATGTCTCATTAACTAACATGGAGGAGGCAGGGTTTATGAACGATACTGCAGCCAGCCACAAGAGGGCATTTAAGACGATATGGCTTCACTTTCTGGAGTCTATGTTTCAACCCATTTAATTTAGCTTACTTTGACGTTTCATAGCCCGTGCAGTTTTCCTTGCTGATGGGCATTTTGATTTGTGCATAGTTTCTGAGCTGCATCACTGGTTGCAGTTTCCTTCTTTTCTTACTGAGCCCCCCTCCCCCCTCCAAAAAATGTGAAAACACAAAAGGAAACAACCCATGAAAGTTCAAACCATCAATTGCTAAACCAAGCAAACGTATTTTATTGTCTTATCTGTTTGTTTTTTGAAGCAACACCTTAATAAATTAAAGACAAGCGAGTGTTCAGCAGTGAGTCTGTATTTTTTCGATGTGTTTTAACATTACATTCAGTCAGTAATGTGTGTTTTTATACATTCTTGTACGCTCTGGTAAAGGTAATGATAACCCATACTGTATGTCTTTGAAAAGTCAGTGTGTGTCTTTGGCCGTCAGCATCACCTTTATACACATAGTCTAGTGCCTTTGTACAGCATATTATCATCTTCTTTTAATATTTACTGTAATAGATTATCATGTCAGATTGAGACTTAATCCCTGGTCAGTAATTCTTCATAATAACATGCATATACTGTAGGAGTAATATGGCCTTTCCGATCGAGTCCTTGAGTAATCCAAAGTATTTACAGTAGAAGTACATTTTTAAACTCCTTACACATTATAAAAATGACTAAATAAAAAATAAATGTACCAATTTATCTCTTCATAAGAAAATAACCATGACCTTAAAGCTACTTCTCTTCATCACCAGAAACTCACGTACAGTACTACAGACAGAGTATTCACATTGTAAGGCCATTATGACAATGTAATTCGAGATAAAACCTGAAAATGAGAACTGGGTGTTCTTTACAGCATTGCAACGAGAGGCCGAAAAAAAATAAAATGATAGAAAAATAAATTCTCCTCGTCCCACCGAGCCGCCTGTCCGTCGTCTGTCTGTCGGCGGTCGTCACACGGCCCAGACATGCAGAGCTGCAGTGGGCCGATCCATGCAGGGACTCTATATGTAGACGGGCGTCTCCTGTCCCGTCAGCAGTCGGAACATCACAGCCGGCATCGTCTTCATGTTGATCTGACAGAGACAAGGCCAGCATTACACTGTCATCTCTAAGACTCCACTTGCAGAGGCACAGTCACTATTCACATCACTTGGATCCACTCCTGTATGAGCCATCACAGTCTGAGTCAGAGGAGAGTTTAGATCCATTCATGAGAAATAATGAGCTTTTATGGCTTTCATGGACAAATTTACAACTGGACAAATGAAGAGAAAATCACACAAAAGAAAATTCTCACGATAGCAGCTGGTGAGATGTGTGAGTAGTGGAGAAGATCAAAAACTGATCTATTTCCTTTTATCTACAAAGAAAAGACTAGGTAAACACTCATACTTGGTTTGTTGATGAGAACATTGATACCACTTCAATGACTGCATGGTAAATATGAAGCAGCCAATTAGCTAAATTCAAGATAAAGAGTGGAAACAGATGGAAACAGATGGAAACAGCCTACATCTGTCCAGAGATGATGTTGTTACCGTCAGAGAGAATCAGATTAGCTGTTCCCTTCTTTTCAAGTCTTATGCTAAAACAAGCTAACAGGCTGCTGCTTCACATTTACCATATTTATACTTGTTAATACGTTCTTTATTTTAGATATTAATTGTATTTGTTGTAAAGCCCTTTGAGCTGTATTTTAGGTATTGGCAGTTGGGCGGCTGTGGTTCAGGAGGTAGACTGGGTCATCCACTTCAACCTGCCGAAGTCTCCCTGGGCAAGATACTGAACCCCACATTGCCCCTGATGGCTGTGCTGGCAGTGTGTGAATGGTATGTGATAGAAAGAAAGCCCAGCATTTAGAATGAGTGATGAGGAATATTGTTTAAGGCATTGTGAGTGGTTGACAAAACTAAACAAAAGTGCAATATAAATGCTATATAAATAAAATATATTATAATAATTTATTATCATACAGACAAAAGAGTGGTATCAATCTTGTAATCTAACTTAACAAAGAAAATAATGTGAAATGTCTCACTTTTACTTGTGTACATATGGATATGCACTTGGAAATAAATTAGCTTGACAATTTGAATATAAAATGGAATGACAATTAATTTCTGGCAAACAAAATCTTCACAAACTATCAACCTCCATTTTTTTGAACTACGTACTACTAAGCTTTTATCATTAAAGTATGTCTGCAATGATCTGGGATTTGAACCAGAGTCAAACTGATCTAATGTGTGTGTGTGTTTCTTTAAAAGGCCTGTATGGCTCAGTGCTCTGTGTGCCTCAGTAATTACTGAAAACTGCCATCTTGTGGCATGAAGAGTTCTTACCTCACCCACTGACACGGACAGGTTTTGGACAATCTTCTCATGCGCCATGGCAACAACACTCTGGCCGTTTATTTCAATGATTCTGTGTCCAACGCGAACGCCGCCTCGCTCTGCAATGCCACCTCTCATCAGACTGCAGATCTGGGGGTGTGAAAAAGATTCTGTGACAGCATTTACAACACCGGTGCTCTTCAGAAGTAGCCAACCATTCATTTTGAGCCTGACCCTGAAGTTCAGTGTCACGCTGCTCACTGACAAGGGCTTACTCACAATGCCGTTCTGAACACTGAAGCCCAGCTGGAACTTCAGATCAGGTCTCTTGATGAGGACGGTGGTGACAGGAGGACAGCTCACGATGCTCAGCTTCACCTTCACCTGATTCTTCAGACCCTGCAACCAAAACAACAACCTCATTTTAAAAGGACTCAGTTTATATTTTTCTCTTTTAGAATAGAATAGAATAGGATAGAATATGCACACTAACATAGTTGTTGTCGCCTTTCTGTGGACTGGATGTCACTTTGTGGAGTGAGGAATACTTAAGGCCATTGGAATGAAGGCCTTTTAAAAAACATTTGAGTTGCCGGAGGAACTCTATAGTGCCTCCTGGAGCTCACAGGCTCAAACTGACTGAAGAGATGCTGGGAGCTTTCTTCAGTGTCCTTGGGGAAATATGCCAAACCCCAAATTTGAAGATATTCAATGAACTATTTATACCTTTTTGTTATGTTCGCTAACTAAACAAAAATATATATCCTTTTTTTCAAAACAATAATTAGTTTATGTATATTATTGAAAATACATAAAAACATCATGAAATGGTACCAATGGGCTTGGATTAATGTCTTGTTTTGTGATGTTGGGTGTGTTTTTGCATCATAATGTGGATGGAATTACTTAACATTATGCAGGTATGGCTTCATGACTAAATTATATATATTAACATGTGTTTCTATCCTGTGTATATTCCTTAGGGTGTCATCAGAGGTTGTAGTTTGTGCTATAGATAGACCTTTTTGTCGTGAAGTATCATCAAGATTAGTTTAGTATCTGTAAAGCTCAGTACCTTGATGATGCCCTGACATGTGGCCAGCGGCAGCCCCACCAGGCTGGTGTCATTAATGGACATGATCTGGTCACCGACGCTGAGTTTTCCCGAGCGAGCTGCGGGGCCGCTGTTCAGCATACTGGCCAGGATAACGGTGGGCAGGATGGAGCCCCAGCCGGACTCCACGATCACCACACCGAGGCTCTCCCCCTTCTGTTTCTCCACGTGCAGCTGCAAAGAAGAAAAAGCATCAATTTAAGATTCTTGAATGTGAGATTCCAGCTTCATTCATTCATGGTTATGCCAAACCATCATTCGTTATGCCTGATGAAAAAAACGTTGCACCTCTTTACAGTTGTCTGAGTTTGAGAAATGTACAAGGTCGTCGTGGTACATTTCCTGGGAGTTGATGATGTCACTGTATTGTTTCTGGCTCAAGTCGGTGGGGTTGATGCCGTTGGCTCGCAGGAACTCTCTGTAGGCCACACTAAAGGCCTGACCAATGGACTGTGCGATCAGCTGTGCCTGTGGGAAGGGGAGCGTTTGGGGAAAACCACTCAGAATAAAGGATATCCCAGTTGACAACAGCAAGGAGGTTAGAGAGTGGTTTAAGTGACCACAGGATAAATAAAGTAAACCTAAAACTAAACGTGTATCCATAGTAACGCACACAGCACTCACATCCTCGGACTCAAAGACGTGGCAGACCATCCTGTACTGAGTCTTCCCTTCGCCGTTTGAATCGGGAGATTCTGAAAGATCCTCCGGTGAAGCCTGGGACACGCGCCTCCGAGCCATCAGAACCACGATACTACCAATGTCTGCGATGTAGGAGATGGTACGCAAGGCACTGTCCATCATTGTCTCCTATGGAGCAAAACGAATAAGAAACATGTCATCATCTGTAGTAGTGGTTTGGCTATGTTGTTGTTGGTTAACTAAATATTCTTTTCATCTTGTTTTTATTTTGCTCTTTTGGTCCATCCATTCATCCATACCACTTATCCTTTGAGCTGGAGCCAATCTTAGCTGACATTGCGTGAGAAGCAGGGTACCATCTGCACCGGTCGCCAGCATATCGGAGGGCCAACATTCATTATTTTTATCTCATTCTACTAATTGTTGTGTGTATTTGTGTTATGTTTTATCATTTATTTGCTTTTGCTCGTTAAGTCTGTGGTCTGTATCTTGTTTTACTCATCATTTAGACGTTTGTGCTTTCTATGTGCTATTTAACTTTTTTCCATGTTGTCCATAATTTAATAATAATTTATACGAAGTGTATTTGTTTATACATATACAGTACATATATGTTATGTGTATGTTTTTTCATCTACCTGCCAGGGACTGCAGATGCAAATTAGCCTAGAAGGAAAGAGCTGGCACATTTACATGTTGGACTTCATTATGGAGTAGATTCATCACACAAAGATCTCAGAGTTACTGACCTGTGTGTCAGCGTTCAGCACTTTGACAGCTTTAGTGGAGATGAACAAGTCGACCTCTGTCATCATCTGAGCGTCTTCATCTTGACTCTAAACAACATAGTGTTTTAATCAGATACATTTTCTGTATTTCCATCTCACACTGCAAACGTTGAGCTCGTTGTCCAAACACATAGACTCTATATAAATATATATTTAGACAGATATAAAATATTAAATCTGTCTGAATATACAGTAAATATATTCTTTATATACAGTCTATAGACAGAACACTGACACAAGGACTAGCTGTAGGCAAAAAAACGACCAACAGCTCCACCGTGTGGTAACAAAATGAATCTACTGCAGAGCTGACCTTTCATAGTTCACCTGCCAATACGGATAAATCTATACACTCAAAAAAACATGTATTAATTGAAAAGTGCTTTGAGACATAAACGTCTGCCAATAATGACAAGTCTCTTACAAACACAACAATTTGGAAACCTGCAACAAAAACCTCAGAACTTAGAATCAGGTTCAAATCTCTGTTACTTTGACAACCAAGGCTCCAATGGCATTAAAATGATTTAACAGGATCCCAGATCCAGAATCAAATTATTTATACTCTGTTTCTACATGTGGCAGATTTAAATATTCAGAAACCATGACAATGCTGACGATTTACCTTGATACGACTGACAGCGTCTTGGGCCTGGGACATGCGAACAGACTTGGATGGATTTTTATCAGACAACACCTGAGTGCAGCCGAGGTAGTTCGCAGCGAAGATGATCCCGTCAATAAGATCCTCTGGCTCACAGGGACCTGGGACTATGCAGCAAAACAAACACCTCACGTTGTGACACAGTTACTTGCAGAATTGATAAACTATATACAAATAAATATATTTGAATGAATATATGTATATTCTGAGATATTTACCATCTTCAAAGCTGGGGAAAGAAGAAGCCTCCTGTGTTTTCTTTAAGATAAGGTATTAGTCAGGTATAAGGTAGCAGTTAGTTTGACTTCAAGTGTATTTGTGTGTATTTTGGTTAATAGTGTACAAAAATATTTACTTGTGAATAATGAAAGATTAAATTACGAGGGTGAATTAACAAAGTCACACGTTTAAAGTCATTGATTTACGTCTTTGACAGATCAGATGAAACAGCATTAAGCAGTTGTTGTTGAACACATGTTCACCTTGGGTGTGTTGGTCATCTCTGCAGGGACGAGCTCTTGACACTGAGGCCTCCTCGGCTGCTCCGCCACATCCTCAGGCATCACGGCTGTGCTTGGCTTCTCACCCTGTTGTACACAAACATCTGCTTTAACTTCAGCTTTTTTAAATGTTTCTTGTTGTCCCATAAAGATGAAAATCCCACATAGAAAAAAGGGGGGGAACAAAGAGTAATTGTGGTACAAGCTTTAACAAACACAAGCTACAGAGGACGAGATCTGACAGAGATCTGCCCAGGTTACCTGCTGGGGTTTCTCTGGCCGTCTCTGCCTCTCCTCCAGCGGCTCCCTCTGTTGTTCTGGTGTGTGTTGAGGAGCCAGCGAGGGTTTGGTGACCCTGGCTTTGTTCTCTTGGCCGTTGGCAGAAGGGGGACTGGGTCTGGGAACTGTGGGAGTCTCTTGCCGAGGCTGTGGCTTCTGGGCGTCTGCAGGTGACTGTGCGTGTGAATGACGGGGTGGTGGAGGAGGATGTTGCTTACTGGAACCAGACTTAGCCTTGGTCCGAACAGCGGCCTTTTTGCAGTCCCTTGCTGAAGCCTTAGGACGCTGTTCAGTGCTGTTGGTCGAGCATCGTTTGATCCCAGAGACAATATGCTCAGTGTCCTCTGCTGCTCCCCTCCTCCCTCGCCCTTTGCCCTGCCTCTCCCTCTCTTTTGAACCCATGTGGGATGACTCACACTTCTTGCTGGCTCCTTGGATACTAGGGTTTCTTGTAACTCGAGTGACATCTTCTCTTTCCCTTTCATCGCCTCCCTTTCTAATTTTTTCATTATCATTGCCAGGATAAAGGCTGGTTGGTCTTTGAACAGTGTTCTCTGTCTTCTCTAAATCCTCTACAAACCTGGCCCCATCCAGCACCTCCTCTATCTCATCTCCGTCACTATAAAGGAACCTGTTCTCTTGGCCCTTCTCCACTCCCTTCTCTGCTTCATCCGCATGAACGGGGGCACAATGTGACCTGAGGCGGTGGCCCGTCTTGAGAGGCTTAGTGTTAGACTGCGATCCCTCACATATTTCTGTGCTATGACGAACTCTGGGAGCCAACTGGTCAGCAGCGCCGCTGTTCTCATTAATATTATCACCTCCTGCATGCTTTATATAGCCGGCATCCTCGGGACAGTACTGCTTGTAATACCTCATGTCCACCATGCCCTCCCTGTTCAAATGCAGCACCTCGTCGTAGTCCTGCTCAACATCAGAGCCCACGTTGTCGTACTCAGAGCAGGTGTCCTCCATGTCCTCGGGACTGGGGTCAGAGCTCGTGTAAAAGTGTTTTGCAGAAGCAGGAGGCGTCAGCTGGTCAGTGTTTTCATCCTCGAAGGTGTGCGGTGGTTGCTCAGATGCCTCCTTCACCGAGCCCTGCTGCTCCTCGTGGTTCTGTTTGGTGAGCCCTGGACCGGGACACGGTGGAGGGCTGGGAGACAATATTTCAGAAATGGTTCCTGGCTTCTCACCATGAGCCATCACTGGCCCTGTATGCCCACGACTGTCAACCCTGTTACCATCAATAGATAACAAATTGTTAAATTTTTCAGGTCAGTAAAATAAATTTGTAGTAAATGTTCACTCCATACTATCGTCAATGCCATGCTGCCTGTTTCCTCGTACTCATAGAAAAGTTTGCTTACATTCTGTGAGTTTGCTGTGAATTGTTGTATTGTAATGTATTGCCTTTTATCATCCTGCCAAACTAGAACAGCACTAGAGTACATATCTCCACCAGTCCCCTTATGACACCACATTTAAATTCACTAGATCTGAAATTTTGCGACCTGCAGCAAATTGCACAAAAAAACAGCATATCTTGCAATGTTAAGAAATTAAGTGAAAAAAACATTCCTAGATCCGCCCCCTGTTAAGATTTAATGGGATCTTCTTTGGGCCACGCCTCCACAAAATGTCATGGGAATCGGTTGAGTAGTTTTTGTGTAAGGGTTAGGGTTTGTGGAAGTAGTTATGTATGTCTCGCTTAATTGTTGTGTTATGCATGGCCTCTGTTAAATAAACTAATAAACTAAAGTGTTTTTTTTATTGGAACTAATACTGTATAAATCAACTATCACCTGGCATCTCTTTCTTTTCTGTGAATACACAAATTATTTAGCCATTAAGATTATTACCAGGAGCGAAACTAACTCTTCACTTGTTTACTTTGTTGAGATAAAACCCAACAACTCACAGAGCATCACTCAAACACCAGACTTAAATTACTTGTGGTTAGTGATTATTTTTCACACTTGCACAACCTCTGGAATGACAATCTGACATCCCCTATTAAACAAAATAATGTCTTTGTTTCACACGTCAAACAAGTATCCACTGATTAACGTCATGCTGATCTACGTTCATCCATTATTTCTGCACCCTCAGCACCCACACACGTGTCCTGTCACCCCTTTTGTCTGCTGATGTTATTTGTTATCTGTCATCTTGCTTTGTTGTGTCTGCTCTAATTCTGTCTTGATGTCCTGCAGAACAGGAAACCTGCTGTAAAAGCCGCTCTCAGTGAGCAGAGCCAGCAGCATGCAGTGCTTCTTTTCTGTTTGATCATTGTTTCCTTATAGTTCTTACAAAGATGCATCCCAGAATAATCCATACAGTGTGGTTATAGTGTGTGTGCCAGATTTATGATTCACGACTTATAGTCTCTGAGGATGCTGTGTGTGGAACAGTACATCATTCTGTTGACATCTGAAAAGCAGCTCTGAATAAATGTTTGACCTGGACCAAAGCACAACAAAACATCCTGTGTATTGGCAAATGAACAGATAATGTTATAGTTCTACAAGAATGTAAACACAACTGATAGAAGACAAATATCTGCGCCCTCTTGTTTGGGATTTTCATGTATTTTAGGAGCTACACAACAAAAATGAAGCCATATACCCATCACGGCTCAGTTGCATGAATCAAACTATAGAGGTGAATATATTCGTCGATAGAGCGCTAAATTGATTAGTCAATTATCAGAATTTTAATCTGCAACTATTTTGACAATCAGTTCATTGCATTTCGTCATGTAAAATCTCTCAATTCACCGGTTCCAGCCCCTGAAATGTGAACATATACGTCAGTGATACTAATTTTTTGATAGCAAATTAAAGTCGATCACCTTGGTCTGTGGGGAAATATGATCGGCCTATTTCACTACTTACTAACATTCTATGGCCCAAGCAATCCATTATCTATTATCTATCTATTATTAATATATGAATTAGGAAAATAATAGACCCTTTTCATGGCCGGAAGGTATTAGGTAAACACAGGTGTTACTTATCACATTGTTACCAAATATAACAGAACATTCATTAATGTAGTAACACCTGCATTTACCTATTTCAGGTCAAAATGGCTGCTGTGAAGCAAGTGTATTGGCAGGTTAATTGATAATGCATAACACTTGCAGTTCTCCACTACTACAAACACACAAACACATACATAACACCAACGAATTATGTTAATATTATAGAGTTCATCAGTTCAACAAGGTAAACCAAACACACACAGAGAGGACATTACATTGACTTAAACAGATTTTTTGGAGACTTATCCTAACCTTAGATTTCTTCTACTTGCCTCATCCTTACCTTAACCTTAATCTAACCTAAACCTAATCTTTACCTACACTTAAAACATGTCCTCGCCTTTAAATGTGATGATTTATGTTATAGGGAATTGCTTTTTGTCCCCATAAAGAAGACAGGTCCCCATAATATGAATGTGTAAACACATACATATATATATATATATATATATATATATATATGCTGTATATATATATTTACATGTATATCTAATGTGTTTTGTCTTATTTGGCTCCTCAGTTTAAAATCATGTATACTGTGTGTGTGTGAGTGTGTCTGTGCTGGATCTGCTGCCACTACACGCCCAGTATAAACATGTCATCATCACCAAGCCCTCAACATGAAGCATCTTGTGGCTGAACTGGAAACACTGCTGTGCTGTTGTGGCTCAAGCTTTTTGGGGGGAAATGATTCAACACTGTGGTCACAGCAGTGTCGATCAGATCAGAAGAAGCTGAAATGGTGGTGGTCTTAACCCCTATAATAAACCACGCAGACCTCATCCTGACCTCTCTGCTAATTGAAAACAATAGGGACCATTACGCCCCCCCCCCCCCCCTTCTCACGCATGTTGCCCTGCCCTTTGCGGATCTGCGGTGGTTTTTAATAAAGCCATTACGCCAAACTTTTGCCGCAGCATGTGCGTGTGTGTGTGGACGCCGCACTCACATCTGGCCACATATCCATAACATAATCGCACATATGGTTTTCCCTGCGCGTACACTGTAGCGTGCATTAATGGAGCCCACTCCCTCCACACGCACGCACGCACACAACACACACACACACACACACACGCGCGCGCTGCTGGCTTCAGCATCTGTAAGCATCATATCATCATCATCCTCATCCCCATCATGCTGCCGCTGCTGCTGTGATTCCCATCGACCTTGATGTGGAGACTGCAGCGAGCTGACATGCCGCTCGGAGGCTGATGCTGGAGCCCATCGCAGCATTGTCCTCCTCAGACCTGCTCTTATCGGGGCCTGTTTGTGGAAATGCATCGCTGTGACATTTCCATCCGTCCGCGCATACACACGAGTCCAGCGTGTTCCCACTCACCAGCATCAGTCCCGGCGCTGTCCCTCCATGTGAAAAACGCCCGTGTGCCGATCACATCTGGTCGCCCTCCGGAATGGTGAGTTTTGAATAAAAGCCGCACAGCAGCCCAGGAACGTGTGTAAGAAAATACACCCCCCACTCCACCCTCCATTATGTGCTCACTGCCCCCAAACATCACACACACACACACACACACACACACACACACACACACACACACACCCTGTGAGGTCTGCACAGCCAAACATGAGGCTAAATAAGCGACCATTTCATTTGAAGCGTTTATTTCATATGTGATTAAATGTGTAATTTAGGATGTTGGGAAAAAACAGAGTTATGTGCATTTTTGGTATTGTAATTCAAACAATATAAGTTTAGTTAAAAATATATGCACATACATATTGTACATCCAATTGTGTTTATTTCCCCTTTTGCGTTTTTTTTTGTTTAGTTAATTAAAAATGATCGATATACTTTGGATCGATTACTTCCCCCTGACAGTCATTCTGTGCTCTGCTGGTTACGCCTGAGAAGCGGGATTGTTGTTACCCTGCAGCGCCTCCTCGGCTAAATGCTACCCGGCATGTTAGCTAACATCATGAGCCACTGACAGGGTGTCTGGTCATGTTTCTGTGTTTTGTTGTGACACACACATGAGACTACAAGAGCTGCAAATGTGCGACGTGTTAAATGTGATTATTTCTGAGCAAAGTTAGCTTTTAACTTAGCTTAACCACAGCAGTGTTAGCCCTGTCCACACTGGGAGTTCACTGCAGAGTTTGCAGCGAAGAGAAGCTTCTGAAAGACGTTTTCACTGAGCAACAACACAATGACCGACAGAGCCAACAAGGACAAGCCCAGGAGAAGTCTGTCATTGTCCAAGAGCAAGAAGAAAGGTAATGTCTCAGCTGGGACTCCTGCCAGTGCTGCCTCCTCCATGACTCCGATCACCTCATTCTTCAACAGCCAGCCTCCCTCCAAGCTGGCCTGTCCCCTGTGTGGCCAACTGGTACCAAGATTCAGGATCAATGAGCACATCGATTTGCAATGTCAGAACTTTGACAGAGGAGACAGCAGTGCCACCTCAGCAAGTAATAATGTTGTGCCAAGCACCCAGCTGTCACCCAGAAGGAATCCTGCAAAGTCCCCAGAGCTGGATCGAAACAAGGAAGAGGAGGTCAAAGAGACCAACACCAGCCCTTACTTCAAAAAGGATTACTTCCAGCAGGCTCCACGTGAGATAAACAGTAAAACTGTGGTCAGGACGATTGACCTGGGAAGTCTTTCCGCCAAGATATCTAAAAAGTGCCATGACCCACCTGAGAGGAAACAAATGGATGGTGAACAACTGGAAAAGGAGAGAGACCCTCCTGGGACTCTGAGCAGCTCGCAGAAAGAAAATGTCCTGAGTCAGAGTTTAGAGGACAACAGAGATTGTGTGAAAGTCATTGACCTGACAGAAACCTGCGATGAGACTCCAACAGCAGTGGCATATCTATCCTGTTCAGAAAAAGGACATAATCTCAAACAGAAAGCAACTATGCCAGAAACGTCCAAAAAACTAGTCACTCCAAAGTTGCATGTTTCTTCCTCCAAATTCACAAAGAGGAAAAAAACAACTTCCACTGGCAAGGTGTCCGTTTTCACTAAGAAAGCAAAAATTGACAAGAGCAGGGAGTCAGATGATGTATTGTCTAGTGAAATAAAAGCTGAGAAAACTGATTCAGACCAAGATAAAACTGTCGTGCCTTCCACAACGTCTGACCCTCCTCTGAGTTCAGAGGAGATTTGTGATTTAACTGCTGCACTCATTAATAGTGATTCCCTGCCAGAGTTTGCTCAGCAAACCATCAGTGACCAAGCTGTCGAGAGCCTTCATCCACCCCATCTTCCATACTACCTCCGTAACTTCAGAACTGTACTAGAGGCGGTGCTGGAGAATGAAGACGATAGAGCGTTGTTCAACCAGGATGATATGTCAGCTCATACACGCATTTGAGAAGCTAACAGGTACGCTAGAATGTCACACAGTTATTATCATTTGACAACAATGAATAGAAATAATTGTTCTCATGTGTCTTCTATCAAAAGTCATGGGGCAGAAGCTGTATGTGAGGCTCTTTCAGAGGAAGCTGAAGTGGCTTCAAGTTAATAAACTGGATTATGAGCAGATTTGCAGTGAACTGGGACCTGTTGCTGAGGAGCTGGTTCAAAGTGGTTTTCTGCTGTCAGGTAGATGAAGCCCAAATCTTCCTAATATTTTACATCTCTGGCTGAGTTGGCTGAAACTTAAAATTATGGAAATATTTATTTGTATACCTTTGCAAGCTGTGTTTTCATATTTCTTTATTTTGTTTGACTGCTGAGAGAATGAATTATTGCATTGTTGTGTAGTAACTGCGAGTTAATACCATTTGTGTTATCCTCGTGAAAATCCACACCAACCCAATTGTGTACATTTTTTATTTTTTCCTTTAGATGTCCACTAAATTTCGATTTTTGTATTTTAAAGAGAATGATCTTGAGGACCTCGGAGAGGCTCTGGATCTCCTGCCCTGCTCCTGAACTTAAAGCTCTGGCTAAGAGCTTCCATCTGGGCAGTTCTGGGACTCAGAAACAGCAGCTTGTGGACGGGCTGCTTAATCTGAGCAAACAAAAGTCAATCTTCTCTCTGAGCCCTGCTCAAAACATCAGGGCTGTCATCCTCAAAAGGTGAGATGAGCAGTGACTTTGTGTTTATTCACTGTACTAGTAGTGTTGTTCTGATTTCACGCCTGTGCTTTCCTCTCCAACGTTAAAGGGCGAAACAGCTCGCAGGTTCCTGTGTGCGTCTGTGTCGTGATCCTCGCGCTGTTTTCTCCCGCATCCTTCTGCTCTTCTCTCTGACGGACACCATGGATGAGGAGGAGACGGCAGCTGGCGGGCAGAGCCAGCTTTTTACCATCCTGCTCGTCAACTCAGGACGTCTGGCATTCCCAGACTACACAATGCAACGTACCACCAAGGTCTTCCTGGACAGAGAGGACCTGATTAGGTGAGGGCCTGCCAACAGAGTTTAGAATAATAAAGATTTGTTGTTGTTGAAGAAGTATAAACAGGAATATATACGTCTTACTCCATTCATCCCACCAGATATGAAGTATCCATGCGATCCCTGCAAGAGGTAAACACAGCGATGCAGGCAGGTCAGTGGGAAGAGGCCCTCGAGCTTTACACTGTTGCCAAAAGTGCCTGGCAGGAGCTGAAGACAAACCATGACTTCAGGTGATGAGCCATCAATTTATTTATCAATCCCTTTGTTTCTGTCTGAAAAACGGATATAGAGTCCTTTGTGATTGTTGAACATTAACATTATCATTGTGTTGGATAGTCATCAGGAAGAGTTGCCTGTGTTCCTGCGCAGCTTCACTACAGGATGGTCTTACACTCGAATCTTATCCAGAGGGGTGGAGATCTTGCAGCGGCTACGTCAATATGAGGTTTGTTGACCTCATCCACTCAAACTCACACAAACGCAACCATGTTTGAAGTACATCATAATTAAAAAGGAGAGTTTTGTGTTAACAGGAAGCAGTAGAGGAGCTGCAGTCCTTACTGTCGCAGTCAGTTTACTGTCCTGACAGCCGAGGGCGATGGTGGGACCGACTGGCGTTAAACCTTCACCTGCACCTCAAGAAACCTGAGCAGGTGAGCTGCAGCATCCGCTCACCTCCTCAGAGACATCCTCTTCATCTCATTCACTCATCATGTGCTCAGTAATAGATGTCTCGTGTTTTCATTTGCATGGCTGCTGTTCTTTTCCTGTTGCATTCAGGCAATTGGTGCTATTAGAGATGGGCTGACAGACACTCTGGTACGAACAGGACATAAACTCTCCCTGCATCAGAGAGCCGTTCGGATGAAAGAGTCTGCCAGCTTCAAGAAGTATCGCCTGCAACTCAGAGATTTACCCACTATTCAAGTCCAAGATGTCAAACATGTGAGTTTGCTGCATTATGTTCGCACTGAGCTTCCTCGGGAAAACACTTTTCTTACTTTTATATTTTCCTGCTGGTACTTTTGTCTGCAGGTTACAATCCGAGGACAGCTGTTTCCTCATGAGGGAGGCACGGGCAAATCTAGGTTTCTTTTACATGCAAATGGAGAGGGGGGAGACAGCCACGATGCCACTGTGATATGTTCTGTGGAAGAGCTGTGTTTAGCACATTACCGCCAACAAGGATTTGACCAAGGTAAACATTGTTTCTTGCCCTATAAAAAATAAAAACGTGGATACTCCTCTAATCACAAAAACAATATATTGTTGTTGACAATGTAACAGGGATCCATGGTGAGGGTTCAACTTTCTCTACATTGTTTGCTCTTTTGCTGTGGGACGTCATTTTTATGGAAGGAATTCCAGATGTTTTCCGAAACCCATACCAGGTAAAGTAAGCTCTCTCTAACTTTTGTTGAATAACCACGCATCGGAAAAAGTTTTAACTCATGTTTGTTTCCCCCTCACAGACATGCCCACTGGATCTTTACACTGACTGTTTCTATGAGAACAGGAAGGAGGCGATTGATTCTCGTGTTCAGTTACTCAGTGAGGCGTCAGTGGAGACGCTACATAGCATGCTGGAGGATGTCTGGACCTCACAGGAGGGTAAAGTGTGTTCCTTGGTCAGCTGGGAGCTATTCTCATCTCTTCAACATGCACAGGTATTTACTGTCAATCTTGCAAGTATACAGTGGCTTCAGAAAGTATTCAGTATAATAAAGCACTTGCAAACTATATTGCGTTGTAGAGTTATTTTGAATTGATTAAATTGCCATAAATGCACATCAATCTACACAACATAATGGCAAAATTAAATATGTTTTTAAATAATTACAAATCCTCATCAAATCTCTGAATCAAATACTAAAATCTCACATTGACAAAAGTATTAAGATCCTTTGCCATGGCACTCCGGTTCTTGTTTGAACTCATGTCTACATGTTGATTGGAATCCACCTGTGGCAAACTGAATGGACATAGTTTAGAAAGGTACATACCTCTGTAAATAAGTTCCCATAATTCACACTGCATGTCAGGACAAAACCCAGGTCATCAAGTCCAAGGAGGTCTCTGTAGACCACTGCAATAAAACCTTAGCAGGGCATAGATCAGAGAGAGGGTACAAAACCATTTCTAAAGCTTTGAATGTTCCCAGGAGTGCACTAGTCACAGTTATTGTGAAATTGATTTTTTTCCGAGAGTTGCCTGTCCGACCCAACTGACCGACGAGAAGGGCCTTGGTCAGGGAGGAGTCCAACAACCAAAAGTCATTCTAACAGAGCTTCAGAACGCCCAGTGTCATGCGATGGGAGGAGCCTTCTCAGCAGCATGGAGAGGGAGCCAAGTAGAAACATAGACTTTATATAAAGATGGCCATCATGTGTCCATGTCCTCCCATTATCCAGAAAGGGAGTCAAAATATCCTGGATATGAACTCTGCCATCTTGAAGCAATGAATGGAGCCGCGGAATTGAAGTCCTTTTTGTCCATTTTATAAAATCAAATAACAAATTAAAAGCAAACTTTTAAGATTTCAGTTTTATTTGTTAAGAAATTAGCTAAAATTACTGAAAACAAGTTTATACTTTATCAGTACGATGTGTAGATTGATAAGCAAAAATGGCAGTTTTGCCAAATTAAAATAGTTTGTAAAAAATAAAGGTCAGTATATATCGTGTTATACATTATGAATCTAATAGATGTATAGTATTTTTTACTTAAATTGTGTGATGTTGTAATGTGACAAATAATCAGTTTCAATTAATAACTGATTAAATGTGTGTCTACATTTGTTATGTAGGTACTAACATGGTACTACTACTAACAGAACCACCTTTATTCACTGATATTTGCAGTCCCTGGTGTCTTGCCTTGGTGGAGGCTTCTTAGGAGGAGTAACAGCACGAATGTCAAAAGACTACAGACACTGTCGTGCAGGTTTGCCTGATCTGGTGGTGTGGAACACCTCAGAAAACACCTACAAGGTGAGATATCGTCACGTCTTAGCTATTAGAATTAGATTGATCCCTGAATCATCTCTGATTATTCTGCACAGCCTTGTGACACGGGTTGTCTTGTTGCAGCTGGTGGAGGTGAAGGGGCCCACTGACCGGCTGTCCCAGAAACAACAGATCTGGCTGGATGAGCTGCAGAAACTGGGGGCCGATGTAGAAGTGTGTCACGTGGAAGCTTGTGGAGCCCGAGGAGCTCGCCTGGAATAAAAACACATAATAAATTAATGAAGAGATTAAATGGAAACATGAGCAGAAAGACTGAAATAAACATGATTTGTGTGCTGATTCTGATGTTTATCTTCCATTTACAACAACTTTAACCATATTTGAGTAATGGGAATGTTGTCAAAAGGGGTGTTCCTTGGGAATGTGGTTTTATCATCAAGTCAACCACTGCATCAACAGGAAGAGGTGCATCATGGGAAGATCATCACAGAGAACTGCCAGGATCAGAAATAGCTTACACATAATCAGAGGTTATGCATGACAGGAAATTGATCCAACGACCTAACAAACCTGATGGTGTTTCCTTCTCTCTTCCAACACCGCATTCATGGGATCTTAGGTTGCCAAGCAACATAAACATGTAGTTGGCTGCTTATGAATTGTATGATGGCTCTGTGAGTTTGTTATGCAAGTGAGGTGGCTTTATAAATCTATATATATGCCATTTGCTGCTACTCTACCAAAAATAAAACATCAATTGGGAACCAAGAAAAGATAATAGGGCGGCAATTAATGATTATTTCCATTATTGATTAAACTGCTGTTTGTTTTCTCCATAATGTGAATAATTAATAGGTCTATAAAATGTCATGTTTATGCCCAAATTAGCACAGTTGCTGTGCCGGTTTGTCTGAATAACAGTCGATTATCATAGTTAGACAAACTTCTTTATCACTTATGTTAAATCTTATCAGGGCTTTGCACCACTGCAGGATCTTTAGTCCATAATAATACACCATATTTTAGTTCGTTTTTTTGCTTTTATAAACAAAGCACTTATGAACTATAACTTTCAAATGAGTGTAAAGTAAAAGTGCAAAATTAAAGACGTAGCATACATTGAAATACCCAAGTACGAAAACACTAAGTAAAGTAGAAGTAACTGAAAATTGTGTACATGTACTTGATTACTTTGTACCAACGTTAAAATTTAAGAGCACATTGGGTGTAATTATGCGGAGTCTGGGAAACAATAAAGTTTCAGTGTGTAGAATTTAGTGACATCTAGTGGTGAAGTTGCATTTTGCAGCTGAATACCCCTCACCTCAGCATGGCGGCCGCTGTAGAGAGGACCCGCTCCCGATGTAAATATAAAGTATTTAAATATAAAGGACAGATTCTAGGGTAAAGAAAACAACAATTCCTACAATTTAGATGAAACACACTCGTGAAAACATCACTAGGATTATTTTATATTATATTTCTGCCAATAGATCCCTTTCCCCTAAATCCTACACCCTGGACCTTTAAGAAATCAGTTTGAAAGTGTCTGTAAGGATGGGAGAAGACACATACATTACTTTACTTACTTACATTACTTTCCGTTACGTTACATCCTGGTTTGCAGGCCTGGACCGTGGAGGCGCTGGGGGGAAGGGATGGCAGGTTGCTGTGCGTGTGACGTCAGAGCGTAGGAGAAAGAGAGAGAGGGAGAGAGCGAGCGAGCGAGCGAGGGAGGCGATGAGAGGAAGCTGCAATAAACACACAGGGCGTCTGCGCCTCCCTAAGTAGGACAATAAAGTGAGGACGGCATCAATGCTCTAACAATGGATTTATCAGACATGCTTCTTCTCAAAGTTTTCCTCTTCGCCTGCTTGCTGAACTACACCCAAGGTGAGTGAGACGTGTCCGGGCAGAAGGTCCGGGGCGCCGCGCTGCCTCGGTTCGGCAGAGAGGAGCAGAAAAGGCTGGTGTAGCAGCCGTTAGCTTCGGGAGGGCTCAGCGCGGCCTGCGTGTTGTCAACAGAACTGCGCCCTTTTCTCACTTCCAGCGAACAAACCGGGCTCAGCGCAGGAGCCGAGCCGGATCCGCGCAGTCCCTTGCAATAAAGCGACGTCGCCGGGTTGTCTGCGCGTGTTGTCACGGTTTTCACTGTCGGGCTTGGCCTCGGTTTTGTTGTTATCGTGCGAACAGCGCCGACAGCCATTGTTATGAGAAGATGGAGATGCCGACTCGGCTAGCGGACCGTTAGCTTTGGGCTAGCTAGCGCTTTAGCCGCTAACGTTGCCAATATTGTGAAAAACAGCCCATTTAGCCCCCGACATTGTGTTACCTGAGCTGGGCTGCAGCTAACACGTCACAGGTAATGAGTATATGTTTAGAGGCATACTTGTAGCGTCTGTTTAGCTGCTGCTCAGTGTTGTTGGGTACGGGCTTACACTGTTAGCCGCAGTGTTATCTGAACAGAGATAATGTGAATTCTCCTGTTTTATCGGAATTCAGTTGTTGTCCCGATGACACCATACAACCTGCATATTGGTGTTAAATCTAGTGCAATGAATTGAATTAAATGAGCTCTGTTACTGTTATACACATGTGTCAGTCACTCAGCAGTGTCCATATTCTCCATTTAGTTTAGTTCGTTCATTTCAGTGTAATCCAAAAACAAAACTAGACTGTAAACAAGTATATAGGACTTGTTTACAGTTCCCTCAACGAAAACAGGAGCAGGAAGGAAGAAAAGTCTTGTATTACCTCCCCATGTCATGTAAATACACATGGCATCCCTTTTGATTACCTTTCTTTTCACAAATCCCATAGCAAATCAATCATACCTTAATCGATAGCCACCATCATAACATAACTGTCACCCAGTAATGTGTAATATGTAAATTATTCACCCTAAATTGGAGTCATTGTCAAACTGTTAATAGAAGCTATTAGTTATCTAGCATTTGATCAATCTCGTGTAGGGAAATTAACATCAAGGAATACATGGGATATGTTATATTTACCACGTTATTATATAACTTTGCTGGATTTTGTAGGTTTGTAAGTATTTCTGATGGTTTCGTATGATGGCAGAAGCGTAAGACTCAGTGTTTATGGTTTGATCTGATGTAGGCCCGGAGGAATTAAGATACTTCTGAATAGTCCTGGCCTTTACTCCTCATAGTCACCTCAATGAAAAATTCAATGTTATCACCTAAATATTTCATAATGCACATGACTGGAGAAGAAGATGAAGCTTGGTCTACTCACACATCTTTGTCACATGGTTACTATGAATGCTGTAATTTATGGCTCAGTAGTCAGACATAATTACCTGTCAGAGAGTACTAATTACATAAACTGTTTTTTGCTGAAAATACTTTCTTTTGGGTTTCATGCTATGCGGCAAAGATCTAAGTATAACCAACTTTCAGATGGCCTTAAGTGGCCAGTGGAGTTTGCCAGAAGGCTTGTGAAGCAGTTGGTGAAATGGGTGGAGGTGCTGGAGAATCTCTCTCCTTCAAGCCCGCCACCCACTCCTCTGGTGGCGAAATAATGATGCTGCGACGCCGGGGGGCAGTTGTTTAGTGCAGATCCAAAACTGGCATCCATTTGACTTAAACAGATTTAGCTGAATTTTAAAACACAGACAATGCTGGTTTGCTGTCAATTTCCATCTTTCTAATCCTGCCTGTCAAATATCTGTCAGATCCATTTTTTGAGCACCTCAATTATCCTAACATGTACCATGCCTCAGTTAATTACTCTAAACACAACATACTTTAAAGAGTCAAATCAAATTATTGCTTTAACTATATTCAGTTTAACTGTGATCTGCCAAGATTAGCAGATGTGAGAGACACATTGTTGTACCAAGCCTGTTATACACCTCTGGACTTGAACGTTAGTGTTTTATCCCTGACATTTGGTCATGTATTGTGTATATTTTTGCGATGACCTCCTAGTAACATGTACATACATTATCATTATTCTTATTCTTATTTTTGAGTATGTACAGTAAATGAATTCAAATCATAGAACAAATGAGACCTCGATCTGACCTGGTATTTAAAGATCCATCCTGAGGGATCTGATAACAAGTGGACACCTCTAGGTACAGGTGTGAAGGCACCCGGGGAACATTGAGAATGTATTTGGGATCCAATCACCTAATGTGGTCCCCATTCTTTAAGCTGTGTGGACGCAAATGTGGTGTGGGCCACATTGAAGGACCGCCTACTCAGCGGACCAGCTACAGTTTCATAATGAACCAAAAGTATTTGAAAAATGTTCAGTGTTTTCCCAATACACTGAATAATTAGTGACCACTAAAAGAAAATTCTAGAAAATTCTCCCCTCATCTTCAGGAGATTAAAGGACCTCCAACAAAAACACATATTTCCCTCACTTTACCTTTTCATTGGACCCTAACTCCCCACAACCACACACACACACCATCCCTCTTTACAAATCGAATTATGAACTGAATGGAATAATATATACAAACATTTTTTTTCCTTGAACATTCTCCCCACACCCAGAATCCCACACTTCATCTGAACTCGGACTGTACTCACCATGAACTCTTAACGGAAACTCCTTTCATATGTTTATTTAATGGGCGGTTAATTGTTCTTATTTGGAAATTAATTTGCTTGCTATTGATTACTGGATATTTTGGTGAATATGAGTTATTTGTCTGTTTATTAATCGTACCCATTTTATTTGATTGTTAACGTGATTGAATAATTCAATTGAATAAACCAAATTACTTTGTGATTTCTTTTTCTTTGATGCCTTTTGTAGTTTGGTAATAAATAAGCTATCCGGGTTAACTCTCTTACCGGGAGATATTCAACTTTTTGACAGGTGAAGAAGCCCTGTCTGTTTAGAAATTAATGTAATTTAGAAAACCTACGATACACACTATAATATCAGCACTGACTGCCACATATTTCATATTTTCTATTTTTTTTATTACTTTTTCTACATTTAAATTTTTTAAAGCTGTGTTTAGTGCATTGCGTTACTCGACTCCACTTTCTCTCTTTCACACACACACACACACGCTCGCACACACTGATAACACCCAAACACATTGAAGGTGGCCTCATCTCTATATTCAGACTGGATAAAAACAGCATCATTTGGGGTTTGTGAACAGAAAGGATGTGCATGTTTATTTCCAGTCAGAGTGGGGAAGAGGTATCCGATCACAAGCAGTCACAGGAGACACTTTCAGGAAGGATTTTGATTCCAGGTGTGAACAGACAAACTTAGAGCTGTCCCCTTTTTGGATCGGGTCTCTCAGGCCGGATGTTGATACCAGGTCTGAGCAGGGCCAGAAAGATCTATCCATTTCTGAGATTCTGGATTAGTGTGTAGTTTGCAAGAGTTTATTAGCCTTGAATTGTCCTTGCTTCTTGTTGTTAACAGGAGTCCCTTTGTTCTTTTCAAACAGGACACTACAGAAACCCCCTGAACAAGTACATCCGTCACTATGAAGGCCTGTCCTACGACACAGAGCTTGTGCACAGCAAGCATCAGAGGGCCAAGAGGGCGCTCACTCACGAAGACAAGTTCCTTCATTTAGATTTTCATGCCCATGGAAGGTTTGTCAAGATTGTTTTTTGCAGATATTAACCTAAAGGGAAATTTAACAGCATCTCCGTCTATTTTGATGTATCCTCCTCTATCTCCTTATTTACCTGTCTGTTTACTTTGCATTGCTCATCCCATAAGTCTACATGCTTTATGATTAAAGATGGAGGTCAGCTGTAGCAGAGATCTGCGGAGTGAACGTTTTTTACATTTACTCCTGTTTTATGAAATCATATACCTGGTCAGGAGCATCGCTTTGACTCTGTGGTGACGGTGGATTTAAAAATATTTTCCTTGTAGTTTCTACAGTAGTTACTCAATTAGAGCTAAAAAAAAAAAATCTGGTTGAGGTTCCCTCAAGCTATAGTAGTGGATGGCTGGATGGACTCATGAAGTCCTTATCATGGTTCCTCGTCCAGCCTTTTGAAGAGGTGGTGTTATAGAAAGTGCCCACTCTCTCCATGACAAAGTCAAGACCATCTGGCTAGGATCTTGGCAGAGTCTGTTTATCACCCTGCCCGTAGAGGAGCCTGCTGTTCCTAAACTCCGATGGTGCTTAATAGGGAAGACAACGATAAGAGCTGAGCAAACAGGCACAGAAGATAACTCTTCCTTTTGAAAAGTGTGTCAGCTCCTTTTCCCTTTGACTTTGTGAAAAAGCTAGACATGCAACCCCAATTCTTTGCTGCGCTATTCTTTGCCTGATTTGAACAAAATGTCTAAATATGGCTGAAATAGCTGTTATTTTGCTGCTTTCTTTGTGTACCTTGCATTTTCACCCTGAGACTAAGTCACAACAAAACCTCTGTGACTCAACAGCTACTGCTCACATATAAGGGCACGATTTATGTGTCTAGTCATCATGTTAAGTTTCAGCATATTTTGCAGATCTAAAGCCCTCTGTTTTCTTGCAGTTAATTGTAGGGACTGTGCACTGACCTACACAACAACAATTTGCACACACTGTGTAGGTGTAACATGAAACCCACGTTTTACTATAACATCTTTGTTTCCCTGTCATATGTCCAATCAACAAAAAACAGCATTGTTTCAATATGTCCTTATTTTTCTCTTCCCTTTCCTAAAAGATAAAGACTGTAGTTTCCCCTTCTGCTTGGAAAAGAGCTTGGATACCAAACCATGCCCTTGCTTTCACCCTTTTCCTCACTTTTTTCATTTCCTTTTTCCCTTTCTCAAGGGCTTGCAAAATATTGCTTACCCCCCAAAGCGAAGCCAAATTCAGATCCACAACCCTCACACTGATTAATATGAATATGGCATGAATAAATCAGGAGACCATTTTTGGACATCAAAGAAACAGTTTTACCATATTGTATATTTTTATGTCTTTGATTTTAGGCATTTTAATTTACGGATGAAGAGGGACACCACCTTGTTTTCCGAAGATTTAAAGGTAGATGTTTCAGGAGAAGAGATTCCTTATGATACGGCTCATATCTACACTGGAGAAATCTACGGTGAGGCTTCCTTTACACCCCCTTGTTTTAATGTGTTTATTAACGTAAAAGCAAAGTGCAACGCATCAATTCAGTCCTAGGCCTTTTGTTTTATATGGAATTTTTGTTAATTCTTTTGTTTATGGTATGATCTTGTGTAATAAACGCCTTTACCTTTTTCTTATTTTGATTCCCAGGAGAGAAAGGTACCCTAACTCATGGCTCCATTGTGGATGGTAAGTTCGAGGGCTTCATTCAGAGCTACCAGGGCAACTACTACGTGGAGCCTGCAGAGAGATACTTGGAGGGCAAAGATGTGCCTTTCCACTCTGTCATTTACCACGAAGACGACATACGTAAGTTTCCAGCAAGTTCAGTCACTGAAATGCTTTGTCAGTCTGAATGCACGCATATATAAATGTGTGGTCGGGAATGTGCGGGCTTGGAGCTGTGGAGCTGATGGAGGCTGACTGGTATAAATCACCTCCCAGGGAGTAAAGATACCTGAGGTGCTCATTAGATGAGTAATACGATCTTTCTCTTGGGCTGCTAGCTCATTTACACAGTCTTTACAATGTTGGTACTGCTAGTGAGCACCAAAGACACTTCACTACCCTGGCACCCTGTAATTTCAAATCATCTGTGTACATATAGTATGTGGCTGAGGGGCAAATTAAACAGAAATGTGAATAGAATCGCTAATGAGGGAGACAAGAAAGTAACAGCTAACACAGCAAAGCTCTGCTCAAGTGGCATGTAAGTACATCCATTAGCTGATCATAAATAGTGCCAGAAATAGAGTGACTCAGGGGGTTAAGTAGCTAACATTGTCTCCCATAATCCTCATAGTGTTGTGTCTGCCTCTCTCACTCAGACTACCCGCACAAGTACGGCCCAGAAGGAGGCTGTGCTGATAGCTCAGTGTTTGAGAGGATGAAGAAGTACCAAACATCTGCCATAGATGAGCCACCCAAGGTGAAACTTCACCACACACCACAATTAACCCTCACAGCTGAAGAAAGACATTCCTTTTAGTTACCCGGCTCCGGAGATACCCATAGACTATTTTAGAGTCTCTGTGCAATTTGAGTTTGCATTGACTGGTGGGAATAGCCAATCTCTACTTAATTAGTGGTTGTCAACATGATAAATGAGTAGCTCATCTGAACAGCAGGAAAAGAGTCGATCTTTGCTGAATGTTTTTTACTTTCTCATTCTAAAGTGGAGTTGCACACATTGACTCCTGGTTTCATTTTCATCAAAGAATTCACATGGAAATATTGTACATTCAAACTCAAATAAACTCAAAACAAATAGTGTCTCGAGTCACAGTTAACAGTTTTCTCAACAACACATAGACACATAATCAACGTGTTGTGTGTTGTAGCAGCGACATTTTGTTCCAAATTAATTTTTATTAAAAATCTAATTCAAATGACCTGCTGCTGTGTATTTCTGGTGTATTGTATGTGTATGTATTCACCTAATACTCCAATATAAGAGGTTTTGTGTAATGTGTTCTGTTTGTAAATTGTGAAATTATTAAATAAAAAATCTAAATTATTATTTATTCTGATCAGCCATTCATCTCGAGAGAAATTTCACATTGTATTTTATATTTAAGAGCAGCTGTTACTTCTCATCCCACAAACTACTATGCCTCCCATGCTCACCATTATCATTACTTTAAAGTCAAAGAGCTAAGTATCCAATTTTCTGGAAAATAACTTAGCAGCAATCTCAGATACCTGTCCATGTCTATGTTCAATTTCTATCACATAAACCAAAAGTAAAAGTGCTCTTGTTAATATTATTGAGACGTGCTGCTGTTTCTTAAAATTTGTAATACTTAATGTTTTTTTCATGAACTGCATAGCTGAAGTCTTTTTTGAACGCTGTTATATATTTTTTTCTGATCACAACCCCTCAGATAAGTGCAAGTATTTTATTTTTATCACTGGTTATTTATTTTTACTATCGGATGCTTGACTCTGTAGTATATTACTGTAATGTTAATACAGGAGAGACACAAACTGGAGCTTCTTAAAGCTGCAGACATCACAAGCGAAGCACTCTCCAGTTGTCACTTTGAGTTTATAAAAGAGACATTTCCCCAAAAGTAAAAATAAATATCTTTCATTTAAATGGAAGGCAAGTTTGCTTTCGGCCTTATTATTCCTTCTTATTTCCCCGCTCTACTCGCGTGACATGAAAAGTACATGTTCCTCAGCACAGTTGCAGCCTATGAACATACTGCAGCTGAAAACCACAGCCTAAAAATACCAGTCATTATTTATTTAACCACTGTTTGGTGGAAAATGTTATATATATGTTTTATTTAACTGTCTGTTTCCTGCTTTCCGGTTCTGCTCACACCAGGAGCTCCACACTGAGGCGGGTTTTAATGAACCTGTACTGCTGAGGAAGAGGAGGATGGCGCAGGCTGAGAAAAACACCTGCCAGCTTTTCATTCAGACCGACCACCTCTTCTTCAAGTACTACAAGACCAGAGAGGCTGTCATTGCTCAGGTAACACACAGTCAGTGTCAATCACTTGAGTCCCGTGGGGCTGTAGAAATGAGATCTGCAAAGCGAGTATGAAAGAAGATCATCCGCAGAGACAGATTTTTAATAATCAAAAATTGGCTAAGTAGTATCTGAATAATAACACCTCCGCCAGTGGTTAGTCATAACACTTAACAACCTTGAAAAAATAAATCACACGAGAGTTAACATCAGGGTTTCGGTGCTTCCTGTCTGGAATTTAATTTCAGAGTCTTGGCCAAATAGCAAATGTTCACAGAGTTACAGTTAGAGGTGAACATATTTTCTGTTTTTTTTTAGAGATGCTAAATTTCTTCTTTAGATACAGTTAGATACAAAGTACAGTTTCTTTTCTTTATGCTAAGCAAAGCTAACCACCTGCTGGTAGAACCATTATTTCTACTGTACAGTAAGAGATTGGTATCAACCTCCTCACTGAACACACAGCACGAAAGCCAATAACAGTATTTATCAAACTGTTTAACCATTCCTCTAAAATTCAATATGCACAAGTATGTTCCATCCCTGATTTGGTGAGGGCCTGTCCTTGTGGAGTGGTGTGGAGGAGTGTTGTGTGAGTTCTCTGTATGTACTCAGGCTTCCCCCCCACAGTCCAAAGACCGGCAGGTTATGTTAATTGGCAACTTAAAAAAAAAAAATCTAGAGTGTACCTCGCCTCTAGCACAATGTCAGCTGGGATTGACTCTAGTACCCCTGTGACCCTGAAAGGATAAGCAGCAGAATTAATGAGTGGATAGTTTTGATAATATTAGTTAATCCACCGATGCTGCACAGACTACAGTGAAAGCTTGTTTACTTAGCTCTTTACACACTTACTGTACATTTGGCATTCTTTCATAGTAAGTTAGCACACATCACAGACTGCATCCGACAGTGAGACGTGTGATTTGTTTTTTATTCTCCGTTTAGATCATCACAGTCAAAGCTTTTTTTTTAAAAAAAAGTTTTGTGAAACCTTTTCAATTTCAGATCTCCAGTCATGTCAAGGCCATTGATGCCATTTACCAGGGCACCGACTTTATGGGCATTCGCAACATCAGCTTCATGGTGAAAAGGATCAGGGTAAGTGAAGTATTGATAAACTGATCCAAAGTTTAATTTTATATACGGTCACTGCCTTTCCTCTGACCTTGTCCTCCTCGTCCTTCACAGATAAACACCACCAATGTCGATAGGGACAGGTCCAACCCATTCCGCTTTTCCAACATCGGTGTGGAGAAGTTCCTGGAGCTCAACTCTGAGCAGAACCATGACGACTACTGCCTCGCTTACGTTTTCACCGACAGAGACTTTGATGACGGAGTGCTTGGCCTGGCCTGGGTGGGAGCCCCCTCAGGTACTGGAAGACAGTGTATCATCAGTGATCTGCAACTGTAAAAATCGGTTCCGTTTTCAAGCAAGATATGAATAAAACCTCAAACCTTTAATCCTTTATATAATACATCACATTCGATGTGCTGGGTTGTAGGCACATTATCACCAGACCTTGCTTATATGGGAGATCATTCAAGGAAAGAGTAATGAATAATTGCCCTGACAAAAAACAGATTTTCTTCTCTAATGAGCAAAATCCTTAATTTTTGTAGCTGTGGTTTGGAAGGTTTGTTCCAACCTGTGCTTTTGCTTCTCAGGGAGCTCTGGAGGCATCTGTGAAAAAAGCAAGCTCTACTCGGATGGAAAAAAGAAATCTCTCAACACTGGTATAATCACTGTACAGAACTATGCCTCCCACGTACCTCCCAAAGTCTCCCATATCACTTTTGCGCATGAAGTAGGACACAACTTTGGCTCCCCGGTGAGTTACGCAGATGTTCCACATTTATACACAGTGAGATTTATTAGGGGCGTGTACATTTTATCCTTTGCTCTTTTAACCTCTGATATTTTTTTTCCTTTCTTAACTCTCAGCACGACTCTGGATCTGAGTGTACCCCAGGGGAATCCAAGAGCCAAGACAAGAAGGAGAAGGGCAATTATATCATGTATGCAAGAGCCACATCAGGAGACAAGCTCAACAACAATAAGTTCTCCATCTGTAGCGTTCGCAACATCAGCCAGGTGCTGGACAAAAAGAGAAGCAACTGCTTTGTCGGTACGTTTTACCTTTTTTTTTTAGTAACCTTTTTTTACTTTCAATTGAACTGTCTCTACTGAGATTGAAAATATTACATTTTAAACTCCTGTGTAAAAACGATAGAATTGGTAAACTTAGACAATGTATGGAGAGCCAGAGGAGTTGGCAAGGTGCGTTCAGTTAATTTGTTTGGCCGCATGCAACGCGAGATAGACACAGAGAGGAGCCTTAAATTACTCACAGAATCCCAGCTGTGAGCAAAATCCACTCCCAAACATGGATTAAAAGACCCAAAGTGAACACTGTAAACAGACTACCTGATCACTTTAACCAAATTGTATAAACATTTATTTCCCTATTACTGCAGCAACGTTTTCTTTTGCAACAACTTTCCTTTGCTTTGGCTTTTGGAATAAATAGTTTGTCTCTGTGCAGAAAGTAAAAGTTGTAAACAAAGTTTTTGCGGCCCAGGCTTAGTGTTTATTCTTCCTTCTCTAAACAGAGTCTGGTCAGCCCATCTGTGGTAATGGCCTGGTGGAGCCAGGAGAGGAGTGTGACTGCGGCTACAGTGATCAGTGCAAGGACCAGTGTTGCTACGATGCCAACCAGGCCGACAACAAGAAGTGCAAAAAAAAGCCTAACAAAGTTTGCAGGTAGACCTGGATGCTATTTCTGTCCGAATTTTAATGATGTTTCGTAGGGAAGTTTATTTGTGACCCCTCACGACTCAACACTTCTCTCCCACCAGTCCCAGCCAAGGTCCTTGTTGTACGCAAGAGTGCTCTTACAAGGGTCGTAACGACAAGTGCAGAGAGGAGTCAGAGTGTGCTCACCAGGGCATGTGCAACGGAGTCAGTCCTCAGTGCCCCACGTCCGAGCCCAAAGCCAACTTCACCGCCTGCCACGGAGAGACACAAGTCTGCCTCAACGGGGTCAGTAGCCAGAGGCTTTACACTCTAACAAAGTGGTTGTCATAGCGATGTCACATTCAAAGCAGCCATTGCCTGATCTCACCTGTTCTCACGCTCCTCCCCGACAGGGCTGCTCCGGTTCCATCTGTGAAAAGTATGGGCTCGAGGCGTGCACCTGTGCCAGCCAAGATGGCAAGGACGAAACAGAGCTCTGCCACGTGTGCTGCATGGAGAAGAGTGAGTCACTTACCCCTTTTCTCAGCTTCATAACTATTTTTTCTTCTGCTTTTGATTGGGTCTTTGTCATTCAAATTGTTTTGACTGTCTGCGATGTCTCTCCCTAGTGAATCCTAACACGTGCAGCAGCACCGGATCAGAAAAACTGGCTCGTTTCTTCAATAAGAAAGTGACCACCCTTCCAGCCGGCTCGCCTTGCAACGACTTCAAGGGTTACTGTGACGTGTTCATGAAATGTCGTCTGGTGGATGCAGACGGGCCGCTCGCCAGGCTAAAGAAGGCCATCTTCAACCCTGAGCTCTATGAGAACATTGCAGAGTGGATTGTGGTATGTGTTGACCTCTTGATTAGGATTCTGATCAGTTATTATTATGTGATGTGTTTTTGTATCGACTGTGTTTGACTTCGTTCCTTCTCTTCTCCAGGCTCATTGGTGGGCAGTGTTGTTGATGGGCATTGCCCTCATCATGCTCATGGCTGGATTTATTAAGATCTGCAGTGTGCACACACCGAGCAGTAACCCCAAACTCCCCCCTCCCAAACCACTTCCAGGTGAGTTCAGAGGTTCACAAAGAAAGTTTTGCCTCATCTGAGGGAAACAGGCTCATCGACTGAGCAATGAGCTCTATGAGTCCTTATTTGTCATCACTTGCCACAGCACTATACTGAGCAAAGTTTTAGTATATTAAAAAAGAAATCTGATTAGACTGTTACGATATGTCAGCAAATAGAAAGATTGTGCAAAAATACACATACTTAAAGCCGCCAGGTTATGATCTAGTGCAAAATACTGAGATACAAGTCATTCATGTATTTAATATTTAAAACTTATTGTGCATATAGACACTATGGATATTGCAGTGGATTAAGCTCAAGTATTAAAAGGGTCACAACTTAGAGAAAATATCCAGTGTCACACTCGGTGCTTGTGCAACAAGTGACAATTGTGTCGCTGATCTGTTGTCTTGCGCAAATCTGTTGTCCACACAGGGAGCGCGTCTGCTGCGGAACTGCTGCATTATATGTTTTACAAAAGGTTTGCTGTTGAAAATGCCCATAGATAATAGGATTTCTAACACAATATCATTGTAATGGTAATGGTCTGTATTTATTTAGCGCTTTTCTAGTCTTGATGACCACTCAAAGCTCTTTACAGTACAGTTTCTTGCCATTCACACACACATTCATACAGTGCATCTATGGGCAGCACCTTTTTTCTATGAGGGGCAATTCAGGGTTCAGTATCTTGCCCAAGGACACTTCGGCATGCAGATGGGGAAGACTGGGATCGAACCACTGACCTGGTTAGAGGACAACCACTAACATCCCCCACAGCCGGCCTACCCCACTTGTACTTTTTTACTCTACGTTTTGTTTGGACAGAAAAAGGTTTAGGAAGCGTTTGGTCAGTTATTTATGTCGGTGACATATTCGACAGATATAGACATTGAAACTGTGGTGAGAGATCATCACGACTCTCATTCACCAAAATGAAAAGCAAGACATCCTGCGACAAACACCCGCTAACTCACGCATGTACTGCAGCCCGGCTGTTATACTTGATATCAACTGGGGCAAAAGTTTCCCATAGAAGAAACCTAATTTGATGTGTTTGTACAGGCTAAAGGCAGCTTTGTTATCAAAATCAAGTTTGCAATCAATGCTTGCAAATTTCAGCAATGTATTTCTGTAGTTTTTGTATAGTAGAAGTCCTCGCACCACATATGTAACCTTTACAAGTCACAAATTCCTCCATTTGCTGTGGATACAATGATGTAAAGATCTTGAGTTTCTCGAAAGAAGAATGATACACAAAGATTTAGTTATTTTTTTATTGCTGTAGATCGTACATACAAGCTCTTTCAACAACCTCACCGAGAACCTTTCTCCCGACAGGCACTTTGAAGAGGCGGCGAGCGCAGCAGCAAGCTAACTCCCAGGTGCAGCACCAGTCTCAGCACGCCCACCAGCACGGCCACGCCGGGCACGGGGCCCAGCGGCAGCCCCAGAGGCAGCCACAGCGACAGGCGCAGCCCCAGAGGCACCACCGTCAGCCCAGAGAGAACTATCAGATGGGCCAGATGAGACGCTGAGGCCCTGTGGACACCGCCCACCCCCCAGCCCCACCCCACCCACACACCTCCCCCCAATGCCTTGGCTCCTCCTTGTGCCTACAGTGGGAAACAAAAGCGTCACTCCATCCAAAGAAAAGCCTGACATGGTTGTTAGTCACCACCATATCCTCCATCTACAGACAAAACGGACACGTGGAAAAGAGAAAACACTATCTAGCAACTCAATTGGCTCTTTGTGGAGTTGACTCGACCATCAGCCATTTCCAATGCAGTGCGATCTAGCATCTCCAAGTTTTTTTTTCTTTTTCTTTCTTTCTTTCTTTTGAAGGAGTGCCAAGGAGTTAAGGAATAATGTGTAGCTTTAGTACATTCTGTGACGTGTTTTATTTTTATTTCAATTTTTTCTTTTATTTTTCCGTTCTATTGCAACGTCTTTTTGAGTGACACACCCGTGGCTGCTGGTAAATTGTTCTGTGCTTTTATTTTGACACTCAAGCCAGAAATGAGAGACACTCAGAGAGGATTTGCGGCACTTTTGGGGATTTACACATGTCAAACGGCAAAAGACACAGGCTCCGGTCTCTTGTGCAGACAGTCTTCTGCATGTGACTGTACATATTTAGTGTATCATAAGTGAAAACAAACTATTTCTTCTACTGTAAATGTGTAATTCTTCACTTATTTTTTCTTTTTATTGTTTTGGTTAGTGCTCTCAGGACTCTTTAACACATGAATGAAGGATTGATGGTTGTGAGGAGTTCCTTGGATGCCGCTGCTGAGGATTTGAGGCCGTCTAGTTCTCTCCGGCGTCGTCCAGTCAGGTGGATCTCTCTCACGTTTCAATTGAGAAGTTTCCGATTTGAACAACAAGGTCACCATATCCCCCATTCCAGGCCTTGTTTGTTTAAGGTCCCCTTTTCTCCATCTTTTTTTTAAAATTTTTTTTTTTTAACTGTCTTGCTAACATCACATTTTTCTCATGTCGCATAACAAGCTAGATGAGGTTTGGAATCACGGGAACAGAAAGGGAAGGTACACCTTTTTATTGTCTTTACTGTTTTTGATGAAGAAGAACGAATAACCACTAAATGAAGCTAAAGAAGATTCTACCTGTTCAGCTATAGAAACAAGGGAAAATTAAGACTGCTTAGTTTAGAAATGAGAGTGTATCATGTTTCAGAGTTAGCTTACGTGGGTGTGGAAGTAAATTGAAAAATGACTTCAGTGTGGATGTACAAAAAAAAATGTAAGATGAAAACATTCTATTATTCTTCAAGATAGCGAATCTAAGAACTTTTCAATGTGGGCATGCAGACACATTTATTAAATGTGACTATTAATTGACCAAGGTCTGTAATGTTTGTATGTCACTCAACACTATTTACTTTGACAAATATTAATGTTAGTCTTAAAACAAAGTGGAAGGAGCCGTGTATCGCAGCAGTGTTGTCACATTATTCACTAACACATTCCTCTGTGTGTTCACTAGATTCACAGGAGACGAGCAGCTGTTATGTGTTTGTTTTCTTTTAAAAACTCACCTGCAGTTTTCTCCTGGTCACATCGCGTCATGGACTGAATCCCATTACGAGCCCGTGAGCGCAGGCCCTAATGTGAGTTTACATCAGCGTGCCATAAAACTTTATAAAAGCTGATTTTTGCGCACAGGAAGCATCTGTTAAGGTTTCTGGAGACCCTTTAAACGGAAGAAATGAAGAAGATGTGATTTGTTTCTGTGGGGGAAGGTGTTTTCTTCTTCCTCTCGGTGCAGGAAGTGGATCCGGGAAAAGCTTTTGAAACCAGTTGAGAGGACGTGATAAATCTGGTCACGATCTATTATGCAGAATCTTGTGATTTATTTATGATGCAAATGTTTTACACACCAAAAATAATTTGGCGTGTGGATTTGCACAAGCATTCAAATGCAGGGCTTTGCATTATACATTCAGCAAATATCTGCTCGGACTTGGCGTCATTATTATTATTTTTCAATGCATGCACTGCGAATCTGAAATAACATCGATCACCACGGTCCTGATGGTCGTAGTAATCATACGCGTGCTCTGAAGGGGACATGAAAATACTGTGTCTCACCGTTTCATTCATTTCACATGGCAGGTGAATCAGGCAGGTCGGCTGTTGCTACAACTCTTAACGTCTGTACAAAATGGAGCTCTTTTTAAATTCCACCGTCTAGGCTGCGCCGCGCCCATTGGGCCTAGAAAACCCTACGTGTAAAACTTGTACAGTACTTCGGAAAAATTTGGATTTCATTTGAAGATGAAAAACGACATTTTGATACATCAGTTTCATTTTTTGTATTCTAATTCCAGAGTAAATTGTTCAAAGATGTTCATATGTGACAAACTTTCCTCTCCTCTAAGTTATTTATGTTTTCTATGTGCTAGTTGAACTGGTTTGCTTACGATGATACTTTTTCTCCACCGTCATCAATGGTAAAAACAAATTCAGTGTGATGGAGTCAATGTTACATTCTCATTTTTGTCTTCGTTATCCTGTGGCATGGTTTGGGTAGACGAGCAGAAGAAATAATGCCTGTAAATTTACTTTTTCTTTTTAATTTCGTAGTCTTGGTAAAGTTTTTAGATAAACGTGCACTGAAAATGTCCAAATTGAGTTGAAATGTGGTAGGTGATGTAGGCCGAAAGAACACAAGATTAAAAAGTAATACTACTGTCTGATTTTAATGTTCACTGTGTTTTATACAGTATCGGAAATTTTTGTTCACTTTGAACATTTTTACTAAAAAAAAAAAAAAATTTCAAATTGTATTGTGCAAAGAGATGTAATTTTTGGAGTACTTGAAATGCATTAATTAAAAGACTCATTCAAAAATAAAATAGACCCCTGTTTACTGTCTGTAAAGTGTGCAGTCTTTGGTTTTCATTGTTTGTTTGGTGCAGTTTTAGTCGTGTGTTCTGAGGTCTGATTTAACACATGAACATGAATTAACAGCAGCTTGTGTTTTAAAGATGTGGACATTTTCACAGACGGGACGTGTTGGATTTCAGTGTTTTTGGAACAAATTGGGATTAAAAGTTCAAATATTTCTCCTGCAATGATTTTGTCTGTTGTTTTTGTAATTCATTTCTCTAATAAACACCACCCACCGAATCATAGTCAGTGCTGCTGGAGCTGAGAGTATGTGACAAGTTATATAGGAAAAGAATCTGCACACTTGAGTCTTTACAGGGATCGTTTATCGAGGCGAATGTTCAGGTCTCTGAAATAAAAATGAATTCACTGCAGAGATCAGATTGTGCAGATGCTTTTTTTTTTTTTTTTTTTTTTACTATTTCTTTTACTGAAATATGTGTTTGTTGCAATTCCCCAACTTTAATGATATGAAAATTATCTTGAATAATCAAGTGAAAGATTAAAAGTGTTCATACAACTTGTTTTGTTAGAAGTGGCCTCAAATGTTAATGAGTTACGACATTCTCAGTTTGCTTTTCTTTTCACCTGCACTAAGGAGCTTATGTTTTTACCCCTGTTTGTTATCAAGGTTTATTTCTAAGCAGAATTCCACTAAACTTGGTGGATGGATTTAGAGGCGGATTTAAGAAGTTTGTTTTAATTTATGTCTCGACTGTGAGAACTAAACAACCGTGCGTTGAGTGAAGTTAAGAAGAGATGTTAGGATGTATCTGATATTGTTTTCAGATGAATGACTTGTTTGTTGACGTGTCTCTCTGTGAGGCGGCTCAGTGAACGATCCTTTATTTTGGTGGATTCCTGGATATTAAGCTGCTGTGTCTTTAACCTTAAGTACATGCAGTAGGAGGGCGTCCACAGCAGAGGGAGCAGCTGCTGTGTGTGAGGCCAGTTGCCAACACCAGCACACACTCCTCATCTCGTCTGTTTCCATTAAAGAGTGTTTTATCAATCGCTGACGACTTTAATCTGAGAACTGAACTCCAAATGATGCGTGGGCTCAGTGATACTGAATATTATTTGGGTAAAGTTGGCAGAAAGTAATGTCGCTGCTGTAGACTTCTGCCCAAGCGAACACATCAACTATAATCCACGAGTTTATCACACACTTTTTCCTCATGAGTGTGTGTGATGATGTAACAGCCACAGGAACGTGTGCGTGAGATAGTGGAAGCACACGTTTGCACATGCAATGGAATGATGCCTGCCATTGATTTTCAATGCAGATCCTGAGCTGCAGTCGCTGGTTGTGTGATGAGCGAGCACCGTCACCCACAACAGTGGGTTCGATACTTTCTGTGTAATGCAGATGGAGGGTCCTATTCCAGTGAGTTTATATTGTTGTCATTGCTCCCGCTGTGGTCAATTTTCCCACAATTCTCCACAAACTGTCGCCACTCTGTGCCTGAAAGCAGCTTCCAGCCAGAGAGGCCTGTGTCCCCAGCCCTGGTCAATATTCTACATTTAGAGCTGCAGCTCTGTGCAAGGAGCGGACGTCACACATGTGAGCGAGCAGCACCTTTTGTCTCCCTGCAGTGACAAAGCAGGATTGTAGAAGTGGCCCCCGGCCCGCTGAGTGTCACCCAGAGGTGGCAACCAACCCTCCCTCGGATCAGCAGCTGACCCAGAGGCCTGCAGGACAAAAGGATGGAGACACAGCAGATACAGACACACAACTGACAGGTCATTGTCTCGTGTCAAGTAACGGCCACTACATATTTAAATCTCCTTCATTTACTCAGGAGATTTAGTCAGACTTAGTTTTGTGTATCTCATGAAAACATAAAGGCACTACTTGCTGTAAGATAAGTTAAGATAAGATGAGACGGGAAATTTGCAATGTTACAGCAACGAGGGCAAAAACTTGAAATCGGTAAATTAAGTAAGTAACATGCTGGACTTATACATATACATGTAACTTTTTACTCAAGTTAAAGTTCAAATAAACAGACAAACATGTACTGAAGTGAAAGTAACACATCAACTTTTAAAGTAGAAAAGTATAGATATATTGAACACTATTGTGATTTTATATAGAGAGAGAGTTTATTGCATATTTAATCGCATGTTTATAAACTGTGGACTTTTTCATTGTGGGAGAAAGGGCAGATGTACTTTTAAGAATTTTAAAATCTGGCTAATTTATGATTTTTGTGGGGTCTCTAAGGAGGGTGTCTGTTAGTAAAAGCTTAAATCTAAATCGTTTTTCATTATGGCAGTGAAATTTACACTCAAATTCGTCTGGCTGAACATGTGCAGAGTCTCCACAGGATGTTAGCACAGCTCACTGTTTAATTTACTGTGTAACTACATTTCTTCTGCGTCTTCATCTCTGCATCAGTGGGGTCACCAGCTGAGGAGCTGGAATCAGACGTCCCACTGTGACTCACATCCATGTTAACTGGACCGATGCCTCAAATAGGAAGAAGCTGATACAGCTCTGAGCTTATTCTGTGCCTGATTATCCTCCTCTGAGTCACGAATCATCCATCTCTTATGGGGAGTTCTACTGAAAAGATTCATGTTGCTGTTACTGTCTTCTGTCACCGTCTCATATTGAACATTGTGGCCCACAAAGCAATTTAAATGATGTATGAGGTAAATGGTGAAAATGCTGAGAGGAAAATACAGTTTTCAGTAATAAATAATAATAAAAGTAAGAAATTGGTATTTTTATAAACTTTAATGTAGACAAAACAACATGGATTAAAATACAAATAATAAGAATAAGAATAGGAGGAAACCGGCATGCATATTAAACTATTATTCCAACTGAGCACATTCAAATAGGGGATCATATTTATAATACAGTATTTACAACACAAATAGATGAAAAGTCAGAACAACGTGAAGCAGGACCGAGATTTTCATGTGTTTATGAAACATAAAACATAGAAAGTTAAACTGCAGAGGAGACAGTCCAGTGTTTGGTTTTTAAAACAGTGTCCGCACGTCTTTATTTCGTGCATCAAGCAGCAGTTTGTCAATCTAAACAGTTTCCTTATTTATTTTTACTGTGAGCTTTGAGCTGTGCAGGTTTTAATGTTGTCATCGCTGAGCTGGAGAAGCTTGTCTCTGCAGAGCATGAAGTCAATCAGAGGTGGACCTACAGCCTATGAGCAGGTTGAGCACAGAGAGCTGACACTGACAGAGGAGGCTGTGCTGGGTGTTTGTCGTCTGAGCGGCCGACACTGAGAGCAGGTGAATCTGAATACACTCAGTCCTGGAGGTTCATGTCTGGTGTTTTTTTTGTTTTTTTTTTAGCTCATGGTGATCATCTCATATTTGTCCTTCAGACTGCTGTCGTCGTCCTCCTCGTCTTCCTCCTCCTCCTCCTCCTCGTGGGGCTTCTCGGGCTCTTCGCGGGGGTGGTGCAGCTCGATGAGCAGGTAGTAGATGATGGCCGCGACCACTCCCCCGACCATGGGCCCCGCCACAGGGATCCACCACCAGTAGTCTGCAGTGCTGAGGGGATGAAGGAGTTCAACAGTTAAACACATCTCTGGCAGCGAGTCAAGAATCTGACACCAACATCACCGCAGGTCACAGGAGCCATCACTGGATCATTTACAACCATCGACTGCATCTGTCAAATACATGTGACCTTATATAACAAGTGGGGTTCATGTCACAGCTTCAAAACCTGAACACATGAAACTGATAAAAGGATCTATTCAGAGGCAGACAGGTAGACACACTTACATTTCTATATTGCACATAAGATAAATACATAAGCTTGTCAAACGTTTATCACAAACTGAATTTATTTGTTAGTAAAGATCAGATTCCTAATATGGAATTTTTGGAATGTAAAACCAAAATTACATTACACCTACATGAAGCTCTCATTCATCCCAACGTCCATCACACGACTCACTGAGGAAGCATGTTGATTCAGCCATGCATCTCAATAAGCTTTGCACTTTGTCAGACACATTGTACTCTCTGGTTTTTAGGTTTTAATGACAGTTAAAAAATGTTCATCTTTTATACGTTAAATCCTTTCAGTGTTTTGATGGCAGGTGCAATATTCAACTCAGTTTTATTCTGCATTATTATTCTGGGCCTTAGCACTTCGACCCAAGAAGAATGTTCCCATGGGGACAATAAAGTATATTTAAATTGAGTTCAACAAACATGCTGTTTCTGACAATTACCAATAACATTTCTTTTTACTCTCTTTCAGTCATATTAGGATCATATCATGTTTTTTCTATAATTTATATTTTAGAAGAATCAAGTGTTACTATTTAGATGTAAAATATATATTTTAATATTATTTCAGAAAATGTTTTTCTATTTAATAAATGTACAGTTACCTAAAAACCTCCATCCCCCATCCAGCCATGGCCGTGAACAGCCGGGGTCCCAGGTCTCTGGCAGGGTTGAGGGGGTATCCGCAGTTCAGTCCCATGGACACCCCGATGGCCATGATGACGAGTCCGATGGCCAGCGGCTCCACGCCTTTAGGAGCTCCGATGTTCCCACCATCGATGATGGCGAGGATACACAAAACCAGCATCCCTGTCCCCACCACCTGGAGGAACAGAGCGAGAGGACGAACGCAGCATTGACACAACAGACACTGGTAACTCCCTGTTACAAGTGATTTTTATTCATCATTCTGATGTCACCCTGTTGTTTATTTAGCTTTTAGATGTAAAAGTGTGTATATCTTTTTAATAACTGCATTTAAATGTGTAAATTAATATATAAAATGTGTAGTTTGTACAGTTATCAGGCTTTTTGCATTAAACCTTTAACGTTTTGGTCTTTCAGTCCTTGCACCTGAATATATGTCACTAAAACAAGTTTCAAATGTAGGTATTTAAGCGTCGTAAGTTATTTTAACAAAGGGTTTTTAGGCCCTACACCTCAAAGCACTACAGTTACACAGATCTAACGAAGGAGAGTTTAAGATGAGCAGTTAGACCTGACTGGATTTATCTTAGTGCTTCATCTGATGTGGTTTTCAGCCGCTAGGTAGACGTGTTAACTTTGGATCGCTGCACCAACTCACCAGACCAGACTGAGAAAGAGTGTTAAGTATGGATCTGACCTCCCAGTGAACGACAGGAAATGGGTCAAAACCGAGCAAAAGAGGGATGTTCTCAGACTAAATGGGACGATCAATCTTGCATTAGCCACATTTGCCAGACTTTGTGTAAATTAGAGCCTGAATGGGAGCGGCAGGTCACAGTGGAGGTGTGTGTGTCTGTGTGTCTGTGTGTGTGTGTGTGTGTGTGTGGTCGGGTCACGGTGACCAGGTCTCACCTGGTCGATGAAGCCGCCGAGGACTGACAGGTGTCTCGCTGGGTAGGAAGCAAAGATGTGGCCTGTTGCATTGATTCCAGTAACTGACAGAATTCCGCTTGTGAAGTCCATGAAAGCATCTGTGCAGAGGACAAACAGACAAATTGTTGCTTATGACGACATATTCCGTTTTATTACAGTTTGGGAGAAACTAAGCATGAATAAATCTTATCTAAGAGAGTGACGTGCTGGTGTATTCACCATAGTATAATCCAAAGACTGCAGCAGCTCCAGCAAAGGCACCGAGAAACTGAGCGATGACGTAGAAGGGAAATTTCCAAATCTTCAGTTTGCCCAGAATCACCATGGCCAGAGAGACGGCGGGGTTCACGTGGCCCCCTGGGAGGGAGGATAAATCACAGGGTGAATGAGGGGAGCAGTGGGTGGGGGTGTCTGGCATGGTACCCTCTCCATTATATGCAAGGCCGCCCCCCAATTTATGGGAAGCAGCAGGAGGGGAGCAGCCCCTGGGATGGTGCTGGGTTTGGTGAGGTACGTTCAAGGCCACAAAGGCAGAATAATGGTCACAAATGTACTTGATTTTAGTTTGTGATATGTATTTTATGTATATATTTCATTTTAACACTTTATTTTATTTTATGTATTTTATTTTATTTTTTATATTTATATATATTTTTTGCTTGTGTGGTTTTTCAAATATTTTTCAGCATGGCTCAAAGGGAGCCCGTGACATAAGAATTTCATTGCCAGCGCCTGCTGTATGTAATAGTTACGTGATAAATAAAGTACTCTGTTCCTTCTTTAATCAAACTGTTCTCAGATCCTGCAGGTTTAAATTTAAATGTCTATTTCTCTGGAAAAGATAACCTACTTCATTCAGAAATAAGAGGAACTCTTTATCTATCAATCTATCTATCCATCCATCCATCCAGCCAGCCAGCCATCCATCCTAAATTAAATTAAATGAATTTTTTAGTGTCACATCTGAAATCTATTTCATTGCAAATGTACTTTTGTGATGTGAGTAGTGTGCAGGCTTGTAGTGCATGTTGTAGACTATCTGAAATACTTAAAGAAATGTCCGTCTATGATCTGTCCTTGAAATGAATGAAATGTTTTTGGTCGTTTTGATGTGTTGATGCTGCTCAGAGGAGGCGACCGGTCTCCATCATAGACGAGTGAACGTAGCCTGTGATCGATGGAGTTTGCAGGACATTCAGTGCCCCGGGTTATGTGTGACCCTGGAGAGGCTGTGCACTAGCACTAACAAATCAATGGTCAATACGCATGCACTGAATCCGAAGGGAACGCTGGCCCATTCACGTCAACACTGGAGCGGCTGAGGTGACAGAAGGCCATAAAGTTGCATTATTACAAGCTGCAGACCACATGAGTAACTGTGTTTGGATTAGAACACATGGAACAAACTGACTCAGACTGTTTTATATGCTCTGGCACAGGTTGTTTTTAATAACTAGCAATTCTTTTTATGAGTCTGTAGCAGTAAAGAGGAGATTTGAAGACAGGAAGGAAGCTGAATATGCAAAAAAACAACTATGGTATTAAAACAGTTTATAAATTTTAGTTGATTTGACAGCAGCAAATATCAATATCGTCCATCAACACGTCTTCACTGTTTGGTTCATGCATTCAATTCAAAGTATCATCTCAAACCCTGCTGATGAGGTGCTGTGGCTCGTGTAATATAAGTATGGGAGTAATATTTACCTGACACTCCACCGGACACATACGCTGCCATCATCAGTCCCACAGAGAAGCCGATGTGGACGGTGAGAGGTTCGCCCAGGGTGTTTCGACTGAGGACGGTCTGAGCGACTGAGCCACAGCCGAACAACTGACCAAAGAGGGGGAGAGAGGACGACAGGGTTTTACCCACAACTCTTCAAATCCCTTTATACTCATTTATACTCATCAGTCTGAGGTTCTGGACTTGAACAACAAAGTGAAATTAACACATAAACATTAACTTAAGAAGAAATCTAAAGAAAAAGAAGATGAACTTTAAAATCTATAATAAAGCAAATACAAAGTGCAATATTATATTTTTCTGTCAAAACACGTTTTTATCAAACAGAATTTTACTCACGACCAAGACGAACGTCCCCAGGAATTCTGCCAGGAATTCCTTGAGTATTCCATGTTTGAGAGCACAGTGTTGCCTCATGATTCTCTTGAGTGGTATTGCCATGTATCACTTTGGAAATCGCCGGTAGAAACTGCTGCCAGACTGTCCAGCAGTGTGTGAACCTCTGCAGCTGATCAGAGGGTTCAAATCCCCAACTCTGCCCCGTCGCAGCCACTCAGCACAGACCATTGATCGGTTTGTACAACCACACGCTTCTCGTCTAGTGCCTCGTCAGAACACGCAAACATCCACGGGTGAGTTTTGTCTCACGTTTCCCTTTAAATGTGCATTAAAATCTGATTTCTTTTATTTGTATGTGTTGCTACGGACAAACTCAGATGAACTGAAACATCATACAGCTGGATTTATTTCAGTTTTAAGAGTTTCTGGAGGTGTATAAACACATATGCATTTTAATACATTTATTCATCAGTTTAAAATTGGCAGTTTGCCCCATATTAACTCACACAGCAATGGAATAAAAAAATCTATTGGAGTAAATAAGTCAGTTTGTAGCACGTTGAAAAACATGTTTATCAGATATTGTAGTTATGCACATCGCCACAGGAGGGCAGCCTTGGCGAGGGGCCACTGCTGCTCACAACAGGAAACACTATGAAATCACACCTGAGTTGTTAATATGCAGAATTAATAAATTAAAGATTCCTTAGTCAATCAGAGCCAAAGTCGTCCACGCCGTTCCCGTCGTCCTCCACAACCTTGATGAGAGGAGGAGATTTCTTCCTTCGCCTGCTGAACGCACAGAACAGAACTCCTTGTGATTACATTTAAGTGAGAAGGTCAAACATGGAAGCTGAGGGCAGAGGGGGAGTGGTCACCTCATCTCGTTCCTCAGCGTGCTCACTTGGCCGTGAAGCTGCTCGTTGGCCTCGATCTGCTCGTCCAGCTCTCGCTGCAGCTTCTTTTTGCTGTGCTCCAGACGCTCGATCTCCTCCTCCGCCTCGTCCATCTGCCTCTTCGACGTCTTCAGCCTCTGAGTCAGCTGCAGAGTTCACCAAGGTGAGACATTGAGTCAAGTCTCTGCTGCTCCTGACGACTCAAATGCATTGCTTAGTGGCTAAAACAAACAGCATGCGTGTCTACCTGGTCTCTCTGGCTCTGCAGGTTGACCTGCTCCTCGTCCGCCTGCATCTTCATCTCCTTCACTTTGCGCTCCAGCTTGCGGTTCGCTTGTTGCAGGCTGTTGTTGTCCCTGTGAGCAGAAGCATCAGGAGATCACATCGCTGCTGCAGCTTCATGTAACTCAACACCTCAAGTGTGTTTGGAGCAGAGATACTCTGACTCCCACGACCACAGGGAAAGTAATAGGAGTGGGTTCATCAAGTATAGTGATGGAGCTCTTATCCAAAGTGTTGGCCTGCACTGCACTGGTAAATACAAACTGTGTGTAGATGAATGTGTATAAGGAATAATAATATGCAGATGCTGACTGTTCTTCTCCCTGCAGCTTCTCCTCCAGCTCCTGGATGCGACTGCTGAGTTTGGAGACCAGTGTATCCTGGTTGGTCCTCTGTGATCCTTCCAGATGAGTCACTCTGCTCTTCAGGTCTTTATTCTAAAGAAGGAAATCAAACAGAAGACGGATATCAGCGATGCAGCAGATTCTAAAGATTTGTTTTAAAGGTTGGGATCTCTATTAACACCACATTTCAAAGATAGGAGAATTACAAATATATGTAGCATGAGTATTATCAAGTGAATACTTTGGGGCAGTGTGATGGGGTCAGGGGTCAGAGGTCAGTACCTGTCTCTCCAGGCTCATCTTGTCACACTCCAGGTCCTGTCTGACCGCTCGCTCCTGCATCAGCTCGTTCCTCATCTGATCCATCTGCCACACACACACACACAGAGCGAGATGCAGTTTCAGTCATAACACCGAGAGTAGGGTAAATGTTTGGTAAGTTAACCAGGACCTGTGCATATGTGCTCCCTCTTAACTCAAAACATGCCTGTGTGTTATTAAAGAGGACAGGACACGACAACAGGCATATTCAGGTTAAATGAGAAGTTTCCAGCTTAAACTCCTAAACCCAGAGGAAATGCTCCGTCTGTTGTGAGCGGCCACATCAGATCTCCAGTCTCTCTCCCCTCTAATAACATGCAGAGGCCCAGTGAAGGGAGTGTGAATAGCTGCACACAATAGTTCACTCTTATTTGTCTTTGCACTGCACCCAAAACAGTGTTTAGTATCAATTAGTCTGCACCACTTTTCTCCCATGAATGGTGGCCTACTTCACCGACGCACCGAGGACGTGGGGCTCCAGATAAAGACGCGTATGTTAAGACAGAGGGGATCTTACATATTTCAGGCCAGTTACACGGCGAGTGTTAAGAATGAAAGCACAACTTTCTAATGAGCCGCTCTGAACACACCAATCAGCAGCTTTCAGGGTCGGAGGGGAAATCCGAGCGCTCAGCTCTACATCTGTTTGTGATAAAAACAGATGTAGGGCGTGGAGCTCACACCAGAGACTGAGCTTATTCTATTACTGATGGGCCGTCTCGTTGCAAATTCATGAACGTTCAAAACTAAATGTGAGAAGTGCGTGAGAAAGAGAAAATATAAAGAAGACAGAGTGGGAGTGAACCTGCCTGATCTTTGGTTTTGTCTAATCGCTCCATCAGGCGGTCGGCACTGCTGCGCTCATCATTGAGATCTTCTACTAGGTGACTGATTCGTCCCTGAGAGTAAAGGAAAACAGGAAAAATGGGTCAAATCATCATCAAAACTCTCATATTACAATACATAGTACACGATAATACAGAGGACATGTTGAATCTGTCTCCAGAGGCTGTGGTCAGAAAACTGACTCAGAGAAAAAAGGGATATTGGGTAATAACATATGTGGAGCCTGGAGGGGAAGCAGGACAAATATAATAGCGTCTGAAAAACTGAATCAGATGAGAGATTTCTGTGCGGACGAGAGAGTTCGACAATGGAAACCGGGGTCGAAAGAGGAAAAGAAGATTCCTGAGAACACCCAGACAGGTCTGATAACTTTTTACTGTAAACACCAGCTTCCTCGGCTGATACGCTGTGTCAACAGTGAGTGTGCCGGAGTCACAGTGTCGTGTTTTGTCATCAGCAAGACAAACAGTGCTGAGCTGTGAGATGCAGTTACTACGGCTCAGTCCAGCGCCCTTTTAGTTCCCAGGAACAAGAGAATGTAAATACTGGCACCTGAACAGATAAACAGTCCAGAGTTAAGTTAAGTTAAGTCTCAAATTAAAAGTTACAGTTACACCGTTTTAGAGCAACTTTACGCTCGGAGACATTCTAAACCATTTGCCCTAAAAACTTTTAAAAACTGGATGTTTGACTTGAATGACAATCGTAAAGCACAACTGTAATAATAAAATAAAAATTATAAAACATAGTTGGCAAATACTATGCAATATTGAACCTGCCCTTATAGCATTTTCTCTAAAATGATAGATAACATCAAAGAGAAAATTGAATTTGACATTTACTTTAACTTTTATTTTGGGCCATGTCCCATCCACTAACATGGAGGAGGCGGAGTTTATGGCAGGGGGCGGTTGAGGCACTTTGGCTTCACTTTTGCGGCGTCATGATGTCATCCACCTTGATATGGAGTCTTGTCCAGTATATGTATATACAGTCTTGTCCTATATATTTATATACAGGAACAAGACTGTATATTTATTTCGTCCTGTGGAAGTCTTGCAGAGACGTTTACCTCCATGAGTTTGACCTGCCGCTCTCTCTCCTCCACGCTGGCTGCGCTCCTCTCCTCCAACTCCTCCAGACTCTGCTCCAGCTGCTGGCCCCGCAGCTGAGCCTCCTGCTGCTCCCCACGGCACCGCTGCAGCTCCTCATCCAGGGGAAGGAGCTGAACGTGGAGTAGACCATGGAGTAAACAAACACTACCAGTTAGGGCAACATGGAGCATTTGGTGTTGGCGAATAAATAAGAGGTAATTAGGAGAACATGGAATTAATCAAGTCTGGTAACACATCTGACATCTAACTCCTCTTTGCCCCGATGTTGTGATTTCATTTTGATGACTAAGACAGTTGAACCTACAAACTAATGAATCAGAGCGACAATGAGCACCACACCTCTTCCTGCAGTTTTTTGGCAGCCTGTCTGGATTTCTCCAGCTCTGCTCCCTTCTCCTGCAGCTGTCTCCGCAGCTCGGCCAACTCCCTCTGACTCTTCTCTCTGGCCTCGTCGACCTGGTTCTGAAGCACGTCTGTGGACGCCTCGCACTCCTCCATGATGCTATTCATCTGAGCAGATGGAAAAAACAAAGAGCTTCTACGGTGAGATAAGTGTACACATGAAGATAAGGGATGAAGGAAACAAGACAAATCAGCTGCTGATCTCATGCGGCTTCAGGGTCTTTTTAGGTCTTGTGTTTTTCTAGTCTTGATGGGTTAGGGTTAGGGTTAGAGCGCTTCAAAGTACAGTTTTGCCTTTCACCCATTCATACAAACACACACACTCATGCATGTGCATCTACATACAGCCCGTTATCACACATCAGGGGCAATTTGGGGTTCAGTATCTTGCCCAAGGACACTTCTGAATGGGGACAGATTTGGATAAAACCGTTTGGTTCATGCATTCAATAGTAAATAAATAAGCCAATAAATAGCCACTGTCCACCTCTCACCTTCCTCTGCAGTTGCTCCACTGCTCGGTCCTGCATCCTCCTCTCATCCTCCAGTTCAGTTTTGATCTTCCACAGCTCCTCCATTTGTTTCCTCTCGTCCTTGAGCTTCTCCTTCAGGTCCCTGTGCTCGTGATTGAGTTTGGTCAACTTACTCTGTCAGAGGAAAAACAATGGAGAACTGTGAGGTTCCATTTGTTTAACATTGCAACTTTGAAAGAGAGATGGGATGAAATGGGAAGTTCGCAGCTGCTCCTCAGAGACCAACATGGTCTTACCTGCACATCCTCCAGCCGACTGAGCAGCGATTGGTTAGACTGACTCATGTCCTCCTCGTTCCTCCTCACATCCTTCAGCATTTCCTCAACCTGCTGCTTTTCTCTCTAAGAACAAGACAATCAGCAGTGATCAACATATAAATCCATCAAACCATTACCAAAATGTTTTTTCCTTTAAAAAAAAAAAGGGGGAGCTGGCACCGATACCATCGGACATTGGGTGGGAGGCGGGGTACAGCCTGGAGACTCCAATCAACTTTACCCTGAATGTTTTTGGACTGATAAGAGGAAGCTGGAGTCCCCGGAGAAAAGCCATGCACACAAAGCAAACATAGCAACTCCAAACATAAAAATGCCAGATAAAATGATTTAGATAAACTTTTGAAAGTTCATCTAAACACCTTCTCCCCACCTCCAGCTGCTTCGCTCTCTGCTCCAGCAGCCTCTCCGTGGTTCGAGCCTCCTGGATCCCCTGGCTCAGCTGATCCACTCTCTTGTTGAGCTCCTGCATTTTTCCCCTCAGCTGGTCTCGCTCTTGGCTCAGCTCCTTCAGCTGCACCTTGGCTACACCTTTCTCCTCCTCCACCTCCACCTTCTCTTGACACAGCGCACCATTGCTCTAAAAGACCAATTGGAGAAATAAACGATGAACCCCACAAGTGAAATAGAAGACACGTCAAACAGTCTTGCACATCTTCCATGTTACCTCTTTGGCCAGCTCTAAATCTCCTAGCAGCTTCTGCAGCTCCTGCTCATATTCCTCCTTCAGAGCGGCCATGTATTGGTCATGAGATTCCACCTCCTCTTTGAGCGCCCCCTTCAGGGCAATGAGCTCCCTCTCCAGGTGGTGCAGCACCTCCTCCTGCTCCTCCTTCACCTGCAGCGTCTCCAGGAAGTCGGCACGCAGCTGTGCCATATCCTGACAGACAATCCATAACATTTCAGTGTCACTCACCACCAGTGCAGTGAAGAAGCTTTGAAGCTGCTGCTGATTTGTGAGCTGTATCTTCCACGCCTGCTTTCATTTACCTTCTGGAGGATTTCTTTCTCTATGTTTATCACCTCGGCCTTCTTGGCTTGGTCCAGCTCATCGTGCATCTCAGAGAGCTGCTGCTGAAGATCTTTCATCTCCGTACGAGAACGTTCCCTCTCCGCCTTCATCTGATTCAGTCTGACGACACACACGCAAAACAAGAATGTGCAGTTAGTTGAATTAGTTGTATTAAGGGAAGAAGAAGCCTGTGTTACCCAACTTTAGGTTTTTAGAACAGGACTAGATAAGAAAAACATAATATCTGCACACATAATCCAAATGGTATTTGACTCCGACGAGCTCCATCAGATCACACATTACAGTTAACATGAATGACCTCAGAGAACGAGTATGAGCTTCACTAAGACACAGCACTGAGCTTAAGTCTGGGTTTTCACTTTAGTCCTACATGTCTGTTTTATTTGCTGTTAATGGAAAACATGCATTCTCCTCTGTGGCTCTGAAATAGCTGTGAGACTCATATAAAGAAACAATAGGGAATACACTTAAGCTGCTTTCAGACATGCACTGAAGTACGAACATTATCCTGAGCTTTTCCTGAGGGGTTGCAATGTCTAAGTCAGTTGTTCTGGACATGTTCTGAAATGTTTTCCTGCCAGTTTCCCAGCAAAATGTATGTAAAATGTCCGTGTGAGCCCATGTAAACTTGGAAAGACAATGAAATTCATGAGTTTTTGGTGATGATGTGACGCTGGTGCTGATGTGCTGTGATCACAAACATGTGATCTCCGCAGTGAAATTTAAACGTTGCTCTACTCAGACACCACCCCTTGGACGTTTTCCTGTTGTTGTGAACCCACCTGACCTGGACAATCTCCTGCTGTGTTCTTCATATGTGAAAGGCCAAACTGCGGAAAATGTCCAGACTGTTTTTTTCCAGAGAAAACGAAAACAACTTTATTTGCTTTCTTACTAAGAGAAGACGAGATCACTGATACAACTCATGTCTGTGTGGTAAATATGAATCTACTGCCAGCAGAGAGTTTACATAAGACAATATTTTTTTATTGTAGCGCCTTAGAGCTACAACATGTATTCATACTTAGCAGAGCTGTACTCTGATACTTTTCTGAATGAGCAGGAGTTGAAATCCTTACTCCTGTTTGGTGGACTGAAGCTCTGCCAGGATTTCAGCCAGCCTGTCCCTCAGTTTGCTGAGCTCTGTCTGACTCTTGGTCAGCTCTTCCTGAAGCCTCTTCTTCTCCGTCCTGGCCTTCTCGCAGGCCACGGCCAGGGTCTTTTCATTCTGCACAACACAACAACACCATCATCAGTCACAGGAACAGGAAGTGAGTGGTTTAGGCGTGAGTCAGCAGGATGGGGCCGCGCTGCACCTTCATTTCAGTTTCCAGTTTTTGCCTCAGCCCAGTCACTTCTCTCTCCAGCACCGTCTGTTTCCCCTGCAGCCGCTTCACCTCGGCAGCGTAATCCTACATGAAAAGAGAGGCGCGGGAGTTTCAGGCAAAATCCTGCTGAACAGCCATCAACACTGGCAAACACATCATCCTGACACTCACTTTCTCCTCCTCCTCCACATTCTTAGCAGTCCTCCACTTGAGCTTGTTGATCCGTTGGAGCAGCAGGTTGACTTTCCTCTCAGTGGTGGAGTCGTCGTCAGTCGTCCTGCAAAGCGATACACATATTTCACAAACACACTAACAGGGTGTAATGATACAATTAAAAGTAGTCCTGGTGGCGCAGGGCTCTGAGCTTTTGGTATCCAGAGAGGAAAATGTGTATTCTTATAACTCTTAGAAATATAACAGCTCTACATCTGCACATATTTGACAATTGGCACTGACGGATGTTAAAAAACGTTCAGTGTAACAAAAGTTATGTTCTGCATTCCTGACTTCTGTGTGGTTGAGCACACACAGCTGGATCAGCACGGTCTTACTACACCGTCCAGCTCAACCTCAGCTCAAAGTGGAAAAACAAACACATTTATTACGCTGTTATAAAGGAGAGCGGTTTGATATTATTGGAAATGTCTTTATCTTCCCATCGCAGAGTTAGATGAGCTGATTGACCTACTTGTCAGTGCTAGCAGCCAGTTAGCTTAGCTTAGCATAAATTCAACTAATTCATGGATCTTAATCACCAAATCAGGCACGTTATAGGGACGTATATCTGAGAGTGAGTGTTATTTGGTGCAGATGGTTTGGTGATTGAATGATCGAATTTAAGGAGACTGGGCCTTGGTGAAGGTTTGTATCTCATTTGCTTGCATCCAGGAAGTTACTGCACACCCGACCAAGAATAAGTCCAGAATATGACCACTTGTGAAATCACAACTTGTTATTTATATTATTCATTTTTTACACATTCATGCTAGAAGTTTCTCCATTTCCAATATTCTTTTATAAGTGATTTGCTTCTAGTTTAATCCATCTGTTCATTATCTTCACCTCTAGGATGGAGCCAATCCCTGCTGGCTTCAAGCGAAGGGTGGTGTACACCCTGACAGTTGCCAGCTGTACTTGGAATCTAATTTAAAAATCTTTTTTTCACTTAGATTTTCATTGTATTCGAAACACTCGTGCCTTTTTTCGTAAGGAAGCTGTTTGAATTGCCTCTGTGTTTACACGGCGCTATATAAATAAAGTTAAGTTGGCTTTGCACTAAGCTAAGCAGCTGCTGTAGCCTCATATTTACTGTACAAACAGAAAAGTGCTATCAATATTACTATTATTTCAACTGAAAGTGCAGATTGCTGAGAACTCACCCATCCTTGAGGTAGGCGAACAGTACTTGTTTCGCGGTGTCTTCAGTTGGGTCGACTGAGAGTTCTTGCTGTCCTTTCAGAAGATCAGGAGTGACCTGGTTAGAGAACGTACAGCGAATAAATAAAACCTTGGAGAGGACAACTGTGCTCTGAAGCAGATCTCATTACCTGAGTGTCTCGTTCGTCTGATTCATCCGTCTGGTCACTACACGACCTGGAGTTGGACGCTTTCTCTGTTCTGTGAAGCAGTTTTGCAGCATGTGGGGATATGGCCTCTTTTCCATTATGAACTCTGGGCAGTGTGCTGTACTTATTCTCCTCCCTTTGGTTCGCCACAGTGCCGTCTACGCTATGGTTTCGAGCCCCAGCTGACCCGGACAGATATGTCCCACCTGGGGTCTCCCCCCTGAGGCCCTTCAGAGATGAGGGTCTGCTGGAGGAAGAGGAGCATGTGGAGGAGTCTGAGGGATGTCTGCTGTCCACGCTGCGTGACCTTCGACAATGCTCGGGGTCCAGCCTGTTCCTCGGGCCACCCCTCCCCCTCCGCTGGCTGCTGTTGAACTGGCTTATCAGCTTCCCCACAGATACGATGGAGTCTGCTTCCACATAGTTCGGGGATCGTGTAGGGATGTGTCCACATGCAGGAGGCATCTTGTTCTGGGCTTCTTCAACTGGGCCCTCCGCTGGCAACGGGATCCTGGGTTTGGTCATGTTAGTGGTTTTCTCAGAAGGAAGTCCAGGTTGGGAAGCCGAGGCCATTTTTGAAGGAACAAGGCGGGTGAGGTTATTATTTTCAGGGTCATAAGGGCTCAGAATCTCTGGATGTTGCTGATAATGAAATCCAGAGGAGGAAGCAGCCCTCTGTGTCTCAGCTGGGGAGCGTCTTTCATCCACTGACCTCCTCACCACACCTGGGTTGTACCCGGCCTGGTGAGTTATGACAGAGACGTCCCTGTGGCTCTCCTGGCCTGAACTGTTCAGAACGATGTAAGGTTGACCTTTAATCCCTTGAACCTGCACCCTCACTCCAAACAAGTTGTCCTGCTCCTGCACGTAGCTCCTCTGTATCCTGACATCTGAAGAGCCGCTGAGTCTGTGAGACTCCATCCTGACTCCACGGGATGAACAGATCAACTGGCAAAACAAAAAAACAAAGACAGGTATAGGTTAAGAGTCTGCACTGAAGGAGACTGATCCTGTGTGGGAAGGTGAGCTGAAAACTGATGCATCTGGTTGGTCAAGCTGGGGTTGGTGTTTACAAAACACTGGAGCCGGGTTGGAGCGTCATTCCCAAACGCAAACAATAAACAGACGCTGAGAACAGCCTGATATTGCCGTGCAATGAAAACAGCTCCTCCTGTGTGCGTATGACAGCGTACTATTGTGCAACCAGAGCTGAGCCCATGGAATGACGACTCCAACTGGCCGAGGTCTCCGAGGTGTCGTCACCCGCTTCGTGGTATGACACTTGAGGAAAATCTTTGTCGATAAATATGTCAGTGTGAGGGTGAAACACCAGAACAGAGGAGGTGTTGTGCTGCAGACACACACACATCTTCTTAGATGCACCATCCTCGGCATGAATACTTTAATTTATTACACCACAGACTGCAGCTCCTACGAGAACGTTCAGGAAGAAAAGTGTTCAGTAGTGAGGTATCCTTCAAAAGAGAATTATTCACTGTTATGAATGGCTTTAATAAAAGTAATCAATCATTCACTGATAGATCTGTTATGTTATAAGTCATTAAGAAGAACCACGTTTGGGTTGCCAGGTTGTCCTTCTCAAACACACTTGCTCAGTCCTTTTAGTTAACTGTTAAATTAATCAGGACGTCTGTTCAAATAGACCTTTTGTGGCATTTTATGCAACCAAGGTCACCAGACTAAAACCTGGGACATTGTGATTCCACGACCAGCGTCTTGCACCCCTGGGTTACCACGGAGACCATAATTCTGTGCAGGTTGTTCTTTTGAACCTTCAACAGAAAACTTCATGGATCAGTTAGAAGTCATGAATAAGATTGTATTGTTGTGAAGGTTGTGAAGAATCCTCCTCTAACATGTTGCTGCCTTTGCCTTTAAAGAACACTGAAGATTCACCAGAAAGTCCATTCAAATTGACTGTTTGACCACAGAATCTCATTCATCAGCAACTTTAACAACATCCCTTCATTAACACTGGCTTCTTAAAAGAGGCCAGACAGTCATTAAGGGTCTCCTTAATGAATCAAAGCCAAATTAAGTGTCATGCAGAAGTAGGATTTTATACAACCTGGCAACCAATTGATGTTCTTATGAATATCTTAGAATTAACTGTGTTCGAAACAAACAATTTACTAACCATTTACAACACCATTAATTACAGATTATAATCATTTACACATATTATACGACTATTAATAAAAATACTTATAATATCACTTGTAAATGTAGTTTAGTTTAGATTAGTTCAGTCAACATGAAAACAAAAGTACTTGTAGGGTGTGGTAGAAACAAGGCACAGCTTATATGAAAACACCAACCAAATATACCACCAAACAAAAAAATATGAACTATTAGGTTTCTTGCTGGTTTATCCGGTTTTTGGCTACTTGTTGACACTGTTACCTTCACACAAACGGACTCAACAGTCAGTTACATTACATTTAGGAACATACACTCTACACATCACAGAAAACTGTAGGTTCCTCTGAAGTTTTGGAAGAGAGCAGGTAAAGTGAATAAGAAGGGACAGTGTGGTCCCTGAACTCACCACAGAGCTCAGCAGCAGCAAACTACGCGACTGTCCAGGATCAATATCACAGGAACTGTAGTGAGTCGATGTGTGAGGGGGGGAGAGAGAGAGAGAGAGAGAGAGAGAGAGAGAGAGAGAGAGAGAGAGAGAGAGAGAGAGAGAGAGAGAGAGAGAGAGAGAGAGAGAGAGAGAGAGAGAGAGAGAGATCAGTGTGTCCGCTCTCACTCTTTCTACTCCGCCTCCTCCTGTGTGTGTGTGTGTGTGTGTGTGTGTGTGTGAGAGAGAGAGAGAGAGAGAGAGAGAGAGAGAGAGAGCACAGTCTGTCCGCTAACACTCTTTCTACTCCTCCTCCTCCTCCTCTGTCCGGGCACCTCCTCCTGCCTTGCCTGCCTCGCTCCAAGAGGCGTTAACTGTTCACTGTGAAGTCTTTGACAGGCACAACTCATATGACTGTGATCTATCTATCTATCTATCTATCTATCTATCTATCTATCTATCTATCTATCTATCTATCTATCTATCTATCTATCTATCTATCTATCTATCTATATATATATACATCCCTCCCTCCATCCATCCATCCATCCATCCATCTATCTATATCTACATATAAATATACAGTATTTTCTTTCAGAAGTGTTACTGCTGACAGTCGATGTGCGGATTGAACTTGTGTAATTTATATATTATGTATTTAGTACTTTATATATACTGGACCTCTCCTGCCTCAGATGGTACAAAGCATCAAGTTTGTATTCTCCTTCGCCCACATTACATCTTGTATCTAAGAAGTTGTTTAGATACAGAAACACAATCTTTTCCCCCTGGTTAAAAAAAGGTTTAAACATTGTGATCATCACTGTTATTGTTTTTGTTTACATACTTTGATTTTTTTATTTTCTCCTTCTGTATCTGTCATTCCCTGTTGGTTTCTTTCATTTTCTTAATAAACTATATTTATCATTATTGCATATTATATTTACCTATCATAATAGGTTTCTGTATCAAAGTCCTGCTAAAAACACACCACAAGCTTTGTGAAGCGTCACAGAGTATAACTACTGATTGTGTGACTGAAGTGATTCTACATCAAGAAGAATTGTATGTTTTTATTAATGAGTTGACAGAAGTAGCAGATGTAGAAAACGAGGAGGATGAAAGCAACAACTCTATAGATCTGCAGTCACTGCATCGCTGTTGGCCAGGCGGTAATGTTCTCACCCCTGTCCATTTGTTTGTTGATTTGTTTGTAAGTACACAAAAACAACTGGATGGATTTCCACAAAACGTATGGAACGGTGTGATACGGACCCATTACATTTTGGTGCAGATCCTGACAGATCCAAGATTCTTTTTCACTTTCATAAACATTACCAGTCGTTAAAGAACCAGTACTCAGGACCAGCACTTGTGATTTCTGTCCACATGAGTACAGCTACTTTTTATTGTGTACCGCCACCTCCTGGGGAGTCTAGGTACACACATGAGTACGCATGGTACGCACCGCTCCACTGAACCACTCCCTAAACACAAAGGATCTGCGTATAGACATATCCAAGATACACGCAATGATCATGTGAACTGCTGAATCAGGCTAATGGCCCCTTGTTTGGTCCAATTCAGGCTCTGTAAAGAACCATGCTGTTTGTTGTCCTGTGGCCCAAGCCTCTGTTCTTATTTTGTAGATAGCTTTGAACTATTTTTGTACCTAAATAGGTTTTGATTCTTTGATTATTTAGAAAAGTTTTATTTTTGTTATATTCTATATACATTTTGGCTATTTTTGTACACAGATACTGTGAGTTTCAATTCTTCTTTTCAAAATAAGTTTTAGTTCTTTGTTATATGCTGATATCTATAAATGAGTGAAATTTGGTTTAGCTTGATTGAGGTTGAGGGGACTGTTTGGCCTCGTGGAGGTACAGTATGTGTTGTACTCACTACCATTACAGACGTGGGGAACACAGGTGTGACAATGTGTGAATACATTGCTTTATTGTGTAATTTTGTTATTTTATGATCAGTTAATATCAACATCTTGAAGTGTCACTAATTGATCATTTGAACTATTTATACTGTGTTTTTGTGCTGTTATCAAAAATGTACAATCGTACACAGAGACACAAAGTATTTGGGAAAAAAAGACATTTATTGCTACATTATCATTTTGACACATGCCTGGTGGCTACTTCAAACTGTACACACTGTACATGTTATGATAGTATTTCAGATTATTCTTGATTATTATTTATTACCTGCTCGGCAGTGTGATAAGCAAACAAGACATCAGTTATTCTGTAACACTGTATTGCTCAGAGCATGAAACGTGGCTAGATCTAAAAAAAAAAAGACTGCACAAAAGTGTGTTTTTGTAAAATCAGAATGAAAAAAAGCAAATAGAGACATTAACAAATTCACAAGATCTGTATAAAAGATAACTTACATAACTTAGAAAAAACAAAATGTCCTATTTAAAAACTCAAACATGCAAAGAGCTTTGACTACACGTGAAGGGCAGTGATTACACTCGGAAGAAGAAGGATCGTGTCCACCAGTGTTTCAGCGAGTGTAACCTTGGTAACAGTGCTATAACACAAATTCATAACAAATATACAAGTAACGGATGATGCCTGCACGTTAAAGAACATTCTCGGAGATCTGTTCATTCACAGAATGGTCAAACTCCCACAAAAAGCACTCACACACTGGCGCACACACAAACCACAGGACAAATGAAATCCGTCGCCTGAACACACTGTGGTATCACCGGTCCTCTGAGCTCGGTGGAAATCTCGAGTGTACGTGGTAAATAGTGATGCACTGTAAAAGTCAAACTGCAGGTGACACATTTGCCGCTACCAGGGTCTCATCTATTCAGATATAATCAAACGTAGAAGATAATCAATAAATATACAAAATATGTACAAAAAACATCTGCAGCTTACAATGCATTTGTCTGTTACGTCTAAAGTTTAGGCACAAAGTTAGAAGTCAGTTTGGGGGAAGTGAGGAGATGATTGTTCGACTGCATCACACTTTACAATCCACTCTGGAACGCTGGAGGCTCCCGAGAGGCTCCAGAGCTGCTCTTTAGTCAGCATCTGAAAACCAAAGACACAGAGATATTAAAAGGACAAGAATTAGTTTTAGTTGAAATATGCTTTATATCCAAATAGAAATATCCTTGATTTACCACTCAATATCTAAAACTAGCGATATTATGGTTTGGATGTATTAATACCAGTTTTCAACAACATCTTTACAAAACAAACACCTCTACACATCTGCTCTATATGATTGTGATTGACTGACTGATATTAAAGTGTATAACTGAATGTTAAATACTTGATGTTGGACGTGGTGTTAGTATCAGATGCTCAGAGATGGCCCATGAGGTTTCCTGGGTCAGTCATACTAGGATGAAAAGCGAGATGCATGGACTGCGGATCCACCATGGACGCCTTCTCTTCCTCTCTCCTCCGCAGACACGCCGCCTTCGGGTTCAGGTTCCTCTCTGTGGCATTCAACAAACAACAGGGTTAGAATATGAATTCTAAATTCAGAATTTTAAATTAGGCATTGTCTGGTTTGATGAGGATATTATTCATTTCAATCGCCCGTGTAATGCACATACAAATACTTTAATTACTGGAAAACACCTTGAATTCTCCCCCTTTTTTTTTTCACCCTCTCCTTTACTTTTTTCGCCGTCTCATCACAGAGGACCTGCAGCCTCTCCTGCCTCCCGACCCTCCTGCAGCAGCGATGTACTGACCTCTGACCTGTTGCTCCAGGCTCAGGATCACCGCCACGGCCTGGTGCAGCACCAGCAGTTTGGTCTGCGGCTTCTCGCTCTTCAGGTGCAGCTGACACATGTGCCCCAGCTCCTTGAAGGCCTCGTTGATGTCCCGCACGCGCAGACGTTCGCGGGCGTTGTTGGCCATCCTCCTCTCGCGCTCGCGTTCGACCTTCTGCTCGGGGCTCAGGTCCTCGTCCTCGTGATTACTACGACAACAAGCAGGTACAAGAACAGAACAGAATGATCATGACTGTGAAAACTTATTTAAACCTCCCTTTTTAAAAACAAATGCTCATAAGTGTGTTAAGTTAAACGGTGGATTCCTCTGCCCTCTGCTGGTCACTACGCTGAAACCATGTTACTGAGATCATCTGGTGCTCTCATTGGTTCCTTGACAAAGAACACGCTCATGTAATCAGCTGCACATCAATACATTAATAATCAATCCATGAGAGAATTTATTATTATTATTTAATTTGTTTATTTGTCTTATCCTCTGATCAATGTTGTAAATACTGTTATTGTGTTGATGTGTTCAGTTACACGCAGCATCTATTGAAACCTCTGTGCATCCTTGCAGAGGTGATCCCTCACATGTGGCTCTCCCTGTAGTTTCTATGTGTGTCCCCCCCCCCCCCCCCCCCGTTAAAAGGGATTTTTTTGTAGTTTTTCCTGCGGCTTGTTGAGGGTTAAGAACAGAGGATGTCTCACCTTGTTAGGCCCTTTGAGACAAATTGGGATTTGTGAATATGGGCTGTACAAATAAAATTTGATTGATTCGATTGATTGATATTTTCAATTATTAAATTATTTGGTTTGAATAGAAAATATAAAACAAACAATATTCAATAAAAGCAATTGTTGCTGGAGGTCATTCACATATGCCAGCATTGCTATCCCTCAACTAGATTATAGATCTAAATAAAAAGACAGCATGCACTCAGACATCAGAGCTGATGTCATGACGATGTTCGTCCTGATGTGACCTCTGAGACTTCAGACATCTGAATGCATTCTGGGTTTAAATCAAACCGACTTCTTTTACTGGATCTTTTAAAACCAAAACCGTGTTAATGAATCTAAAACACCATCAATTATCCACAACGATCACGTCTGATGTCCCAATTCATTCAGTCAATTCATAAATCAATAGTAAAAATGAAATTCATCTAAATATTTTAATAAATTTATCAAGCAAAAAACATAAAGACGATAAGAGTCGTAAGTTTTTGGACAAACAAGCAATTTGTTGACATAAGGCATTTTTTTAGTTTTCAAGACTAAGCAATTATTAATTATTAACAGCAATGAAAATAATAATCATCATCAGCAGTAGTTAAAAAGATTATAAATGCAGCAAAAACTGCAAACTCTTCATTTTGACCGAGGACAGTGTGGTATAATGTAAAGCAGTGTAGCCTCTAATGTATAATGCAGTATAATGTAAAGCAGCCTTTGCCGTGATGTCTTTACTATTAACTGTATGTCCGAGCAGCTGCTCTTATCCCTCTTTTTCTTTCATCTGTTAATTTACTGCAACTTCAAGCGACATGAAGAAGAAATATGAGGCAGAGCTAAATAGACCGGCGTGGACACAGCTGCCCTTCACACCGGGGGGTCTGACAGTACTTAAAGCGAGTGAAACTGAACGGCAAGCAGGCACTAATACATGCCTTAAAGTGAGAGGCTCTTCTTTTTAAAACGGTTGTGTGAAATTCAAGAAATTACAGATTTAGCTTCATTTCTTTGTCACGAAACACCTAAAAATACAGTTTAAGTAGCATGTGCTCCACACGTCAGCAGGGAGGCCTGACTCTGCATAATCAGCGCCATAAATCTCTGTTTGCTTTTCTTTGACTTTTTCTTTGAGCAGCAGATTTTACACAACAACGTGGTTTTTCAGACCAGGTGCATCCTGTGTGTGTTCTTTTTCCCCCTCAGAGTAAAGCCGGGTGTTTGCGAGCATTCACCTGTCCCTGCTGCTGTTTTCTCCCTGATTTTTGTGTTCGCTCTCCTCGTCTGATCTCAGGCTGTCGGAGCTGTGGCTGGTGTGCATCATCTCCTCCCTCTCCCTGCTCTCCAGCTTCAGCTCCAGATTACCCTGAACTCCCACACCTCCTGTGGAATATCACACAGAAATAAAAATCAAAAGTCAAACAGTGAAATCTTTTAATAGTTCAAAGTGTTGCAGGACTGCAGCAGTGGATAAAATGAGTGGAAATAATTCCGCCTTTACCTCCATCTTGCATGGGCTGAAGTGTGGCCCTCTGCCTGGCCAGGTACGGGTGGCCATTTTGTGTGCGGCCCTGGAAGGCTAAGAGGTTGTTGTTCATGCCGACAGCTTCAACCTTTATGACTGCACAGAGAACGGGATGAGATAAGGGCAGGGTTTGTATTCCTGAGTCTTGAGCACGTGAGATTTCTCTTAATGTTAAACGTGATCGATGTGGCATCTCTGTAAATCTTTCTGAGACAGCGAGGCGGCCTCAGTCACGTACAGTCCACAAACTCTTACATCCAACCAACGACAAACAAGTCACAAAACCAACATCTGCCCTCTCATTTCCGACGTAACCCTGAGTAGATCTCTCGCTCTGCAGAATTAATTTAATCTCAGACAATCTTAATCTTTCCCTTAAAACTACCACATATACTCCCTAATTCTTTTCAGGAACGAGTCACTCCTGGTCACATCATTTTGAAAAAAATAAAATAAAAGTGAGAGAATTTAATACCCCCCTCCCCCAAAGGATTAGACTAAAAACCCCTTTCCCCTGCATATACTTCCACTCCAGCTGGGCTAAAATCCCCTTGGTCGGCTGAAAGGGAAACATGCTATGATGTGAATGCACGATGCAGGCGTCCCCCATCACCCCACACGGAATTACGCTGCACACGCTCCATACAAGGGCACCGCATCACAGCGCTCTGCCATTGTGCTCAGTTTCCTATTTCAAGGACAACAACCTGAGGAAAATTCCTGAAACTGAATACCAGCATATACACTGTCCACACACACACACACACACACACACAACAAGGGATTTCCATACATACTGCCCTGTCCTTTCTTAAATACTTCAAAGTAATGCTTGTTCACCATGACTTGAGTGTGACAGGTGGTGTTCAGAGCGTTGGCGGAGCCCGGGTGGCTGTGGTGGTTCTGGTTCAGCAGGGCGTGGATGTCGGCAGGCAGACCAGACGTGGGGCCCACGGCGTGGTTCCTCAGAACGTGGATCACATCGTCGAGTCTGTCCAGACGGTCCTCCACCTGAGACTGCAAACACCGGGAGACAGAGGGTCAAAATGGCAATTTTGGGGAGGTAAGGTAAGGGCAAAGTTTTTAATATCCCATCAGTGAAAATGGGATATTTTGTTTTCAATTGTAGCTGCGCAAATTATTCTCTCAAAAATAAGCAGCTGTATTCGTCTAAGGTCTATGCCAGGCAACCAGCCCTCCACATAAACACCTGTTCAACCTCAACATAACACAACAAGTCCTATTAGGGAGATTTACAGGTGCTGATTATTATTATTGGACATTGTAATTTTGGCCTATCGTAAGGCTAAGCTAATTGCTGGACACAAAGGAGAGTGGCTTGGATGTTCACTCTGCAAGGCAGCAAATAATCATATCTTTTAAAATAGAGAAATATTCCTTCCAGTAATGTACAAACAATATGTGCAGTCTCTGTTCTCTGAACAGGTATGATAAGCAAATATTATATATTATGAACATCGCCAAGGAGGTTATGTTTTCACCCCTCTCTGTTTGTTTGTTTGTTTGTTTGTTTGTTTATTTGTTTGTAAGCATGATTACAGAAAACTACCAGACATTTTAATATAAAACTTAATTGCAGGACCTGATATGGGTCAGGGAAGAAGCTATTAAATTTAGGTGTGGATCCGGATCAGGGGTAGATCCAGGAACTTTATTTATCTATGGGGCCTTGGCAAAGGTATGTGCTCTAGTGCCATTGTAGTATAATTAACTAGTATTGGTGAGCTATTGATCAATATATTTGCTCAATAGTAAATAGTATATTATAATCTATAATATATCTGTTATTAATAAATTTGTTCTAATAGTATTTTGTGGTCCATTTTTGGAAATGTGTACACATGCTAGTGCATTTAAATATACATATATGTATGTGTGTGTTGGATTTTCTTTCTTCTATGAAATAAGGTCTTTACCATCGATATAAGTGAAGACTCATAATGTGGTGACACTGGTGCTTGGACTGAACTCCGGGGCCACATGTTAGAACCTGGCAAGAGAAAAAAACAGTGTATGAAGAGGCTGACATACACAAAATAAAAATAAACTTTATTACACTCGGAGCAGCACCTCCGGCTGCTTCCGTCAGTCCTGTTTACCTGCGGGTTCAGCTGTGTTGGGCAGTGGAGACGGACTCCTCACTGGTGTGGACGAGCTGGAGGGGAAGCTGCTGCTGGTGTGATCAGGGGAATAAATCTGGTGGGGGAAACAGGGAGGGAGAGAGAGAGAGAGGGGGGGAGGGGCGGGACCAGGTCATGCATCATTTTAAAAGCACAACTTGTCATTTCCGCGTAAGGTTTTACAGCTGCTGCCACAGCCTTTGGAGTGGGATCGTAACCTGAGCTAAACTCATCAATTCTGGTAATTTTACAAGTCACCGGCCAATAAAAAGTCCGGTAGCAAAAAAGTAGCCCTATAATATGCACTCGTCTGCTAGTGGCAGTGTTTCCTGTTTGCGTTATACTACTGGGACTCTCACAGGTTTGGTTTTATGCGCTGGTCTGACTGTTTGAACATAGCAAGGCGTGGATGAGTCGGTCTAATGGGACCGACGGTGGTGCATCACTTACAGAGGCCAGAGCTTTGCCCAAGGTAGCGCCTGTCTGTGACCCTCCTGATCCGTTTCCCTGGCTCCCTGAGGCTGGAGAAGAAAAACAATCATCATAAAACAGAAGAATAAACAGTCAAACCTGAGCTGAAACAAGTAACGGAGATTATTTCCTCACCTGTTGAATTCTCTGAGGTGTTGATGGATGGAGTGCGTGGTGCCGTATTGTTGCGGTGAAATGTGGACATGGGTGGAAGACCCCTGTTCATATCAGCAGCCATCACTGAATGGGAGGAGTAGTCCTGAACCATAAGCAAACACACAGTTAAATACACAGGGGACGACAAAAATTGCTGTGCTGTCAACATCCAAGGTCCTGGATGTAAATCTCACCAGGTGACTGTGTGGTGGCTGCAGGCTGCTGTAGCTCCCCGGCTGTGTTTGGTGGGTTGTGGCTGCTCCCAGTGCACCTTCATAGCCCTGCTGGTTCAGCCCATTTACAGCATTCCAGATGTCGGGCGAATTGCTCGTCCCCTCTAAAATGCATAACGATATGTTATTGCCTGCACTGGAACAGCATCTCAAGCAGCCAGTGCAGCCATGAATCTCCACAGCCAACAATTAAGTCCCATCACAAAGTTTCACTTGTTGAATTAAGCTCATGTTTACCACTTATATTTGGTAAATATTTATTTGATTTGTTTTATTACTTTTTAGTTTGATCCACATCCCATCTGCTAAGGCAGGGTTTATACTGCAGCCAGCCACCAGGGGGCAATTTAGATTATTTGGCTTCACTTTTGGGGAGCTGTCATGTCATCCATCTTCATATAGAGTCTATGCTCTCGACTGTAACTGTAATGAACTTGGTAAATATATTTACGTTCCTTCAGGAAATCACTTTTCCTACAGTGCCACCATCAGGTCAAAACAGTCCCATTGGCCTAAGAAGTACTTTTTATGTATGACTAATTAGCCAATGTAAGCATGCTAAAATGCTAAACTGAATTTAACAAGCTACACGTAGTATAAGCATGTTAGCATTGTGATTATAAGCATGTTATCATGCTGATTGTACCATTTAGTTTATATTTATCATGTTGTAAAGTGTTTGATATCATGGGTATTTATTTCTTATGTCCTGAATTTTAGGATAACTTCATTAGGATTACATGACATACTGGAGAAAAAAATAAAAATAAATAAGAAATACCCTCAGGCCAGCAGAGAAAACCCACAATTGAAACATTTTACTGTTGTGTATTTAGAAATCAGAGCAAGAGACAATGGGTTTAAATGAACTTTACACGGAGCAAAGTCGTGATGACAGATTGTCCCTGCTTTAGAAGGGTTGATGGATAATCGTGTCCATTTTGGATTCTCACCAAAGAAGGTGCTTGCGAACACGTTGGTGGACATCTTGTTGGATGGATGTGAAGGTAAGTTCTGGTTGATGTCATCATTAGTGGGAGACTGCCCATATACCTAAAAAGAAAAACGTATTTAAGGCAGTGTTGGAAAAAAATGATGTGTAATCAAACATTTTCTAACGTATCTGTATGACTCTAACTGACTTAGTGACATAAACAAGTGAGTGCTCTGAGCGCAGGCTGGAGCAACAGTATTACGAAAACAAAGCAGAGAGCTGATGCACACTTAGAGCTATTGCGATAATCCATAAGCTGCAGATCCATGCACCTCCTCATCCGGATTTAGGAACCATTCAGCATGAGAAATCCCTGCCCTAATCATGATCAGGTTCGGCTGGCTTCAGAAGACTGGGATACAATTCCCTCCCAAATAAAATTGAATTACAGGCCTCCTCACGCTTCGCCCTCAGAGAGAAACCAAAACAGAGAACTGAGGCTCACCCTGATGTTCTCTCCTGCAGGAAACTAAATAAACAGATCAAAGGATTCGACTAAAGACACCTTCAGCTTATTTGTTTTCTTTTTCTTTTTACGTGTAAGCAACGCGCTCCAAACTCCACATATGCACACGAAACCCACCAACACATGCTCGCTCACTCAAACACACCAAGAGGTCTGGGCTGCACCTGCACCTCCCTCGATTGCTTTGATGTGCCCCAGGAAATGAAAATAAACCTCCCTGCGCAGCATCAATGGGGTGTCAGTTACCCGGACGACAACTTCTGTAGACCAGGCTATTAAAGACTCTCTTGAGTATGCTCCTGCAAGCACACTCACAGGCTCTCTCTCTCTCTCTCTCGCACACACGCACGCATATGCACACACAAAGACACACATACTTAAGCACACAAACACACACACACACACGCAGCCATGACTCTGGCTGGCATGAGTCCCATGGTGATTGTGGGCTAGGCCAAACAGAGGAGCCCCTGCCGACACTGGGCCCGTCTGAGCCGCCATGGGCAGCATATGGCGGAGGATAAAGCCAATTGTCCTCCTTACCATCAGCATAGCAGGCGACCCGTTAATAATGGTCACACCCCCGCCCCAGCACGCCCTCTCTGGCCCCCGCTGGAGAGGGGCCGTCACCATGGCATCCTCTTTTAGCATAGCATTGATTTAAGAACCATCAATCATGGCATCACAAATGATAAGGGACTTTTTTTCCAGCAACTCGTGCAACTAAAAGAGAATTGAAATAGAATGAAACCTTAATATCGGCATGAAATTATCATTTTGAACATGTGACCTTGAATTAACAGAGTTATTTTAAACTAAATACACTTGTAAATTTGTCTATACAGACAACTACACTGTTTTCCCTTTGTAAACACACTCAGCATTATGATGCTAGAAGAGTGAAATATCAACTTGCTATTCAGGGCCTATGCTGTGCTCCACCACGGCCAACTCCAGCCACATGCAACCAATTTTCTGCCTCTGTGATCCACGATGTCTGGATATGGTTAGTCTCACAGAGATCAAAGCTGCCTTTGATAATGGCTGCAGTGGTGGAGGGACCGCTCCGACATAGCAGGGTTAAATCAAATAGAAATAGCAGCAATCTGCTTCATGTCAAGATGTTTTCTGCTGAGAGGCCTGACTACATGGTGCCCGGACTAACAGGAAGCACGAGCCAAGCTGGTGCATTTTAACATGAGTTTGTCAGACGTGAAACCACAAGTGAGGGAGGACTTGTAGTTTGATCTGGCTGAATTATGAGGTTGTTGTGGGTGTTGTGGTTTGGGGTGGTGTGACTTGAGAATAACTGTGATTTATAAATTAACTCCAAGACAAACACTGGATGAAATGAAGTTGATGAGGAAATAAATGAGGGTATAAACTAAAATCTTGTGACAAACTAAGGTTTTTAACCTTATAACAGTTACACAAACTCTTGCAGTGTCACATTAACTCCTGAAAGGTGCAAACACTGAAGTTTACACAAGAGTAAGCCATATACACAACTCATCATCATACATTCAGCACAATATATATACATGACACGTTTAAAACATAAAGCTCTTTCTCCCACTGTCACACACACACACAGATATGTTTGATAAATCACCTACACCCTAACCCTAACCTTAAACATCCAAACTAAATGCCTAACCCTAACCCTTACCCTAACCTAAACCTAATTCTAACCCTAATCCTAAAACCAAGTTTTAACCCTCAAACAGTCCATTGAAAAAGTGAGGACCAGTCAAAATGTCCTCACTTTCCAAAAAGGTCCTCACTCTGCAGGGTCTACGCTTAAAATTGTCCTCACAAAGATATAAGTACAAGAACACACACACAAAACAATCTGGTATCCCTTATGTCGTATGTTCTGCACAGCCCGACAGTCTGAAGTGCATCACTACAGGTATAACCATGTGACAACATGTTCAATTATAATACCTATAACTTTTACACTGGTTGCACATGCAGATGCATTTCTTAAAACATTTTCTACATCACATTTGTCAGAAAACACAGTTGAACCACTGTGAACAAATACATCTGGAAACTAGTGAAGAATCATGGAAATCAACACAACAACCACACACAACATCAGACTGGACCATTTCAACAGCATCACCACACACACTGACAGTGTCCTGCAGCCTCTGGAAAATAAAACAAAATATGTAAATATACATATAAGGGATGTACTCACTGGTTTCATGTTGTAGCAATACATCTGGGAGTTGTTGCCTGTGCCAGAGGCAGGATGAGCACAGTACATAACTCTGTCTGGTTCAATGCAAGACTCCAGGCTCACAGTACAGTCCACACACAGCTCGTCTGTCCGTGTCTCTACTCATGTGTATATGGTCCACATGCACTAACCCACCCCTGCTGGTCATGCAGCTACCCGCAGACAACTTATGCAAATCAGGGCTGGACCATTCCAGGCAGCAGAGAGGGGTGGCCAGGAGATGATGCTATTATTGTACTCACAAGAAGCCTGGTCCATTATATCATAAGCATCCTTTTCCATTAATATAATCAGAGACAAATCTGTACATTAGAGATATATATAATGTTCAGGTAAAGTGGGAGTTTGCAATTTAAAATCCTGTTTGTGCAAAAAAAAAGGTAACATGAAAATATTTGAAACTTGTGGTATTTAGAGAATTCCCCACCCAGGCTTGACCACACCAGAAAAATAAATAAATGAATGTTGTTGTTGTTGTTGTTCAGGTGTCATCCCACTCCTGTGATGTCCTACGTTAGTGTGAAATCATAAGAGAGCCCGCTCAGAGATGCCTCCTCAGGACCAGGCAGCGAGCGGTGGTGAAGTCATGGGGATTAGCTCCTGTTAGGCAGGTAAAGGTTTCCAGTAAACACGGGGATACCACACCCCTGTCTGACCTACATTCACAAATAGAAGCAAAGTCTTTAGTTTGTAGGCACGTGTGGCGAGCTCCTCCAGAGGCTGGGTCAAAGGTTATTTATACAGCAGACTGTCTGGGTGAGCTGTTAATGGATTGCAGTCAAACTTCCTGTTTGTGGTCAAATCCACTGTTTGCCGTGCCAGTGCTGCAGTGACCTAATAGTGCATGGGCAGATGAACCACTTGCATTTATACTTTCTCAATTATAGCCTCAGGAACTGACTCCAGAAAAGTCAACTCACAAACGGCCGTCTGTCTGTCTGTGGAACGAATATCTCACGATTCGTTCATCTTATCGGCTTCACAGTCACCACGTGTATTCTTTGTTGTCCTGGGGCCAGTTTGGTTCAATTTGGACATGTGATAAGTTCAATATTATTAAACTTTGACTAAACATGTGACCAGCGCTCTGTAGCAGTCAGTGGGGGCGGGGCAGTGTGCTGACATGCTTTATACAAGCGGAATTACAGAGCTTTTATTTTTTGAAAAGTTGTGAATTTGATTCTAAATAGACTGTTATGTATGAAAATACAACACAAATTAAAGTCACACACAGGAACAGCAATAAAGCAAATTCAGTGTCATTTTGATGAAAAACATTAACAATGAAATCTTCAATGCAGATAAACCAGGAAGGATGAACCTTCTAACTTCACTCTGCCCCATAGACTGTTTATAAAGAGCTCTGCGTACAACGTATAAAACAATAAAAAGTGCCAGTATATTGTAGAACTATTTGAGGGGGACTCACTAATATAAAAGGAATAATCCTGAAGTAGGACGGGTGCTGCGCTAGTGTAAACAATGCAAGAAGTTGGCGCCTATTTCTTGTGTACCATCATCTGTACAGTACGTCAAGAGAAGTGGGACAAAAGCAATGCACTTGGCGCGATGCAGCGTGGCACGCTGTCCTGGCACGGCACGTTGTCCTGGAGACACCTCACAAGAATCCAATCAAATAACTCCCAGTGAGGCAGCTGCAAAGTATTTATCTTAAACACATTGTCTTACTAACCCTCCAGTGTTTACTCTGAAGCTACAGGGGACTGGGTGCACTGTGGCCATCTTGGACTCTTTCCAACGCATCTATTTCAATTCAGAGTCTCCGAGAAAACGTTTGCAGAGGCTGCGTGTGACTTTCAATGCACAGTTTGAAATTGTCAACACATGTTCATAGAGGGGATTTTTTTTTGGTGTTTGTTGCACATTTGAATAAGTGACGGCCCAAAATAAGACACTGCTAGAGAAGCATGGCTGTAAGTAGGAGATTAGTGTTTACAGTGGCTCTGATAAACTGATCTGAAAGAGAAACAAACTGCTGTCAACTGGTTTCAATCAGCATGAAGGTGAACTGCGAACACGCAGCTTCCTTAAACTCTGAGTCTAATCCTGACTATTCACGCTACTGTTAACTGGGTTAGGAGGTCAGTCTCCTCATTTCCATAACGATCAACAGTGTACGATTCCCTTTTTTTAGTAACAGATTTTTAGATGTTGTTTGATTAAAGATTTTGGTTATTTAGAGCACGGGTTCCATAACCATTCAGCCCTAAAATAACTGTACCCCCCCCCCCCAAAAAAAAAATCAAAATCAACTACATGCACATGTCACAATGTTTCCAGTGTTGCTGTGTATGTGGGGATGAAGAAAATCAGAATAACACATTTTGTGATTTTCACAGCTTTTTTTAAACTTAAACACAATGTCTTTCACTTTTAGTAACAATGCTAAAATATGTTTTTTTTTTAATTGTTTTAAAATTGAATTTGCCATCTTTCAACCCCTTATCTGTGTTTCGCAACCCCTGCCCTACCCCCTTCTTTTGGAAAAACTGACATATTTAATTGTCTTAAGCTGAATATTAACAAGAAATTATTTATCTGAATATATATATATATATATATAAATATATGTATATATTACAAATAATCGAGGAACATCAGCAGCTACTGAATGACCTTTTCTGCTGACAGAGATCAGTTCTCCTATCTGACACACTAAGCGTACATAACACACACACACACACACGCACACATCTTGGCTAAATGATCCAAGAGCAAATATATACAGTTGCCTAACCCTGAACTTTGCATCAATCTTAGTTAATTGCAGTCTTGTCAGGAGTGCGATTATTCAAACAGGTAATGCAAATGTTAATGAGTTCAAATTTGCATATCTTTATTTTCCCATGGTTGAAATGTCATTGGTTATGGCGCTCTACAATGAAGAATGTCGCTGCTGATGGCCCCCTGATACGCCGCTGGCCATTAAAAGGACAAAAAAAAGGAGCTGAACTGAAGGGGATGGAGCATAAATAAATAAGGAGTCGAGCTCAAAATAAAATCAGGACGTTTATATGCAAATAAATAAAAACACATTCACGTAATCACACCATCGTTGCAATCCTTGGTTATCAAATTCAATTTTTGTGGAATAAAATGTTTTGAGGTGCACAAAATCTGATTATATCCTGTATGGGGAAAAAGAAAATCTGTATTGCCGTGAGAGACCAATAAGAACAAAACCAGAACCTCTTCGCAGTCTGAAGTCATGGTTGTGCTTTTATTGTGTGTTGTGCTGTTGTGCATACGATGCCTTCGACACACATCTGAAGTGCTGTTGGCATATTCCTCATCGTCATGCGCCTGATTTGACATGGCTTAAATAACTATCTTCCTGCCAGTGATTGGCATTCACACAAGAAGGGGTGAGTGGGACTGGGGAGCAGATGGTGACATTCCACATGACCAAACTGATCAATCAGCATGCTGGGACGCAGGTGCAGCACAGGCGGGCAGCACCACACCATCTATTTCACCATCTACGGGGCACAAATACACGGGCACTGATCGTGGCACCCTGAGGGCCTGCATGCTCCTCCGTCCCGCTGTGCCAAGGTTGATGACATCAGAATTTCCCATCCGCTCTGCCACAGGATGCCAAGAAAAAAAAAGGAGGGAAATACACACACAGACACACACACACACACACACACACACACACACACACACACACACACACACACACACACACACACACACACACACACGGCATAAAATCTGCAATAAGAGCCCGGCCTGGGATATGCTGTGTGAGTGACGTCAGAGCCAGGGACTCCCATGTTTCAAAATTACAGTGGAACCTGATAACTGCATTTAAAGGCTGAAAAGACTGAAATGAAGACCTGCACTGCAGACACACGTGACGTACACTTATACATGACACCTTGAAACTATATATATAACTATAACTTATAGCTGTTACATAAACGTGACACTTCCTCAATGATTTTAAGTATTTCTTAGTATTATTGATTAATCTGTTGATCATTTTCTGTAGTAATTGTTAATAACTGTTTATAAAAGGTCGGAAAATAAAAACATACAACAAAATGTAACGATCTGCTGCTTTTTTCTTCATATATGATGAAATACTGAACATTTTGTTGTTCTTTTGTCAAAACAAACAATCTGAACACATCATCCTTGGCTATGGGAAATCATATTTGATGATTTGTTTCTGTTATATATTAATCTAGTCTATCTTCAGTCATTGGTGATTGTTTTGTTGAATAACTGTTCTTAACTATCTATAAAATGTCAGAAAAGAGATATAATATAATTATAATTTAATTTCCCAAAGCTCAGTCTGATACATTCAGATAATTAGTTTTGTCTAAAAATCTATTTAGAACCATATTATCTTCAAAATCCCATCAAATATTGATGAAAAAATAGTCATTTCTAACGTGTGAACGGCTGAAACAAACAATTTTAGTGTTTAGTGTGATTTAACAATTAAAAGCCTATTTGTACAAAGACAGTAACATTGAAATGACTAATCAGGGAATTCCCCAGCCAGGCATGAACAAACAGGATGACCACATCAGAAAAAGAAAAAAATGAATCCATGTGTGTTGCAAATGTGGTTGTTCAGAAGTCGTCCTATTCCTGTGACAGCCGAGCCCACTGAGAAATGCCTCCTGCAGGACCAGTGAGCACTGGTGACATCATGAAGAATCACTGTCGATGGATGTCCCTAAGATGTCAGAAAATAATAAAACAACCAGTTGTTGGTTTGCCAGTTTTTAATTTCTAATGTAGCTGCTATACATAATTCATTGCTGATATTCTATTCACACAGAGGGTCAGTGAATGCATCTCAAAACCAAACAGGCCTACTCTACTCTCCTGTGGCCAGAGGTAAGTGGGTTGTGTGCGGTGTTTGATACCTGCCTACGTGACTCTGAGGATCTACTGCTTCAGGATAAGACCTGCATGCAGTGAGCTGATCTTATAGTCTGGCCTGAGTGCTGAAGGAAGAAGAAGTAGGGGGGTAGCGTAAGAGGATTGGATCGGCTGTGGCTAAACGGTGCACGTGCGAGCCAGACTCGGCGACCTCTGCACCACAGTGACCTCGCTGTCCCACATTCAGGAGCACCTATGAGGAGGAGGAGGGTGTGTTTCGTCAGCCTCATGTGTGACCTGAAAACATGTTAATTAGTTTCTTTAGATGAAATTAAATGAAATAAAACTTTGAAACTCAGTAGAGCATATACCTCCGCCAAGGTCAAACAATCCTACACATGATTGTTTCGTTCTTACAGCAGAAAAGACAATGGGAAGTCCTTTGATGATCTAAATGAGCTAAAATCTGCCCCAGAACAAAATTATTTTTGTTTGGTAGAAATGACTTTTGTATTTTATTTGTGTAATCTTGCTCAAAATCAAACTAAACAACAAACTAGACTGGTTTGTTGCGAACCTCCACCAAGGCCCAATAGTCCCCTTATGAAATCACATGTAAATTCACTAGATCTAGTTTTTTATTTGGAGCCACACCCAATTGAGTGATTAATGAAAATGTTGAAAAAGGCACAAAACTGGTTCTGTAGTTATTGTGTAATCCTGCCAACATATAATAATAATAAACTTTATTTACATGGCACCTTTCAAAACACAGTTACAAGCTGCTTTACAAGTTGGGAATAAAACGATTGAAGTCAAACAATAGGAAACAGTTAAAAAAGCAAATTTGAAAACAGACAAACCTCTGAATGATCCTTATCAGTCTTATTCTTATGTATTTCTATCTGTTTCAATTTGTTCCTTTAAAAAAGCTTGAGTTTGACAATTTTAACAAAATCTAATTGCATGTGTTTGATAAGCAGGTAACAGGATAATGTGAGATATTGAGAGGTAACATTTAGTGTGAGCAGAGTGCTGTGTCCCACCTACACAGATACACTGCGAGTGGAGCATAGCACCTCTTCAGCAGGAGTCCTGTGTAAATCTTAACATCTGGAGGAATGAACAAGGGCAAAGACTGCTGAGATGAGACCTTCCAGCCCAAATCAGAAGTGACAGGAGATTGACAGTGAAATAAATCAGTGCAGAATAGCTAGCAACCACAGGTCAAAAATAGAGTGAGAAAACAATGACTAACAAGGAAACAACATTTTTTTCTTGAGATTTAGATGAAGTGTCAGAGCTCCTCACCTCCGGTGTCGTTAACAAGTCAGTGAATGACAAGGCCTGATGGATGTGTGTGATACACTGTGGAGGGAGGGGGGACGTTATCAGGATTATCTCAATGTGGGAGCAACAATTTAATAATATAATAATAAAACAAATGATTTGCCTCTTAAGTGTATGAGAAAATGTTTCACAGTTTCAGATGCTGTTCCCATAATACACCTTCACACACTGTATAACAACTGAATTATGATATAATCCTGAAACTTTACATCACCTGCTTTCTGTTTGACATCATTTTATATATTTAAAATAAAGACATCTAATCTGTTTAATGTCCCTTTTATTATTGCAGTTTTCATTACGGTGTAAACTCATGTGAACACACATTTATGGTGGGAAATATGAATATATTCATTAAAAAATAAATAATTGCAAAGCAAATGTTTACAAATTGTAATTGAAAAACAATTACTTAAAAAAGAAATAATAATAATAACCCTAATTATGCACCTATATGCAGGTGTGTGCATATTTGTGGGACTGTATGAAGCTTCCAGGGGGACAAATACAGCAGCTGGGGATGGCAAGACGGTTTCCCAGGGCTAAAGAGCCATGTTGCCAATAAATAAAATGTTGATATGCTGCGGTAACGGTGTTGTCATCCCCAGGCTCTCTTCTAATGTGGTCTTACACCGTAACATCCTCCTGGTACTGCTGTGAATATGTAAAAGACTTCTAGGCAGTACTGGGAGAAGTAAAGAAAATTAAATCAAATAAATATAGAATAGAAAATATAAATAAATATCTATATTAACGCTTTAAAAAGCTTTCTGGTGGTGTAAAGGCGTAACGTTACAGCTCCCTTCTTGTGTGACAAACAGAGAAGCAGACATTAAATAAACATTTGCTAAAAATGAAGTAGTAGAGCTATTTGTGATCGTGCAAACAATTTTTTTTAAACATTTCTATAATTCCCTTGAGGTTCCTGCTCTACTTATCTCTCAGTCAGTGAAGTCACAGCTCAGGTTCAAACCACAGACTGTATGTAAAGAGGTTCATGCACACCCTCGGTCTCTTGCTGTCCTGCATCATCAGGACCTGAGCCATCATGGAGCAGTGGAGGATCATTTCCTGTTTCCATCAACAGATGGCAGCACACAATAAGTCATGATCAAAGCATTTCTATAGGTCTTGTTTTTCTTGACCTGGTGACTTCATTCTTCGGATTATTCCACATTTACAATCACATAAAGAGAGAATGTGGATCATTATCGATTACCAATATGTTAAAATCACTAGTTAGTATCACATGATCAGGACATGTGTGTAATATGTGATTAATGGCAGTTTTACTGGTGTGATGCAAGTGAGCGTTATATTTATATCTGCTCTCTTTACAATTCACCCACTCAGCTTATTTTCCTTCCACCAACTGAGTCTCAGATTTCAGGCGAAGGAGAAAATAGTCCGCGGTGTGATGAGCTGAGACAAACCCCGGACACCGTGCACACGCTCCGGTGTGTGCGCGCGTCCCGATCACATGTCTGATCAGATAATCGTTCGACAGGAACATATTGGTAGGTATCGTGATCGATGCAGGCGCTGCTCAATGTGCGGTTTACATGTAGGAGTGATGCGATCCTGGATGTTTACCCGTCATTGTCACTATCTGATCAAGCGGCTTCCTGCAGCAGCGCCCCTGCTGGCTGACAGCGGAACTACGCAGAGGCATAGGCAGCGTCAAGTTAGACGTAATGGGGAGTACAATTACCGTCAGCGTTTTAAAATTAAAACAATATAATAAATAACATGAACAACTGGAAACTGGCAGGACAAGGATGCTGTTATTGATCAATGAAATGATTGTGTTTTCTAGTTTTTAGAAGTGGTAGATAAGATAGAGGTATTTTGGAGGAAGGTTGGGATAATGACAAAATAATTGTATTTCTGTAAATATTCGTCTTGTAGATTCTGTTTTTTATCTGACAATCGTTCACAGATGTAAAGACTTTCAATTTGATATAAGACAATACAGGATATTCATTTCATACTATGTGTGTGAGAAAGTAAATTGTTTCCCTCTGAAATGTACTTAAGTAGAAGAAATTAGAAAAATAAAACCACTCAAGTTCAGTATAATAAAGAAAAATTGCCCCAGTTGCCCAAATAGTTTAACTGGATATTAATTGCATTGTATACTGTATTACAGAAAATGTGTGAAAACAGAGAGGAGCCAGGTGAACTCTGGAACTGTTTTGCTTACAGTAATCATCTCTCTCACTTATGGATAGATGGATCTCACAGATGATCCCTTCCTGATGTAATAGGGAACAAAAACATTTATGAAATGTCTGCAGTTGTACATACCAAGTATTTTCAGTATAAAATGTGTGTGTGTGTGTGTGCGTGTGTGTGTGTGTGTGTGTGTGTGTGCGTGTGCGTGTGTGTGTGATTGGGTGCAGCTTGATTGAATTCAAGGAGAGTGTTGGTAGGTATGCGCTTTACTGAGTGTCAACGATGTAGCATTCAATCTTTTGATGGAAATTCTATTGGATATTGCAGATGGATGAATGGATGTGAAGGGCGAGGATGGAGATGGATGGTCTCTGTTAGACTGGTCTGGGAGGATATGCTGTGGACTGGGTGGAAGGAGACTCAGGCACATTTCCGCCCATGCTGATGTCGGACCCCCAGGCGGAACCTAGGGAGAGACATGAGAGAAATATGCACCAGATTGAGCTGCAAGGGATGAGGGAAGGGAGGAAGAAGGGATGTAGGTAGGGATGAGGATGGAGTAAGGAGGTAAATGGGTGAGGGAAGGGAGGATGAAGGGGTGTAGGTAGGGATGAGGATGGAGTAGGGAGGTAAATGGATGAGGGAAGGGAGGATGGAGGGATGTAGATAGGGATAAGGTTGGAGTAGGGAGGTAAATGGATGAGGGAAGGGAGGATGGAGGGATGTAGATAGGGATGAGGATGGAGTAAGGAGGTAAATGGATGAGGGAAGGGAGGATGGAGGGATGTAGATAGGGATGAGGATGGAGTAGGGAGGTAAATGGATGAGGGAAGGGAGGTTGGGTCGAGAGATCTGAAACAAATGAAGCAGGGTGTGTGGTCTGAACCTAAGTTAAATTATTAACTTCATTTAAAAAATAATGGGTTTTTTTCTGTTGACTCCACTTGGCATCAAATTAATAATGAATCCATGGATTTGTTATATCTGAAAGCATCCTCACCCAACCTGAAATGCTTGATCCGTTTGCACACCTCTCTCCATGCGGACAGCACCAATGTATCAGCCCTGAAAACATGAACTCGACCCTGTCAGCACAGCGCACCTGGTGCTTTTATTTTGTCGCGGTGTTTCCGGGCTGCTCTCCGCTGCCTGTGTGTGACGTGACGCGGACGGCTGCTCGGTGGCTGCTGCTGCAGGCGTGCGGTTCGCTGTTTGCTGTTTGCGGCAGCGCACACAGAGAGAGCCCTCCTCGGAGAAATGCCTTTTTGTACGCCCGGGTGTGTTTTTCTTCCCGCTTCTGTTTTGCGTCTTCGCCAGGGTCGGATCTCCGTGTTCGTGGCCATGCTCCGTGCTGGATTCAGCGGGCTGTCCTAGCTGCCTGAGCCGCTCCAGCAGCGGTGGGTCCGGTGCAGTGCACAGCCGGGGATGAGGCCTACTCGTTAAAGCTCCCCCACCACCCCTCCGTCGCGATGGCTGATGATCAACAACAGCCCGGCCAGAAGCCGGCCTCGGGATTAGGCTCTCTTCCAGCGCTGGTGCCGGGACTCCAGGGGCCCGAGGCCAACGCTCTGCAGTTCAAAATCAAGAATTCAATTTGGTAAGGATGTGGTGCCCCACTGTCCTTCTCGCTAGCCGTAGCCTCGTAATTAGCGTGTGTAGCTGTGGGGAGGCAGAGCTGCACAAAGCGGCCGAAAATAACACGAGTGCAACGGGGAACGTTTGACCCGCAACACGGTGACAGATACACCCAGTGGTTCCTGTTAGTGGGTCCGGGACACGGTAACGTCAGGTCAGTTACAGCTGTGGTGGTTGTAGTTGTTAGTGTGGAGCCACAGGAGGCCATGTTACACATGATCCAGCAGGGCTGCTGATGCTCAGGATGACAGGTGTCAAACCAGGACTGATCCACAGACACACTGATCCACACACACTGGTCCACAGACACACTGGTCCACAGACACACTGGTCCACAGACACACTGATCCACAGACACACTGATCCACACACACTGGTCCACAGACACACTGGTCCACAGACACACTGGTCCACAGACACACTGGTCCACAGACACACTGATCCACAGACACACTGATCCACACACACTGGTCCACAGACACACTGGTTCACAGACGGTAATACACACACTGGTCCACAGACACACCGATCCACAGACACAGTGTTCTACACACACACTGGTCCACAGACACACTGATCCACAGACACAGTGATCCACAGGTGCCCTGGTCCACAGACAATGATCCATAGGCAGTGATCTACAGACACAATGGTCCATAGACAGTGATCCACAAACACTGGTCCACACAGTGATCAACAGACACTGGTCCACCCCCATAGCTGCTGATCCACAGTCTCCGACCCACAGACTCAGCTGTACTGATACTGTGTCCATGGTTCTTCCACAACTGTCAATTCACAATTTTATTGTGTGAAAATGACAGTAGTGCAACACTGCTCCTAAAGCCAGTGATACAACGTGTTTATGATAGCATTAATGCCCCAGGTCTAATAGTTTGCTCTGTAGTGTTTATGTTCAGGAAGATTGAATAAACCAGGAAGTGAATTTAGACACAACCCAGACATTGACTGGAGTTTATTGTGGTGAATCCAGTTGACATTCGCAGTTAAGTGAAGCGAATGATTTAGTTCATATGAATCCCCCAAAACCAAACCATAAACTACCCTATGTAGTCCTTAATGCTTCAATCATAACACAGCACAGACCGGAGTGTGAAACCATGTCTTGAGAATTGAATGTTCCCAGCAGCGCACTGTGACAATCGAAGCCACCGGGATGTTTTTAAAGAGCTGATGTTCCTGTAACCAAGCAAGAGGGTCTTCAGGGAGGTGACCCAGAAGTTGAGGTTTAGGGAGCTGCTCTTCACCTCGGTAACACCTCCTCTCCAATAACACAGAGTGGTGGCAGCATCGGGCTGTGGAGGTGCAGGAGCAGGGGCACTGGTCAGATTGGTCAGAAGAACTATTGCAGCCAAAGAAACACAGAGAGGTCCTTGAAGAAAATATAATGATAGAGTGAGGGAGAAAGTGTAGGTTGTAGCACGGAAAAAAACATCTGATAGAGACCTTGACTGCATCTGCTAGAAATGGGGACTTTAAAAAAGTACTGAAATGAAATATTCCGTAAATTAGATTTTTGTTTTTCTTTATCCATTTCCAAACATTTCTTAAACATTTTTCCACTCTGTCTCTTGGTTTTGTGTGTGGAGATTAATTCATTAAAAACAACCGGGTTAAAGATAAATCAATTTCACGTGTATTGATAGTAATTTTTACATACAAATAATTTCACACTGATGGTACCAAAGACTATAGAAAAAGATCAAAGTGTTAGGAAATGAAAACTAACTTACTTTAAGGTTCAGTGTGTAGAATTTAGTGACATCTAGTGGTGAAGTTGCATGTTGCAGCTGAATACGCCTCACCAGAACCTGTGGCAGCCTTCAGGTGTCATAGAACTGTGAAAAACAATGGCGTCCTCCGTAGAGAGGACCCGCCCCTGAAGTAAATATAAAGTATTTAAAATGTTTAATTTCTTACACACTGAACTTTTAAAATTTGGTGAAGTCCTGCATGTGTCAATGTTATTTTAATTTCTGTCTTTTGTTGTGTTTCTCATTGTAGCAAATCTGTACAATCAAAAGTGGACAGCATATTGGTGAGTATCAGTGTTAACAAGTAACAAAGTGTCCTTCTCTCTGTTGTAACCTAACACTCTGTCACCCACCTTATTATCATAGAGACACATGTAACTGTCTATTGTTGGATCATTAGATTTGGTGTGAAGCATAGCATTTGTTTAAAGCAAATAAATAAATGTTATTTATTATTCACATCACAGATAGTAGGATTTAGGAGGATACTAATAATACAAATTCTAAATTATATAAATGCACATTACACATTATTGATAAGTACTCTTTCATCCAAATTTTGGCAATATATCAACTAACAGCTGTGTATGCTTATTTAGATATACAGGAGGGATATACACTGTATCTAAGTGTATTAGTGTTTTTTAAGGCAGTAAAACCAGATCTATTTATGCACGTTTTGTCTGAGCTGAAGTGTCACACACACCTTGTTTTCAGCCACGATCAAAGCTGCATGATAAAGCTTTTGTCTATTTTTATATCACTTTTAAAACTGAAGATACAGACGGTCAGTGTGTCCTAATAAAATATCCACCTTCTTACATCACTGATGGTTACACACTGACACATCGCACCAGATTAACTGAGTTTAAAGGACTAGAATAAAGGGTTAATTTCAGTTTACTTGGTTCCAAAATATGTCTTTCACATGTGGACTGGGTCTAAATTTGGATAGAATGTAAAGGTGATACCCCAAAATATTCAAAACACTTTCAATAACTATATCAGGGGGTTGGTGATGTGGACACAATCCTCTAATGACATGCATGTAGATTCTATTGTGATTTTTAATCTAATATTCATATACTTACTAATGTTAACCATTGAGAGAATAACCAGACTGAGACTGGAGTGTGTTTGTCTTATTCATTGTAATAGGTACCTAAATATTAAGATACTTATCACATACTTGCAAAAATCTAATTTTATGGACATTACATTACCATAGAATAAACAGTATCGGAAAATCCCTTACAATTAATTTTATATGCACAATTATATTTCCCAAACCTAATAATATATTAAAATTACCCAATTATTTGAAAACACTGGCACCAAAAACGTTTCTGAGATATTCAAACCTGACTCCCGCAACAAAAATCAAATCATGTTAATTAAATCAAACGTCTGCGGTTGCCATGAGAACCTATATACATGCTAATAGCAGGTATATACAGGCCATCGTCGAAAATCCGCGGAAACACAAATGTAAAGAAACGATACAAAAGAGGAGAATTAAAGCTCCAACCCTGATGTAAGCAGAGAATGACTCAGGTAATTCACTCTATGCTTGTAGGGACGCATTGAGTGTAGTAAATAGCGTTTTCATTCAGTGCTCATTGGCTAACAGCTCTCACCTCATTCATTCAAGTATTGTTTCCCCTAGCAACAAAGAGACAAATGAAGAGGAACAGGTAGAAAGAATCCATTCTTAGAAGCCAATTGAAAAGCAGAAGATGAGGTTGTGAGCGACCATAGAACTTGTGTAGTTTTTTAAATCGGCGCCAAATTATGAAGCAAATAAAAAAAGTCAGTGTTATTAAGTCTGGCTGACCTCTGCCTGTTCATTTGTAAAGAACTAACCGACAGGTTAAATAATTATGTTATAGAGATGTGCCGATACCATTCTTCACTTCCTGATACCGATTCCAATGCCGTGTGTGTGTGTGTGTGTGTGTGTGTGTGTGTGTGTGTGTGTGTGTGTGTGTGTGTGTGTGTGTGTGTGTGTGTGTGTGTGTGTGTGTGTGTGTGTGTGTGTGTGTGTGTGTGTGTGTGTGTGTGTGTGTGTGCGTGTGTGCGTGCGCACAGAGTACCGATCTGATACCTGTGAATATAAAAAAACATCTACCAATAAACGGCAGTTAAATAGCTGGAAACTGAAGTCTTGCCTTCAGTACATGTTTCCGTTTTACTTTGGGGACTCTCGATATATTACCAAATTGCTGACATTTTACTTGGCTCCGCCTACACTACCAGAAGCCACTTCTTCTTTACCGCTGTTTTGAATCGGCAAAGAAGAAGCGGTTTACGGGAAAAGAAAATTGCAGTTTTATCTTGCTCAAACTAATATAATATATTAAAGATCAGGTATTGGATCGATACACAGATTTGTGTACTCGCTGATGTCATCTCCAATGCTGGTATTGGAACATCTCTACTTTATGATACAGCGTTAAGCTACCAGTCTGCGTTTTATTCACTCGTTTGTATTCGAATAATCTTTGGACTTCTTTGTGATGTTTTTATTTTCACAGCAAGATGTTGAGAAGTTTACAGACATCGAAAAACTCTACCTCTACCTTAAGTTGCCTTCTGGTCCCAGCACTGGCAATGATAAAAGGTACATCACACACACACACACAAACACTTTTTCTCACGTTTTCCACTTTGTGACGCACACACGCATGGCTGCTTTGTTGTGGCTCTCATTACGTTACTGGCACTGTTTGTGATTCTGATTGCTTGTCAAAAATCTTCACACTTCACAGACTTAGTTTGGTTCTGATAGCTCCTAGAAATGAAATTGATCTTTTGTGATTTGTGACATTTTTGGAGGGGTTGTTGGTCATTGGTGAGTTTTTTCAAATTTTGATTTGTTGATGATTGATTGATCATTATAACTCAAACCGCTTAAATATTTAGAATTTTGCTATACCTAGCTGTTTGTGTTTCATTTGTTTCCCCATATCTATTCATCACCCCAACCCCCAAATTCTGCCCATTTGGACTGAGAATGAGAGGGGGTCCTCCACTCCTGGATTATGGTATTAAAGTTTCTGTATTAACAAGAAATGATGCGTTCAAGTCCCGGACACTGCCTCACCAGCTTTGGTTCTCTTATGCACCAATTTCAGTGACCAGAGTTCCATGTCATCAAGCCGCACTCAACAGATGTATGCATTCAACTGGATACGGAATCACCTAGAGGAGCACCCAGAGACCTCCCTCCCAAAGCAAGAGGTGTATGATGAATACAAGTGAGTGTGTCATCTTCAGTGTGGGAGTCAGGGGAGGTGACGGGGAGTACGTATGAATGACCTTTTTAATCTCATGGCTGATTCTCTTATTCTACAGGAGCTATTGTGACAATCTCGGCTACAATCCACTGAGTGCAGCAGACTTTGGAAAGATCATGAAGAATGTCTTTCCTAACATGAAGGCACGTCGACTGGGCATGAGGGGCAAATCCAAATATCCTTTGATTTTGATGAAACGATCAGCAAAAGCGTTTGTCTTTCAGCTGAAAAGCTAATGTTTGGCTTTGAAGTTAGTTTTTTACGCTTCCTGACAGATTTGCAGAGTAACTTCTTTTGTCGATGGATAGATTAGAAACAGTTTCAGTGAAAGATATGGACAGAATCAGTGTAAAGTCAGCATCAGCATATTGTAATCATTTCTGTATCCACAGCCATTACGTTTCAGACGCCTTAACTCCTTCTCACATACTGTTATAGTGGGTTAAGGAAGAAAGCTTTTGTTCACATGCCGTCTTTACCCAATCTGGATCTGCAGAAATCTGGTGATGGGGTAAGTTTCATCATAAAAACCTTCAACTTGAAGTTCATATCTAGTTAGACTTTAAACCATTGGAATGCTCATCTACACGCTGCGCTGTCTGACTGTAGTGTGAGCTGATGGAGTCGTCGGGTCAGTCGCCGAGCGCTGAAGATGAGATGAGATCTGCAGCCTGCGGACTGGTGTGTGAGTGGGCTCAAAAGGTCCTGAGTCGTCAGTTTGACAACGTGGAGGACCTGGCCCGCTTCCTGCTCAACAGCCACTACATTGGTACTAAGTCCATGGCTGCACTCACTGTTATGACTGGCACACCCACAGGTAAAGATGTTCTCTGATCTGATGTTGTGTTATTATACTGTCGTCTGTCATATCTTTGCTGCTTCTTTGCCTTGATTTGCTTGATCATACCTGGACATCATGTTTTACAAGTTAAAAGCTTAAAGATTTGAAAAAGTACTTTCCTAGTCTTATTTTAGGTCAGTTTAATCGTGATTCAGCTGTTTGTAAGACATTTTTCATGTTACACATGCTTATAAAGGCATTGTAGACAGTTGCACTAAGTTATTATTTATTCCAGGGGATTGGTTTACTGTATGTGTCTGCATCTCGCTGTCTGTGCTAGTTTTGATAGATGTTTAAAATAATATGATAAATTATTCATTATCGCACTTGCTCTTGGATTAAATACAATTTAAAACCTAATATCAACCAACAATCCCCTATGAAACCACATTTACATTTGCCACATTTTATTTATATACTCACGAATTTGCACACACTAATTGAAATATATCCCCTAAATATGCCTGATTTTTAATACAATTAGATAAAATTAAATTAAAAAAATCTTTGCCAAAACTTGATGGGCTCTTTGTTGGAAAAAAACAAACAGACAAAACCAACAGAAAGGGGCCAAAAACATTATCTCCTAAGAGAAACAAAAAATTAAGCCCATCTTTAATAAATAATTTCAATGATTTGCTGGCATATTTATATCAGTGAGTGATATGGCGTTATCAGGCAGTGTGGTGACAATAGTCAAAGAAAGACTTTTGTATATGGGTTATTTTCCATTTTTTTATCTGTTTCGAAAGTTCGAAACCCTTGATAATACTGTTCATAATATTATCCTTTGTACATGTGGCACAGAGAGCTACTCATCATAATTCCTAACATTTTTCTTCTGTTGACAGGAATGAAGACGCCGACTCCTGTCTCTGCGTTCGTGCCCACAGCTGAGGCAAACTCCTTCCAGCCACAGGTGAAGACCCTGCCCTCGCCCTCTGTTGATGCAAAGCAGCAACTGCAGCGAAAGATCCAGAAGAAGCAGCAGGAGCAGAAGCTCCACTCGCCCCTGCCCAATGAGTGCCAGGTCAAGAGAGCAGAGGCCAGCACCCCTGGCCCCACCATTCCCTGTGGCAGCCCTGCTATGCTCTCCCCGCAGCCCACAATAGGCATCGTCGTAGCAGCTGTCCCCAGCCCAGTCACGGTATGGGGCTGAATTTTTCCCACTTATTGTGTTGAGGTATATTATTGATTCAATGGGCCTAAATTCAGTATTATTTTCTCTCTGTATTTCTTCCAGGTACAGAGAACCAGGCAGTTAATGACATCGCCCAGCCCTGTAGGGACAGCGGAGGGAAAAGTGCTGCCTGTGAACTTCCAAGTGGTCACTCAGTCTATTAAGCAGTCCCCCAAAACTCCCCAGAATATCTCGGCCAGTCCAGTGGGTGACCGTCTGGCGCGACACAGCACGCGATACGCTCAAATCCTGCCCAAGCCCTCTGCCACCAGTGCCATCACGCTGCGCTCACCCCCCACCCTCCTCATCACCAACAGCCCCATAAAAACTGTGATGCCCACTTCCCACGTGAGCTCCATGAATGTGGTGAAAATGACGGCAATCGCTCTGGCTCCCAGCAGCAGCAGCAGCAGCACAACTGTGCGTCCCGCCTCGGCAGGTGTGACGACCATGGCTGCCTTGGATGATTCCCAACAATCACACTCGGCCATGTCTCATTCTCCTGCAGTCAGGCCCAGTGCCCCAGCCCTCACTCTGAACTTCTCCACAGACTTTAGAGCGGTGTCTGACGCTAGAAACGACAATAACCCCACATCTGGCTCAGAGAGAACTGCTACTGGGGTCAAAGAGGAGAGAGTGGCCAAGTTCAGGGCTGCCAGTGAGCCAAGCTTCCTTGTTAAGTGTTCTCTGGGACCAGATAGAGGGTTAAGGATAAAAAGTGACCCCACATCGCCTCCCACCTCTGTAGCTGTAGCTGGGACTCAGGACAGCAATAACAGTAACTGCCATGACAGTACTTTGTACTTGACTGTTGATAATCATAACTCCAATGGAAACACATCCTCCAATGGGTCATCCGCTGTTACTCCAATGTCAAAAGATCCCTGCTTAGATGCTAAAAGCCCCCGAAAGCGCACAGGCCCAGTCGGGGAGACCCACGTAATTCCTGTGAAGAGGGTGTTTATCTCCCAGCAGCCAATGGCTGTAATTGACAATCTAAAATCTGGCATTGGTGCTGCAATGAAGAGGATCCCTCGCCCGGGAACCCCTGCCAGACCAGAGAGTGCCCCCTGCAAAGTGACTGTGAAACACACAACCATTGGGCCCACGCAGATCCTCGCACTCTCCGACTCGCCCATCACACACACAGAGGGCTCCCAGACTGTTGTCAAACCCCAGGCCTTGGTTGTGAAACCGAATGACCACTCTCTCAGCACTAACACCAGCACCGGGGCAGCTGGAAACAACCCGTCCGATCAGGCCTTGCTACAGCAGATCACTGGGGACCCCCGGGCCATACCAGCCAACTCAGGAGCACACAAAGCCTCTGTGATGAGTGACTTAAAGAGCACAATATGGGAGGAGGGACCGCTTGATGAGCTTCGAAAGCAGGCGTTTGCTCAGCAGATACCACCAGAACACAAACAAGCCCCTACTGACCAACTTTCCCTTATAGCTCAACCCCCTGAGACCTCAGGCCAGCTCACGCTCACACAGGAGATGGTTGACTTTGCAGGTTCTCAGCCCAACATGGACTACTTCCCGTTCAACGATGACGACATGACCCAGGACAGCATTGTGGAGGAGCTAGTGCAAATGGAGGAGCAAATGAAGCTGAAGGGTCTGTTTAGTAGTTGTGTTGACGTGTCTCTACAAGGCCAGTCAGCCAGCAACCAAGGCTCTATCCTGAACGCTCACCAGGCCAACACTACCTTCTACCACTCTGCCCACAGTAGTACCACTCCCGTCCAAACTCCCACTCCGACGCCGACACCGACCCCGACTCCCACGCCCACTTCCGAAATGACGCTCGGGCACAGCATGGCGAGAGAGAGCCCCTGCTCCCGCATGAATCCTATCACCCCTGTGGATGGAGCCATGGGTCGCCACACACCTATCAGCACTCCACTGTCCAACTGCAGCAGCAGTGTCCCCCCTAGTCCAGTGGAGTGCAGGAACCCTTTTGCTTTCACTCCCATAAACTCAAGTATAACAGGTTACCATGATGCCAGTATTGTCTCCAGCAGTCCTGTAAAGCCCATGCAGAGGCCAATGGCAACACATCCTGACAAGGCCAAACTGGAGTGGATCAACAACCGCTACAACAGCAACTCTGCCAGCCCTCTATCCAACCACAGTATTGGTATTCTGCCCAGCTACCAAGACCTGGTAGACGACCAGTTTCGCAAGCCACATGCTTTTGCAATTCCCGGCCAGTCATTTCAAGTCCAGTCGAGACCAGATGCTGCTCACTTTGGCCGCTTGACTCCCATTTCTCCAGTGCAGCAACAGCCACAACAACAACAGCAACAACAACAAACACCACAGCAGCAGCAGCAGCAGCAGCAGCAGCAGCAGCTGGTGACAGGTGTAACTACTCCCACTAAACAGGAGAGCTTTGCTGTGCCTGCACCGTTAGACAACAAAGCATCAACCTCATCTGCGTCCATCACTTTCCGCTGCCGCAGTGTCAGCCCGGCAGTGCGCCAGAGGAACTTCAGCGGCAATACCGGCCCTCTGACCACCACCACGAATACCAGCACCACCACCCGTGCTGTGGTTTCTCCCTTTAACTCTCCCATCACCTCTGAGGTGCTCAGCATCCTGTCCAACAGCCAGACAGTCAGCTCTGTCCACAGCATGGCCCAGCGGAGTCAGTCTGTACCTCTGAACATCATGATGCAGAGTGAGATGCTGCCCGTGCAGGGTCAGAGCAACACCACAAAAATTACAAACGTCCTTCTCAGCAAGATGGAAGCAGATGGGGATGATTCTGTCCGTGGCCTGGGAATAAACAACCTCCCCTCTAACTATACGGCCCGTATGAACCTCACACAGATCCTGGAGACGACTCCTGGCTTCACTGGGGGGACTGCTCACCAGACTCAGCTGCCTGTCGGCTCAAGCCCTGCTGCCTTCGAGCTCCAGCAACACAGTTACCTCACCACTGGCAGTGGAGAACAGGTGACTTTCTCTACCGGGGACAGCCAAGCACAAGCAGGGCCTGGTGAGCAAGACCACCAGCAGCAGCAGCAGCAGCAACAGCTGCAGCTCCAGGAGAATCCTGTGCAGACACAACCACAGCTCCTCCTCCAGAGCACACAACAGCAGGAGGCGGAGGACGAGCAACAGCAGCTGGATTTCAACAACACTGTTAAGGACTTGCTGGGGGACGATGGTCTCAACCCCAGCTCCCAGTTGGTGGGTCAGGTAGCCTCGGAGCTCAACGCCGTGGCGTCTGACTTCTCGAACGACATCAGACTGACCTCAGATCTGTCCAGTAGCATCACTGACCTTAACACATTGGACACCAACCTGCTGTTTGACCCAAACCAGCAGCAGGAACAATATGAAGATTCAACACTGGAAGAACTGAAGAACGACCCGCTTTTTCAGCAGATATGCAGTGATACTGTGAACTCTGGTTTCGACTGGCTAGAAAGCAAAGACCAGCCTACCACAGTAGAGATGCTGGGCTAACGATATCTTTTACTCTGTATGGTTTCCGTTCTGTTGTTTGTTTGGTGCATATGTAGTATATCTGTTTTGAAACTATAGTTTGTTGGGATTTGTCTGGACTTTGCCATCCGTTCTGTTAAAAGTGCCAGGCGTACCAGAAAATCTCTCCTACTGACGTTTAGTTACTTCTCTCCTTTTACACTTGTCACCTGGAGTTTCAGTACTGAACCACTTTTTCTCCCTCATCAGAAATCAAGAAGCGTAAGAATTTGGTGGCAGCATGCACCTACGAGAGCAGATCTGTATGGTATCAACATAATGAGGAACGTAATCTTCCATGTTATAGCCAATCAATAATGCAATATTTGTATTTAATGAACACTTCAAGAAAGTGAGATGGGTAGGAAATTTGGCACAAAAGACTTCACCAAAAAATGTATGCTGTTGTATACTATTTTCAGTGTGTGCAGTTCAAGATCAACCAAATGGAAACAATATTGGGATTGTTGTATATGCACATAATAGTTGTAGTACATTTGCCTGCCATATCGGAATATGAAAAAGGGCGGCATCTTACCGCTGCCAGGTGCTGAATTTATGACATAATCTTTATACTTTTATCATAAACCAAAATCAGTGGTAAACTGATTCACATCTGAGCATTGTCCGCAAGTGAAATTTTCTTAAAACCTATACTTCTTGTACTGTTTAATATCTTATAAAGGGAGTAGATGAATCAGTAGGGAGACGATGGGAATTCAGGCCTCTTTGCGGACTATACATGGAAAGGAATCAACAACTGGCTGCCTTACTCCCCAAAGTCCAAGGCCTTATGCCATCTTTAGAGAGACTGTATATAGTATAATGTTAAGATATCTTCAGAACCATCCAGAGCTTCATCATATCAAGGCAGCTGTTACTGTGATATTTTCAGTACTATTTCTTATTCTGTTTGTTTTTTTGTTTTTTTGCAGTTACAATATAGACGCGTATTGTACAGGCAAACAACTACACTCTGTGTGCCCTTAACCAGTGATGGATTTAGAGGAATTGAATATGCTGTCATTTCATGAAAACACACAGCAGGCACATGTCATAGATTTTACTGGCATGCTATACTCCCAGCTCGGATAAGAATATAAACGGTATGGAGAAGGCTTACTTACAGAAAAAAAAAAGCTGAAGGCTGACGTGTTTGATTTGATGTCATTTTGAGATCAAGCAGAGGCGAAATCATTATGTTTGTGGAGATCCAGCCTTATTTCCATACCAAAGATGATCTGTTTGAATAACATGAAGAGATTATTACACGTAGAGACACTCCTGGCAAACAACAGGAAACGAGCAGCGTCTGACGATATATTGCATTTAAGGAAAACGATTAAGTTGCAGAAATCTTATGTACAGTATGTAAATTTGTGAAATGGTCACTGTCCTATGTTTTATAGGTAACCATGGACCTGAAAGCATGTTGAAACCATCACTGCTAGCCAGGTAGGCGCTGTGATACAGTAGGATGCTTGCTTGAGTTTTTGGGCTATTGTCAATGTTGTATAAGTCATGTTTAAGCTCCATCTGTAAATAGGATAGATACATAGAGATTTGATGTATCAAGACACTATATTATGGCCATTATTCTAGCTAAGTATGTGCCACTGAAAAGAGAAAAAAAAAGCTTAACAGATCTATAGTCGGCAAGATACTGTATGTTGTGTGTTACATTTCTGGCTCAATGTGTCGTAAAAGTAATGCTGTCTGGTCTCGCTTGCTGATTTTAATTTGTATTATTTTCTATTCAAAGATAAATAGGTCTCTGCGGTTGCAGAAGTGATGTGCGCTTTGAGCAGGATCAATAGCATGGTTTTTAAAAAAAAGTTGTGATACTGTTAGCTGGTTGCAAACATCTCTGTGACAGACATTGTGCTCAAAGCCTTTCAGCAGACACTGGAAAAAAAATACTCATGTTTCAACAAACTTTGGAGGTTCACATTATTGCACTAAATTTTTATGACACATCTTTATGGACAAATGTAACGACGGATGCCCGCAAAAAAAAAAAAAAAAGACAAGATGAGTAAGGAAATTAACTGAACGGTCAGAAAATGACTAATTGTCTTGTAGCAAAATGTGCATTAATCTCAGTGAGATACACATTTCTTACTCATTCTCATACATGAGAATTTAAAGCATAGAGGGGGAAAAAAGTTAAATAACCTTTTAAAACCTACATGCTCATTATGTTGATAAATGATTGTACGCACGCATGTGTGATGACTTATGTTGTACTTTGTATCCTTGGTAACCACTGTCTTCTGTGATTTTGGGCAGGTTCTGTTAACCAGACTGGCAGTGCTAGTTTTATGAGTTACATTGTTGTGTGTTGTTTACTAAGTTAATGTTGTTCTATATGTTATGTTGACAACTGTCTCCTGTTGATTTTACATATTCTTATTTTGCTAAATGCGTTTGTGAAGAAATTTAACATTTTTCTCTTTTTTTATTTTAACAATAAGGCACTGATATTTGAATATGAATGAAGGAAATGCACCTCTTAATGTGTACAGGAGCTCCATCAAGTGGTGACTGATTCTTTACCTTTGACTGACCCAGAACCAACTCTGTTCGACTCTCTTGTCCATTTTTACCAGTTAAAAAAACCCTCCTCTGTGGTGTTGTCTGGTGTACTGCTTAATGTACAGTAGCTTGTTAATATTGCAAACGCGTTGTTTCTTTTTTTTCAATGGAAAGTACTCACTGGTGAGATTTTTAAAGTGGTTTTAAAAGCCAATAAACTTTTTTAAAGAATGTTCTTGTGTGTTTATGTGCTGATCATTTTGTATTTTTATTGCGGTAAATAAAAAAGAAAGAGAAATGAACCTTGCAGGACTTAGTTGTCATTGTAGATTAATAATATTCATACTATGCATTAATAATTTAATTGGTTTATTTATTAGCTTAACAATTTCTATATTAAGTTGCAGTGATCATGTCATTTCAGGATATTAAACCTGGATCTGTCTCTAAATGCAAATGATAAAAAGACAAAAGCTACATTTTGGACTGTTGCAACTTTATGACACAATGCTATTGATTTTTCCAGATGTTATGGTAATACTGATGTTTATTTGTTTTTGGTCACACACTGCACGCTTTTAATGTCTTATCAGTCAAGTCTATGCAAATGCAAGCTCTCCATCAGCTCTTGACATGAGGTCAGAGGTCATCAGCTCTTCAAATGACCTCTGAGGTCAGCGGGGGGTGGCCTCTCCTAGAGACACGCACCAGCCAATCAGAATCCAGCTCGCTGGCCCCCTGCTCTGCTTTCCCATGGCCTTGTGATATTCATAACATGTTAATGACCTTAACCCTATTGATCACCGCCTGCCTAGCGCTAACCCCGACCTCCGCAGAACAACATTAGCCATCGTGAGTCGACAAATTTCACAAGGAATAACTGATCATGTTTCCTGTTTGTACACTCTTTATTTGAGTTACTGACAGACAATAGATCTCAATGAGAGTAAGGAAATATTTTGTGTCCACAAAAATAGAATATTAGGATTTTTTTATCTGTGAACTGATGCATGTCAATAAAACAATGATAAACATCCATTGCTGGTAAGCTAACATTTTTCTTTAAAAAGTGAATGTAATTTAAATACATAATACTATATGCATATGGTTCTTACTAAATTTAGAATAATTAATAAACTGATCTCAAAATCTATAGGTGATGCATTGACTACACTACTGAAACACAAAACTAAACCACATCTTCCGATAGGTGAAAGTAGTATTACTAATAGTATTACTAATACTATAATAATTTAATACTTAGATAATAATCGTTATACTATTAGTCACTCTTGTAGGTGTGTATGCATCTTAACCTGATTCGACTTTGGGTTTACTTTTTAACTATCCTTGTGTTACAGATGTTGTATTGATAACTTGTGTTTGTGACTCTTAATCTGGTTTGGTTTTACCTAAATTATTCCTGTGTTTATTCATGATGTATTATAAATTGTCAAGATAGGCCAGATTAAATAAAAACTATTATTATTGTTATTAATATTATTATTATTAGTAGTAGTAGTAGTGGTAGTAGTATACAAGTGTTGCATTTGCACAAACCAGATACACAGAATAGATCAAATTACTCTCTGGTCCCAGAGTAATATTAACAAAATATTGTTTTGTGTGTCCATTCAGTATAGTTTCCTTTTGTAAAAATCTAAGGCTGTAAATAACATATTAAAAAATAGAAGCTATTGAGTAAATGTATCACAGGATTCTATGTACCTAAGCATTAGTTTTGAGCGTTTGAGTTATAACTATGTCTTATAGAATGGATGATTAGATCAATAGTTAGCTCTAATCAATACATAATTACACTCTGCGCTCCTTATTTGATTGGTTAGTGAAGTGTGGAGGTGCATGTTTGATACAGAATTCCCCTCAAATCATTACACAACCATTCGTAGATATTATTTAGAGTAAGACTTAAATAGTATCATTTAAAAGACACAACAGATCTCCCTCTCTGAACGTGATGACTGAATTTACCTGTGCCATCGGGCGGTTGTTCTGCTGATGCAGCACGACCGATCTCACAGCTGGAGCCCATTGTAGTGCTGCTGAATGAGGGCCGGGAGACGGGGAGGGTCATTGTCAAAAGGCACGGTCGCTGGATCAATATTTGAATTCATTAGGCAGCTGACGTGCAGCCATCAATACCTCTTCATAATTACCAGGTCCTGCAGGAGGAGCAGATGCTGTTCAGTGTGACCTTATTACCACTGGCCTTTGGTGACTGATAATTCACTGTCTTCATCTTGTTTTGTTTGTTTAAATATCAGATAAACAGGAAAGAAGATCTCACAAATCTAAGTTGCTACATGGGAAATCAGTCATTAATCACTGATGGGTTCGCACTTTGAAAATCACTGTATGTAGAGACGTCCTCTGTGGACCCGATAAGACGTTGATGTTTATTTTCATTTCAGGTTCAAATAATGTGTTAAAAAATGACTTGATCCAAAACAAATCGGATAAACTCATAAAGCCCAAGATCAAAACATTGTCACAGGCCTTTAAAAATTATAAAACATCTCCTAGTCCAATCCTTAAATCACTCACTATTTTAACGGGGGGAAAAGAGGAGAACCTCGGAATAGAAAAGCAACAGAGTTGGGATCCCTTTTCAGATGGGTAATAATTCCTGAAATACAAAGTAGGCAGGAAAAACAACATGGAGAAACAGAATCCTAATATGATCCGTATAAAGTTCAAAACGTGTGGAAAATAAATATCAAGCAACTTTTGTGGGACCTGACACCTGAACCTTTGTTTATGCAGAGTCTCATTTAGACTGATAAATGCTAAACTATAGGGAGAGATCTTTTAACTAGTTATGTAAACACAACATCACAGCAAGTAGACAAGAGCTGAAGCGATGAACTGATCAGTCAGTCAACAGAAGAATTGTCAACTGCTATTTTAATTTTCAGCTATCTTGATACAGTTAATCGCCTTTTTGTCATGTTTGTCAAGTAAATATAATGAAAGCGTGCGATGAACCGTATGAATGTAAACAAATCATTCTGGGGTTTTTGGACTGTTGGTTGTAAAACACAAGACATTTTAAGACATCTGTGATAGATGGTTTATAACGTTTCATAGAATTGTTTCATTGATTGATCCCAAAAATAATGACGAGATTAATCAATAATAAAATGAATCATAAGAACAATATGACAGTTTAGTCACATAACAGTGACCAAAGACAAACGCATACATAAAAGAAGCAAAAGCCAAGGATGCAAACAGACTGTGTGTAAAAATGTACAACAATAATTCAAATGGAGAAGCTGTGGGGTGCCTTCAAGTGCAGTTTAATGAGTTTCTGTCAATGTTCCCAGTTATTAATATCAAAGTAAGAATTGTGAGGTTAATAAGGCCACGGCAAGTTTGGTTATAGTATTATATCTGAGGTGAACCTCTGATTACATCTGTCCTGGCGGATTCAGCTCCACATGAGGATGAGGAACTTGGCCTAACCAGAACTACTTCTTCCCTGAACCTAACCTTAACCTGAACACAACCGTACTCCATCATGACACGTCTACACTCAAATTGTAATGACTTATGCCCCCTTAGTGTGACTTTTTAAACAGACTACAACATGAGTAACACCACCACCTCACACACACACATTGGTTTGTGCAACTATCCACTAGGACTTTGCATTAACTTCCATTCATTGTGGCCAGCCTAACCAAAACCTCAGCCATGACCAATTCATGCCTAACACTAACCTTACCCTAATCACAATTCACATCTTACCCTGAACCGTAACCAGTTCATCAGAAATTTAGTTTTGCCTCATCAGGACTGTTTTTGGTCCCCATGAGGTTTACTGGTGCTGATAGGGTCAGAGTTTAGAGGTAACACAAATAAATAACACACACACTCATTGACATAATGTATTCCCTAGCCCCTTACCCTACAACAACCCTTTAAGTTATTAAGGAACAACCACAATGTCCTCACACACACACACACACACACACACACACACACACACACACAGACACAGACACACAAACACATTTGTCTAATATCTGTGAAGACACTCGTTGACATAATGTGTTCTCTAACCTTAACCATCACAAATAGAGGCCTGACTCTAACCCTATACAACCCTTTGAATTTGAGAGAAACACCCAAAATGTCCTCACAGTGATGATATTGAACCAAAAGTATAGGACGACAAACACACACACACACACACACACACACACACACACACACACACACACACACACACACACACACACACACACACAGAGAGAGAGAGACAGCGCATGCGTCGGAGGGGAGGGGGTGGAGGGGGTCGCCGGCTCCCCGGGTGCAGCGGTCGCTCCTCGCCGGCAGCAGCAGAAGCTGTCCTGTGGATCTACGGTGAACACGCAGGACGCAGCGAGCGGCGCCGGTCGTGGTGGTGGTGGTGGTGCTTCGGAGGAAATGAGCCAACTCTCCGGATAAATGACCAAGTTTAAGATGAGGGTGTTCCAGCGGTGGCTGCTGTTTGTCCTCTTCATACCTCTGTCGAGTAAGTGTGTTGTTTTTGTTTTTGATGGTATCGTGGATAGTGTGTGTGCTCAGTCCTGGTGGGTTAGGGCTATCTCTCTCTGTGTGTGTGTGTGTGTGTGTGTGTGTGTGTGTGTGTGTGTGTGTGTGTGTGTGTGTGTGTGTTCACTACATACATATAACATCACCACTGAAACACACGCATCACAACCTGATCACAACTATAGTGTTCCAAGAAAACATGACTACTGCGGTTGCTTTGACATTTGTGTCGATAAGTTATATTTTTCCAGCCTCATCAACATAAAGTTATCCTTACTATTATGTGCCTATTACTATGATGTACTATCAGGTTGCTGATATAATTTAGAGAATAAGCGATGCAGAATAAGATGAGCATTTATCTTTACATTTTCTGTTTGTTTTTTTAATATTATTTTCAAGTTTTGTACATTTCTGTGTATGCTTTTTATTTATAGTACATGTGCATATTTTTTATGTAGCACCTGATATGCATATAGCCTGTCAGGATATACAGCTGTCCTTGTCATCCAATACTCACAAACATAAACATAAAACTATTTTCTAATGTTATTTTCTTTTAATTTTAGTTTCAAGCTCTATATATGTTCGTAGTGTTTCTGTTATCTTTTTATCTGTAATACATTGTGTAGCACTTATTGTGTATATATATATATATATATATATATATATATATATATATATATATATTATGTAGTACCTGATATATATGGCCTGTCAGCATATACAGCTGTCCTCCACCATTCAGGAACATAATAAAAGTCTTTACTAATGTTACCTTTGTCTTCCTCCAGGTGTTGTGTGTTTCAGCGAGTTGTCCTTATCACAGAGCCCAGTGATGTTACTGCACTACCAAAGGACCCTGCTGTCTTGGACTGTCAGGCCCACGGGCAGCCGCCGGTCACCATCAGGTGGCTGAAGAACGGAGTACGGTTGGCAGAAAGCGAGCACATACAGTTTCTGCCTAACGGCTCCCTGTACATACCAAAGATTAAGCATACCAAGGAGGATTCAGATGAAGGATTCTACCAGTGCCTCTCACAGAACAAATATGGAGCTATCCTAAGCCAAAGATCACGTCTGACTATCGCAAGTAAGTATGGAGCAAAGGGTGAGAGGAATTCCCAGGGGCTACAGGACGGACTTTATCCCTCAGTTTACACTGTTGAGGCCGAGGTGAAATGGGTTAAAGTTGTTGGTGATATCTACTATGTGGTGTCATCATGAAGGCATTAGAATAGCAAGTTCATGGGTTATTAACCTGGAGATGGGAAGCAGATGTACCCCGCCCCTCTCTTCTTTTTTTTCTTTACTGAGTAAAGTGTGGGGTTCCATGTCCCTGGAAGTTGTTCAGACTTCACTGTGCTGGAGTTTAAAGCTGCCAGGCCAGTTAAAGGGACATTTTAAGAGACAGTTAAAGATTGATGGAGAGTCTATCTCAAAGCTCATAAATACTCCATAAATAGTCAGCGCTGAGTCGGACCGCACTGTCTTTTCCTTGTTTTGAGGAAAAGTACAACTTGAACTTGTATGAAAGTGCTCAGGAAACATGTGCAAAAATAGAAATTAGCCTTCTCTCTCTGGCTAGTGGGGTCACATTGTCACTGCAGGCCGTAGCCGTGTGATTGCTGAATGGTCTGCTACACAGAGGAATCCCTGAAAGGCCATTTGCCTTTTAGCCTTTGTTGGGAGTGCCCCTGACTGCCCCAGAAGAAAAGGCTACGTTTTCAGGGCATTTGTTTGTCCACTTATCAGTGGACAGGACAGCTGTGTCTATTCACTGGGCCTGGTCTACCATGGCCTCTCTTCACAAGTCTTGGAAGGGATATCCCATGATTTGTGTCATGGAAACTGGCAAGTCCTCTGAAAGTCCGCTGAAGTCCGCTGATTTTGACAATGACACTGAGGATACCAAATAACACATTTTGGGCTGTGTGTCTCAACATTGCAAATTGAATAAGAACTAGATGAAACTAGAATGCAGGAAGATATTTTCGAAATTCAAAAATACAAACGTGAAAATAAACCCGAGCAGTAGTTTCACACCACACACTAACTCCCTGACAGTGTGGTTGCAACTGTTGGTGTATTAAAGGACAAACAAACTTGACTATGCCATGAGAACAGAAAAATCCTCAAATGTCAAGTTTGGTCTGGGGTCCAGCCTTTGTCAGTGAAAGGGTTAAAGGTTTTTGGTCAGCTGTAGGTGGGGAGTGGAGGATGGGCCTCTGCTGTTCTCCCCTTCTGTCCAGAGGTCCTGGGGGGTCAGGGGTCAGCAGGGAAAGGCTTTGTGATGTCACCGTTCTGCTCTGCCCGGGCCGCCCTGCTGTTCTTTCTCCGATCCCACAATCCCTTTCACTGCACCAGCCCCTCTGTTGCCCTGTCAAGCAGAGCCCTTTTGTTCAAGAAAGGCTGCAGTTTGTCAAGCGAAAGAACGGACCTGAAATTCTGCAGTAAATAGTGTTTGCAAAAGCATGTTTACATTCAGGACGTGTTTTTTCTTGCAGTCCAAGGGAGACATCGCCACTTTCAGCACTTCCTAGATTTACATAGGGCGTCAGTTATCTGTCATAAAATTTCCTCAATATTTGCATAAATAAGTTTATGTGTTCTGTATGTGCTTTGCTGATGGTTATCATTTTTATAAGATTTTGTAGAGGTTAGAAACAACACAAGTCTCACAGGCTTCTCTTTTGTGGACTAATGGTAAACTGGCTTCGATCTCTTGTCCAGTTTGGGCTAAAATTGAATGCACCGGGGGTTTGCGGCGAACTCTGACCTCTTTAGAGAAACCTTTGTGATGTTTGACCCAGACATTGATTTGTTCTTTACAACAGAGGTGACCAAATTAGCAGATCGGTCTGCGTAGGCCACACCCACCATCTACATCTCTGTCCCCAGCCAGAGTCAAGATTGTCCCTGGTCACTCAGATGAGAGTAAACAACATGTTATTTAGCTTCTTCCTGAGGATTTGTCATGATGCTCACCAGTGAGGGCTGCTGTCAGAAGATTGACCAGGATGTTTTTGCCTCCAAGCGGGCGACAGCCAGTGGCCGGAGGCATTATTTTGTACTCACCCTGAACCTGAACTTAAACCTACCACAATTTCCTCCGAATATTTTACAAACAAACCACAATTTAATTTATTCTAACCACCTACTGCACTTCACATAAACTGAGTTACCAGTGCATGTGTGTAGTATTGATGAGATTAGCTCTTAAATTAAAGGATTGCTCTTTAATTTGGACGTCCCAAAGCTCCAGATTTAAATGTGGAGTTTCAGTGGGAGAACAGGGTATTGATTTTCTTTAACATGATATTGACTTCCTTCCTGTGAGTGAGGGGGAAGGGAGAGAGTTATCACCTAAATGAATGAAGGTCACTGTTCATATCTTATGCAGCGTGCTCCATATTAATGCAGATCAGGGGTTTCTAATTTGTGGTGATTATTGAAAGACCTTATACAACATAAACAGCACAGGAACAGAGGGTGACTCAGCCAACTTTGCACTGCTCTTTCAGTTATTGTAAAACAAGTATATTTATATTTAATATTATACACATCACAGTTATATAGTTTATATGCATAGCTTATGCTTATAAGCATAGCTGTGAAATAAGTATGATATTACATCAAATTGCAATAGCTTGCCATCGAGTAGTGTGACAGTCTTCTGTAAGAAATGGGTTTACCCTTGTCTTACACTGTTGTTTTTCATATTTTCTATTCCTCGTGGTTGCTCACAATCCTTCTTATACAAAGGGAATTGATTGTTTTTTATCTATAACAATGCATCATTCAGTGTCATTCTTCTATTGATTGAATTGAGCGGCCCAGCTGGTCAGTATGGGACCCGATAGCTCATCTGCACAAAAGCAAGATCACGGAGACTTACGGAGATCAATTCCTTTCATAGAAGCAGTTAACATCCATCAAAGTCATTGCTGTGCATGCATAATGTATAATGTTTACTCAGGAGTGGGAGAAAATACTATATTTAAGTGTGGGACAATCACGAGCAACTGTGAAGTACATTTGAGTAAATAATCATGATGAATATCCAATTCAGAAGGCCACTCCTAAAGACCCATGAATGGTCAAATAGGTTGTTAAAGTTCTCTGTGCAGCTGAAAGTTCTGGCTTTGGTTTCTTATTAGTTTTTCTCCACAGGTATCTCAAAGTTTCTGTTGCATCCTGTGCCTGTGGTGGTGACTGAGGGGTCAGTGGCACGTTTCTCCTGTGCAGTCCCCTCCAGCCCTCCTGCCGCCATCACGTGGGAGCTCAACCAAAGCACGTTACCACTTCAGACAGACAGGTACCTGCACACATGAGTTGTTTTAGATAGAAGCCAAATTGGCCGATATATCAGTACTGAAAATGATTTACTCCTCAATAGTGATATCACCATTGGCCCACAAAAATCCAAAGCGGTCTGGCTCTAGTTTTAGACACCGTCGTAATGTTGCCTTTATGTGTTTGTAGAATTACGGTTCTGCCCAATGGAGTTCTTCAAATTCACAATGTTCAGCTGGAAGATGCTGGACAGTATCGATGTGTGGCAACGAACATCGGTAGCCGTTTGAAGAGTAGAGAAGCCACGCTGACAGTCAACCAGGGTAAAGAGACTTCATCTGTTAAAACCATCATACTGGAAAATAAACCATCACACTGTTTGGACAACTCTGAATTCATTTTCCGAAATGTTCCCATGAAAGGTGCAGGTCGTAAACCCCGTCAGAGGCCCCAAATCATTGCTGGACCTCAGAACGTCACTATTTCTCTTCGCAAAACTGTGGTGCTGGAGTGTGTGGCCACGGGGAACCCCTGGCCCATCATCTCCTGGAGCCGGGCCGACAGCAAACCAATCGATGTGTACAATGCCAAAGTTCTGGGCAACGGGAACCTGCTTATTACTGATGTCAGCTCCAAGCACAGTGGAGTCTACCTCTGCAGGGCCACCACTCCTGGAACCCGCAACTACACTATTGCTGCAGCCAACATCACAGTTCTAGGTACTGTAAACTCTCATCTCAGAGGTCTTCACACAGCCTCTTCTGTCTAGTTCTTCTGTTGCATATTCTATAACACAACAAAACACTGAGCAGATGTGAAACATTTTTTTATACAATTACATTACTTTTCTCTTAAACCTCTGTTTCAGAACCGCCATCCATTGTCGAGAGGCCTGAGAGCCAAACCCGTCCAAGAGCAGGCACTGCCAGGTTTATGTGCCAAGCGGAGGGAGTGCCCCCGCCACGCATCAGCTGGCTGAAAAACGGAGAACAGGTTCACTTAAATGGGAGGATCAAAATGTATAACAGGTATTATACAACAAGAGTGGTGTTCCCGAGCAAACACAACATAATAAGTGCCATGAAAACAGACGTCATTGAGTACATTTTCTGTGTTTTTTTTGTTCGCAGTAAATTGGTGATTACCCAGATCATCCCTGAGGATGACGCCATCTATCAGTGCTTGGCAGAGAGTGAACAGGGCTCTGTGCTGTCCTTGGCTCGCCTTATCGTTGTCATGTCCGAGGACCGGCCCAGTGCACCGAGAAATATCCACTGCAGAGACAATCTCAAGCTCTGCTATCTTACTGGCCTGGGAGAGGCCGCTCTACAATGCGGACAAAGTCATTGCCTACTCCATCCACTACATGAAGGCTGAAGGTGAGAGGAGTAATCCAGTCACTTAGGATTTGGGGAACTGGGAATGATAAAGGTGTGAAGAGATGCAAGATGACAGTCAAACACAAGTGGCTGTGGATAGGGAGGTAGAATGTGTCGTCCGCTAATGGGTCGGTGATTTGATCCCCAGCTCCTCCGCAGCTCATTCTTCATGCAGTAAAAGGGACACGGTAGCTTTTTAAAAGTCTAGCAAAGGACTAATGCACGGATATAATTAACTCAGACCATTAAATTTAGAGTTTTCTATCAAGCCTCTGTAGTAAACAAGGTATTAGATTGTATTGGGTTTGCTGTAAGAGGCCTGGAAGCAGTTGGGATGCTGTGTGGAGCATTGCACATGTTCTGAACATGTGCAGAGGATGAGTTTGAGTGCGATATGCTTGACAGTCTCCTCCGCTTCAGGATAACCATAACCTATCCCCTAACGTGTTTTCTGGTCTGTTGCATGTCAGGGCTGAACAACGAAGAATACCAAGTTGTCATCGGCAATGACACGACCAGTTATATCGTCGATGACCTTGAGCCTGCTCGAAACTACAGCTTTTACATCGTGGCCTATATGCCAATGGGAGCCAGTCGTATGTCAGACCAAGTCAGTCAACACACCCTGGAGGATGGTAAGCACAGAGCATTGAGAATTCCAGCATTCCTCACAGTAAATCACTTTGGTAGTTAACCTAACATGCATGCAAGTGATTTGTGTACAGACTAGATTTTGAGTGGGATAAAGGGGGATGGGCACACTGTAGTTTGCATATTTTTTCTCGAAAATTCTACTCACTAACAGCTTTTGTTTTTGGATAACAAATAGAAATGTCTAGAGCTTTTTGTATCAAGCATATTGGTGATATCCTTGTCTTCCTGCAGTGCCTTTGCGCACCCCGGAGCTAACTCTGACCAGCCACAGCTCGACAGACATCCAGGTGAGCTGGCAGCTGCTGCCAGCCAAGCTGAGCCGTGGTCAGGTGTCCGCATACAGACTTTCCTATCGCACAGCTTCAGACACCACTGTCACCTCTGTGGAGCTACCTCAGAACAGCACCGAATATCTCCTGGAGAGCCTGCAGCCCGACACCATCTACTTGCTCCGTATGGCTGCAGCCACCCGCGTGGGCTGGTGTGAGCCTTCAGCCTGGACATCGCATCATACACCTAAAGCCTCCAGCAACAAAGGTAAACCTGCAGAAGGCTGAGAATGAAATGTCCTGAAAGCTGGTGATGTAAACCCACATGTCTTTTTTTCTATGTGATCCCACAATGTGGCTGTTTAGTTACTTTTTTCAACTTTTCAACCTCCACCAATGAGGTTATGTTTGTGTCTGCGTTTGGTCTCTTGTCAGTTTGTAAGTTAGCAGAATTATGCAAAAAATAATGGACAGATTATCACAAAACTTGTTGGAAGGGCGTGTTTTGGGTCAGGGCAGAACCCATTCAATTTTGGTGTGCGGAAATCAGGCATGTTTAGAGTGTGTGCAATTTGTGAATGAATGCCCTTCTAGTTTTGTGCCTAGTTTTCATGCAAGTTTGAATATATTGAATTGGTTCAGAAGCATTGATCTTTAATTTTAAAGTACTTGTAACAGAATCACATGTTGCCAAACTTGTAACTGGCTGTGCTTTTGCTTTGGTGCCTTACTGCACTTAGAATACCAAGAGGATCACTGGATCTCATGCAGAGTGGCCAGCTTATGAGTAGAGTTTGCTCTTGTAGCATGGTCCCACAGTCTTTGTGTTGGTTACCCAGGAACCTTTGCCCTTCGCTGTCACTGATGTCAGAGCAGCCTCAGTCATGGGTCATAAAGAGAGGGCCTCAGGCGTCTATGTGGGAGGAAGAATAGCCTTAGTTCATGGCCTGGTGTGTTGGGGGAGGCTGTTTGTCCACCAAAACTGGTTTTCTGGTTTTCAGAAGTTTAGTTTTATATTTTGTTGCACATGTAGATCACAGAGACAATTATACATGTTTTAATTTAGGATTGCGTCTACTTCGGGAATTGTAACTACACATCCAGCTGCAAATTTAAGCTGAAATTATAACTGACACTTGTAATAGTTCAGTATTCCATCAATCCACTTTTTTCTATACCCAGCATCCTGTTGTGTTTTTGTTGTTGAGAGGTTTAGTCTTCCTTTGTGTGCAGTAATATTCAAAATAAGAGTCTTTATTGATCCCATGCCTGCTTTCCCCCCCCTCCCTGCACAGTGCCTTCAGCCCCTGTTCTTCAACTTGAGCCACTTAACTGCACCTGCATTGTGGCACGCTGGCAAACCTCCACCGAATCTGTGGCTGTCCAGGGTTACCGGCTGTGTTACCATGAGGAAGGTCAACCGGAGCAGCCCCACATCCAGCTGCAGGCTCAAACCAACACGTACACCATCGGTGGCCTTGGTGAGTCATCCACTGTTGTTGTTTTACATGTCTCGTTGTAGGGAATATAAATAGCCGATTTCATTTGAGTGGCTTGGTGCATATCTGGACCTCTAGACTTGGGAAGACAACAAACAGAGAGAGAACGGTAGCTTCTCTCCAAAATGAATCTCTCTTGCACTGCCCCAATTTAATTCAGTGGCCAGTTGGATGCTGCATTTGCATTTTCCTCCTCCTTCCTGGTTGACCCCTCTTGCCTAACCAGAAGCCCTCTCCAGTCCTGCTGCAGCATTGTGTGCGATCAGGCTCCCAGGGTTAGGGGTCAGGGTCCAGATGTCCCTCCTACCACAGTTTCCCATCCTTGCAGTTGCATAATTATCCCCTGGTCATTGTGTTGTATCCAGGGCCAGACCTGCCCCATAAGACCCCTGGTCACTACCCCCCTTTTTGGTGGACACCATAGCACACAGACAAAGACCCCTGGGATTGGCCAAAACTGGACCACGGCACTGACCTCTAGCCGTGAGACAGCAGTCTTGGATTAGGACCCCACCCACACCCCCCCCACACCGGTCATCTTTGCTGTCCATGTAAATAAACCACAACAGTTTATGCATATGCAATATAAACCAGGGATACACTGATCAGAGCTATTTAATTAAAGTATATTTGGTCTCCAACTCTGCTTTTACAAAAAAAGCTGAAATAGAAATTATTAGAAGTAATTGTTAAAATGTTTTTGTTGTAATTATTATTTTTATTTCTAACTAGAAACTCTTCAAGTAAGCTTCTATATTGACAATGACACATGCCGCTGTCATTAGTTACCTTTTCTATAGCATCGCTGTTCTCAGTATAACTTCTATTTTGGAACCATGGTTGCTCCAAGTTGAAGGCTATTACACAAGACCTGTAGGAAGAATGTGAAAGGGGAAACAAAAGGGGCCCAGCTCCTATAACGCTGTCCTGCACCCAGATTCCTTCTGTTCTATCTTGGCCTGACCCGTGACCCCATTCAACCCCCCCCCCCAGTCCCATGGGCCTCGGATCCCAGCAGCTGAACCCCTGGCCCAGCCCCCCACCACAGGCGTGGACACACCGCCTTCGCTGGTCAATACCCATGCGCTGACCTTTCACACCAGAGACATAAAACAAATCTTAACACTCTCTAAAGCTGTCCTGATTTAGGAGCTGAGGCAGTTGCAGTTTTTTTTTTCAAGTTAAAACAGAACATTTGATGCAGAGAAAAGCGTCCAATCCTGAGATTGATCTTACTGATGTGTTAAAGACAGTCCTGATACAGCCTGCTGTGTCCTTAATTATGTGCACAATACAAAGAAATCACATTGTACCTCATCCCCTCAAAGTTTGTTATTTATTTGTGTAGTCTTAAAATACAACCTACTGCCAATGGAGTTTTGTGTTTCAAAGGGAAAAGACCGAATCATTTTGTGAATATTTCCACAGAGCTTATTGATCATGTCACCATATTTACCAGGCCTCGGGCTGGTTGATCTTTCTCATGCTCCTTACACATCACAACACGTGATAAATTAGAGGTGGTTTTCACTCAGGAGACCCTGCATTGTTCACCATCACGTTTGGTATTTTAATGATGATCCTTCAGGCTTTGTAATTATTTTCCGAGTTGTTTGGAGCCTGTTGGTTTATGACCTCCACCAAGGACATCATGATTTCACCCCTGTCTATTTGTTTGTTAGCAAGATAACACAAACAACTACTGGACAGATTACCATGAAACTTGCTGGAAGGATGAAGTTTGGGTCAAGAAATGAAATTCTGGTGCAGATCCGGATCACTTTCTTTAACATTGTGAGATAGGGCGTTTTTTAAACATTTCCTTGATTTCTCAGAGGAAATTCATGGATCTGGATTCAGAAAATAATGCATGTTGAAGCTGACATGTGCAATTTAGTGCAGATCCAATAAAAATCTGGATCCAGTTTCGTAAGAGGCCTCGGTGGGGGTGTGCTCTCTACTGAGTGCCATTCTAGGTCATTTTAGAAGTTTCAGCAACCTTCAGTTGTAGTTTAGCTAAACATTGATTCATTTTGATTTCAGATCCGAGGAGAAAGTATCATGTCAAGATTCTGGCTGTCAGCCAAGCTGGAGATGGTTATCAGACAGACCAAACAGTTAGTACTCCAGGATGTGTGTGTAAGTACATTTCTCTGTTTGTTTATTCCTGAAGTTGTGCAATTCAAAATGAAATAAAGAAGTTGTCTCGAATTTTTTAAATGAATGATAAAAATATGACTTTTGTTTGCATCATCCAGCGGCGAGAGAACAACCGACAGCATCCCCGCCACCTCCAGATAACGTGATCGTCTTGGCCAAAAATTCATCTGCAGTGTCCCTGCGCTGGAGCCGTCCTGCTTTCACCTCTGGAAAGGCTGTTAGCTACACAGTCCGCTGTACACCTGTGGGCACCCACAATGCCTCTGCCATACGTTACATACAAATGTAAGCTAAAAAACAAATATAACTTAGTATTTTACCCTTTAAGTTAAGATTGATTTAGAGATTAGTATCACATACAATTAGTAGCACTGGATTATTCTCTGCTAAATGCCCAATATGTATGAATATTGTTTGTTCACAGAACCAAACAGAGCGTGATGGTTCAGAATCTGGTTGCTAACACTCGCTATGAGTTTGTTGTGCGTCTCCATGTGGACCAGATGTCGAGTCCCTGGAGCTCGCTTGTTTACCATCGAACGCTGCCAGCAGGTAATAACGTCATTTTGTCACGGTCATGTCGCGTTCTGTGTATCCATGGTGCAGACTCAAATCTAATGCAAAGACTCAAATACTAGCTGTTAATTGTGAATGGGATTTTTTTGTTTACAGCGCCCAGCCAACCACCTGGAGGATTGCAAGTGACTCTGATCGAAGAAGACACAGCTCTGGTGTCCTGGAGGGAGCCCACGGAGCCCAACATGGTGGTTACACAGTACACCATCCTGTACGCCTCCCAGCAAGCCTGGATGGCCGGACACTGGCAAATACTGCAGAGGGAGGGTGAGTAGTAACCTGGATCATATGTTCTGGTCATCCTTATTGTGGTCATCTGTTACGTTAGTGAGGGAGAAAGTATTTTGGAGTAAATATATTTACAAACATCTACAGTATTTAAATGATGTTCTCATTAGATACAAGCATACAAAATCTGTCAAGTAAATGTAACCACTGTTTATACCTAAATCACTTTAAGTAACAGAATGAGCATGTGAGTGCTTGAGGGTAAAATTTCAACAATAATCATCACACTTTTGTATAACATTATTCATCTGCAATCCCTAAGTAAAGTATCACAAACCACATCGGATATTCTCTCAGCAACTTCAGGCATTTCTGTCATAGGGAGATATAGAAAAATGATATATGATGTCTCCAGTTATTTATTCATCATTAAGAGCACTTGTAGGAGGTATTTTTGAAACGAATCCTCATTGTCTGATTCTGCTGCCATTCACAGGAACCCACACGATGGCCCTGCTGGAGAAACTGGAGCCAGGGGAACGTCTACCTGGTTAAGATCTCCGCCTCCAACCAGATCGGTGAAGGGCCTTTCTCCAACATTGTGGAACTGGTGTTGAAACGGGGAATTAACCAGCGCAGCAAGAACCCCAGAAACTCAGACAACTTCCCAGACACAGAAGGTAAAACTTCAGAAGACACTGAGGCTGACACGATAGAGGCCTCTTGTCTTATCTTTATTATTTTTATATATATTTAAGTAGAGCTATACTCTGGTATGAGTTTCCGTTGCTTTAAATGAAATGGCTATTCCAGGCTATACTGTAATTTAAGGGTTAGGAGGCCACTTATTGATAATTTGAGTCAGAAACTACATGTTGTTTTTCATAGCTATATAAATGTATTTCGAAAACATGCAATTCTGAACCTTCATTGTAATTAATAATTTCTAATCAGTAGTAACAAATTAAATGTGGAGAGTGATTAAAGTTTCCTCTCTGGTAAGAAACAAACCACTAGGAGGCGTAGGTCAGCACCACTTACTGAGCCTGTTAATACAAAGTGTGGCTCAGTATAGGCATAATAGATTATAGAGTTTAAAAAAAAGAAATCTTTATTTTTGGTGATTTCATTTCAGTTTTCAGTCAAATTTAAAGTTAGATTGAAAATATGTTTCTAGAAATCCTTAATTTGTATTTATTCTAATCTTTTTTTGTTTCATTAATAGTGTTTTCATATTTACTTTAGGGATATGGAGACATTCAAAAATGTTTCCAATACAAAACATAATGCACTTTTTAATGCACTTTTAGTGCCGCACACAGTGATGATCATGAATGACAGATGGTAACACTGCCCCACAAAGGCAGTGAGCTGTTACTACAGAAATAATGGAGAAAAATAGGGTTTTAAGTTTCCTGGCTGGCTGGCAAATTGGATAACAAATAACAATGTTTAAATGCACTCTTTTTATGTCTTTAATGATTTACCACAAAGACATCTTTGGCATAAACCTACACAATATCTAAAATGGTAATGATGAGATGTTGTATGAATGCTGCAGTAACTACCCAAAAATATGTTCATGAACATGAACTTTAATTTGATTATTTTGAGTTCATAGATTAATCATTTCTGTTTTTACTAGTTGCTTTATATTAGAATCGCTACAATAAATCTTGTTGTGTCTAGTTGACACAGTTGTGTGACAGAGTGCAGTAACAGCCTGGGCAGCAGTGAAAAGCAGCAGCTACACAGTGAGAGTGGTGTTTCTTCACAGAATCATTGAATTTCTATGGAATAATAATTTTACACATAATAAATGGTGTCAAGATATCAGACTCTGGTACTAACTCAGATTTTACTATATTTTGCCTTGTGGGTCAGAATACATGAATGTGCCAGAGTATTAACTTCTGTTGTGTTGTAATCTTATGTCTCCACTGTATCTGAAAATATGTGTTATCTTCCAGTGTCCTCCGATGGTCTCTACAACTTAGACCAGAGGTCCATGACGGGGATCATTGTTGGTGTGAGCATCGCCTTGGCCTGTATTGTTATGTGTGCCTTGATCCTCATCAGCAAGGGCAGACCCAGGTACTGATTATAACCATTTGAAATAATTTAAACAGTTCACCTATATATATTTTTGTGACATTTGTTTACATCATGATCTCTGTATGACACAGAAAATCCTCCAGTCACAAAGTCATTGCTGTCGGAGCTGGTGAAGATCCACGTGCTGGTATGTCCCTGCCCAGCGAACGCCATACAGACAATGTGGAGGCTCTTATTCCCATGATCAGTGGTCACTTTTTAGATCCCAGGGTGAGTGAAACAAAACTGAATTTATAGTTTCACAGGTTTGTGTTTTATATTGAAAAGAGCACAGGTTTATTGAAATAATCCCTCTAATATGTTTTTTTTCATTTGCTCTAGGATGGATGTAACATGGCCATAAATGGTGCTGGTCCAGTCAGCAACAAGAATCAAAGTAATAGGTGGCTGATCTTCCAGAGGGAGATCAGAAATCAAGCTGAAAGTGACGTAAGTGATTCGTGTGACATCATTTAGCTCAGTCAGTTTTTTTTCCTAGTTTCTGTTTGTCTTAACTTCTGTCCATCTTTTTTCAATCTCTTCAGGCGGAGAGCAGAGCCAGCTTGTACGAGGCTGGCAAAACTGTTCTGAGGTACGATGGGGATTTAATCTCAGGGCCCCTGTCGCCTTCCTCGCGGGAGATCATCTACGGACCGTTTCACACGGAGAGCTCTCACACCAGCGAGGGCAGCCAAGAGACGGGCGACTCTGGACACTACTCCAACGAAGAGAGCAACGAGGAGATGAGCAATCCTTCGACGAGTCAGAGCTCCAGACCGGAATCTTTTGGACCAAACGACGAGGACGCTGTCACTGAGCTGACGCAGTCTTTTCAAGTGGAAAATGAGAAGAAGCTGAGTCCCCTTCATCACTCCGCCCCGGATACTTCGCGGCTCTGCTGCACCTTGGAGGGCTCTCACGTCGCAGCCGAATCGTGACATCGCCCGGCCCGCGTCCATCTCCGCTCTCCTGCAGCTGGAACGACACCACTTCCACCTCGATTGCCTCCTCACTCGAGGCCCTTTTCCTGATGCGCACGGGATCCGCAAGTCAGCGGAGATGTGCTTTTGCTTCGGACCTACCTCAGGAGTTTGTATGAATGTTTGTTATTAAGTTTTTATTTCCAGTTCCTTTTATACAACTTTCTACCTGTTTGCCTGTGTTTGGTGGTGTCTGTCCCAAACCAAAGCTCACCCATGACGAATGTTAAAAAGAATGTCAGAAATGTACTGTGATACATTTTCATTATATTTAATTTACTTACCACTGGAGTGAAGGGCACAGTTGGGCCCTGCTGACTGATTATCTACCTCAGTGTTCTGTTCTTGTACATACATTACTACCTCCTTTTCACCACATGTTATGCAGTATTATCTCAATCTCAGGGGACAAGGTGAAAACATTTCATTGCCATGTCTTGCTCCCTCTGTTGGGACGTTATTATCTCAAGGTTGTTTTTTTTCATTTCAAATTGTTTTACTTTCATGGTTGGAAGAGCTTTTGTTTCACATTGTTTGTCTTTGAATGGTGTATGCTGTGAAAACAACAAGTGCATTAGATTTTGTCAAACTATTCAAGCTTTATCACACTGTAACGTTTGACACTTTCAATGCACTGAACTCAAAGCTTTAAAAATGGCCTTAATATTGAAAAAGGGCTTTGCATACTATAAATACTGAGATCCAAAGATGGGAAAGAAATATTGTACCCAAAGAGTTTTTGATGATACCATAGATATTCTAAGGCAACCAAAAAATATAGAGGATGTATATTAAGGGTGTGTTTGCCAAAGTGCTGTTTCTTGCCAATGATATAAATTTCCCATAGAGTGGTTGTTTGAATGCATTACTCAGTGTAAATTTTCTTGATGCTTTATTCTGATGAAAGCTTTAGCACAAGACCCCCCCCCCCCCCCCCCCCCCCGGGCTTGTGTTCCATTTGCCTTTGAGACCATTGCTAAATGCAGTGCTATTATCCAAAGAGTTGTCTGCTTCCTCAGATGGGTATTGCTTTTAATTCAGTTGATCCTTGGGTGTGATTGGGTGGAATTTATTCACAGACCAAAGATCCAGCGTTTCCTACCAGTGATAGATGACGAGATTTATCATTGGTTTAGAGAATTGTCTGTCACCGTTCATTAAAACTGTACAGGGGAAGAACTCATCTCCCCTGTGATATTTCCTGTCCAGGTGTGACAATGAAGGATTCTGACTATCATAAAAGAAAACCCAATGTGTGAAGAGCAACATAATCATTTTTTTATATCTTTGTAAAACAAATAATCCTAACCAAAGAAAACTTGAAGTCTCTGTTATTTTGTGATTTTCTTTGGTTTTCATTTACATTATTTGAATTTAAATGTGATCGATATCCAATGGTTTCGATTGGTAGAAAGGCCTTTTCCGTAGTCCTTTTCTTTTAAAAGCTTGAGATGTCGAAATGGTTCTGTTGTCTTTTTATTACCACAAGATTTCACCTTGATGCTACTTATCTTACATTGGACATTTTAAATTTAGATGACCTTTTTACCATGATGTTGTAAACGAAAACATATCACAATTTTAATGTGACTTTTTTCAAAATTTATTAGGCAGGCTTTCAGTTCAATGTTTATTGCTATTCAGAAAAAAATGTTTTCATTTTTAAAGCCACAGGTAAAATTTGCTGACTCAACTCAGGTGCCAAATGTAGATTTAGAGTGTAGATTTGAACTGTTATTATTTAAGTTATGGTTTTTTAATATTTCTGCTTTTGAATACCAAAATACATCAATTAATTAAAAGCGAGCAACAAAGCAAATTATTTTACACGTTGAAATGTTGCAACCGATTTTTTGATACTCTCAAGATGATCACAAATAATAGATAATAAAAATGTCCTTGAAAAATACATTTCGTGCTGTGTCATTGTTTTTATTTCCTTTTATTTATTTTTTTGTGAGCAAATGAACGTGTTCTGGTGTGTATATTGAAATGTTAAAAAGTGTAACCTAACTGATGCCAGATTTTTGAAACCAAAATGCATTTTATGAGTTTTAGAAATCTGGTAACAATATATTGACCAATATTTTATTGATTAACAGGCCAATTGACTGGACCAATTACTCAAAGACATGTTTCTGTACTATACCGCAAAGTCAGAGATTGACTGAATAGAATTTATATAAACTATTTTAGTTAGGCAAGTATTTAATATATTCAATTTGAACATTGATTGTAAATACAGTGTATGGGCAAACCATGATGACATTTTTGTTCTGCAGTTAATTTTCACTATTGTCATCAGTTAACATGTACACCAATACAGGTATATTTGCAGTAAGATATAACTTAGGAAGACTGGAAATTTATCAGTCTAAATTATTCAATAGACATTTATATTAGATGGGGTAAAGTTCATAACAGAATATATATAATTTGAAATACTGTTAATGCTATTTCTTTATATGCATTATATCATTACAGAGATCTATTGGAGTTGTGACTGGCTGAAAGATGAGATGGCGGAGACTGTCATAGTCATAATAAAATTGTGGGAAAACGCCATTATGACCATAACACAGATTTGACAAAGGTCACTTGAAATGTTTTTCTACACTTAAAAAGAAAATATACTTCAACACAACTCAAGTCAAAGTCAACTTTGTTGTTTATGCTGCCATATGTACAGAACATAGAGGGGATTGAAATGCTGTTTCTCTCTGATCCCCGGTGTAAACATATAAGTAGACAGAACATATAGATATATAATAATGTATGTATGTGTATATGTATAATAAGTACTCAAAACGTACTACACAGTATGACATAGTATGTAGTCATAGTGCAGTTGAGAATGCAACTCAATCACATAAAATAATAAAATCAAATTTTAACTCAATTAACAGTAACGTTGAAGAATTGAAAAATGTTATCAGTTCATTTCTAACATCGGTTTATATTTTGTGGTGATTTATTTCATGATATCTACTCATTTAATACTTGCACTATGATCTCCATACAAAGATTGTGAGGTTGTAACATTGTGTTACAGCAGATCTACCCAATAAAATACATCATCAGTACATTAATAATCCTGATTGCATTTGATTCTTTTATCATGAGGGGCACGAAATGTTAAAAGTTAAATCCTCGGTGCCTTGTTTTGAATGAGACTTTAACGTGTCCAGCTGAGGGTCCAGCAGGGGGCAGCACCTCTCCACGAGGATCTCTATCGAGGTTGGAAGAAGACGAAGAAGAAGCGGAGCGGACGGTCTTGTTGTGGTCGGTGGTCGCGCACAGCGCTCGTGCTGTGAAGATGCGCATCGAGAAGTGTTACTTCTGCTCGGGTCCCGTGTACCCGGGACACGGGATGATGTTTGTAAGGAACGACTGTAAGGTAAGCGTCTGCCTTCGGGGCTGAATCACCCTGTAGCTCGTGTGTGGCTGTCAGTGTGGCAGCGTTAGCCTGCGTGCTAACATGCTAACATAACGTGCTGGGACTCACTCACGTGGGCCGACAGAGGGGTTTTAAAAACAGCCAGACAGTGAATAACTCCGCCGCTAACTTCATTAACACGATGGGGGCTGAGTAAATAGAGTTGACAATAGTATTTATCAAAAGTCAGGTCCACGCTGCCTGTTTCTCAGCGCTGGGGAGAAGGAGGACATTTAACCAGCGAGGCCTTGGTTTTAGCTAGTGGAGTGGTTTCTCCTCCTAGCGGCTCCATGTGGAAACTGCAGCTTGGATCTGATGACTGTGGATGTAAAACCCACGAACACGTCCACAGTGTAAACTCTGAAACTCACACTGTCCTGTATCAGCTTTGAATAACTGAAAGTTAAGTTAATTCATATGTTTATGTTAAATTACTAAATGTGTTTGTTTACAGTCAAGTTGTGTATATATTTATGTTTACACATGAATTATTTACATATCACATTAGTATCATAAGAACAGTAGTAATGATGTGTGGAATCTGCCTCTGTAGTTCTTTCACATTTACCTTAGTCTGATGCCTTTCTGGCTTCTTATTGGTTAGTTCAGTCACATGATAGTGAGAAGCAGGAAGTGTGTGTTGTTGATGTAGATGACCAGTGAAGAGCTGTGTCTCCATCCTGTTGAGTGATCCAACTACCCCCTCATCAGTAATGTGACTGGTAGAAAGTAATTCATTTTTTTGTTCTAGAGATGTCACTTAATTATTTATTCAGTGGTTTTAGTTATTTATTACTTAGATTCAGATTAATACCAAATATATTAACAAGTCATGTAGTATACAATAAGCTACTCAGCAGTATCTACAGTCATAAATATGATCTCATCCTTTACCAGGTGCTATGTAACACATTAATCCATTAACGGCTATTCTCCAATAATATATTGCACATTATTGTGAATTGGATTTCACTGCAGTACTTCACTTTTTTGTACTTTAAGTATATCTTCATACTAATACATCTAATCTAATCTAAAGTTTTTTTAAGTTTGTAAATATGACTTAAACCGTTATAATTGCTATATTATAACAAACTAATATTCAAGTGTGCATAATTTTATTCTAGTGTATTATTTAACTTAATGTTATAGCATAAAGATTTTCATTTTAGTTTCTAAGGTCTTCTTGTTCATATCTATTCAAACTCCTATCTGATTGAGTAATTTGTTTGTGTTTCTCTCTCTCTTTTCAAATAAATAGTCATTCAGATTCTGCAAATCAAAATGCCACAAGAACTTCAAGAAGAAGCGAAACCCCAGAAAGACCAGATGGACCAAAGCTTTCAGAAAATCATCAGGAAAGGAGCTGACTGTGGTGAGCTGCTCATCTATAGAGCACGACCTCTGTGTCTTTGATTTGTTTTTCTGTTTGGTTACTTACCCACCAAACATTCTGTCTTTTAGGATAACGCCTTGGAGTTCGAGAAACGCAGAAATATACCTGTTAAATATAACAGGCAGCTGTGGGACAAGACAGGTAACAAATGAATTCACTTCTCAGGATCAGTTTCTTTTAAAGAAACATCTGGTTTTTGAGCTTTTAGCAGAGCATTCATGTTGAACTTTCATCTTTTACAGTGGAAGCGATGAAGAAGGTGGAAGTGATAAAATACAAACGACAGGCAAGATTCATCATGAACAGGTGAGCAGTTCATTTTGTGTTAATGTTTAAAGATTATTTTCCTAAACTTACTGCTTCTGTTTCATGTTTAATTGATTTTTGATCGTAAATGTGGTATTTACCAGTTTTGGAAAATGTTTGCTTAACTGTGTTTTTCTCCACCTAATAGATTAAAGAAGGGCAAACAGTTGGAGAAAGAAGAGGCCATCAACGAAGTGAAGAAAAATATTCACCTCATCAAAGCTCCACATGCAGGTAAAGATTTATCAGAATAATCAGTTGGATGATTTGTTCATAAGAATCATTTAGTCATCTACAAGTCATTTGATTTGTTGACATTGATTATGAATATACTTAAGATTATCAAAAAGAAAGTCATAGGGAGACATTTTTTAATTTTACATATTGATTATCCATGTCTGTGATTTCAGCAGTGTTTAAATTATAGTATTCATTCTTTATTTTTTACAGGAAAGGCCAAAAAAATGGAAGAGAAAATGGTGCAGAAATTACAAGAGGACGTCGTCATGGGGGATGAGGATGTTTAATCTTTTGGCCAAGTTGTTCTCTTTGTGTCATGAAACTTGAGAGCAAGTTAACCTTGTTATATATTGTATTTTGTTATTTCCAGATAGCAGATGATGGACATAGAAATTGATTCAGTTAAGTGACGGGAAAAAGACTGAAAAAATAAGCCTAACAAGCATCTGCCTCTGAAGCAGTAGCGGCCGACCACTTTTGTCCCAGTTATATTTCCTGCATAGTAGTTGGGGCTGTTATAAACGTACTGAATGCCGTTTTACAGAAATGTAAAAGATGTTAATGTAACCAATAAAAAAAACTTCTGTTGGGAATTGCTCTTCTTCTGTTGGTTATTTTCTGTGACATCAACCCCACTCTAACCATGGCTTAATTAAAGCATATGTTGGTGTCACAATTAATGGTGAATATTTGTTATAAACAATGAGCCGCTTATATTTGTGTTACATGTGGAATTTTGATGATTGACATCTGGTTGTCGTGTAAGCATGAAGGAAGAAATTAGAGAATGTTGGCGGCACTTTTCTTCACGGCACACTTGATTAAAGTATACAAGCACATTGTAGAATGAATTTACCAAACTACTGTAAATAGAGTGGATCATATGCTGAAAATCTCCAAAAAACAGCTACAACACACATCTGTCACTCATTCAACCACAAATGGTGAATAATAGACACATTTTGCACCCTACAAAAATAACAATGGGCTTGCTCATCAATCCACAATACTAAACAACTCTGAGCTGCTATTGACATTCTAGGTATAAAATGCACAAAATTACATACTTTTAAGTAGAGGCACAAGGGCTCTAGGTTATTTTATGCAGAAATAAGTTCAGATGCGTTAACGACAGTGAAAGTTATTCTATTGGCTTTGTTACCACTTAGGACATCACATCATCCTAATGACATTGACACAAGTTCAGAGATACTATGAAAAATATCTAGAATTTTTGTCGAGGAAATTAATACAAATTTATTGTCTTGATAATTACAATGAAGGGTTTTGCGGTGGCAATAATGAGACTAGGAAATTCAAAATATGAATTTCTCATGAAATGTTCATATTGTAAAACATTACAGATGTAGATGGGTGCCCATTCGCTGTGTCAGCATAACAAGAAATTTAATAAATTGATGAATAAATTGCTCTAATGTATTTATATATCATACAAATATTGAAGTGCATAGTAAAGCATTGGTATCTATGGCATCACCGAAGCCCTAAAGATGTTTTCTGCAGCTCAGACTGTGGGAGGTATTCTTGTATTGCTCAAGGTTTGATCATTTAAAATAAAAAACAATTGTCTGTCGCTCGACTCCCTGTGATCGTGTCTCCGGCTGTAAACAAAGATGTTTCCTCCAGGCTGAGCTTCGTGTGACGACTCTGCTCCAATCGGTTTCTCTGGGATCGACTCAGCGGCCTGTTGCTGTACAGGCTGCAGCCTTCGCCCGCCTCGTCGCTGCCAGAGCTGCTTCTCATCCTCCGCAGTCAGGAGCCTGTTGTGCGGACACAGCCACAGTTCAGCGAGCAGAGCCGCGATTCACCACAGCCATGTCTGACGAGGTTGAAGAAATGAGGACTTCAGACGATCAGCAGGTAGAATGTAACCAGGAAAAGATCATTTAAAGGAGATGCCCGGCGCTGCTAGCGCGTCCAATCTGGTGAAGTAGCATGCGGCTAGCACTGAAGCTAGTTAGCCAGCAGCTACTCTTTGCTTATGTCATCAACGATGCTAGCGCTAGGTAATTAGCTAATTAGCCACTGGCGTCTGTTGCTAAAGACAATCCACCACCCCGATGCGTTGGTGCAAACGTGTAGATTGCCATTAGTATTTCTAAACTGATTATCGTGTTAGCTAACGTCGGTTAATGCTGTAGCCAAACGTCGTGTTCCCCCTCATGACGGCGCCTGCACATTATGGACATGAACAGTCGCACTAACTGTAATGACGACTACGTATTATATGCTGACTACTCACTGTCATTATCAGTTTTAAGGTAACAAGGTTTTCACACATCAGCTGAGAACCGCAGTTTCCATCCATACACTCTGTACACTTTCAACAGGAAATGGAGGACAAAGTAATCAGTCCTGAGAAAGCAGAGGAAGCCAAACTGAAAGCCAGGTATCCAAACCTTGGAGCCAAGCCCGGAGGCTCAGACCTTCTCAGGAAAAGACTCCAGAAGGGGGTGAGTCTCAGACCTGAACAGGGCTTTATCCAGACCCCACCTGTTTAAATTTAAACAAATCAACAATATGACGTCTTCTCTTTTGTGCAGCCAAAGTATTTTGACTCTGGTGACTACAACATGGCTAAAGCAAAGATGAAGAACAAGCAGTTGCCGTCAGCCCCATCGGAGAAGGCTGAGATCACAGGGGGCCACATCCCCACACCTCAGGACCTGCCTCAAAGAAAGACTTCGATCGTGGCGAGCAAGCTGGCCGGTTGATGGGTTTTATAATCACTGTATTTTTACCATTCCGACCCCCCCCCCTTCATATCTACCTGTCGTTTATGTTTTAATTTGTTTTCCACCTTTGTATGTATTCTCTATGAACAAGATATGTACCAAGCCAAATACTTGAGAAAAAATTTGGGATCTGTCGGGCACTGAATTGTCAGTGAGTTAAATCCATCAACGTAGTAGCAGAAACACTTCTCAAGCTCTTGAGACTGAATAGTGATTGTTTTCTGAACATGATATCACAGTCGTAGATGTGAATGGATGTAAATGCTATCTTATTTTCACGGAACATTTTCACTTTTAAGGATAAATTCCTTCATATGAATGCCTCTGTAACCCCCAGCTGAGTGAAGGGGATCTATCTTCATCACAAACAAATCTTGGACGTGATATTTAGAGGCATAAATACATCTTTGTTATCACCACTGAGGAGATGCGGTCAGAATTTGCATTGATGTATGTGTGAAATAGAAGTGTAATTTACAGGTATGCTTTTCATTTAGAAACTTTTGAGCATTCACCTACTCACGTGGAGGCATGTCTATTGAAATAGTGAAAACTGAGGTAATCATGCTGTTGTTGTTGTTTTTTTTTTCCTAATCCTTTATTTTGTTTCTGTCCCTTCCTCTTCCTGTGAAGAAATTTGATTACGTGCTTCTGAAGTACTTAAGATTAGATCACACCCACTTTGTAGCCAGTTGTGTTTTAATTCATTTTAGTGACATTGGTTTGCCAAGACTTGCTGCTGGTCTCCATCTCATCTGACCTTTAAAATGGCCTTAAAAGTAATGAACTGTTCCTCTTGAGCAATATTTGCTCCCTCAGTGAAAATCTTTGTTGTGAATCTTGACTGAAATGTCTGTCACTGTCTGACTGGAATCACGTAGGATTTTATGGAAAGAAGCTCCCTTGACATGTCTGGAGTGTGCATGTGCATTTACTGTGCAGTCACACTGTGCCATTTGTTTTGTAAATAAAATAGTTTTGCATAATATCTTATAAGTACTCTTACTCAATTGAATGTAACCTTGCATTTATTACACAAGCCTTCCTGCACCTAGACACTCGTTGACATCATACTAGAGTAGCAAGGTGTTGCTGACATGAAAAAAACAATGCCGTCATGGCCCATTAATGAATGCATAGTTTTTCCTCTTTGAAATACTTTTTTTCTCCTACATGCAAAATCCAGCAGGTACAGCTGAGATCCAAACCCACTACCAGTGTTTTTATTCTTTAATATGCCTAATGAGCAGTAGAGGGAATGGTTTTGAACCAACTTTCAATAAAAATAAGATACTTTAATGAAGCCAAATTGACTTCACTCAAGCTTTTGTACAAGTATGTGTGAAGAGTAAAATGTGCTTTAATAGATCAAATTAACTTAGTTAAATTATTGATGCATTGACCAGAAGTCTAATATTAATATATGTCCGTCAAACAACTCTCTTCTCAACTCATAACACGCTATTGTTTGAAGCTATATTTCCATATTTTATGCTAACACTTAATAACCTAAGGTATTCAAATATATTTTATATTTTATAGTTTTGTGTGTGTTGGTGTTCATGTACAGTATACAAACAGTTACCTTAATAGTATACGTTCGCCATGTTTTTAACAGTAGCCCAGACTGGACAAACTAATCACCTTTTGAGTTCCTTATGACAACTGAAGGCTACCGCAGGTTCTGTTTCATGTTCGGAAGGGGAGTCTGAGGTGAGGGGTAATCAGCTGCAACATGCAACTTCACCACAAGGTGTCATTAAACTCTACACACTGATCCTTTAATGAAACGTACTGTGGGGTCAGTGGGGGCCCCAGCTGTACCTCGGGAGGTTCATCCAGCCACTGCTGATGTGGTGAACTAATAGGGGCAGGAAATTGTGACTTAAAGCAAAAATACCCCAGTCACACAAATCTAAACATATCTTAACTCTGATTTATATGATCTCACACGAATCAGAACCTCAATAACAAACATGTTACTTGAAAATCCAGAGATAAAGTTATTAAAAAAAAACCAACTGATAATAATCAAACTGATGGGCAGTGTGGTGTGACCGATCAGGTTTTAATGACGCGCCACATGTCATGCAGCAGTAATGATGACTCCTCCATCTCCTCCTCCTCCTCTTCCTCCTCTGGGGCCTCGTGGGGGTTTGGTCGACGTGCGCGTGCTGGCCGCTGGGGGGCACAGTGGACGCACGGGAGCTGAACGTGTCGGGGCACGCGCAGCTGACTGACAGCAGCGCGGCGGTAGTTGAGTGGAGGAGCAGCTTCAGCTTCCAGGACTCGGCTCTGTGAAGCAGCACCTCCTGCTCTGTGGAGGAGCTCAGCGAGCTTTCACGTCTGCTCCGCCGGAAGCCTGTAGAATGTGTGCCCGCGGGTAGAAGAAACTTTACAGACACTCACCGACAGAGTTTGAAAACATGGCAGCCTCCGAACTGTACTCCAGGGTAAGAGTTTTTACTGTGTGTCTGTTGTCAGCTCATTCTACGGTTGACTTAACATTTATTATAACCGTCAAAATGGTGGTTTACACGTAGAAGTTATTTACAAGAACAGCTTTTGTACTTCAACTTTTCATTTGTTTACTTATGTTTATGAACCCGGCTCTTAAAACACCCACGGTCCATCCACGCTACACGCGTGGCTGCTGCTGTCTGCTGACTTTACACTCGCCATCCTGCCATTTTCCCCCCACGTCACTGAAGATTTGATAACGTTTTATGCGAGGCCGTGTTTTTGTGAGAGCAGTGGTTGAATGGCTCTGTCTCCCCTCCGTCCATCCCAGTATGCCCGTGTATGGGTCCCAGATGCAGCCGAGGTGTGGAAGTCAGCGGAGCTTATCAAAGACTACACTGCTGGAGACCTGACGCTGTCCCTGCAGCTGGAGGATGGCACGGTGAGCACACGCACGCACGCACGCACACACACGCACTCACACATACACACACTATATTGACTTACATTATCCTAACCTTAAAACATGCTTTCACCTTAAATTGTATTGTGATTCCCGTTATGGGGACTTTCTTTTCATCAGAAGACCTGAATGTCCGCACACCAGTTGATGCCCCCATACACTTATTCACTGTACCTCCCAGGTGGGTGTTGTTTTTCAGACAGGCCGCCCCTTCAGACTGAAGACGGGCACATAAGTGATAGTCTCAATAAATACATGGAAGAAGTGGAAGTTTGAATAAATCCAGTTTATGGGAGCATCAGCTGGTATGCGGACATTCACGTTTTCAGATTTTCGTCACTTCTGTCCAGCACTTAGTGTTGTTTACGCACGCACGTACACACGCATTCTTTGGAGGAACTCTGGCTATGGAGCTTCATAAATCTCTGAGCTGTGGAATCATGTGAGAGCAGCTGTGATGTTTGGTAAAAGTACATGGAATCCAAGATAAGACAATCTTATGTGTCTCTTTATGCAACTCTAGAAAGGTTGAATATAAGAAGCCCATTTAATAAACTGAGCCTGACTAAATAGGTGCGTAATGGTTAAAACACTCCAAAAGTGTGTGGTTTAAAAAAAATGTTCTCTGTGCTGTTGCTACCTGCATCTGCAAGGTCGAGTTTGGGCATGTACATTAGGTATGGAAATAAGACCAAAGTCTTATCATGAGTGAACAAGAGCAAGGGAACCACAGTGATCGTATAATTAGTACTATTAGATAGTATTTTGTGTTTAAACATTTGATTTTACTTTTTTTCCCCACATGGTTTCCCCCCCCCAGGCTTTGCAGTTCATCTAAAATGACAGCAACTGTCATCAGACTAATATCGCTGATACTCAAAGCTAAATATCTTGTGTTTTTCTAGGAGGTGGAATACAAAATAGACCCCAGAAGCAACGACCTGCCACCTCTAAGAAACCCCAACCTCCTGGTGGGGGAGAATGATCTCACGTCGCTCAGCTACCTCCATGAGCCAGCAGTGCTGCACAACCTCAAAGTGCGCTTCATTGACTCCAAGTTGATTTACACGTACTGTGGTAATGAGCTTCATCTCCTTTGAGTCACACTATCACTGTCACACTAGACTTTGGAGCCATGTTCACTGTGCGTTCTGACACAATCTACAGCATATTATGTTGATTATTATGGTACTGGATGCTCTTAAAGGAACATGCACCAAAATGTATCTTGCTGCTGAGAACTTTTCTCTTTGTTGTATTCAGGAATTGTCCTGGTGGCCATTAATCCCTATGAGAGCTTGCCCATATATGAAGCTGACATCATCAATGCCTACAGTGGGCAGAACATGGGGGACATGGACCCCCATATATTTGCGGTGGCAGAGGAAGCATATAAACAGATGGCCAGGTTCTGACACTATACATTTAAACATTTAAAGCAAGTAAAATTCTATGTTGCTTTAGCTGATATTCTGTATATTATCACCTTTTCTTGCAGGGATGAAAGAAACCAATCCATCATAGTGAGCGGGGAGTCTGGAGCTGGCAAAACCGTCTCTGCTAAGTATGCTATGCGATACTTTGCCACAGTCAGCTCCTCTGGTGAGACCAGTGTTGAGGATCGAGTCCTCGCCTCCAGCCCCATCATGGAGGTAACATTTCCCACTGCAGGAAACAAGAACTTAAAAAAAAAATTTAATTTACTGATACACATGTGTATGTTTTCCTAAGGCCCTTGGGAATGCCAAGACAACAAGGAACGACAACAGCAGTCGCTTCGGGAAGTACATTGAGATTGGGTTTGACAAGAAGCATTGTATAATTGGTGCTAACATGAGAACCTACTTACTGGAAAAGTCCAGAGTTGTGTTTCAGGTAATATCATTTCTATTGATATAACTCGCATGTCTTCAGGTGACGTCTCTCTGTCTGAATGTGTCCCTTCATATCTTTCTATCTTCTGTGATTCTCCTCACAGCTAAGTGATTTGAAACACTCATGTGCATGCACCGTGTTAACATGTGAACAGTATATCTTTGCAACATAATTCAAGGCACATAGATAACCCTCAGATTAATCAGTATGGCCAGTGACTCACAGAGACGTCAATGTATTATTATTAGCAAAGCAGTTGGTCTACATGAATGCATGTACAATTAGTTGTTTTCAGTATTTATTGTTTGTTCCTTTTTTTTAAACATCTGTTTTCACAATTTTAGGCCCGTGGAGAAAGGAACTATCATATATTCTATCAGCTGTGTGCCTCGTCACATCTACCAGAGTTCAAAGCCTTTAAGTTAGGTATGCGAGTCTCTGAAATATTGGTTTCCTTTATATCATGATTTAGGAAATCTATTTCAGTAGCAGTTGTAACAGGGTAGTCTGTATTAGTAAAATACTTTATGATTAATGTTTAAAGGTTGCGCAGATGACTTCCACTTTACTAACCAGGGTCGGAGCCCAGTCATAGATGGAGTTGATGATGCCAAAGAGATGAATAATACCAAGAAGGCCTTCTCACTTTTAGGTAAGTGGAAGTTGCATTTCAATAAAGTTTGCATGAACAGCATACAATGTATTTTGAATAGACAATACTGTCCATATGCAGTTTTGTTGCAGCATACTTTTTTGTTTTATTGTCCTGTTTTCCTTGTAGGAATCTCTGAAAGTGATCAAATGGAAATTTACCAAATTCTGGCGTCTATTCTCCACCTTAGCAATGTGGAGATTAAAGATCAGTCAGCAGACAGAAGCAGCATCTCGGTAATTACTGATTACACCTGGACAAGTTTTCTTTTTCTTTTATATTTTACGTTGGAGTACTGTATTGAGGATGTGTTGAGGCTTTTTCCCCAAAGACCTTTATTGTTGATGTATTTCCAGCCAGATGATGTGCACCTGATGGTGTTTTGTGAGCTGATGGGGGTTCCATGCGAAGAAATGGCCCACTGGTTATGTCACAGGACACTCAAGACAACCACAGAAACCTACGTGAAGTCTTTCTCCAAAGTGAACGCGGTCAATGGCCGAGATGCCCTGGCTAAACACATCTATGCCAAACTCTTCAGCTTGATTGTGGGCAGTATTAACAACGCCTTAAAATCTGCAGCAAAACAGCACTCATTCATTGGTGTGCTCGACATTTACGGGTAAGTTGTCACCTTTGGAATGTGATATTTCTAATTATGTGCCGGATGACAAGATGTGTTTTAAATACAAACCTTCTCTTCAGGTTTGAAACATTTGATGTGAACAGCTTTGAGCAGTTTTGCATCAATTATGCCAATGAGAAGCTTCAACAACAGTTCAACCTGGTATGTGTCCTTTGCTGCTCAGCATGTTCATTTTCTAGTGAGAATGTGCACAAATAATTTTTAGCGATCACTCCTTCCAGCATGTTTTCAAATTGGAGCAAGAGGAGTACATGAAAGAGGAGATCTCATGGACATTGATCGACTTCTCTGACAACCAGCCGTGTATTGATCTAATTGAGGCAAAGCTGGGGGTCCTGGACCTCCTTGATGAGGAATGCAAGGTAAAAAAAACAGTCTGCCCGGCTATTTTCCACTGGAGGAATCTCCGCCACATTATGTTCAGAGGTTATGAGTAATGCCATGACTAACCTCTTCCTGTTTCCACAGATGCCAAAAGGCTCCGATGACACATGGGCCCAGAAACTGTACAACACCCTTCTGAAGCAGAATGTCCACTTTGATAAACCCAGGCTATCAAACAGAGCTTTCATCATCCATCACTTTGCAGACAAGGTACTTGAAAACACAGTTACACCAAATGTTTCATGTTCAGGTGGTATTTTATATGAGTGGGGCTTTTTTTTTTTGCATGTCTTATGTGTAACTGCTTGGATTCTCTTCCAGTATTCAGGTTTCTTTTCCACAGAAAGACACAAACCTTGGAAAATATCCAGAACATTGGGCCCTGACATTTTCCTTTCACAACAACAGGACATTTTCCAGCAATTTTCCTGCTGTATTATCACATGGGCTAACACTGACATGTTTTGGACATCTTTTGGTCATATATCCTGGGAGATGGCAGGAAAGCTTCCAATAAATGTCTGGCAACTGACTGACATTTGCTTTCTCACATACAGACTTTCTGGACAGTTTCACGGAAATGTTCAGACTTCAGTGCATTTTTTGAAAGCAGCTCAAATGAGTACAGTTATGTGACCCGAGAACCTCAGTGGCCATAGATGCAAATGTGTTTGTGTATTTATATGTGTTATTTCTTTAATTAGTCTGTTGACTGAGCTGGGATAGACTTTGGTTCACACCCAGCACAGAACAGTGTTGAAAATGGATCATGTTTCCTACTGAAGAGCACCAACAGAGTGAAGTGTAAAATTGTAATAAATTTGTCTTCAAAGTCAGAATTCAATGCCTACACCACGAATATTTGGGAATAATCTGTCTTTTCCTGTTCATGATGAAAGTGACCCTGAATCTTTTAGCTGGTCCATTGTGTTTAGGTGGAGTACCAGTGTGAGGGCTTCCTGGAGAAAAACAAGGACACAGTCAATGAGGAGCAGATAAATGTGCTGAAAAACAGCCAGGTGAAATTATTAAAAAATTGTTTACACTATTTGAATGTATTTGTCTTTCTGGTAGTTAGAGTGATACATTGATTCAGTGTCATTTAATGTCTCCACCACTGCCAAGAAGCCAAGAGCAAATAAGTATTTCTTGTGTTGCAAGTCTTCAGGAACACACCCTAGGATTGTTCAGTCTGAACTATCAGTGGAAAAACACCCTCTGTCTAAGATTGAAAACACTGCCATCTGCTGTGCAATGGCAGCTTTGCGTTCTTCTACTTGGTGTCTGATGTATTCATTCTATATTTTTCACCTTTTCAGTTTGATTTGCTTCTGAAACTGTTTGAGGAAGATGAGAAGGCAAAGGGTCCTACTAAGAAACGTACTGGCGTCACTGGAAGGGCTGGTCCAAGTCCAAAGGATAACAAGAAGACTGTTGGACTGCAGGTGAGAGTACACAAAGTAAACATGACATTTGGTGGTGAGGGTTTATCTTACAGTGACAGCACCTATCTTCATTAGAAGGAGAGACACCAGCACACTGTCTGCACTTGCTCAGTAAAAAACATTAAAGACGTGTTGAGTTCCCATCCTCATGGAAAACCTGGGGAAGTTAGTGAGACATTTTTGTGAAGAGGGATCAAAAAACACAACAAAATATATGCACGATTGGGTAATATCTAAGGGATTGTAAGTCAAAACATACTGGATATTTTTACGAACCATGATTCATGAGGATATGATTCATGTATTACCAAATTCACTTATCAAGGTTTTGTTGTCTCAGTTTCGACAGTCTCTACATTTGCTGATGGACACACTTAATGCTACGAGTCCTCACTACGTACGCTGCATTAAGCCAAACGATGATAAATCTCCATTCACGTGAGTAGGATGATTCTGTTTTGTACGGTTATCTGTAACAAGCACAGATGAAAGAGTAGTAACGTGTTTTTTGTGTTCTCTTCTATAAAGCTTGGACCCTGTGAGGGCAGTGCAGCAGCTGCGAGCATGTGGTGTCCTCGAGACAATCCGGATCTCAGCAGCCGGCTTCCCATCTCGGTAGCATGTCAAAAAACAGAAACTGGTACTCAGGGCTATGGGTAGTTGTTTTTAAAATTACCCACCTTACTATTCTATGTATTTATTGCAGGTGGACCTATCAAGAATTCTTCAGACGTTATCGGGTCCTCATGAAGCAAAAAGACATTCTTAATGATAGAAAACAGACGTGCAAAAATCTCCTAGAAAAACTTGTGAAGGTATGTTGGAGTTGTATAAAAGGATGTACATCGTGTTAACCACAATGGCTCAGCAGTCTCCGTATGAAACCACATTTCAATCCACTATATCCAGATTTTCATTTGAATCCGCTCCATAACGGACACACTCATCGATGTCAACCCCCTAAATATGTCAGATTTCTTTCATCATGTGTCACACATAATTCTCAGAGTAATCAATGAAAATGCTGAAATTTCCCTATCTCACAAATTGATTCAATTCAACTATTACACTAAAATATGAGAAATAACATACTTAACACCACTGTGTTGTATCATTAGGACCAGGATAAGTACCAGTTTGGCAAAAACAAGATCTTCTTCAGGGCTGGTCAGGTGGCTTACCTGGAGAAGCTGCGTTCCGACAAGCTGCGTATGGCTTGTGTCAGCATCCAGAAGACTATCCGCTGCTGGTTGGCCCGCAAAAAGTATCTGAGGATGAAGGATTCTGCCATAACCATTCAGAGATATGTACGGGGCCACCAGGCACGTTGGTAAGTGGATCTGTTAAAATAACCAAATAAGAAGTTGTCTGTTGTCTGCGGATAATTCTCTCCTAATACTTCGTTTTTTCTGTCAGTTATGTTCAGGGACTACGAAGAACCAGAGCAGCCATTGTCATCCAGCGGAACGTGCGTATGTGGGTGAACAGGAGACACTATCAGCAGCAGCGCTTGGCAGCTATCACCATCCAGTGCTTCTTGAGGGCCTACATGGCAAGAAAGCAGTATTATAAGGTAACGGCCTAAAATGCCCCTAAAAAGTCTGATGCGTTTAATTAAGTTAACTCATTAGTTCTGTTTACTGGAAAGGGTTTGTATTCATAATTAAATAATGCCAAGATAATTTCATAAGGCAATATCATCATGAGCCCTGCATAGAACTGTGCCTTTTGGGGTTTGCTTACTGTTGTTTGAAAGGGATTTTTAAAGGGATTTACTCAGTCCATACTGGAGCTGGATTGTTGATTATTGCAATAACCACAGTTGGATTTAACAGGTGTCACTGGAACTGGAATTGCCTCTTCGACATTATTTTGAAGAGTTCCTTGCTTAATGGAAGTCCAGATGTGTCAGGTTCTGGTGATAATGTTGTTGAAGTAGTGAAGGCTGGAGAATACAGAATGCATTAGATTGTTATGGAATTCCTCAAACGTGACTAAAACTAAAATGTTGTGTGGGATTCAAAATAATTCAATTCAAAGCGTCACGAGGCAACAGCTTGGGTTAGTGTCCCTCCCTGTGAGCTGATGCTATTTACATAGTACTGCAACAGTGAGAACACTTAATATTGATGTTTGAAACTGTGGTCAGAGAGATGTTATACTGAGACACTGTGTTAATGCAGTTTGTTTTTAAATGTATTAAAAGAAGCACACAAGCACTAGAAATAATCTTACCATCAAGTTTAACTAGGAATATGTGTTTGTCTTTGTTTTCATAGTTGATGTTTGAGCAAAAGGCTGTTGTGATCCAGAAGTGGGTGAAAGGCTGGCTGGCCAGACAGCATTACAAACGCACCATGGCAGCTATCATCCTGCTGCAGAGCTGTGTGCGCCGCATGCAGGCCAAGAAGGAATTAAAGAAGCTGAAGGTGGAGGCGCGCTCTGTTGAGCACTTTAAGAAGCTCAACTTTGGCATGGAGAACAAAATCATGCAGCTGCAGCACAAGATAAACGATCAGGTGAGTACTGTGAGAGTATGGATGTCTGTTATGTTTTTATTAAATTGTTGTTTTCTTGGGGAATCTACCATCAGAAAAAATGTCACTGGAGAAGTATTGAGTCATTGGGAGGCGTAGAATCACATGCACAGCATGTGTTTGTATTTTCCCCCTGCAGCAAAAAGGAAACAAAGAGCTCCGTGAGAGGCTGAGTGTGGTGGAGAAGACCCAGAGTATAGAGAGAGAGAGACAGAGCAGAGAGATTGAGAACCTACGTAGATCCGAGCAGAAGGTCAGAGCCAAGGCAGAGACACTTCCCTCTCTGCTAGAGCAGCTCTCCTTCCTTCAGCATGAGTTGGAAAACACGCGCAGAGAGAAAGAAGACCTGGAGGAGCAGACGAAGGTCTATAAGGAGCAGACTCAACAGGTAGGTCTGCTACATACACATCTAAGTTTATCATACTTCACCGGCTATCAGCTTCAATAGAACTTTCTACATGGTGTATTTTTTAAATAAATTTGCTTGCCAAAACATTTTCAGTCCGAATTTGGGGTTTAGGCTTCCACAAATCGCCTATATCGGACTATGGAGGGCAATAGTAGAATTAACTTGGCTGCATTTGAGTTACTAAAGATCATAATGAAATTCAAAATAGAAACCTTTTGAAATTTTGTTAATATCTTTTGCTGTGTTTCTGTTAGTTTCTAAAACATAAGGAGCAATAATGAATGGGAATAAATTCTGCAAACATATTTTTTTCCTTCTTTCACAATCAGGTAGTAGAAGAGCTTAATATGAAGAACAGCTTGTTGAACAGTGAAAAAGACGAACTCAACACATTATTCGTTGAACAAGCACAAAAGTTAACAGGTACCGAGCAGCTCACCTTAAACCTTTACAGTTGACCTGTAGCAGCTTAAATTCTGAATAAATAAATCCAAATTGTGTTGTTTCAGAGATTAAAACCAACGTTGAGAACACTAAACAGCTGGAGAAGGACTTAACGGAAGAACGTTCTCGCTACCAAGGTCTGCTGAGTGAACACCTGCAACTGGAGGAGCGGCACAGAGACCTGAAAGAGAAGATGGATCTCAGCATTGTGAGAAACCTTTTCTTTTGGCAAAAAGGACAACACACACATTCAGTAAAAATATGTTTGATGGTTGCTGATTACGAAAATTTGACAAAAAAATTAGAAAATCCTCACATCTAGAAGCTTAAAGGATTTATTTGCTGTACTGATGTTTTGAGCACAAGGCCTCAGACCGCCAGACAGGAAGTGCGTATTTTCTCCTTTTTGAACGATATTTTGGCTTCACTTAGTTTTTATGTGGCAACAGTAGTTATAAACCTCTCCATTCATAGATTTAATAACATGACAGTTTCAAGATGCTGTCATAAACCAACCACCACTTCATTGATAAGTTTAGTAGACGTACCAAACTTTTTCACGTGGTAACACATGGTTGGTACAAGTTTAGGCCGGACGGATTCTTTCTCTGACATGTTTTGTTATGTCTTCCTCTCACACATCAGCAGAGTTCAAGCAAACCTGGTCACAAGAGGACGGACTCCAACTACAGCAGTAACTCCTCAGAGTTTAGTCAGAGCTTAAGTTCTACAGAGGGAGAGGACAGTTCTACACAAAAAGAGGTAATGTACTAAAGCACATAATATCATGGTGCATAATCAAATCAAAAGTCATGCTTATATTTGAGTATGAACGTATCAACCTCAGCTTGGAGGTTGATGCAAAACAAGGACATTTATATACTAACAACTAAAAACATTTTCATGTAAAATTTATATCATTATAAAATGTATTATCATCAGACTTGAGCAACTTGCAACATGCTCGCCATGTCTCTGTAAATAGTTCAATAACAAGGTTTGTAGTTGTTAGATCTTCATATTAACATGAATTCACATGATTTATATTACATCTACATGATTTCCGCCTTCAGTAAGGATTATATTGGTGGCACCAATGAACGGATGGAATATAAAAGGAATTCTTGCGGTGTCGGTATTTGTGTTGTTGAATTTACTACAGAGAACTGGACAATCCTTCTTTTGAAAAGCTGTGGAGGGTTTTCTTCCAGCCTCGTCTGGGTCATAATCCTATTAGTGCAGCATTGTAGTTTAGTTGTGGAGAGATCAGTGAGTCAGTTCTTGCTGTGTTGTGTTAGGATGAGACCCAGGCCACGGTGGACCTGCCTGTGCTTCTGAAGCTCCAGAGAAGAGTGAAGGAACTGGAGCAGGAGAAACAGTCACTGTGGCAGCAGCTGGATAAGAGAGAAGAAGCCAAACAAGAAAAGGCAAAAGTAGGCACTGAAACACCAATCATGTTTCTTACTGGTTAAATTGAAAAACTACCAAACAGAACAATAAGTTATTAATTGTGTTTGACTGATATTTGTGGTTGAATTGTTGATTTTGACTTTTTCTGAAAAGGAGGTGGAGGAGCAGAGAACTGTTGGCAGAGCAGAACTGGATTTGGAGACACTGAAGGTACGACTTAGTCAGGAACATACTGTATATTTAGAATTTAGCTATTATTAAAGAGTCACCCCATAACTGTTCCTGAAGTCTATGATTACTTATCTTTGCATTGAAGTACTGAAAGGTGAATAGAGACAAAAAATGAATCTGTATATGTCTGAATGCAGAGGCAAGAGTTGGAGTCTGACAACAAGAAGCTGAAGCAGGATCTGAACGAGCTGCGAAAGTCTCTGACCAATGAGAACAGTGACTTGATGCCTCCTGACCCTGGTACTCGGCCCTACGAGGTACTGATGGAACAACTCACCTCCTCCAACGATGAGCTGGAGATGAGAAAAGAAGAAGTGCTGCTGCTTCGATCGCACATGGTCCGCCAAGAAGCTCTTAAACATAAGGTGAGGAAGTAAACTGCATTTATTGTTATTTTCATGTTATATTCAAAGCGTGAAGGTTTTAAATATTATTCTGTAAAATGTACATCTGAAATTAATTAGAAATAATTCATTCCATGTGCACCCACCTTCAGGACTCTCCATTGGGCGAGAGTGTGAAATTAGACCTCAGTGAAATTCCCTCGTTTCAAGACATTGACAGGTAAGAGCAATCTGCTCCCACTCTTATCTAAATTCTACGGGCTGACAAATCATTGTTATATACTGCTGGAAAGTACAGAAAATATTATTAAACGTGTTAGATTATAATCCTAGGTTGGTTATGGTTTAGGAGGTAGAGTGGGTCTTCTGATCAGTCTGTGGTTCAATCCCCAGCTCCTTCAGTCCACATTTACCATTCATACCCATTCATACTGCCCACTGGTTTCCCTCATACTTCCGTATAATCACCCCCAATATCAACATGTAACAAGTATTAAATTACATTAACACTGAAGCAACTATGTTCTAGTTTGAATCTATCAGGTGTAGCGTGATATTCTTTTCTAATGTTCCTCTTAAGATCCCTCGACGTCCATACTCTGAATGAAGATGGAGAGCTGTGGCTGGCTTACGAAGGCTTAAAAGAGACCAACAGGTAATTAAGTTATATTCTGTTGTTGTTATGTGAGTTCAAGCAGTTTCATGTCACATGGAACCAAATGCTGTCTCTCCTCTGTCCCTCCTCCAGGTTCCTGGAGAGCCAGATGCAGGAGCAGGAGCGTGTTCACAGTGAGAAGTGCCAGAATCTTCTCGAGGAGGTGAACAAGCTGAAGGGTGAGAAGGAGCAGCAGCAGAAGCTGTTGGCTCAGAGCCTCCTTCTGCCTGAAGACGCCCGAATCGACGCGAGCCTGAAGCATGAGATCATACGGCTCACCAATGATAACCTGGTGGGTCCACCCAGTCTGTTCTCAACTCAACATCTTTGACTCTTATCACAGATATAGTGATCACTTTTACTTTACAGATCTCTTTCAAAATATAAAGTAAATGTACACATGGCATATAAACAAATTAAGGGATAAGGGAAGTGCTTTGAAGATGGTTGCTTTAATCATGTTGAATCATTTCAGGAGAACATGGAACGGCAAGAAAAACAAGAGAAAACCATACGCAAGTTGAAAAAACAACTTAAATTTTACATGAAAAAAGTTGGCGATTTTGAAGGTATCCACTTGTGTTTGTAAAATACATTTTACAGATGATAGTAGTTCAGCATCGTTCATGTCATTACTCACACTGTGTCTTTACTGTATTTAGCGAACACTCAACAAATGGTCGATGCCTCTGCAATGAACGCTCCCATGAGAGCTGTTAATATCACCCGCAAAGAGAAAGAGTATCAGGGCATGTTGAAGTACACGGAGGGTGAGGAGAACCGCCTGCTAAAAAATCTGGTCGTAGGTAAGTTCTGACCTGTTTTATTCACGCAAATCACTTCTGTAACTGTTTTCTAATTGCACGAAGATGTTCTTCATAGATATTATTCAAGTATTTGACTGTGAAATGTTGTCATCCGCTCAGATCTGAAGCCTCGCGGCGTAGCAGTAAGCTTCATTCCTGGGCTTCCTGCCTACATCATCTTTATGTGCCTCCGATATGCAGACAATGTGAATAATGACCGGAGAGTCAGCAATCTGCTCAACTCCACCATCAGCAGCATTAAAGGGGTCATCAAGGTGCAGTTTATAACTTTGATATGTGTCAATGAAGCAACTCAGGTTTATCTTGAATTGATTTTTACATTGATTCTTTTTCTTTTTCTTTGAAGAGACGAGGAGGTGATTTTGAAGTAGTTTCCTTTTGGTTGGCCAACAGCTGCCGGTTATTGCACTGTTTGAAGCAGTACAGTGGAGATGAGGTAAGCTGGAGGAGGTTTGATGCTGGAGTTCTGTTGAAAGCTGGACATGTCCCTTGATTAACTCTGCATGTCTCTCTGTTTCTCTGTATACTCTAGTTCTTCATGACGCACAACACTGCCAAACAAAACGAGCAGTGCTTGTCCAACTTTGAACTGTCAGAGTACCAGCAGGTCTTTTGTGACCTGGCCATTCAAATCTACTGTCAGCTCATCAAGACCATGGAGAACGTCATGCAGCCCCTGATAGGTGAGGAGACATAAACCGTTTTCAGACATGAACTCCTCTCCGGAGTTTGCCTTTCATATTTGAAGAACGCAGCACGTGATTTTCCAGGTCAAACGTGTTCACAACCACTGGAAAATGGCCGGAACATTCGGACGAGGTGTGATGCCTGGGTAGAGGACATGAAGTATAAATCTCGCTCTGGAAAGCATTTTCTTTGTACATTGCAGAGTCTGCTCTTATCTTTAAAAGCTCTCCAATCTCGTTGACTTTCCAAGTGGACATCTTCATCTGTGTCTACTATGTGGATGGCACCTCTTTTTCATCCTGAGACATTTTACTTTGTGGCTGGCAAGAAAAGTTGAGAAAAATGTGCAGAGCAACTGACTTGGACATTTCCATTCCTACATGCTGCACCTCTAGAAACTTTCAGGAAAATCTCCGGACTTCAGTGCATGTCTGAAAGCAGCTTTAATATTACATATACAACTCTGACTATTACAGATCAACATGATTGTTTTTCTTCATGTGTTATATGCAGTGGCGAGCATGCTGGAGCACGAGACGATTCAAGGAGTCCTGGGCTCCAAACCGACAGGCCTGAGGAAGAGGAGCACGAGTTTCCCAGAGGAGGAGGGTGTCACAGTGGAAGTCCTACTGCAGCGTCTTGGCCTCTTCCACACCACCATGAGTCAGCATGGGATGGACCCAGACCTCATTAAACAGGTGGTGAAGCAGCAGTTCTACATCATCTGCGCAGTCACCCTCAACCACCTGCTGCTGCGGAAGGACATGTGCTCCTGGAGTAAAGGCCTGCAGATCAGGTACAGCAAGGGACAAACAGCGGCCATGATATTGTTCTTAATGAAATTAAAATTAGAGGGGAAGAAGAGTATCGATTTGAGTTGTTGTGATTTTTAATAAATGTAGGAATCATCAGATATTCAGTATATTTGGCACAGTGAAAGTGCTGTAATTAAAAGGGTTAATAATTATGCCATAATTCTTCATTATATATATATATCTAACATTATTAGTTTTCCATTTTTAAACAATGGTTCCTCCTTACGTTTCCCCCTTATACACAAAATGATGCAGTGTATTATCACATATACAGTGTAAACTGTATTCACTAGTTTTCCGAAATTCAAGATACCATTTTTTTATGGCTCCACAATTACATCACAGTATCTTGAATTATTTGAAATATTTCACATTCATTCCTCTGGCTTCAGGTACAATATTTGGCAGCTGGAGGAGTGGCTGGCGGAGAGGGAGCTGGCAGACTGTGGTGCCAAGGAGACTCTGGAGCCGCTGGTACAGGCTGCACAGCTTCTGCAGATCAAGAAGAAGACGGAGGCAGATGCCCAAGCTATCTGCAGCATGTGCACCGCCCTCACCACGGCACAGGTCCGTCATCAGTTAGGAGGTTTGAGCCTTTTAAACATATTGAAACAATATCTGAATTGGGTTTGTTTTTCTCTACAGATTATAAAAGTGTTGACCCTGTACACTCCAGTGATTGAATTTGAAGAGCGAGTGCCAACCGCTTTCATCACAACTATTAAAGTGAGTAAATGGAAAGTTTTAAGTGTGGACAAGATTACACTGCTATTTTATCCTATACTATTTTTTTTTTAATCTTATTTAACAAAATCTCTATCTTTTAAATATATTTTAGAACATTTTGAAAGACAGAGGTGAGTCAGCCACTTTGATGATGGACGGCAAGAAGATCTTCTCCGTCACGCTCCCCTTCACACCCTCCTCTGTGGCTCTGGAGACCATCCAGGTTCCTGCTAGTCTTAATCTGAGCTTCCTCACCCGCATCTAAACCTGCTGCTACCATGTTTTTCACCAAAGGTTTTGACCTTTCTGTAAAGTTTTAAAGATTCCTTCTGCAGTAGAGAAATTATGTGTTGTTTACAGGCCTCAGTGCATTAGCTGTACACCAAAGAGTAATAACTGTATGAACAGTGAATATGCAAAACATTCTTTTAATATGTAATTTCTTGTCACACCTGATATTTTGCCAATAGAGGTGTAGAATTTGTGGTTTCCTTCATGTATTCCTATAACTGTAACTTTAGGAGAACTGTATTATTGCTGGAACTTTATATTTCTACGACTCCATATTCCAAGTGATGGTATTTATGTCAAGATAAGTTGAAGGAGCCAATAGTAACTCTTGTATCTGTAGTTAACTAATCTAAATGCTGTTGGTCGTTTTAAGGGATGGTGTCTCAGGAAGAGGGTTTGATGTGTTTAAAACTGCTGCACAAATGGTTTCACTCCGTCATGAGGTGTTATAGATCTTATAGATCACAAGCTCAGTGTTTTTGTTCCAAAGTGGTTCCTGTGAACCACCCGGGAGTCCGTAAGAAAACGTAGAAGATTTGAATCAAGTTAAGTATTTCTCTACGTCGACCCTGACACATCACTGTTGTGTTTTCTGATGCTTTAATGTCATTTAAGTATAAAAATAAATTACTTAACAGGAGGTGAACTTCACGAAACAAATATAAAGCAAGTAATAAGGCAGATAAAGGAAAGGAGTGTCTGTTATGTGGTGCTCTTTGGCACAGGGGCGATGGAGTCTGATACAAAGAATAAAATAAACCAAGGCGCTATTGCTGTGGGAAAAAACAACTTTATTATAATGTCTAATTGTGAAGATAAAAAATGACTCAAGTCACCCTGCTCACCGTCTCCACAGTAAGAGTGCCTTGGTTTATTTATTTATTTTTTGTTTCTAAATAAAATGATTAGTAATCTGCACTTTAATCCTCATGTATTCGGGAGCAGAGCTTCAGATTGGATTTGGACTTGATGCAAGAGACCTTTCTTCTGAGAGTCCGTCACATGTTTGACTCTTTTTGTCTTTGGATTCATTTAAGTTTAGAAATGTGCATGCAACCCACTGATGTAACTAACTCTATGAAAGATGGATCTTAAATACTCAAAACTCTGTGCTTTTAAAAATACATTTTTATTTTTTCATGTTCATCATTGTCCTTTGTTCCATTGTCTGGGCCTCTTGGATCATTTTAGTTGTGTACAGCAGAAATGTGTTTCCAACTTTTCACTCCACAGATACTTTGGGTCAAGTCAGCACAAGGTCTTGAAATATTTCACTTTCTTTAAACATGATTTTTTTTCCTGGACTTTTCGAGGTAAAGCAGGAGCTGATGTGTGCTCACACTCACACTGCATCCGGTTTGTTTTGTCGTTAAAATCCTTGATCAAACGAGCACACCCACTCTGTCACAAGACAGGAGGGCGGAGTCAACGAGTCAGGAGTCCGCAGCAGGTGAACGACAACCAGGAAGAGACAGGACCAATGAGGGAGACGGCCTTCAGAATAAAAGCTTCAGGTCTGTTCCAGAGAAATCCTTCACTGTAATATCTTATGTTATGATAAGTTATATCTTGGCTTGAATTAAAATTCCCCTTTCATTGTCTTATGAAGGATTTTAGAGGTGGGGGTGTCTATTAAAGGAAACAAGAAGGAAAGACTAGAGAAAATAGGATTTATGCAATTGTTCCTCTATCATCATTGGAGAGCCCCTCAATATTTATTAGACTCATTGGCAGTGTAAATACTGGTAACAAAATATGATGACCTGTATCTCACTATAAAGCCTCAGGGTAAAGTTAAGTATTAGATCAGGATACATCAATAAAGTCATTATCATGAATACACAATTATATAGATTAATAAAGGAGACATAAAATATAAATAAATTAGGCTTAAGGGTTAACGTATATATGTAATAACATTTAAGGTAAGGTTTTGAAGTTTCAAAACAAGTGTTTTTCAAAGAAGGATTTTGAACGAATTCACGTATTATTTTGAAAATGACGTCCGGATAATGTAAGTGTGTGTGACTTGATTGTGATGTCACCGGGGGATCGTTGCTAACCTGACATAGTTCAAGTGATACAACAGGTGACAAACAAATGTAAAGACAAGAGGAGCTAACAATAATACTCATCATAATAATGCACAGACATGGCTTTGCTGGAGCTGTACACCGAGGTAAGAGAAAAGATCCCTGTCATTAATACTGTAGGGATCTTGTGTCCACACTCCCTGAGACATATGGAAACTTTTCCAGTGCTCAGGCAAGTTGTATGAATGTAGAGGAAGTTGTGTTGAAGGAAGTATCCAACTTAAATGCTCAAATGTTTAATTTAATTCATATTTTTACATGTGAATCTCTCTAAATTTATGACAGAGAAGGAAACAAATCATTAAACTTCAGAGAATAAGATCCTGGTAGTTAACCTAGTTAATGTCTGACATAGCCGAAGAGGTTTCTTGTTGAATATTGTTTAATAATTGATTTTTTTCTCTTGTCTTGTGCCCCCCCCCTCAGTTCAACAGAGTGTGGATTCCAGATGCAGAACATGTGTGGAAATCAGCAGAGATAGTGAGAGATTTTCATTCTGGAGATAAAGTCCTCGAGTTGCTCCTTGAAGATGGAACAGTGAGTATAGAATCCCATCACATCCAGCAGTGTGTTCACGATGTAACAAACACCACAGCTGTCCTGACTCTTTTTTTACGCGACCCGTGTGTCCCTGTGACAGAAGCACCACCACCCTCTGGACCCGTCCACTCCAAGCCTCCCTCCTCTCAGGAACCCAGACATCTTGGTGGGGGAGAATGACCTCACCGCTCTCAGTTACCTCCACGAACCCGCCGTTCTGCACAACCTCAGAGTGCGATTTGTGGAGTCCAGAATCATCTACACCTACTGCGGTACTGTGTCAGGAAGCCTTTGACTGTATATCCAAGCACTGAGGTATTTGTGCTTTTGACCTGACCTGTGTTGTTTCCTCATTTTCAGGTATTATACTGGTGGCCGTAAATCCCTACAAACAGCTCCCTATCTACGGAGACGCAATCATTCATGCCTACTCAGGCCAGAACATGGGAGACATGGACCCTCATATATTTGCCGTGGCAGAGGAGGCTTACAAACAGATGGCCAGGTAAATAAATAAAAACCCATGAGTCACATGAAGTAAAATACACACTGCACCTATGGTGAAGAAGTTTTTATAAAGTGTCATTCAGGAAAATGTACCAAGTCGGCATTCAGCCTTCAAGACACTACAAACATAACAAAAACATGTGCATCAGCAGTAAAAGAACAGATCCATCTTCTGTCATCAAGTTGGAGCACAATTCTTGTCTCCTGAGATGTTACTCGTGTGAAACATAACTTTTTTATTGGCTGTGCCTTAAACATATTAAACACAAAGCGTGTTACTGTGCTGTCGATCGGGATTTAACAGTGAAAGACTGTGGGTAAACAGGAAATGAAGTCATTCATCAGATATAGAAAACAAATCAAGACCTTCCTGCAGACATTTTACAGAAAAGCCTGAGGCTAACGTTATGATATAATGGACAGTAATATCTCAGATCACACAGTCAACACTTTCTTTTTCATTTTATTATTATTTAACTGTCTACGTATAACAGCGTTTTTACACCTCTTTGTTCCTCAGAAACCACAAGAACCAGTCTATTATCGTCAGCGGTGAGTCTGGAGCTGGTAAAACTGTGTCTGCTCGTTACGCTATGAGATATTTTGCCATTGTCAGCAAATCTGGCAGCAACACTCGAGTTGAAGACAAAGTCCTGGCGTCTAATCCAGTAACAGAGGTATGGTTTCACTGAACCAGGAGCCACAAGGCAACAAACGATGTTTCAGCACTGTGATGTAATGTAATGTTCCCCCATTTTTATGATCTCATGAAGATAAAAGAATATCTTTTATGATAGTTGGTGAATAGATCTAAACGTCTTGGTTCTGCCTCAGGCAATAGGGAATGCAAAAACCACCAGGAATGACAACAGCAGCCGATTTGGGAAATACACAGAGATCAGCTTTGACAGGAGGTACCGCATCATTGGAGCAAACATGAGGACCTACCTCCTGGAGAAATCCAGAGTGGTTTTTCAGGTAGAGTACGAGACGAGGATGTTGCTGAGCGTTAGTTTGCTCATATTTAATCCATATTAATGTTTTTCTCTCTTTTTTTTTTTTATTCAGGCCGACAACGAGCGGAACTATCACATATTTTACCAGATGTGCTCCTGTGCTCAGCTGCCAGAGTTCAAGAGCCTGAGACTGAGTGAGTGTTTACACTGCATGTGTCAGATGGAGCTTTAACTGTTTTATTGCTGCAATGTTTATTCTGACTCACTTAAGCCTCACATTCAGACATGCATTTATTGTGTGATTATTTTGTCATTTAATTTGCTTGATAAGGGTGGCACGGTGGGACAGTGGCTAGTACTCGCAACTCACAGTGAGAGGGTGTGAATCCCATTTTTTCTGGCCAAAGACATGAGGTTTTGGGTCAGGTTAGTTGGACACTCTAAATTGGCCGTATATGTGAATGTGAGAGTGAATTGTCTCTGAACACTGGACCTGCGACACCTGGACAGGTCGCCTCTCAACCCTCCTTGACCCTCAAAGTATAAGCCGTATAAATAATGACTCTGCTAAATGAAATATTCCTTTTGCCCCCAGTGACTGCAGATAACTTCCAGTACACGTCCGTTGGCGGTGACATCACTATTGAAGGTGTAGATGACAAGAAAGACATGGAGGAGACTCGACGGACCTTCTCCCTGCTGGGTAAATAGAGTTCCCAGCTGTCAGACTGTACATCGCTTTTTATCTGGCGTTTATTTGAGCCCAACCGTCCTCCCTCTGCTTCTCCAGGTTTGAAGGAAGACTTTCAGTCAGACGTGTTCAAAGTGTTGGCAGCCATTCTCCATTTGGGGAACGTGGAGATCAAGGACTCAGGAAAGGACAAATCGTCAGTTAGCGTGAGTCATGACTCTCCGGGGCCTCAAATCACTTTTAATTCTTCTTTGAATAGAACTTCAAACATTAACCAGGTTGAATAAAGACCTGCATTGTTGTGTGTTCCAGCTCAGTGACCCACACCTGGCGGTCTGCTGTGAGTTACTGGCTGTGAGTGTGGAGGGGCTGGTGCGCTGGCTGTGCCATCGGAGGATCGTTCTGGTGGCGGAGACGGTGGTGAAGCCGGTGACCAAGGAGCGGGCGGTGAATGCCAGAGACGCCCTCGCCAAGCACATCTACGCACTCCTTTTTGACTGTATAATTAACAGAATAAATACAGCCCTGCAGGTCCCTGGAAAACAACACGCTTTCATAGGTGTTCTGGACATTTATGGGTAAAGAGGACGCAGCACATTCTTCTTCTTCATGTATTCAACTCTTGAATGCTTTTGTTTTATGACATGAACTTGACATCTTTTGTCCGCAGCTTTGAAACCTTTGACATCAACAGCTTCGAACAGTTTTGCATCAACTATGCGAATGAAAAGCTTCAGCAGCAGTTTAACTTGGTATGCAACCATCAACCAGAAATCATTGCAGAAACACAGCGCACGCATTTGTTGATCATTCTGCTGCTTCTCTTACCTTCAGCACGTGTTCAAGCTGGAGCAGGAGGAGTACATGAAAGAGGACATCCCATGGACGCTGATTGATTTCTATGACAACCAGCCCGTCATTGACCTGATCGAAGCAAAGATGGGGATCCTTGACTTGCTTGATGAAGAATGCTTGGTCAGAGCTTGGACTTACACGGTTAAAGTTTTCAGTTTCCACTTGATTGCCTTTTATTAACCTCCTGCCGTCCACAGTTTCCTCAGGGCACTGACCAAACCTGGCTGATGAAGTTGTACAACTACATGGACAACAATCCTCTGTTTGAGAAGCCCAGGTTATCCAACGAGGCTTTTGTGATACAACACTTTGCAGACAAGGTAGAATCCAAGGAACCTTAAAGACACATTACCTAATGATGGAACATACAATGCTTTTTGATTCCTTGGAGATGTCGTTTTAAAACTTTACAGGTGGAGTATCAGTGCAGAGGCTTTCTTGAAAAGAACAGAGACACTCTCTATGAAGAACTGGTGGATATAATGAGAGCCAGTGAGGTAAATCAAGAGTCCTATTTTATATATTATATTTATGTACATATATTATAACCCAGGTTCCAAGTGGCATTGTTTTTCTCAGTCTAACACATTTCCTTTGTTTGCGTCTGTTATCAGTTTCCTTTTCTGGCCCTTTTTTTCCACGAGGAGGAGCAAAGCACTGCGAACAGTAAAGTCAAAGTCAGGCCGGCCAGGCCCGGAGTGAAACCAGCCAATAAACAGTTGAGAGCCTCTGTGGGAGATAAGGTGAACATGTTTACTCTGTCTTTGCTCACTGGAGATTGTTGCAGCTCCAATCCTCTATTTGCGTGTGTGTACAGGACACAATTGTCTTTTTCACTTGTTCCTTCTCATTGATTTAATGGTCAAATGTAGTTTTCCAGCTCCCTGTCCTTACTGATGGAGACGCTGAACGCTACCACCCCACACTACGTGCGCTGCATCAAGCCAAACGATGAAAAACTCCCATTTGAGTGAGTACTAACGAAACTATAGTTGACACGATCTTCTCTGTTTGACTGAATCATCTGCACATGTCTGTACCTTTGGTTTAAGTTAGCGTTTACTTGTTGTTTTTTTGAGATACGACTCCAGGAGGGTCGTGCAGCAGCTGCGAGCATGTGGCGTCCTTGAAACTATCCGTGTCAGTGCACAGAGCTATCCGTCCAGGTGACTTTCTGCTGCATGATGCCATAAAAGCCAGATGACAATACTCACATGTTGTTATGTCTGTGTTGTAATGCGTAACACACTCTTGTACTTGCAGGTGGACATATATTGAGTTTTACAGCCGATACAGTATCCTAATGTCACACCAGGAGGTGGACCTCAGTGACAAGAAACAGACCTGCAAAGATGTGCTGCAGAGGTTGATTCAGGTTGACGCCCTCTTTAAATTCTGCCCTAAAATATATTGTCATGCATTACTGCTCTCTATATGTTTGTGTATCACTTTGACGTCACGGCTTGATCTCCAGGACCCCAACCAGTACAAGTTCGGTCGCACAAAGATCTTCTTCCGAGCCGGTCAGGTGGCTTATCTGGAGAAGCTGCGTCTGGACCGACTTCGAGGAGCCAGCGTTACCATCCAGAAACACGTCCGCGGGTGGAGCCAGAGGAGGAAGTTCCTGCGTATGAGAGAGGCGGCCATCATCCTCCAACAGTACATCCGCGGAAAGAGGACGATCCGGTAAGAGCCTTTCTGGTTGATTGCTCTGCATTATCCACTGTATCAACAAGTGTGTTCACATTCGGACCCACTCCCACTTCTCTTTTCTCCAGTAAAATGGTGAGTGCTGCAACTCTGAAGCGGGGATGGGCTTCAATGGTGATCCAGAGACACTGGAGAGGATACCGCACGCGACAGATCTACCAGTTAGTCCGTCTGGCCTCTGTCACCATCCAGGCCTTCACACGAGGCTGGATGGCCCGGAAACGGTACAAGAAGGTCAGTGGGTTATCAGTAATGAATCATTTGTGTCATTAATAGAAATCCAGAGTGTCATCACGTGAGTTTTATGCCCTGTCATCTCCTTCTTACCTGTCAGATGATAGAAGAGAACAAAGCCCTGGTTATCCAGAAGTACGCCAGAGCATGGCTGGCTCGACGGCGATTCCAAACCATGCGCAGGCTGGTGCTGAATGTTCAGCTTTCGTTCAGAGTGCAGAAGCTCAGAAAGAAGATTGAAGAGCAGGTAAAGATGATTCCAGTTATTTTATCTGCGTTTTTTAAAAATGTATTTATAAGACATTACTCTTTGTGAATTCCCGTCCCCTGCCCCCAGAATAAAGAGAGCCGTGGGTTGATGGAGAGACTGACCAGCTTGGCCAGTACTCACTCTCAGACTGTGGACAGACTTCAGTGTGTGGAGGCCCAACTGGAAAAGTCAACCAGCCAGAAGGCGTCTGTGGAGGAAAGAGAGAAGAAAGGGAAAGAAGATGCTACTCAGGTCAGGAGGAGGTTCTGTTTTCAGCCCTGTCCCTTTTGTTTGTTTGTCAGCAAAATGACACAAAAACAACTGAACAGTCTTTCATGAAACTTGGTGGAAGGATGTGATGTCGGTCACAGAAAAACAAGTTCTGGACGATAAAAATCCGGAACATTTTGGGAGCTATTATCTATGAGTGTGTGAAATTTGGTGTAACTTGATTGAATTTAAGGCGACTGTTGGGCCTTGGTGGAGGTATGAGCACTACTGCTATGTTTGTTTCTTTTCAGTTTTTTGTTTGCTGATGAAACAGACTGCATTTCTTTTACTCTGGTTCTAGACAATTGCACAGCTTCGACAGGAGATAAATGTTCTAACCCTTGAAAAAAAGAAATTGGACAAAAAGTTTGAAGCTTCCACCAAAGAGGCAAAAGGTAATAGTAAAGAGGTGGAGCAACTCTATTCTTGCAATACCTCAAACCATATTTCTGACCTGTTTTACTCTCCTGCAGAGAACTTTGATGTGATAAAGAGAAGTCTTCTTGACGAGAAAGAAACTGAAGCAAGGCTCAGAAAGTAAGAAACAAGGATTTTGTTATACGAAAGATAATCTTTGCTTGATCAATTATTCGGAATATTAATGGGAGAGATTCTTGACAGGATTGCAGAGAACAGCACCGAGATCCAGAGACAGGACCATGAGAAGGAGGTGGAAGCTCTGAAAGAGGAGATCAAGAGACTGAAGGAGGAGAGAGTCACTCTGCACAGAAAGGTGGAGGAGGAAGACCACGTGAACTCCGACCTGCAGGAACAGGTCCTCCAGCTCACCAAGCACGTCAAGGCCATTCCTGAGCTGCGCAGAGATCTGAACAACCTGCAGAACCAGAGAAATAACATGGACCGGAGGATGAAGCAGCACTCGGAAGAAGCAAGAGGTACAGACTTCACCACACGTAGTGAAGCTTATTACCTGTTTGTCTGTGTGCAGGATTCTTTAACATGGCGAGATAGAGCGTTAGCCTTGGCGGATGTACACGCACTCTGAGCCCCCTTCAAGTGTTTTCATTGCTGTTTCCATTGTTGTCTGTTTGGATTTTTTGGACTGTCTGTTACGAAGATTACACAAAAACTACTGAATCAGTTTTATTGATTCAGTAGACTGATGAGATGGAAGGATGGGACGGGAGCCAAGGAAGAACCCATTAACTTTTGAAGCAGATCCAATTAAGGGAGCAGATCCAGGAATTTGTTTTCTTGGCGAGATAGTTTTCATAGTTTTGGGAATTTCTCATGCGATAAGACAGATTTTGTATAAATAAAACAGGCATTTTTAGGAGGACTGATATCTATGAGTGTGTGTAATTTGGTGCAGCTTGATTGAATTTAAGGGGACTGATGGGCCTTGGTGAAGGTATGAGCTCTACTGAGTGATCTTTTATTCCATAAAAATGGGATTCGACACAAATAAAAATCCTATTTTGCTTATAATACCTCAATATTTCTCTGCAGCCAAAATGAAAGAGATCACAAGACAACTTCTTGGCGGCATTGTTGAAGAGGAGGTTCTTTTGGGGTAACTTCTTTAAATATTTTCCTATTCTCTCTCTTGTATTTATTCTTCATCTGAAATGTAATCTCCCACATTGTTTGTGTGAAGGCTGACTCCAAATGACTCGGAGAAGATTTATGAGGTTGAAGATTTGCTGGCAGCTTTTGAAGGACTGCAGAAAGCTACCAGGTATACATTTTTGCTGTCAACATTTGAAGTTTATCCATTGAGTATCAGCTGTATTAAAGTCCCCCTCTAGAGAAAACAATTATTTTGGGTTAGGGTTGTCCCCTAGTGCCTTTTATATGATAAAAGACATATCTTTAGCAAAATGGGTCAACACCATGGCTGAGTGTTTCCTCCTTAAGGGCCTGGTCCCACATATGCAAATGCGAAGTAAATATCGCGAGTCACATTTCATTAAAGTTTAACTCCACGAAAAGCCATGTTGTGAGTTGCTTCGCCACAGGAAGCAAATGTTTTATTCATCCCACACTCGCATGGACTGGAAGTCAATGGAAGAACAAAGAATTGTTGCTTAAACATTTGCGTATATGTGACCGGGCCCTCACTGAAAACAACAGATTCAGACAGCCAGGGTTTGTGATCTCACGAACCTTATAAACCAATCCTGTCAGCTTTTGGGTTGGACTATTACCTGGAAAAGGTTCCTCAGCTGCAGGCGAGCTGTGAGGGTGGGGCGACAGCGAGCAGGGACATGCCCTTATCAGCATATTGGTAGATCCTAGTCAAGAAATGAGGAAGGAAGGTGTAAAAGTACATTTAAGCCATTTTAAGGCCTTGAGGGGAAATTTTTCAGAACAAACCTTTTGAATATGTAATTTTGAGGAAGAAAGAAGAGTTGTAGTGGGTGTAATAAGTTGCCGGAGTGGGACTTTAAGTCTGTGTGACAAACCTGGGTACAACTTGACCCTGTTCGATGTGGTTCCACCTTTGATGGCAGAATACTGGAAACCCACCAGAGAGAGCAGAAGGAGGGCTATGAGACCCAGCTTGAGGGCCTGCAGTTGAAAGCGGACCACCTTCAAAATGAGAACAGCAAGCTGCAAAACCTGTTCCAGGAGAAAAGTAACGTCCATGAGAACATTCGCCAAGAAGTGTCCAGACTCAGCAGCGAGAACTTGGTGCGTAATATGATGGCTTTCTGATTCCGTATTACATTTCTGAAGAGAGATGAGGTGCAATAAGTGCAGTGATTGTGCTTCTTTTTATTTGATGTGATCCACAGGTTCTACCAGAGCTGAAACTGCAGGTGTCAGAGCTGCAGAGACAAAAACAGGAACTGGAGCTCCATGCAGAGGAGCTGAACAGAGAGTTGGCAGGTAGAGCCGAGTATTTCTTCTTTTCAAGGATATCAACACGTAGTTTCAGTATTTTACCTGTTCTTATGTTGTTGTTTTTTCCCATGTCACCTGAAAGAAAAAACTGAGGAGATCACCAACACTCTTCAAACTAAAATTAAAGAAGAGAGCTCACAACGCAGGTAATACATTCAGGGTGGAGTATGTTTCCTGATTGAAGATGGGACGGACATTTCTGAGTTTGGCTGATTCTTTGCTGTTTTGTAGACACTTTGAGGAGAAAGCTGAGGCGCTGGAGGAGGTGAAGAGGCAGCTTCAAGGCCGAGTGGAGGATCTGGAAGAGGAGAACGATCACTTGAGGAGACAGCAGCTGATGGAGAGTGAGGCCAAGAGTAAATGGAGAGAGGAGACTTCACGGTTAACTGCTGAGAACATGGTATGCGTAAATGGTTGACGCCTGCAGCACAAGTGTGTGGATGCTTCACTTGTCTTCAAGAAAGTCAAAAACAAACTTTACTTTTCTTCCAGGACTTTGAGGAGCAGCTCGACCAGAGAGACAGATTAATAAAGAAACTCCAGAATCAAATCAACAGCTTGGAGTCATCACAGAAAGGTAGCGTTACGGCTTGAAGCTGTGAATTATCACAAAAAACTCCTTGTTAATCATTTCATTGTTTGTCACACAGTTAAGCAAACTGCTGCGCCGGCAATGCCTAAAGATTACCTCGGCATGTTGGAGTACAAGAGGGAGGACGAACCCAGGCTCATCCAGAACATCATTCTGGGTATTCTTCCTCTCGACAGTTTCTTTAAGATGGTCATGTTCTCCCTGTGCTTGCAGCTGGATCCTCTTTCAATTTAAGCAGGATTTAACTAAATGAAATCTGTCCATAGACCTGAGGCCCAAGGGTGTGGTGGTCAACATGATCCCGGGTCTGCCAGCGTACATCATCTTCATGTGCGTCCGCTTCGCTGACTACCTGAACGACGAAGCCAAACTCAAGTCTCTTATGAATGCAGCTATCTGTGCTGTCAAAAAGGTCATCATGGTGAGGCTGATAATACGTTTATAAGCCTTTATCTGCGCTGTAGATCAGAGAAATGATTATTACTCATGTTCATATCTAAGGTGATATAATAATTTAGCAGCAGTTTAGTTTGGCTCTTGTATTTTGACTTTGAGATCTTGTTGATCTAAGGATGGGAGGAAAGTACAAATTTGCAAATTGAATAAATAAAACTGGAATAGCACACAGCTCCACCAAGGCCCAACAGTCTCCTTATGAAACCACATTTAAATTCCCTAGATCTGGATCTGTATTTGAATCTGCACCAAAGTCAACACAGTCCTAAATATCAGTCCCCTAGACAGGGAAGAAAACACAATAAAATGCTACATCTCCAAACAATTCTCCCAAACCACGGCTGCTGTTTTTATGTTGCAGGAATACCCTAAAGACTTTGAGTTGCTCTCCTTCTGGCTCTCTAACACGTATCAGCTGCTCAACTGTCTGAAGCAGTACAGCGGGGAGGAGGTATGTATGGATCTGCTCTGTTGAACCTGGTTACGCTGTTGTGCTTCATGTCGTTCATACACATATGCAGGCATATCTTGACCTTCTTTTGTTTCTCTGAAGGAATTCATGAAACAAAATACCGCCCACCAGAAGAAGAACTGTTTGCAGAATTTTGATTTGTCAGAGCACAGACAGATTCTCAGCGACCTGGCCATCCACATCTACCATCAGTTTATCACGGTCATGGAAAAGAGCATCACTCCTGAGATTGGTATTCGTCACAGTTTATCATTGTAATCTTTTGACAGTGGTCACCCTGGATTAGTGCCCTTAACTGTGCTTCTTGTCCCACAGTGCCTGGTATGTTGGAGCACGAGAGTTTACAGGGGATTTCTAGCATGAAGCCGACGGGCTTCAGAAAACGTTCCAACAGCATCTACGAGGACTCAGAGACCTACAGCATCTCCTCCATCATTCAGCAGCTCAGCGTCTTCCACTCCACCATGAACCAGCATGGCATGGAGCAGGGCCTCATCAAACAGGCCATCAAACAACTCTTCTACCTTGTGGGGGCCACCACACTCAACAACATCATGCTCCGCAAAGACATGTGCTCCTGCAGGAAGGGAATGCAAATCAGGTCTGTGTTTGATTTTTTTTTTTTGGATATTGGAATAAAAGTCAAAAAGAAGTTCAAGAAAAATAAAAAGTTGGTCACAAACCATTCAACATATAGTCACTGAGAAGTGCATAAATACGTTTGATTTGATATGAAACGGCAGCAGGTCAGAGGATGTCAGCTGAGTGGGTGGTCTTTCATACGGACCCATTTTTGTCCACACAGTGAAAATAATGTGGTCACATAAGTCCCCGACCTCTGACCACTGGTGAACTGATCACTCAGATGTTACAACCAGGTCTGAACAGGGTGGTGGTGTCTGTGTTTGTTCAGGTGTAACATCAGTTACCTGGAGGAGTGGCTGAAGGAGAAGGAACTTCAGAGCTCTAATGCTATAGACACTCTGAGGCCGTTGTCTCAGGCCGCCTGGCTGCTGCAAGTCAACAAGTCCACGGACGATGACGCCAAGGAGATCACTGAAAAATGCACTGAACTCAACCCTGTTCAGGTATTTTATTCACTCACACACTGTATCATATGTATTTCAATTTTGAAAACCTCAGCATCCATAAAATAAAACTCAATTTGTGTTGGTAGATTGTCAAGATTTTGAATTCATACACACCTATAGATGATTTTGAGAAAAGAGTGTCGTCGTCATTTGTCCGCAAGGTTCAGGTGAGCTCTGCTGTAAATTTTTCACATTTTAATGCAGTGAGCTTTTCTTTCACTTCATTGAACATGTCCTGTTTTTGTTTGCAGTCATTGGTGCATGATCGTGACGGCTCCACACAGATGATGCTGGACACGGATTATCGTTTCCAGGTCACGTTTCCTTTCTGCCCGTCTCAGCAGGCTCTGGAGCTCCTGCAGGTCCCCAACAGTCTCCATCTGGGCTTTCTGACCCGGATCTGACCCAGTCGACCTCTGACCTTTCCCCCCATATGACTGATTCATAATCTACTGGCCTGTAGCTGCATGTTAATTTATATATAAACACTTTTAATAAACAATTCACACTCCATATTTAATTTGTCAGGCCATAGGTGGGATTTAAGAAAGAAAGACTGAGGTCATGTATCACTGGTGCGTGTCCTTTCCTTCTTTCTGACTTTTTCAGTTTTTCGTCGATTCTTGGAGGGTCACAGGGGGAGCCGGAGCAAATGCCAGTTGACATAGGCCGCAATGTGGGGTATACCCTGGACAGGGCGCCAGCGTCGGGTCAACATTCAGAGACAAACAACCATTAACGGTCACTTTCACACCTACGGTCAATTTAGAGTCTCCAATAACTTAAACTGCATCTACATGTCTTTGGACTGTGAAGCTGGAGAAAACCCACAGAGATTCAGGGAGAAGATGCAACATACAATATACTGATACTTTAGTCAATTTATAGAAAACATATTGATGTCACCTTTATTGGAACTGCAGGGAATAGTAGGGGATAGTATGAAATATAGAGAAAGTGTATGGTAATGGTTAATAGACACAGTTTGTTTGTACAGGACATTTGAAGACATCAGTTTAGACTCCACTGTCAAGAAATTATTAGATTCTCAAAGGAAATAATGGGCAGTTTAATTAATAGTGGAAATTATTGTTGGAGCTGCAAATTTGATTTCCCAATTATTTGGTGTCTCTTGAAGTAGTCAAATTTCAGTCTAATAAATGTACAATTTCCCAGGTTGCTAAAATTCCTAAATTCTCCAGGAAAAAATGACATGACCTCATTGTGCTCGTTTGTAGCTAAGGCTCTATTAAAATGTGAAGAAGTAATCAATACAATTCTGCAGTATTTTCAATAATTTGCTCACAACAAAGGTCATTTTTTTATAAATATATTTATAAAAAAAATAGTTTTCCTGTAACATATTTAAAATGATAATGATGTTTTACAGAACAAAGTCAATATAAAAGCAAGAAAGTCATGATAAAAAACATTAAAATATGAAAAAACAAGAAGGAAGATGGGCCTAAATAAAACAGTATAAGATTACAGCATGTAAAACTGAAAAACAAGATAGCCTTCCTGTACATGTAGGTTAACCTTAATATGTAAAAAGAATAGTTTCATCCACTGGAATTTATTGTGTTATATGTCAAAATGTAAGGGCTTGTGTCAGTGTGTGAATGTTCACAGTGCGGGAGGAGAAACTGTTGTGTTGTGTTTTCAGAGTGAAAATACATTATTTAGTTGCAGGGTAGAGTGGTTCTGCTAATGCTGCTGCTGAGGATGCAGCATCAACGGGATACAGGACCCTCCTCCTCCTCCTCCTCTCTCCTCATCTCTCCTCCTCCCTGGAAGCTGGAGGAGCATCTTCTCCCCGTGACGTCATGACAGCAGCATCAGCTGTTAGCTGCGCTTTAAGCCTTTTCGCCGCCTGCACCGCTGCCCTGCACAAAGGAAATATATGAGATCCCCTCTCATCCCTGAAATGGCGACACAGGAGGTACAGCTGAGCGAGACCCTAACCCACCTCAAGACGGAGTCGGACACGCTGAAGTCGAAGCTGGAGGACGAACGAGCGAAGCTGCACGACGTCGAGCGTGAGTCCCGCTGAAAATGGAGAGGCCTCGGTTCACCCCTGCGTCTCACACCGGGACCGATCGCACTGAAATACGGCACTAAAATACCCGCGCGTGTTTATTATGGGAGTTACCCCTCGCTGCTTTTCACGGGGGTTGGCGTTTTCCGAAGCTGATTATTGATCCTAGTGGCCTGACGTTACCTCACATCTGACAGGATGTTTGTTTGCCTCCTGATTTCACAGTCCAGCGCCTCCGTCCCAGTCTCCCCCATCTAGTGGTTCTGTCCAATGTGTCTCACCTGTATGTGATGTTGAGTGTAAATGGGAGGACATTAGAAACAGGCTGCTGGCTCCGTGTTTCTTATGAGATGCTCATAAAAGCCATTTGAGGACAAGATAATAATCCCTCCACAGAGTGAAGGCCTGCTGTAGTTTAACCCCCACAATATATTAATGGATGGTGGATATACAGGAGAAGGGTTAATGTGATGGTAATTGTGTGTGTGTGTGTGTGCAGTACACCAGGTGGCAGAGAAGGTGGAGGGACTGGGTCAGTTTGTCATGAAGACCCGGAGAACTCTGAAGGGCCACGGCAACAAAGTTCTGTGTATGGACTGGTGTAAGGACAAGAGGAGGATCGTCAGCTCCTCACAGGTCACTCACTATAACTGGATCTGGACAGTCAGGTTGTAATTGTATGTAACTGCACGACAGTAGATGACATTGTACCTGTTCTTATTATTTGCAGGATGGAAAAGTGATAGTATGGGATGCCTTCACCACCAACAAGGTAACAGCTCTTCTTAGTATACAGATGTTTTGTTTCTCACTGAAAATCCTCTGGGGCATGTTAAAGGTCCTGTATGTTAGATTTAGTGACATCTAGTGGTGGAGTTGCATGTTGCAGCTGAATACCCCTCACCTCACGCTCCCCTTCCAAACATGAAGGAGAACCTGTGGCAGCCTTCAGTTGTCATAAAACTCAAAAAGGTGCACTGTAAAAAAACATGGCTGCCTCCATATAGAGGACCCGCTCCCGATGTAAATACTGAACATACTTATAGTCTATTAAGTTAAATGAAGTTATCAGCAATACGTTTCTCACGAGTGCCCTATAGTGTGGACATAAGTTCCACCAGATGAACCTTTCTCTGTCCTATTGATTTATTAGAAGGATTTTAATCAGAGTTTAGTTTTTGGTATTTACCAAAAAGCAAAAACTAGTGTGAAATTAGAAAAATAAAGGAAATTTTGAATAACAGAGATGAAGCCAATGATTTTAAAGCCTTTTAGATTTATTTCAGGGCCGTTTGATTTGGGACCCACTGATCCAAATCCAAGTCGGGTTGCATACAGTAAAATGTAATGTTAATATAAGTATATTAAAACATGGAAAGACGGCAGAAATTAGACACAATGAAAGCAAATATATGTTGAGATTGTAAAGTAGGAGTGGTCAATAGAATGTGTTCATAAAATCCAAGATATAAGGTTTGTGATTTTTATGCCATTTTTAAAGGGTTGAATAAATTCTTCCAGTATCATGAAGAAAAACTAAACTAGATAAGGAGCCATGAGATCACTGAGAATTTCTCATATTTCTACAGCGACTGCTGTAAGGGATAGAAAAAGCTGCACAAACGGTTTCCTTTTTATTGTTAAGAGGGAGGAGATTCTACCAAAACAGTGTCTAGAAATGTATTTGAACAACCATCCCATTCATTTTATTACTTATTCTGGACAAACTGTAACACCTCTATGGTCCAGCAGCTTTAAACTCTCCACTCTGATTATGCCTAATGAATCTGATTGATCCAGTGCGGCTCATGCAGCTTTGTCTTCTGGTGTTTTATCAGGAGCACGCTGTGACAATGCCTTGCACCTGGGTGATGGCCTGCGCCTACGCTCCCTCCGGGTGCGCCGTAGCCTGTGGGTGAGTATCTTAACCACCAATGTACCATCTAAATGTGGTGCGTCACATTTCCGTTTTTTTGTGGGGTTCTTTTTATAAACTGGGGTTGTTTTTGTGTCACAGTGGTCTGGACAACAAATGCTCTGTGTATCCTCTGTCCCTGGACAAGAATGAGAACTTGGCTGCGAAGAAGAAGTCAGTGGCCATGCACACAAACTACCTTTCTGCCTGTAGCTTCACCAACTCAGATATGCAGGTGAGACTATCCCCCAAACACAGTGAATCAATCAATAATCACACAGATCACTAAAGAAAAACAGGAAAACATATATTTAGTTTTTCTGGTTCCAAGAAGAAAACACAGCTGGTTTTCTAGTAGTGACTTCTTCTCTCTCATTATTAATCAGAAATCACTGCCGTCCATATGCGAGCAGAAGGGGCCTCATACTTTGTTAATAATTCACAGCAGCCAGTGGCTCCTGGTTTGATGTCCTGGTCACATGATGCCTCACACAGCAAGGACCATTTATAGCCGTGCGTTTTTACTGAACTTCCTCTTCATCGTCTGCTTGTGTCAAAGATCCTGACGTCCAGCGGTGATGGAACGTGTGCATTATGGGATGTCGAGAGCGGGCAGCTGCTGCAGAGTTTCCATGGACATGCAGCAGACGTGCTTTGTCTGGACCTGGCCCCCTCCGAGACCGGAAATACATTTGTTTCAGGGGTGAGGACACAAATCCTCCCCGCTTTGTCAGCTTGACTGAATTGAATCGATTTTGTCACATTCTTCATGATTTATGTCACTACAGGGTTGTGATAAGAAGGCCAATGTGTGGGACATGCGCTCAGGACAGTGTATTCAGTCCTTTGAAACTCATGAATCGGACATAAATAGTGTGAGGTATGTGATTATTATTTCTTATTATTCTGATGGACTGAAGAATGATGAAAACAGATTCTGTGTATCTTTTGCCCATTTCCTCTCAACCTCAGTGTCTTTTTCATACTATTACTAGATTGCTCTACATATCAGGTATATTGAAATCAAGGCTTTAAGAGACTAATTCGTTCCTGACTGTGTTTTTTATAGATATTATCCCAGTGGAGATGCATTTGCCTCTGGCTCAGACGATGCTACAGTACGTATACTGATATTATTTACTGATCTTAAAGGAATAATTCCACATTTTGGGAAATATGTTCATTCATTTCCTTGACGAGTAAGATGAGAAAATCAACATCACTATCATGTCTGTACAGTAAGCATGAAGCTACTGCCAGCAGCTGGTTAGCTTAGCTTAGCATAAAGACTAAAAACTGCCTTTTGTATACAAAAACAAAGCAGGAGCACTCTAAGAAATGAATCAGATAATTTCCCAAACTGTAGGACTGTTCCTAAACTGTCCACTGGAGAGACTCCTGTTAATTACTTCACAAACTGCTCCTGGTAATCTAAGCATTTAAAAACCCAAACACTGACTTCTGTTCCAGTGCCGCCTGTATGACTTGAGGGCAGACAGAGAAGTGGCCATTTATTCCAAAGAGAGCATCATATTCGGGGTCTCCAGTGTTGATTTCTCTCTCAGTGGTAAGATATGTTTCTCTGAATATCTAAGTTTAATTACAGTTCCCCCTGAGGTTAAACATATTGCTTTTACTTGCCGTTAAATACATTTTTGTGTCTGTGTTTCGCAGGCCGACTACTGTTTGGCGGCTACAACGACTACACCATAAATGTTTGGGACGTTCTCAAAGGAACACGGGTGTCAATTCTGTTCGGACATGAGAACCGTGTCAGTACGCTGCGAGTGTCCCCTGATGGGACCGCCTTCTCCACAGGTTCCTGGGACCACACTCTGAGGGTATGAGATGTCTGTTGTTATCGTCTGGTTTGACAGCTTTTCAGTCTGAAATCCTCTAATGACTCTCTGTTTGTCTTTCTCAAGATCTGGGCTTAAGGATGAAGACACAGAGGAATAAGTGGTACACAGACCTACTGAAGACACACCAATGTTTCTGTTTGCTAGAGTACAATCACAGAGATAGAGACTACTTCCTCTTGGTTGTACATAGAGCATATTAATAGCATTGTATATACTCCAGTCTCCTGGCCATGGTAGAGTTACATATTTCAGAGACTAATTAAACCAAATGGCACGCTTGTATTACAGTATGATTGAAAGAAAATTGCACAGAAAATACTTATGGTTACAACAACTCGAGATGTAAAATGTATATTGTAGAAATTATAATTGGTAGTGACTAGCATCAGTCTAGGATAGAAGTGGCACAATAAAGTGATGTATTGTATGTTACCACAATTACCTGTTTATTTATTTGTTTTTTGCACAAAAAAAATTGGAATGCAATCTGTGAAAGAAAATGACAAACTTACATCTGCAGGAGAAGCAGTGAGGTTTATATGAAGACCTCAGAGCTTCATTCTATCAGTAGTATTCATAGTGAGAGGTAGGCAATATGTGGTTTCTGTGTCAATGGGAAATATTGGAAAATCTTGGATAGTAGTGAAGATTGACTAGATTGACTTGTAGTAAGTCAATATAAGTTTGTCTGCAGCAATTAAAAATAACATTCCATATCAGTGAGCACTGGCATCAAATATTATGACCATAAATGCTAATCTGTAGTTCATCAAAGATGGGGATGGACAGCAAATTCACGCATCATTAATTCTCCAACTTCTGCTTTCTTTACAGTAACTCACGTGCCAATATTAATCTATTGTAAGAAAGCACATTTTAAGGTAAACTTATGATAGATGTTTTTATTTTCATTCATCCCGGTGATGTTAAACATGCGGCTTACCTCTTCCTGCTGTGGAAGCCACTCACTACTGCTCGATGTGCACATTCAGTCACTGCAAACACCCTCAACCTCTGAACCGGTGGTCCCCCAGTAGACATCTACATACCAATATATGTATATATATATATTAGAATCCACTCCTCCTTTTCATGCAGTTGTCAAATGGCTGTAATTTCATATTTACTGTAATTATTTATTGTAGTTAAGTGTACAGTTATACAAGGGACTGTTTATCAAAATATATCAAACATAATAAACTGAGTTTTGAATATCATAACAATGTGTTTCATTTTTTTTTACCTTATCTAATACTTACATTGTATCATCAATTCTTTCTTTCTTTCTTTCTTTCTTCGGTAAATCACATGCTATTGTGAGAAAGCACATGCTCATCTGAACCCCCAGTCGATATCTATATATCAACATCTATGTGTGCGTGTGAGTGAGTGAGTGTGTGTGTGTGTGTTTGTGCGTGTGCGTGTGTGTGTGTGTGAGTGTGTCTGTGTGTGTTTGTCAGTGTGTGTGTGTAATGTACTCCTCCTTTTCATGTCTAATGGCTGTAAATTTGTATTATTACTGTTTAGTTTATTGTAGTTTAGTGTAAAGTTAAACAAGGGACTCATTCTTAGTATTATATATTTTACATATTGTTTATTGTATCTTTTACAATTTACTATGACTCTTTACTACTGCTGCAGTCACTGTTTGTGCTTTTTAATAAAGCTTTTCAAATTCAAGCGGAAGTGACGTCGTGAACCAGCCTTGGCTGCACTGCTGAATCAAAACAATGGCGGATAGGCGGCGTAGCGCTCCTCTCTCCTGGTCTGTTTAAAGGCGTCACAGCCGACAGTGAGTGTCTCTATGTGGGAGAGAGTCCCCGGGATAAAGAGGTGATTTCATGGTTGTGTTGTAGGACGAACAAACCCGCTGCCAAGATGAGCGACGTTGTGGAGAAGACCCTGACAGCTCTGCCCAGCCTCCTGTCTCTGGACTCTCAGCCAGGATCTGCTAAACTCTCCTCCTCCTCCAAACTGGGAAACCTCATCAGAGGAATCACCGAGCTGACGTCCAAACATGTGAGTGTGTTCTTTACAGCTGCAGCTCAGAGGAGCAACACGAGTCTCTGACAGCTTCTGACCATACGCTTTGGCTAACACGACCATGCTAACTCCAGAAGGTGTGTTTATGTTCTGTAAATATCCAGAAGATATCTGAGCTCCTAGTTTCTGCTGTTGTTACTATGAGGATGTTCAGCTGAAGTAACCAGTGATTGGTCTGTTTTATAAAGCTCAGACAGCCACGTCATTACGAGTCAAACTGTCAACAAACTCTCAGAAAATATTCAGGCACAAACTTGTATTAAACACACACACACACACACAACTATACATTTGTACACATGATATCTATAAAACGTTTAAATGCCTACAGTATCTCTACAGCTTCTATTACCTGTGTACAAACTGAAATCTTTTTGCACAAAACGTTTTAACAAATGATTTTCACAGCTGCAAAATGTTTTTACACACAAACACAGGTGACACAGATATTTCACCTCACTCTTGTTCATGTTGTCTCCCACTGTCTGTGTGTCAAGGGACAGAGGATTTTGCTGTAGAATGTTTGAGAAAATTATAGTCAAAGTTGACTACTTTTTCATTATGGCACTTATAACCTGCTCGTATTAAATATGATTAAAAACAAATCCTTGGGAGGTGACACAGACACAGACACAAACACAGGACAGACACAAATCACCTCACTCTTGTTCATGGTGACCCCCACTCCAAGGACCTTTACTGTAAGATGGGCATCAATTTCCTGGCCTGACCGCTTTTTCACGACAGACCACTTCACTGTATTGACACAATGTGAGGTACAACTATAAACTGTGAAATGATAATTTCACAAGTACAAATTAGTCGTGACTCATTGTAAATATTACAGCACCTGCTATTTGATGTGAGAGAGAGGGAAGTAAAAAGAAGTTTAAAGATGAGTCACTAGAGGGCAGAATTGTACTGTGTCAGTTTTTTGGTGTGACAAAACATCCATTGTTTGATCCCTGTTGACTGGTGAAGAAGTTACATGTGAGATAAGTTGTTAAAATTTGACAATATTGCCTAAGTGTGGTACAGTATGAATTGCAACAGTGGTTATATCACACTTGATAGCACGTACTCTGTTTTTAAGAAAATCTTGAAATATTCTGAAAGGGCACCAGGGGCTTTTCCAGTAATACCCTGATATGTTAACAAGCTGAAGAATGTTTCTATAACTGAACATGCTCAGTTTTCTTAGACATTAATTCTAACAACCTTTACTTGTGTGTCTCTCTCATTCAGGAGGAGGAGAAACTTATCCAGCGTGAACTAGTGTCTATCAAAGAACAGGTGTCCTCCCCCAACACCACCATGGTACGATTGTTCTGATTTTCCTGTTTGGTTTTTGCACAAGAAACTAGATCATTCAAATCAGTCAAATGACGCCTGAAACTATTTATTTACTACTGTTTACTTCTTCCCTGGGTCATATTGTGATTCAGAGGCAGATGAAGGAGCTGATGGTGAGAGCGATCTACTGTGAAAGTCTGGGTTATGAAGCTTCTTTCAGCTACATTCATGCAATCAAACTGGCTCAACAAGGGACTGCTCTGGAGAAAAGAGTTGGTATGTTTGTCTGTATTAAGCTGAAAAGCTTAGTCACTGCTTAGAATCGTTACCCATCGATCTGCATTACTCACTCAGACTCACAAACAACACGATCAGCCTTCTTCATGTGTCATCACACAACTTTATTGATCCAAATATGAAGAAAAAAAACCTCCACTGAATCTTCCTCCGCTGCCACAGTCAAAAGTAGTTGTGTGTTATTTTGCAGGTTACCTCGCTGTGTCCTTGTTTCTGAATGAAAATCATGAGCTGCTGCTTCTTCTTGTGAACACTGTATTAAAGGTGGGTGTGAGACAGCATTCGTCATCTTGAGTCTGAGCAGGAATAAGAGATGATGATGACGTATTTTGTGTTTGCAGGACCTCCAGAGCACAAACCTTATTGAAGTGTGCATGGCTCTAACTGTCGTCAGCCAAATGTTTCCCAAAGATATGATACCTGCAATCCTTCCTCTGGTGGAGGAGAAACTCAATCACCCAAAGTAAGAAATGCTTATTGGCTTCCAGTTCAATTACTTACTTCTGGTTAATGAAAGAGTTGCTTGAATAATTTGATTTTTAACCATTTCTCATAATGTATTTGTAGAGAAATCATTCGACGGAAAGCGGTGCTGGCACTGTACAAATTCTACCTTATAGCGCCGAATCAAGTTCAACACATCCACAACAAGTTTCGCAAAGCTCTGTGCGACAAGGATCCCGGTGTGATGACAGCTTCACTGCACATCTACTTACAGATGATCCAGGTAGTTTGATTTTCTGAACTTGACTTCCCCAAATTCACCACTTAAAAAAAAAAAATATATATATATATATATTACACAGGCATCTTGCAGTCTTCTCATGTGACATACTTTTTGTTGTTTCAGGAGAGTCCAGACAGTTACAAGGACTTGACAGGGAGTTTTGTCACCATATTAAAGCAGGTGGTGGGAGGAAAGCTGCCCATAGATTTTAACTATCACAGTGTTCCTGCTCCGTGGCTTCAAATCCAGCTTCTCAGAATATTGTCCTTACTTGGAAAAAATGACCAGAGGTAATTCAGTGTTTTTCATTTATTATCTAGACTGTGGCAGTCCACCATTTTCGAATTTGTCCCACCACATTTTCTTAATGAACTGACATTTTCTCACACATTTTGACCATCCACGCAGACAGTCAGACCTCATCATTTCAGCTGCAGCATCAAAGCAGTTCTTTCATTCTTTCGTCTGTGTACCTGTCACTCAGAATCTGTTGTGCGTGAGAGTGACCCACATGTTACTGCCATAGATCTAATTAACTCTGTGGGGAATGCTGGGTAATTATTACTTATTCTGTATTCAGATGCTTTGTGTGGTTTTGCCCTGATAATAAATTCTGTCTGCTCTTTGTTCACAGCACCAGTGAGATCATGTATGAAATCCTCGATGAGTCTTTACAAAGAGCAGAGATGAACCACAACATTACCTATGGTGAGTCACATTGAGAGCAACGTCTAATACATGTGTTTTCATCATTTAAAAATAGTTCCAGTAGCCACTTACATTCTTCTCTCTTTACTTCCAGCAATATTATATGAGTGTGTAAAATGTGTTTACACAATTCATCCCAAATCTGACCTTTTGGAAAAAGCTGCAAAGTGCATCGGCAACTTTGTTCTGTCACAGAAGATAAATCTCAAATATCTTGGTAAGTTTTGAAGAAACTCAAATAATTATATATATATAATGCATTTAGTTTGTCTCCACCGAGAATCAAGATATTATCTATAAGCTCTTATTTATCTGCTGTTGTTTTAGGCTTGAAGGCTCTCACCTACGTGGTCCAACAGGATCCTAAACTGGCCCTGCAGCATCAGATGACCATCATAGAGTGTCTCGATCACCCTGACCTCATCATCAAGCGTGAGGTGAGACAAACAGTTGGTGTAGTTTGGATTTTGGCGTTACAGACTTTATGGGGTTACAGGACTTGGTGGGTCACGTGTTATCTTGCAGACGGTGGAGTTGCTCTTTCGGATCACTAACGCCCAGAACGTCATGGTCATTGTGGACAAGATGCTGGAGTTTCTGCGCGTCAGTACAGATGACTACACTGCTATTGACCTGGTGGGGAAGGTGGCAGAACTGGCAGAAAAATATCCTTCTCAGTGAGATACTCAGTGTCAAATATATACTCCTTATAAAAAATCACCGTGGTTACAGAAATACATTGATCTATATATTGAAATAACAGCCATTATCAAACCACAATACCTGCTGTAATAGTTTCACTGATCCAAGAAGCAAATTATACTTATATCCCCGTCAACTACATCTCATATATTATTATGAATGTCTGTAAATCGCCATTCGTGTTTCTGATGATTAATTATTACTCTGGTGTAACTTTATCAAGGTGGTGCAGTGGTAATTTCTTTACATTTTTATACTTCCTTGTTGCTACTCAGATTTCAACACAGTCCAAAGTATTTTTTTTATTTTTATTTTTTAGATACCTTGTTTTTTTCGATTACATGTGTTGATATTTCCTATAAACATTATACATATGCACCGGACAATGAATGGTTCATCGAGACCATGAACACAGTGTTCTCAGTGGGCGGAGACATGATGCAGCCTGACATCCCAAACAGTTTCCTTAAGCTGCTGTCAGAGGGTGAGATAACCACATCTTAATCTGCGGTGTTCCTGAGTTGTGACATAGCTGTTCAGTAATTGGATCCTGATATTAATTTGATTTTAATGCTTAATGTCTTTAATGGACCAGGATTTGACAGTGTGGAGGAGGACAGGAAGCTGAGGCTGTTTGCTGTGGATTCGTATGTCTCTCTGCTGCGAGGAGAACCTGGCAAGCTGCCACAGCGCTTCCTCCAAGTCATCAGCTGGGTGAGTGCTGTTATATTGAGCACTTTGTATAAGTCTTATGTAATAATAATGAGAGGAAGAAGGAAATCGAGTATTTGATTTAGCACACCCCAATAATTACTTAATTTGCAGACGAAAAAAAGGTGGAATATTGAAATAAAAGCATAGATAGGAATTCATTATACATTTAATTTAATGCCAGTTAGCATATCTATCCATCCCTTATCTATATCACTTATCCTTTTTTGGTCATGGGAGGCTGGAGCTAATCCCAGCTGACATTGAGCGAGATTATCATAACTACAGGAAATGAAAACAAGCCCATTTAGAAGCAACATTAGTAAAGCTTAATGCCAAAGTTCCTCTGGCAGATCACTTGAATAGTTTAGAGATCAAAATGACAAAAGCCATGCCAGAGTCAGGACTCTTAGAAGGAGAGAAGTGCAACTACAAACACCCTGGTCAGAATGTATGTCAGTAGACGTTCCTTGGCTGTGAGAAAGAATATGAATACCTACTGTCGCTGTCTGTAGTTTGTGAGAACACATGGCGTTTTGAGGGTTATTGTCTACAAGGCTACTTCATCTTATCTTCAATTATTAATTCTGGGACTCTGATATTCCTGATAACCTGTTGTACTTGACATATTTGTTAAATTTCATTCATTATTTTCATAAAAAGTCTGAAATTTAAATGCAGGAGTTGTAAGTCACAAGGCAGTTCTCCTCTTTACCTGTAAAACCCGCCCTCAGACTTCACCCCCTCTGTCCTCCTCAGGTCCTCGGTGAATACTCTCACTTGATGGAGGAGCTTGAACCAGCCACAGTCCTGCGACTTCTGGAGAGGCTGTTGGATATGAAGCAAACCAGCAGCGAAACCAAGAGCTGGGTCCTCATGGCAATGACCAAGCTCTGCGAGGGCAGAGCAAGTGTTGCTGTCGCTCAGCAGGTTTCTGAAACATACATCAGCTCAATGGACACAGTGTTGAGACAGAGGGCTCAGGAGCTGCAGCACCTCAGCCAAGACTCTGAACTACGAGCCAGGGTGCTACCTCGAGACGCTGGCCTGGAGCCTCAAGAGGTAGCATACATGAAGGGCTGCAGAATTACAATAATGATGTTTAAGTGTGTGGATGTTGTGATTGTAATGTTTTCAAGTATTCTTAGAATTGGTTCTAGAGATAATTTGATTTTAAATGTCCAGTAAATTCCACAAACACCAGTAAATGATTTTACTCTGGTAACCACAGCAGATTATCATCCATTTGAGGTTTCTTGTGGCACTCTCTCCTGGCAGAGTAAACTCTCACTATGTGATGGTTGGAAAAAGAAACCTGCTTCCACTTGCCCTCCATGACACACACTCAATTAGATTAATGAAGGTATTTAACCACAATAACAGGGATCATTAATTCAACCGTTTCAGTGCAGCTGTCTTAGCATGTCTGAGACACAACTGTGTTCAGCTGGGAAGAGAGTAACAATAACTTTTAATACATACAAAAGTAATGATGTATTTTTTTTCTGTCATGGCAAAGAGTGTTAAATGATATAGATGTTGTGTACTTGCAAACACTCACATTTGACATCTTTGATTGAAATCCTGCAGAACTTTCCCACGACCTTTTCCTCCTGATCAATTTAGACTTGCTGTTGTGTTGATGTTTTGTTTCCAAGGTGGATTCCTCTCTGTCGTTTCTGGATGGGTTTGTGTCGGAGGCGTTGGCAGCTGGCGCTGCTCCATACAAGCCTCCCCATCAGCGGCAGGAGGAGCTAGCTCAGGCAAAAGGTAAAAACAGTTGATAGCGATCAGATCGTTGCATGTTTGGCACAATGTGAACTGCCTTGTTTTGAATTGTTCTGACTTGTTTGCCTCAGCGTTGAGCCTGGAGCCGTATGGCCTGTCCCTGCCCATCAGCATGGCCTCCTGCAGCATCGCTGACAGACAGTCTCCCACGCTGTTGTCCATAAGCTCTGGTCTGTCGGGTGACAGTACCGAGCTCTCTCACAAAGGAGGGTATGCTGACACACTGTGCATACCTCTGAATTATGTGCTTGTTAATTGTTTTGAACTCCCACTGATCTGTTCTCCATTTTTGCTTCAGCCCTACAACTCTGAAGTTGGATGGAGTGAAGCGTGTGTGGGGGAGGGAGGGGTACCTGAGGGAATCTGTGGAGGAGGTTGCCCAGGTGGAGGTACCCAGTCCCCTCCGGTCACCCAGCCAGCAGGCGGAGGCTGACAGCTCACACAGCCAGGCTCCAACCCCTGATCCCGAACAAGATAAACAGCAGCTGGCTTCGTCCCTGTTTTTCGGCATCAGCTCCCAAAGCCCCATGTGTCTGGTGAGCGTTTTACATTCTTTGTCTGTTTGAAGCAGAGCTGCACAATGTGGAGATAGGTTAAAAAGTCAAAGCAGAGTATTCCACACACACACTCCATTACAAGAACTCACATTATTAACCCGATAGTTCTCAGACCTTCAGCAGGGAAAATTCATACTCAATCTGATAAAGATCTAAAGAAAGTAACAGGTTAAAAAAGTTAAGTACATGTGATGGACCCTGCAAATTACTTTCTTGATTCATTGATTAATCCTGCAGTTACAGAAGATGTCAGAAAATAGTGAAAAATATTTATTTCCTCATTCGTAACTTCTCAGAGGCTGAAGTGACGTATTTAAATTGCAAAGATATTTAAGTTTCTCTCAAAAGTCCAAAATAAGAATTAATCACTTAGGCTTTACATTAGATCTGCTTGGTCTGTACATATTTGCTAATTTGATGCTATTGCAACATTTTGACCTTGTTTTCCTCTCACAGATGGGAAAACCTGAGCCGACAGCCAATCGATTCAGAAGAAAAACCAAAGTTCAGGGCTCCTCCTCGAGCGCCACTGAGCAAACACCCAGCTCCCTCGCCTCTTCTCCCAGCACCGTGGATAACCTGCTGTGTGACGACCTACTGGACTCTAACATCACCTCAGAGCCGAGCGTTTCCTCGTCCACAATCACATCAGAACTCTCACCGGGCCTCACTGCGACTGCTAATGGCACCTGTGATGTAGAGGCTAAGTTAACTGACAGTGGCGTAAAGGAAAGTAACCCCTCCCTCAGTGAGGATGATGGTTTAGTAGCTGCTGATCCTGCTCCACATGAAGACCCAGACAGACCTGAAGACCCGTGTCTCAGTTCTCATCTGCCTGCAGAGCTCTGTGAACTCGGCCACTCAGAAATCACTCTTCTGTGCACAAACCAAAGTCTGGAGCTCTCAGCCTGTCATGTGCAGAAGGAGGATTCCTTAGTGTTTGTCATTTTCATTTCCAACTCCTCTGCCATTCAACAGATACTACTGGATCTTCACTCAGAAGAACTAGAGGTAATATACTGAGCTAAAAATGACAAATGAAGACTGATGCTGTGTTTAACAGTCTTTCATATTAAAGGCCATTTTATTTTCAGGTATCCTGTGTGTCTGACAGTCCAGAGGAGGATGCGAGCAGCCACAGTGTAGCAGTGTACCAGTATTCCCTGACTGTGAAGAGGCCTTCGGTTCATGTTGAAGTAGTGGGGATGGTTTCTTACCAGCTGTGTGATGGGACGCCTCAGACACTGCAGTTCTCATACAAACTCCCTCTGACCTCCTTCATCAGGTGACACATTTATGTTTTTTCTCCCCTGTCTGTTTGTTGTTTGTTTACGAGCAGGATTATGCAAAAACTGCTGAACTGATTTCAACAAAACTTTAAAGGATGGGAAAAGGGCCAAGAAAACCCCCATTTCAATTCTGTGTGAATCTGGATCAAGGGGCCGATTCACATTCTTTCACATTATGAGATAGTTTTCCGTGGCATTATCACAGACTTGTCAAGTATTCATGCATGGATATTTAGGGGACTGATATTTTTGAGAATTTTTAATCGGTGCCGATCTAAAAAATCTTGCTCTAGTAGATTTGAACGTGGTTTCATTGGGGGTTAGGCTTCAATTAGTTTTTTCTTTTTATCGATTATGATTCCATGATCTAAATTGTTCTATTGACTTAGCTATGAGTTTTGATTGACTCTACTGAGTGACATTCCAGTTCAGAGACCATTCGTTGCTGACTTTACTTTCATCTTTCCTGCAGACCCTTGACAGTGTCCACAGAGGAGTATGGCACAATGTGGCTCGACTTCTGTCACGACACGAAGCAGAATCTGACACTGATCAGTGACGGTGAAGAGCCTCTCACAGCCACTCTGAATGTACTGAAGAGGAAACTTCAGCTTGGTGTCGTGGAAGTCATAGGTGAAAAGACATTTAGAATTTATCACTCAGTTCTCTCATTGAACTCAACTTTATAAGTTTTTAACCACTTCTGGAATTTGTATAAAACACGTTGATAAATAGTATATATAAACAGCATATATAAGGCCACACAATACATCACGACGCAACAAGATGCGCTGTTATTAATGGTTATTGCTGGTTAACGGGTTTGCCAGGCAAACTAATGCAACTTATAATTAGAGCATTTTCTAACAGTTTAACCGTGTATGTACAAGTGAGTCTCTTTCTTTGTCTCCGTCTCCTACACTGTGTGTTATCTTGAGTATTTTATACAGTTGGTCAGTGACATTTTTCTCTTTGCTCACAGGGATGGAAGGTATTCTCGCTTGTCAGCTCCTCCAGGATCAGCCGTGTCTGATGCACTGCCGTGTGCACGCCGGTGTGCTGGCGGTGTGGTTGCGCTCTCCGGTGCCTGACCTGCCCGACTGCCTGATCTACCACTGTCAGAGAGCTCTGCAGGTGGACTGAGCCCCAAGTGCACCAATCCACTGACACCACTGAGCAACCAGAACCTCAACCACTTGAAAAGGGAGGAACACAGACGTACACGGTGCAGAACCGAGAATGAGACATCTGATGTTGTCATCTTTACATCACAGTGTTAACCATTTATTTTATCTCCTCCATTATGAGTTACTTTGGAAGATATGGCTTTGATTGTCCTTGGATTTTTGAATATGAAATGAATATTAAGGGAAAACTCATGAACTAATATCTGTGCCTTGGGTCCATATCCTACATAGTGAAAGTGACAGCATGACAGCGACGCTCATTTGGATTTAAAGAAGACAAAGACTTAAAGGATGAATTTGTCATTTATTACTGTAACTGAAAACATTTCACTGCTGTCATTGACTTAACACATTTTTTACTTTCTTGTCAACACATATTCAAGCAATACAGATTCAAATGAAAGAATAGAAATTCTAAAGTTGTATTTACTGATGTTATGTATCAGGTGTTTTGGAAGAAACACAGTGGAAATATTTAAATATCTTGTAAGGACTTAGACAAAGGATTTTACAACTATTTCAAATATTATGCCAGCAAACTAATATTTACAGTTTGTTGTCAAGGAAAGCGTGTTCCAGTACCTGAAGTTTCCTCAAAGCAAATAGATGTTTACATTGTTGTTTGTCTAAAAGACGACATTATGTCTCCTCTAACCTCCAACTGCAGCAGTTACATTTGATTCTTACATCTGTGATGCGTATTTTGTCTTAAAAGTAGCAGTGAGGATCATCATATTCTCCATTTATCATCGTGGTGATGTTTTGTAGATGCTCCCTTCTTATGGGATCGTATTTCTGGTTTGTCAATTTTCGGTGAGAGGTGGATTTTAGTGGGTTTTTTTATTATTATATTTTTCTATCAAAGCAGTATTGAGAACATATTTATTGGATTTATATTCTTACAGAAGATATTTTATATTGATTTCACACAAACAAACAAAAGAACTTGTGCTTCATGTACTGTTTTGATTGCACTGTGCCGGATTTGGTTTCCAGTTTGAAAACTTTTTTTATTTAATTTAATCTGAAGGGAGAGTTGACCTTTTTCTCTTTTTTTTTGCCTGTGTCCTGATCTGAAACAAAACGAGATGTGTAAATCTCAAATTTAACCCAACGCCTTATGTTCTAATGCCGTGATGGTGTGTTTGATTTGTGCCTGTGGTACAGAAAGAGGAAATCCTTTTTTCTTAGTGCCTGTCACTATGTTCTACTAACTTCTGAATAAATTCAACATGTCAATTTCCTCGACTTTGAGTCCATGATTGTTCATTCAATACAGACTTTAATATGCTGAGCTTGAGGAAAAGAAGGATATTTTTAAAAGTGCAAATACTTTTCTTACAGCCTTTTCTCTCATAAATTAATATTTGCTTCAAGAGAACAGGTATTTAACTTTAGTATTTATTTGATTAGTGTAACTTAAAATATAACACAAAATATAAATATAAGACATTTTAACTTTAAAAAAAACTATTTATAACTTTGTACCTCTATTCATTATTTGTTCCTTTAGCACGACCTATGTTTTCTTAAAGATTTGGCTCAGTTAGATCAAAGTAGATAAAACATCTGTTGTGACTCACAAATGTAGTGATCTAAGAACATATAGAAATACACAGGACTGGTGTTTAAGAGCACATTCACAGCACGGCAGGCCCAACTCCTTCACTATTGTCGTCAATATGCGTGGTCCGAGGGATGAAGCGCATGGCCAGGCCGTGCTCGTCCTCCACCGGATGCTGTGACAGGTTGTTGGTCTGCCTGATGCTGCTGAGGGTGCAGCCATGACGAGGACACACTGTGTATCGAGACAACAGGGTGATCAGGATGGCCTTCATCATCACCATGGAGATGCGTTTGCCCACACAGGAGCGAGGCCCGCAGCCGAAGGGCTGAAAGAAACGACTGGGCACCTGCCAAACAGAGGAGGTAAAGACTTAAATGTGTTTTAGTTTGTTATTTCAGATCCACATATTCTTCAATTCAATTTAATACAATTTTATTTGTATGGCGCCAAATCAAAATATACATTATCTAAAGGCACTTTACATAGTAAAGTTGAGACCTCAAAATTCATAGAGAAACCCAACAGTTTCCACAATGAGCAGCACTCTGGCGACTGTGGAGAGAAAAAACTAATTTACTGGAAGAAACCTCTGACAGAACCAAACAGTGTGGGCGGCCATCTGCCCCGACCGGTTTTGGTGAGCAGATGGAAATGGGGAGGAGAGGGGAGAGAAGAGAGAGAGACCAGGAACAGATGTGTAACCATCATGTTTCAGCTCTGACAGACTAGTTGTTATAATGAAAACAATAACAGGGATAATTATAGATGTAAAGATGTTATTAATGATAACAGCAACAGTTAATAATGTTGTTGAGAGAGAGAGAGAGAGAGATGTGAAACTTACAGTTTTGTCAAAGTTCAACAGGTTGAACTCTTTGGGTTTGGGGAAGAATTCCGTCTTGTGCATGAGACCCATGTTGAGAATGATGTTGGTTCCCTTCCTGATTTTAGTGCCTTCGATGACATCATCCTCCAGAGCTTTTCTCATGGTGAAATCCACCACAGGATGAAACCTCAAAGACTCGTTGATGAAATTCTCCAGCACGTTTAAGCTCTGACTGTGAATGTTTTCAGCCCCTTTTTCATCTGGAAGTGCAAAAGCAGCAGTGATGGAATAATTCAATATTTACCTGTCGCATGATGACACAACGTTCTCTTACTGGAGACAGTGTTCATCTCCTCCACTATCCTCAGCTCCACCTCTGGGTTTTGTTTCAGCAGGATCAGCATGAAGAAGAGGCTGATGGAAAGTGTGTCGGGTCCTGCGATCACCATCTCTAACACGCACTGCCTGACGTTATCTGCTGAGAGCTCACCGTGGTTCTGTCGCACACAGAGAAAAGAAGGTGATCCGGACACAGCAAACACAAAGTGTGACTCCATGACACAGTGAGTGTAGAGAGAGGGAGAGCGGGAGAGCGGGAGAGAGGGACCTGTGCAAAGATGAGCTCTGTTGCAAAGTCAAGATCCTCATCCAACTTCTCACTTTCATTAATAATCTGTCTTTTCATTTCCAGGAGGCTTTCCATCACATCCTGCAGCTCTTGACTGGTGGCACAAAACAAGCAACAGTTTAGGTTGAAGACATCACAAAATCGAATGTTGTGTTTCCACTGGTGAGTGTGAGAACATTACGCTGCTCTCTTGTGCTTATTGTAGAGCCATCCAATCTTGAAGAATATATCAGGCTTTATTAGAACCGTCTGCCAGGTCTCAAAGTAGTTTTGGATTTTCATCAGCAACTCCTTCTCTGTTATTATGAATAAAAAAACAGTCAGGAGCAAGAAGTGGAAAATATTTACAGGCAGGAAATACTGTACACTGTGTACAGTAGTGTGAGTGTATGGTTTACAGACGCTGAACGTGCAGCTGACCATTGATCGGCACCCTGAGGAAAACCCTGTTGGAGATGTCCACCACTATGGCTCGGAGCAGATTGAGAGTGTCCACGTGGCCGGAGGAGTCGGTCATCTCCTGCAGGCCGTCCAGGTGTTTGGCAGTGGAGCTCACACAGATCGCCACTGTCCCCTGGAGGGTGGGGCCTGTCAGGGCTGTTTACAAACATAACAAATAACTACAATGATTCAAATTGCGAGAGTTTCCATTATTATCAGATTTGAGTCTCCAGGAGCTTGATTTATTTTTATTACATATTATATTTTGGAACATGACAGCTTCAAAAACTCAAAGACATTTTTATAATAAAACGATAATTAAAATGAACTAAATCGAATATGTTGTAATGAATAAAAAAGAATGAAATAAATTGGTGTGCTTAACTTATGATGGATAATATAAAGGATGTACTATCTATACAGTTATATAAAATCGTATATAAATACAGAATGATAAGAAAACTAGTACTACTGGATTCATAAAAACATAGAAGAGTCTACAGTAATCACTCACCTTTCGAGAAGTATGTCCTCAATTTTCTCCAGAGTGGGACATCGTTGTTGAAAATGATGCCCCTCCCTTCCATCCCGATGCACTGCAGCCCTTTTTTGCTCCCAAACCTGGCAGTGTAGTGGGGGCTCCTCAAAATGTGATACACTGCTGACGACCTGCGAGTGAAGCCAGATTGTGAACTGACCTCATTACAAGATCCACTGGATAAACTGTGGGTGCAAAGATGTTTTATATGAAAAGGACTCGCCTGCTTAAAATGAGGGTCTCCTCGCCTTTGATCCACACCCGCACGATGCTCCCATATTTGTTGTTGTAGTAGTTGCTCGCCGTTCCAATCCCGGTCCAGATGAACCGGGAGTAGGAGAGAATTGGGCCGAGTCCTGCCAGGAAAGAAGGACCTGGCAGAAAAAGAAAAGCTAGTGATTAAAACATAATAGTTTCCTGTTATTAATTAAGCATGTCTGAGAACAGGGTCATTGAGAAGCTTTTCCTTTGAAGTATATCCACAGAAGGAAGCTGAATTACAAAATATGTATCAAAAATCAATATTACATGAAATGTCTGTTCAAAATGTAATGGTTGTTTTATTTGAATATGTATAAGTTGGCTCCCTTTGTTTTATTGTTATTGATGCTCCTACTCTTGTACACAATAATGAAAAATCAATGAAATAAATCTCATCCTACCTGGTATGTGTGACGGGTTTGTTCGGCTCCAGGCTGTAAAGAGCAGCAGCAGGAGAAGAAGAAGCAGAGGAATGGTGACTCCGGACACCTTGTCCACCACCACGGGGCCGGTGGTGAGGGTCTCCAGCGGCAGCATCCCTGTGAGTCGTCGGAGTTTGACCGATGCTCATACAGCTTCTGTCTCCTTCAACAAGCAAAGCTCACAAAACAAGAAGCTGAATCTGTGGACGACCTTCCTTTTCATCCCTTGTAATACTCCTGTCCCCCAGTTACCATATACAACAAAGCCCTGGTACAAGCTGAAACCATAACACACCCGCATGAAGCTTAACAAGGAAGGACACAGAGGTTCTGAAACTATAGAACAGATTCTAATTATAGCATAGTTATAATGGTGAAACATAATGATCTAACATCCTGTATAAGAGTTTACATAGTGTATATAACTTTTAAGTCATTTTTAAAGTAATAGTAAGTTTATAAAATTCCTCATATTTGATGTGTTCTCCCAACATATACACATTTACATCATTTCCCCGCTTTACTTCTACACCATTGTGGTAAAGCATGTTTTAAAATCCAAAAATCCAAACAGGAGACTATACTTGATTCAACATGAGAAATCATGTGCACACATGTCAGAGATTCACATGAGTGGGTAAAGTAAGGTTATGAAAGCTGAAATTCTACTATCAAAAACAAAAAGTATTAATTTCCCCCTTGCGCTCTCTTGAACATCACCGAGTCACATCCCAAAACTAAATTCCTGGATAAAATATGAAAGATGTAACAGGAAGTAAACTGTGATAATAATTTCTTTACTAATAGAATATGAAATGATCAGTGATACTTACGTCTCTTGTCCTTTGCTTCCCCTGACAGGTTAGAGAGCAGTTTGAAGAGACATCACTGCCTCACAGATCAGTTTTAAACATGATCAACTTTCTCCTACCAAATAAATCACAGTGGGATTCAAGTGTTTATAAATGCTCGGTTCAGCCTCCACTTTACCGGTTGCTTAGAGACGCTGCCTCCTCGGGGGGGTTACAAGTAGCGCTACATGCCACAACACGGAACAGGCCAGATAACAGTTCACGTCTCGAAGCTCCAACAAGAACAAAAAAGGTGTGGTTTTTTTTAATCCAGGAGAAAAACAAAAACCTTTTCACATTTTTCATTATTTTTAGATGGGCTTACTTCACATTTAGCTGTTGGAATAAAAGAAACCGCTCCGTCCCAATTCATCTGCTGTGGAGGCTTTTCAAAGGGAAATTAATTAGCTGGGTCAGACTGACCTGTGACAAAGAGAGCAGAGATTTACCCAGCGGCTCGAACAAGGAGACAAGGGGCTGAGAAATCTTTATCTTTTTATTCGCTTAGTCTTGGGAATTTCATGTATAAATGCTGCTCACAGTTTGTGTCACTTCAATGTATGAAATCATAGTTACAAACATGAGAAAAAAGGTGTTTGTGCAGAATCTGTGTGTATAATGAGCTGTCCTTCAGCCTCAGTGCCTCTGAATAGCTGGTGTTCTGTTCGACAAGATATTGGCCTCACATTTAGAGCTTTAGTTTGGGGGCTTTCATCCCAAATTGGAAGGAAAATTTACTTTCTCCATTCATTATTTTCCAGAATAATTAGGACTTTTTTCCAATAAGGGTTTTTTCAGTTACATTTACACCAATTAAATACATTTTACACTTTACTATTTATTTGGAAATACATATTTAGATCATTCAAAAACACCAAAACCCCCTTCATGAAAAGGAAATGTTGACATGCACATGCACAGTCTAACAGCCTTTTACCGAAAGTGCTCTGAAAGCTCTTTTGTACATCAGAAGAATGTTCCCTTTGTCCACAACTTATTTATTCCACTTCCATGTCATTTGTGTGGAACGTCTCGGTGACAACATTGAGAGGAAGAGCACTAGAAAGATGAGAAGCAGTCATTCTGGAAATATGTCCATTAGCTGCTACAGACTTTACTGTAACTCTTTCCCAGATGCTTGTTGTTGTGCAACGCTACGGTTCCAGCAGTACAGACAGATTTTGACTTGTTTATGCCGCTCCAGCAGCTCGAGCGTAGTTTCCCTGTGACGTCTCATCTTTTGGCAGGTGTTCAGATATGAGCTGTGTGTGCCTGTGAGTTGTCAGAGCTCAGATCACTCTGCGGCCATGCGACAGGGCACAGATATGACGGAGAAAAGTGGGGGGTTTCAGGCATGGAAGGTGCTGCTGGTGGGGATGTGTGTGTTGCTGCTGATCCTGACCTCCTGTCTAGTGTTTCTGCTGGTTTGGCAGAAGGAGCTGTCAGAGGAGCTGGTCAGGTTGGACTGCCCAGATGCAGGAGCTGTCACAGAGCTGCGGGCTGAAGGAGGGAATCCTGTCCACGGACCATGATGAGGCTGCAGAGCTGAAGAAGCTCCACCGCAGCAGGAGGAACCAGGAGGGGGAACCAACACAAAGTCAAGAGGAGAAGGACATGCTGATGCTGATGACATACTCCATGGTCCCCGTAAGACACTCAAATGCTTTCATATGGGCTGTTTTGTGAGACGGTGAATATTCAAGTTCATTGACTGTACTTTAGGAAAACAAACTGATTCATGTTGTTCTGATTGCTGTTATTACGAGAGGGAACAGGGGACGAATCGTTTCTGTCATCTTTAACAGAGACATATCCTCACATTTGCCCTGTTGGGATAAGAAACATTCATGAAATGCAAAGAATCCAGGAGTCTGTTGCAGCGATTAAGAAGGGCTGGGTTTTTCCATCGAGTGATTCCTGGATAAATACTGTTGAGCAGTGGGGCCTGCATTGACCTGCCCCCCCCCCCCCTCAACTGTACTCACATCCTCTGAGAGCTGGCCCCTCTACACATACTGAATATTGTGACAACACATTCACCTCTGGTACACAGGTATTTGACTTTAGTGTCATTGCACATTGTACAACCAAATGAAGTGTCCCAGTGGTATAGATAGTGACATACTAATATACATATCACAGTCAATAGATAAATATAAAAACAAACAATAAATGGAATAAAATCTGAGGTATTAAGCTATACTATACTATACTAACAGATGAGTATATGTACAAATATGTACTCAGTTTTATTGCACACAATAATATTTCTTAGTTGGAATATTGTTGCACTTTGTCAAGTTCTCTAATGGCACTTAGATAAAAGCTAGTTTGAGGTTTAAGGACCTGTAGCGCCTTCCAGAGGGCAGCAGGGTGAAAATCTGGTGATCTGGGTGACATTATAAAGATAAGATAATACAAGCTACAATGTATACAACTAATGGATGCAATCTTTTGTCTTGATGCTGTGTGCAAATTAGGATAAGTTTTATTGTCTCCCTCAGGAGAAATTTGTCTCGGGGCATTTGAGAAAAACACTAGCGCTGCAGCAGGACACTAGCTTTTCCACACATACATGTACAAACCTCAGTAAACATGGAACATTCCATATTTAACATTGAACATTGAATAACACACAGATTAATGCAACACTTTCAGTTGTAAGGATGTGAATGAGTAGTTTTGTAAAGCTTCCTCTGAGTTATACAGGAAACTTTTAAAAGTTTGTCAGTGTTCCTACAGCCGATGCTTATTTTACGGTGTGTCTCTGTTTTTCAGGTCAAATCCCTCATGGACCTGTGCAGCTTCAGAGGAGTTTGTTTAATAGGTGCATTTCAAAACTGTTTTCCACCCCAACATACTGTAGATACTGGTGTCTCTGCTGTGTTTAGTTTGTGTAATTATATATATTTCTTTTTTTCCCAGGTCCAGCTGGGCCTCCAGGTAAAAACACAGATTGTTAGTTTAATGCATAAATGACATAAACTAAGCTGAATTCATAACAAAGTACTTTTGGCTGTTAGGTTTGCCCGGTAGAGCTGGTTCACAAGGACCACAGGGTGAGCCAGGTCCGGAGGGGAGACGAGGGAGAAGAGGTGAGAGATGTGTTGGTTTTTCACAAATTTAATAATCAATCCATGTGGAGAGAAAACAAAGAAATTAACTCAGAAACAGAAGTCAGTCTTGTTTGAAACAGTCCTCCATTGTGTAACTACATGAGCATCCCACTCACTGTCTTCAATACACTCTGTTCATAGCTGCCACACAGCTGTTTACACATTAATGATGCTGTGTTTTGTTGTGGTTTGAGCCGTACGCTCTATACAAAAGTCCCTTTGTGGGCAATTTGTTTGTCTTTTACTCATCTACTGACTTCCCTGAAGGCATCACAGATGGGCTTTAGTTGTGTTTTTCACTTGAAAAAGGTTTTAACGCTTTTTAAAATCCCCTACAAAAAACACATGGTTATCCTCTTGTTTAATTTATTTTCAACAAATGAACTAACAAACCTATCAATATATACTGTAGGACCCCCTGGTAAAGTTGGAGAACCGGGACCCAAAGGAGAACATGGGCCTCCTCGACTGAAAGACGAAACCTGCAACAACATTCTCACTGAGGGTGAGAGACGACATGATACGTGAACCTGATATTGATAATGTGTCTAACAGAGAGAAGACATTGCTTTAAGTCAGTGAACACGACATCTAATATTCCCCCAAAACTCAATCTGAAAAACGTACAACTTTTTAGGTGCTTTTGCTTGATTTATTAGGCCCCACTACCACTACCATATTTGACATTTTATTGTGTTGTGTGATAAACAAACTGAAACAACCTCTACTGACAAATCCTCTATTATTTTTGATAAGATTTGGGTTTAATGTTAATTATATTCCTATGCTTTAAATTATAATTAAAGTATTTCCCTTAAAAGTCACAGCACAATTGAACAAAATATCCCAAATCCACACAGCAGCCCACATTAAGCCTTTCCTTCTTTTCTGATGTGTGTTGTTGTTGTAAAGAGCTCTTGTATTTGAGCAACAGTTTTGTTTTGGGGTCGGTTTTTGACTTGTGTCGTGTTTATATTTGAAGGTCCCCCTGGTCCAAGGGGTCTACCTGGTCTAACTGGTCCACCTGGTCCACCTGGTCCACCTGGTCCAAACTGTCCCTCCTGTAATAGAGTGAGAAACAAAACCATCGGCAGACACATTCATCAAACCAACAAGCTGGAGAGTAAGAACGTCTCATCTACTCTAAACCAGTATGTCTCAACATCACTGCTAAAAACCTCTCTGCAGAAATGACAGTAGACCCTAGAGGCCAATCTTTAGAGTCTCAACCATCTAGACCTGCTCGTGTGGCTGTGGTCACCTTGTGGTATCAGAAATATGAATAATATACTTGACTAAAATATAATGAAATATAATGTTTTCATCTCAGTCCTAATGGGCTGGGTTAGTATGAATAATCCACTGTAACCAGTCGTAATAGTCCTCAGTGTCAAAGACAGAATTTTAAAGAGTTCAAAGTCATTCTCCTTAAGAGAAAAACCTAATCTTTCTTAATTTGAGTTTAATATAAATACTTTTTTAAATTTGGATTGCTATGAATTTTGTTTATTTTATTCATTTTTAAATGATGTTTGCTGTGAATTTCATTTCCCAGCATGAAAGTCTCAGAGACCCCACACTGCCAGGAGCACATAAATATGAGTCTAAATATGAGTCTAAAAATACTACAATTTCTCTTTAAAACATCCACAACGTTTTGCTTCTTGATTGCAGGATTACTCACCAAGAATACAGTAACAACATAATAATATTATTCAATAAGTAACTTTTTCAACAATGTAGAAATATTTAAGTCTTTACTATTGACTATTGAATATCTATTACTTTCACTCTACCTCTTCAGAGTCGTCTCCTCTCCCGACCAGAGACTACTTGAATCAAACCGACACAGAAAACAGGACAACAATTAACACGATTGGTGGGAAACAATTCAGTTTAACATGCAGCCTTTATATGAATTCATGATTTTGAATCATTTGTTTTTTTGTGACTGAAGTCTTCAATTCCTCTTTAATGTTATTGGAATGAATGTGTCTTTACCAGTTCTTCTGTTTAAATCGTATCTTTCTTTTTACAGAATCACCAACATCACATCCACCTGATGATACCAGAAACGTTGTGAATGTTACCGACTCTGAGAAACTACTCAACACAGAAATGCAGCCTGGTAAGGAACTGTTTAGAGCAGCAGGGGGACTGAAGAAAAAAACCATCACTACCTATGTGTGGTACTCAGTAGTAATTACTACATTATTAAACAAGTACTCAGCCCACAGCCACCTTAAAACATGGACTTCATTTTGATCTCAAATACACACCTGTAGAGTATCATCTATGCATCTTGCATCCTGTATCAGACAGACACCTGTCAAAGTACTGTGGTACTCCAGTGTTGCAGCCGAATCCAATACAATTGAAGTCGCTGCCTAAATGTCCTCTGTTATCCTCCTCTGGAGCTGCGTTCGCACGTGATTCACAGGGGTCATTTCGGCTAAAAACATGGTATGACGTTGTTTTGAGTCGAATAGGAATTTCGCGTTTACGGACACTTATGGACACTTATGCAGTATGGAGGCATTTTATGTTGGGTTTTTTTATGTCTGAAGAATCGGTCGCCATTTACTTCAATTATATTGGATTTGGGTTAGGGATTGAACACTGTTTACCCCTGAAACTCCAAAAGTGTTTTGTGGACTCACCCACACTTCACCCACCCCTCCACCAAGTAGATAATGAGTGGATTTTTACTTTTGGGTGAACTATCCCTTCAAAATCACAAATGTGGTTTGGCTTTGGCTACAGTAGATCACGGATCACATTCTAATGTGATCACAAACACACAGACTCACGAGGTGAAAGCAATAGCAGTATATTTTAAACTAAACATTAATTTATCTTCTAGAGTCAGAATCATTCCATCCGCACCACGACACAGACGCCTTGAATGAGACCAACACAGGAGACGTCACAGAGGCACCAGTACAATTATCAACAGGTGAGAAATATGTGTTTAATCATCAAATATCCCTATATATATATATATATATATATATATATATATATATAACGTGTCATTTTATTCTACAGCCCTACTTTCTGGAGACCTGGGTAACAACAGTGATGCCTTCAAACCCAGTGGAAATATCAGTCATACAACAATAAGAAATGGTGAGAAACTGTCAAACTCGATGTCCTGTATTTATCATCATTATTGACCAACTCAAAATGCAGATATTTTAAATGACTGTTGCTGACTGTTTGCTTTACTGGCTTTATTTCATCCCTTTCCAGATTTATTTCTTTACACTCTTAAATCCCAATGTTGAGATACCTAAATATTATCTATGAAACCAGACTGTACTGTATGACCACACACTTTGATTTACCAAACTATGGTTGACCTCTTTCTGTTTTAGTTTCTACAGAGTCAGTTTCTCCTCGTCCAGACAACAGACACGAGTCCTGGATTCCAACCAACACGAGGAATGTTACAGAGTCTCCAGTGGAAACATTAGCAGGTTTGGAATACTGATACTGATACTGATACATATGTGACGAGAGCATCAAACCATGTTCATCTTTCTTTCCTCAGTTTTACCAACACCACGTTCAGCTCATGAAGCCGCTGATATCTTTAACTTCACTAACTCAGAGAGGTTCACGAACATAGAAAAGGAAACTGGTAAGCAATTGTTTGAGTTACTGGAAAACTCTTTTTTGTAATCCTTTGCTAAGGACAATGTTTTGGCATGGTTGTTTCTTTTATATCATGTTATTATTTACAATCTTGATATTTATGATCGGTTATGTCCGATTTTCAAACTCTCTTTTCTATTCTTGTGCCATTCTCTTATTGTTCTTAGGTCTAACTATGTGTCATCATTTTGACTTTATTTATGTTGGGAGCAAATTAAGAGAGTTTAATGTCAAAACACTGAAGTAATCAGTGGTGGAAGAAGTATTCAGATTCTTAATGAACTAAAAGTATCTGAACAATATTCAAATAATTTATTACAGTACTATAATAAGTATTCAAAATCCCTCCAAATTCAAGAAAGAGTATACAATATAACAGTTTTGTCCGTATTTAATGTTTGTCTTTATTTTCTAGAGTCTGTGTCATCTCATCAGGAAAACAGCCAACATCTTGAATGACTCAAACACAGAGAATATTACTGTAACACCAATACAATTACTAACAGGTTAGAAGTACAGATTTTAGTATTCTGCATAAAATGAGTGACCATAACTCGAAAAACTTTTATCTAATATTTATTTTTATTTTGCAGACCCACTTTCTTCAGACCAAAGTAAAGATGTAGTCAATGGCAGCATAACCATTATTGATGAGCCAAAGGAAAAAGTTAGGAACTTGTATTGATACTGACAAATTATATTTTTTTCCAAATACATTAGCAGCACTTTACTCTGCACAACAATTATTAGTTAATAGATATCCAACATCCAACAACATACCTGTACTGGCTAGTGGATATTTAGATATGTACTAGACCACAGATATGGTTTGATGCAATTAAGGTTAGTATTAAACGTTTTGTAATAGTTGAAAACAACTGAATGAATTTGCACCTTGAATGATACAGAAGAATAGAATATTACAGAATCATTAAAAACATTATTAACAGAATCCTGTGTTGCTGATTAAATTAACTATAACTATAAAACATCCGGTTTCCATCACTTGCATTTAAATGAAATGTGCCGACACCACATGAAGACACAAACGTGAATGTCTCTTCTCACACTACAGCTCATGTTCCTGAGGACCAACACAGTGATGCCTTCAATGACAGTAGAACCATCATTAAAACACCCATGAAAAGTGGTAAGAGACTATCACACTACTGTGTATGTACTGTATTCGATATATAGTGTTGACTTACTTGAAATTTTGTTTAAAATTCACCTTTATATTCATTTCATTCCATTGAACTACTACTTAATTATGTTGTACAAAAACAAAGATTGCTGCTCACTTGTTATAGTACACAACTTTATGTATATATTCATATATAAGAAAATGTGACTTGGTCGTTTTCATCCATTCACTTTAGACTCAAGAGACAACAAGCTGAATTTAACTGGCAACGAGGGATGGACAAAAACTGGTGAGTTAACTTAGTGATTAACACTTCATAACAATTATACACAGTTATTCACAAGTATATTGTTACAACTGTATATTGTTATAACTGTGTTATAATAGAGTTTTATTGCCGTTGGTATTTTAATGTCTGTGCATTTTTTATTGAATCTGTTCTTTGTTTGTGCAGAATCACCGACACATCATCCACATGACCACATGAATGTTACTGATGCTGAGAAACTTCTCAGCCCAACAATGGAACCTGGTAAACAACAAGTTTGAATTGCAGAGGAACTTTAAAGACAAACCAAACTTTTACTATGTTTAAATAAAAAACATTAATCTCAATACTATTTCACCCTCTAGAGTCTGAATCAATTCATCAAGACAACAACCACGACACCTTGAATGTCACTGAGGCACCAGTAACATTTTTAACAGGTGGAAAACAAGTTGTCTTGTATATGAATTGTTAATTATCCCATGTTTGTCTCTTGTGTTCTTATTAGAGGCTTTTGTCATAATAACACAGTTACTGTCTCACTTTATTCTACAGCCCTCATTTCTGGAGACTTGGGTCACAACAGTGATGCATTTAAAGGCCGTGGTAATAATGCTTCATTGAAAAGTGATTAGAATCTGTCTGCATGTCCTGTATTTAGTGTAGTTTGGTATAGTGTTGACTTGTATGCTTAGCTTCTAGACACAAATCTCCTATTTGTGTCTAGAATCTAGACACAAATAGGAGATTTGTTATATTAGCGGTTTGAATGACTGTACTGCATGACCACATACAGCCTGGTTTTATATAGAGAGTTATGGATGACCTCTTCCTGTTTTATTTTCTACAGAGTCAGTATCACCTCATCCAGACTACAGACAGGACTCCTGGATTGAAAGCAACACAGGGAACGTGACACCAACATCACTTGACAACATCCACGTTACTGACTCTGAGAAACGACTAAACCCAACAGTGGAACCTGGTAAACAACAAGTTTCAGCTGCAGGGAAACTTGAAAACCAAACTTTAACAAAATAAAAAAATACATATGTTAATCTCAGTACTGTTTTATCTTCTAGAGTCAGAATTATTTCATCAAGACAACAGCCAGGACAGGTTTAATGAAACAAAGAGTGAAACTGTTACAGGGGCACCACGGAAATTAACAACAAGTATGATACACTGTTTTAATGTTGCAATATAACACCATTGTATACATATCTATTTGTGTTATATCTACATTATATATGTTTCATTCAATTGTATAGCTCCTCTCTCTGTTGAACTTACTGAAAACATGGAGCCTTTCAATATCAGTGGAAACATCATTGACACACCCATGGAAAGTGGTAAGAAACTGTCTTTAGTCACATATCTGCCTTCAGTATTGACTTATGCATATTTAGAATTTATTTCTTATTTTCAAGATTTAATTTATTCAAAGATTTCAAAAAAATTTAACTTAATGAAAAGAATGATGAGAAGAGATTTGTCCTTTGTCTTTTACCCTTTAGACTCTTCATATCCACTCCAGACCGCCAATAAGATCCATGTGACCGACAGTGAGACATGGACAAAGAAGGGTTAGAAAAATGGATTAAAATAACCTAATCTATCCCACTATCTAACTATGTATCCATTGATACTAACATACATGTTTTTATTCACTAGAGTGCCATATCAAAAGTATCAAATGTTCAGAGAGAGCCACCAAAATGAGAAGCACGTTTGGAGCCTGGATGTCAGACGTGTCGCTGCTGGACAACGGTCGATACTGGCTGGCTGATCACTTTTCAGGTGACTGATACAGAAATAATTTATTTCTTCATTTATCACAGAGTTTTGTGAATGTTTGTTGGGTTTAACATTTTAACTTTTCTTCCTCAGGTCGAATTTTGGCAGAGTATGAAAACATTTCATCCTCTCAGAGCATGAGCAACAAAACTATAGATGTCAGGAGGTTCTACCAGGGCTGTGGCCATGTTGTTTATAAGGGGTCATTTTACTTCCACAATGCAGGAACAAACAATCTTATAAAGTAAGTGTGTGTGTGTGTGTGTGTATGTTTATGAGTGTGTGTGTGTATGAGTGAGTATATGTTATACATAGGAAGGAATAATCTCCCGACTTAGTAAATTTGCCTTGCTGAAATATTTTTAACACCTTGTAATAACTGTTGGCCTCGAGGATGAACTGATCAGATTTTTCTGGTCAAAGATGAAGGTTGCTCTGACCTCACAAAGCTAATTTTTTTGTGAACTTGATGAATCAGGAACACAGATTACTGGTATAATCATTACGTCTGAAACAAACATTATGTGAACTCAAAGATAAACTGATTCGAATATGGAGTTCAAAGGCCAATGTCTCGAACTTGATATCTTAAGTCTGCCTGTCGGTTGTCACTGGGACACAAACATTAACTGATTCGATTTCAATAGTCAAAGATAAAGGTCACAGTGACATTATATGATAGACTGAGTGTGCACTTGTTGGCGGAGGCATAAAGCTGCAGGGCAGTAATTGTAGATGTGTTTGTGATATATGACATGTGGTTAATACTCATTATTTTAACTCATGCATTTTTGATTTTACAGATTTGACCTGAACACAAGGAGAATAGACACTCTGACTGTGGCAAGGAGCAGATACAACAATCTGAATTATCTTTTCTGCAACTCAAAGACTTACTTCAAGTTTGCTGTGGATAAAAATGGAATGTGGGTGATTTTTGCTTCAGATACCGATGATAACACAATGGTTGCAAAGCTCAACCCAGACACATTTTCTGTGGAGTCCTGTCATCAACACTGCCTACCCCACAACTAAAGCAGGAAATGCCTTCATCGTATGTGGGGTGCTTTATTTCACAGATGATATGGACAGAAGAGTGGCCTATGCTTTTGATTTGAAGAAACAGAGTGCTTTTGATGCAAGTTTTGATTTAAGGCCAGCTACAGGCATCTTGGCTATGCTGTCTTACTACCCCAACAAAAAGCTTTTGTACATGTGGGAGAACAGCAAAGTGAAAACCTGCAGAGTTAAACTCAAAGCGACCTTAAAATAACCCAAATAACCCTGTCAAATGAACAATAAAACAATATTTGAAATATCGGTTTTATGTTTATTGTTTTTTTATATTATTCATGAATTTCAAGAAACTGGCCTGACGTGACTTATACCCAGACAGTTACAGGATGTTACATTATCATGTTTGATCTGGCCTTTGCTCCCTGATTTGTGACTACTCACTCTGTGTGGCTTTAAAATGCCTTAAAATGCAAGGATAAGACAAAGGATGAGATCTGGTCATTAAGTGTGTATTGTATTTCTAAGACTTCTCAGTTAATAATTATGACGTTATTTTTAAGGAACTTATTCAATTTCATTTAAAATGTCCTTTTTTTATTGCCTGAATATCAACATTTATATTGTTATCTTGTTGAAAACCAAATGTAGCTTGTAGCTTTGAAAAGTTCTGTATATTCAAAATGTATTCTTATTTTTCTTCTTCTTCTTCTTCTTCTTATTCTTATTATTATATTATTGATGATGATTTTTATTATTCAGAATCAGGGTCCAGATACCGCATAGATTAAAATACATACAAAAGCCCAAAGGAGAAAAATATATACAAACAATATTTATGTCTAACATTATTATTATTGTTGTTATTATTATCATCATCATCATCATCATTAATATACCACTTGTACGATTATCTATGGAAGCCCATTCCCGCCACTGTGATGAAGAAAATAAAAATCCTTCTAAGTCATAATTATGAGATACAGGATTTGTATTTTCTCCATCACAGTGGCGGAAATGTGCTTCCGTAATTATCCCCAAACGCAACACAAGCTCACCATGTTGTGAAAGTAGAGTACGAGGTCCCTTGAACGCCGCTTGCTGAACAGTAGATCGCAACAGGCCTGGATGGGTGTAAACCTCTTTACACGTAATGGCAGCCTCCGTGTTGTTCCAGCCAAGTTGCAGTTAACAAATCTGCTAGCTACTGTACCCGGAGAGGAGGCTAGCTGGTTAGCCGTGTAAACGACCTGGTGCGTAACTGTGAGCGTTACATCACGGTGGGTCTTGTCCCCACCTGGGAGAAACAACGCGGAGAAGTTAGTCCCTGTGGTCAGTTACTGTGACACGAGCATGACACACTGACCTCTCACTGAAATAACCAAACTAAAGCAGCGGTGACTTTGACGGTCTGCTGTTCCCGAGGAGGAGGCTGGTCTCCGGACGCGAGGGGTTTCTTCGTACCTTGTGAGTAAAACTAGCACGCTGGTAACATGTCGCCTCGCATTTTCGCTGTTGTAATGCCAGACGTAAGCCATGCGTGAGGCCTCCCTGCTGAACCGCTGCCCGGCCCTGGGTGTCTGTCCTCCCGGGGTCGTTTGCCATTTCCACCGGCAGCAGCGTCCCGTGGCTGTGGCGTGGGCCTAGCTTAAGTAGCTACCAGGTACCTCTGCAGTTAAGCTAGCAAGCTAACATTGTTTATCTTGTCATGTATTGCCAGCGGTAGACAGGAGGAGGCATTTATCTGTTTTGGTTTAACCCATTGACATATTACGTGGTTCTAATGATACCTGTTTCAACAATTAGAAGCGGCACTTGGTGACCCAGCTTGCTAATGCTAACAGTGACGTAGGAGTTATGAAATGTTCGTAGCTAAGTGGCCTGTTAGCCGCCGCTACCAATGTTGCCTCCCCTCTCTCTTTGCTTGGTGCTGACTTTACTTTCATTTTCAGGGGTTTAAACCAAAAGAGGAGTTATGTCCTGTCCATGCACCTCGGCTGCCCGGCTGTTCCTTAACACTGCACACAGAGGTAAGACAACGAACGTGCACACATTGGGTAAACTGCCTGACATTGTTTTGTTTGCTCCAGCCTGTAAAGTATGTCTCCAGCTAACCCAGGTCACTGCCTGTTGTGACTAACATGCAGCGTCAACAGGTGGAAAAGTCACTGGTACGAGTTCAGAGGCGACGGCTGAGCAACGTTGCGTCATCATTCCAGCCTCACAGAGCTGTGCCGCTGTGTCCTAATGTTTTAGAGTAGTGACACATAAATACATTCACTTTAAGAAACATTTCCAAGTAGCTACAGCTAAGCTAACTGGTTACCAGCTTCCATGAAGAAGCAGATGAGGTAACAAATACAAAACTTCACCTACCTCGAAGGTGCATGGAGAAGAAAGTCAGAAGTCTTACAATCTCAAACCACAATTTATAAAATACAATTTTAGGGATTAATTGATTATAGAGCTGACAGGAAAAGAAAATGTCAAAATGGACTTTCCAGTTTCTCAGAGCCCAATGTAATGTCTTGTTATTTCCAACCAACAATGTTATGAAATATTAAGTTTACAATCATATATGACAAATAAAGTAGTACATATCAGGGGGAAAGCTGCAACCACAATTAGTTTAGTGTTGTTGGTTAAAGGATGATATATTTATATATTATATATATTTTGTTGTTCCAGGGTTGTCCTGCTCCCGCTTTCAGCTCTTTTCTCTGAGTCGTCAGGGGTCTCGGGAGGCACATGTACCTCTCCAGGTGCGGGTGAGGTCTTTTTCAGAGACTGCTGTCTGCTTTGCTGCTAAAGATGGGACAACGAAAGACAATGGGAGTGATGGTGGGAAGGTAATCTTCTTGCACAAAAAAATCTTATGTGTAGCTTTCTTCCAATGTAGGACACCATACCAGTTTGTACATGGACAAGATGGTAATAAAGTTATTGATATGTGCTGACACAATCATGTTTGTTTCACAGAAAAGCATCAGTGAGGGGAAGAGACTTTCTGGTTCTGGAGGATCAGGAAAGGGGGGAAGTCAGCTACGCTGCCCTAAATGTGGAGATCCATGCACGCACGTAGAGACCTTTGTATGTGAGTAATTTAATGAATATTGGACAACTACGGGGGAAAAAAGTGATCTATAGTCTATTTTAGGTCAAAAGTGAATGTTGGACCTTTCAACAGGAGAAAGTGTTAAGAGAAATAGCCTTCAGGTATATTAGTCAACGTTTTTTGTTAAATTACATATAACCTACTAATCCCATGCACGATTCTGGGCTGAAATGTGTTTTTAATTATATTTTCTATTATTATTATTATTGAAGTATTACAATCTTTAACATTTTCATGTGATACAAACTTAACAAAATTACTTTAAACACAGTGGTGTGACCACAGCAGATAAACAGTGCACCACAAACATCCACCTCAAGTCATTTTCTGGCACAGTTTCTCAAATTATAGTCCTGCAAGTTAACACTGAGGTATTGGTTTGATTGTTGTCTAATGAGCACGGCATAAGAAACCTCGAAGATTTCTGCACTGGTTAGTTTTTGTAACTTTCTGAGACTGACATTATTGAGTTTATGTCAGTGATTGACCAGGGGAACAGTAAATGTACATGTTGGCTGTCCTAAGGCCAATGTGTATCTGATAAATGAATACATCCCACCCCTTACGTTTCTACCACTTACTGCAACCAGGTATATTTACCATATAGTCACTTTTACAATTTCTGGAATAAGCTTTCCAAGCCATGAATATGCTGTTTATAGTCATTCATTAATTTCCTCTTTTAGGCCTCGGGTAGAAGTTGGTTGAATTAGCCTTCTTAAATGGATAACCAAATATTTCAAGAGTCAAATTTTACTTAAATAGTTGTGACACAAAATCATGTTAACTGAATAAACAGAAAACTGCAGGGATAAAGGTTCAAAAGAGCCCAAGATATTTGAACAAGTTGTGTCAAACCAACAATCACAGCCCAAAGACATTTAGTGTATAAATACTAATTGTAATACTCTATCACTACAGAAGATTTCTGCAAGTTGGATTCCAGAGAGCGAGGTGTCTGGTGCAGGGCTCCTTGTTCAATCACTGTTGTTGTGTGCACTTGGGCTGTTAGCAAACCCCATGGCTGTATGCAACCTTTTAAAGGGATAGTTCATCCAAACATGAAAATAGACTCATTATCTACTCACCCCTAGGTCAAAGAGGAGGGTGGGTGAAGTGTTTCAGTCCACAAAACACTTCTGAAGTCTCAGGGCTAAACTCTGTTAGAGCAGGATCCAATACAATTGAACTCAATGGTGAGTCCTTCAGACGTAATAAAACAGAAAAAAAATAACATGCCTCCATACTGCTGTTGTGGTGTCATTCAAATTCGACTCGAAACAAGGTCATTCATACTGTTTTAAGCCTAAATGTTCCTGTGACCATTTGAAATGCTAAGTCCGCTAGCTTAGCCACTTCTGGTGGACATTTAGCCTTAAAACACAGTGGAAATGACCTTGTTTCGAGTCGAATTTGAATGTCTGGGCTTCCAGACACTTTGATGACACCACACAAGCAGTATGGAGGCATGTTCTTTTTTTCTGTTTTATTATGTCTGAAGATACTAATGTCTTCAGTTGTATTGGATTCAGATGCTACACTGAGTCCACAAAACACTTCACCCGACCCTCCGTCGACTTAAGGGTGAGTAGATAATGAGTGAATTTTCCTTTCTGGGTGAACTATCCCTTTTAAAATGAAAACGTCGGCTCTTTTAAAGGTTCACAGACAGTTGACCCAAATGCAAACATTACCTTTGGATAAGGGCGTATTGCTACACACTATCTGCTCTTCTTCTCGGCTGCCTCAGCACGTTTTTACATGAAATCCCTCTGGAACTGACTGCAGCACTTCCTTTATGCACCACTACATCATGAATTTATCTTTATCTTTTTTTTTGTGTGAAAACGCATCATAAACTCTGTGTGTAAAAGTAACGGGTCTCTGTCATAAGGGAAGACTGTCTCTGTGCCTCAGCCTCATGCTGTAACACATTAAAATGTCCTACAACACTTACTGTATGTATTGTTTTGCCAATGACCAAAGTATGCTACATGCAATGCTATGCAAACTAATGTCCTACGTCTCAAATCATGCTTTAGGAATAAAATATAATGTAATGTAATGCAATGTAACTTTCAGTCATTTGAAATAACACTTTAATAATCATTATGTGTCTTGTCACAGTAAAGGTGTCAATAAAAACAAACAAATCCGTCAAACGATTCTAAATTACAAATGTTCTGATCAGGCTGGAATTGGCCTGGTTTTAAATGTTTAAATGTTTGCCAGTAACAGGTTTCCGGGAGTAATTTTCCTTTCCAGTAATTTACTACATCAAAGGGTAGGGAACTAGTGGAAATATTCAATAATTGAATTCATTAAAATATGCCAGAGGCCACCAATTTTACTGTATCAACAATAAAACTTATTATCTTTGTTCAGCTAAACTTTGAAAATAATGAATACAACTCATGAGGTGGCATCGTCCATTTACACCAATTTGTCTGGTTTCAGTAAAATTAATCTGCAACCTTGAAAGTCTCTAAAAAAAGAAATTTCCATCCAGGTTGTGACATGTTTTAACATTGACTGTGTTGTGTTTCATTCTTTTTGTAGCATCAACACGATTTGTCAAATGTGAGAAATGCCATCACTTTTTCGTGGTTCTGTCTGAAACGGACTCTAAGAAGGGGCTAAACAAAGAACCAGAATCTGCTGCAGAGGCTGTGAAACTGGCCTTTTCCCAGAAACCTCCCCCTCCCCCCAAGAAGGTGAGACATTGACGCAGAAATTAAAGTTGTCTGAATATACTTTAAAATTACTTTCACAGAAGTGTGACAAATATTCAAATTTTATACTGTTTTCTCCCCCCTCAGATATATGCTTATCTTGACAAATACGTTGTGGGCCAGTCCTATGCAAAGAAGGTGTTAGCAGTCGCCGTGTACAACCATTACAAGCGCATCTACAACAACATTCCTGCTGGGAGTCGACAGCAGGTTGAGGTGGAAAAACAGCCCTCTCTAACACCCCGTGGTCAGTATCTCTGTCTGTTGAGAGATGTTACTCCACTACATTTATATTTCTAATGCATGTACACTATACAAACAATCATGTTTCCACTGATAACTTCGATCAATCCAGTACAGAACCATGTTCTGTGTCTCCTGGTTTTTGATAAGATATGTTTTAATCCAAAGTAGGGACAGTTTTTTTTTTTATTAAATAACTAACAGACAGATAATATAATGATGTAAATTATGAAATACTTAAATTAAAGGCAAGTAAACCTTCAATGTATACATATTTAAAGAGGTTTATCCTGCTGTATGAGGTTGAGAGGTTGGAACAGTGTGGATTTTCCTATAAAATAATTGACACATGAACATTTTTTGTTAACATGCAAGTGCTGAAATCAGTGCACTTGTAGTTGTTTAAATTTGCCACAAAAAAGCAACAATACTTGACTTATTTAATATTTTACAGTCAAATCTACAAATCTCACAAATAACTGGTTGCAACTGTGGCCTTTGGTTATAACTTGTCTTTAATCATAATCTGTATGATTTGGCATTTGTTCAATAATCATCATACATGATTGTGTAAAACGTTTTTGCAGGATTGCGTTGCAAATGTCATAGTAGTAAAGATAAATGATCAGTACTTTCGTCCTCCCCTGTAGAGATAGAGATGAGAAGACGAGAGGATGAATACAGATTCACAAGTAAGTGATTGTCACTGTCACTGTTCTCTTTGCCAGAGGTGACTGTAAAAATTATTTAGATATATTTTAATATGCTTTTATTCTTATGATTTGCACAAATGCCAAACTGTACAGACCTTTTTCAAACAGGTGTATCTTATAAAATGTTTATTGCCTTGCTCAACTAAAAGAATTACAACTCCAGTGCTGGAGCAGGGACCTGTCTACAGATCAGTACTAAAGCCATAAAATGAAAATAATCTTTGACTGACCACACAATAAGATAAAGTAGCCCAGTGACCTACATTCACCTCTGTACTTGTTTCTATTTTCAGTCCAGCCCTCCTCACTTAGTAACTCCACACTGGCACTGACATGGGCACTGACTAAGAGATCCATATTTTTAGCCAGTACATGAGAACTGTTACTAAGCACAGATAGACACACACATCATCAATGAATGGCATGTTTGAAATATGCAGCAGCGCTTCAAATTTAAAGCATGTGCAGTAAGTTCCTAGGTAGGTTCTTACCTTTCTAAACTCTGTGGCCTTGTTGTTGCAGAGCTGCTGCAGATTGCAGGGATCAGTCCTCATGGAAACGCTCTGGGAGCCTCAATGCAGCAGCCGGCGAGCCAGCAGGCACCTCAGGAGAAGAGGGGTGGAGAGGTCCTGGACTCCACACACACCGAAATTAAACTGGAGAAGAGCAACATCATTCTTCTGGGCCCAACTGGCTCAGGTTAGTGTTGTCAACATTTTCCTAAATTGTGCAAAGTGAGGTGCATCAGATCATGGAGATAAACGCTGTCTTGCCAAAGGGAATTTGATGATGATTACTCTAATTTCCGCAGGAAAAACATTATTGGCACAGACTCTGGCTCGTTGTCTGGATGTTCCCTTTGCAATTTGCGATTGCACCACACTAACTCAAGCTGGATACGTGGGAGAAGACATTGAGTCGGTCATCGCTAAACTGCTACAAGATTCCAACTACTCGGTAGAGAAAGCACAGCAAGGTGGGACTAAAATAAAGCACTACAATTTCCCATTTTTTCCCAATTTCCCCAAAGATAACCACCATAGATTGCAAGTTTTCCACTTTGAATCTTGAAGGTTTTTCAGTAACAAGAACTCACTCAGTTCATGCTAATGTCAAACTTACACCTCTGTGCTTCTGTGTGATGAGCAGGTATTGTGTTTCTGGACGAGGTGGACAAAATTGGCAGTGTGCCTGGAATCCATCAGCTGAGGGATGTAGGTGGAGAAGGAGTCCAGCAGGTCAGTATTCAATCCACACAAAATAAAACCATATGCAGCGATTTCTTCATATGTTATATCACTCGGTGAAATTTGAATCACAGAATGCATCTTCTTTTGTAAGATTTGAATTTAAAACAGATCAGTAATTTAGAATTTTATATTTAAGACTTTCTCTCTTCTCTCTGTCAGGGTTTGCTTAAACTGTTGGAGGGCACGATTGTCAACGTTCCTGAGAAAAACTCCAGGAAGCTGAGAGGAGAAACGGTTCAGGTCGACACAACAAACATCTTGTTTGTTGCATCAGGTGCCTTCAATGGACTTGATAGAATCATCAGCAGAAGGAAGAATGAAAAGGTGAATTAACACAGCTCATACACACTCAGCAGGTCTTCAGCTAAGATTCCTGTTTGTTTACATTCCTGCGTATAACTTAGTAACCTCATATGTCCGGATTCTTCAGTATTTGGGTTTCGGAACTCCTTCCAACATGGGGAAAGGGCGTCGTGCAGCGGCTGCAGCAGACTTGGCCAACACCAGCGGTGAGACGGACACTGTGGCAGAGATCGAGGAGAAGGACAGGCTGCTGAAGCACGTCGAGGCCAGGGATCTGATCGAGTTCGGAATGATCCCAGAGTTTGTGGGTCGTCTTCCCGTGGTCGTTCCTCTGCACAGCCTGGATGAAGAGACGCTAGTCCGAATCTTGACTGAACCACGCAACGCTGTAGTGCCCCAATACCAGGCTCTTTTCAGCATGGACAAAGTAAGGGCTCTGATATAGTGGTTGCAATGTCTTCAGATAGACGAGCACAACCTCCTTATTTATTTAGTAGGAACATTATTGAATTTGACTTTTAAAATGGTCACTAATGGCATAGTTGTTGACAGTGCAAAACACCATCATCCAGCCAGGTGCTGCATTGGCCAATCAAATACATGCAAGAGCTAATTTCTGGTAGAGAATTCATCTGTATTCATCATTTGTGTGTTTCAGTGTGAACTCAATGTGACTCCGGGTGCCTTGAAGGCCATAGCCAGGATGGCTCTGGAGAGAAAAACAGGAGCTCGGGGGCTCAGATCCATCATGGTATGTTAATTTACTGAGGGTATAACATTTTTCATTTCTTCAGATTTTGAGGTAACACAATAATTAACATATCTTCTTCAATAGGAAAAGCTCCTTCTCGAGCCCATGTTTGAGGTGCCACACTCTGACATCATGGCTGTTGAGCTGAACAAGGACATTGTCCTAGGAAAGTCCCTGCCCAGATATATCAGGTCAGTATCTCACAGAACAGGGCCACGTGTACAGCACGCTGGAGATCAGGTTCCTGTAGCCCTGCTCAGAGTCTCCATATTTGTGTATTTTGAAACCTGAACCGGAGTCTCCATTTGAATTGCAGAGCTCCAGCCAAGGAGACGGCAGAGGAGGAATACGACTCAGGCATCGAGGAGGAGAACTGGCCTCGGCAGGCGGATGCTGCTAACAACTGAATCACATGTCACTCATTTCAGCTAAAGACGGAGCTGGCTGAAATCATTCGATTACTCTGAACCCTCGGATACCACCGGTTGGTCATACTGTCTGTGGACATTGTGTAGAGGTACTGAAGGCTGCTGGTTCTCAGTGAGGAGTGATTTCATGATGAACAAGTTAATAGTGTAACAACCATTGGTCCTGTGCATCAGATGTTAATTCTCTAGTGGTACACTCACATGGTGGACCTTTTTATAAAAATATTTCAATCTCTGGGGATTGTTAACATTTTATCTATATAAAGATAATGCTATTTTATTCATGAACGGATGTGTAGCTAGTTTGTTGTTTTCTCCTCGTGTGGTGATGGGCTGTAATAGCAGAGAAAGCAATTCAAAACAATGGGATCACACTGTACACTTAAACTTGGGCTGCTGAGAAAGCGTAGATGTGATGTTACCATGTCAAGTCACGCCTTAAGTGCATGATATTCCACAAGCACATCAATATTTTTGATGTTTCTTCTTTACCACCATTGTAATAATGGTGCTCACAGTGAAATCAGGCTGTAAATGTTGAGCTACACTGCTTATGTAGCATTTGTAAGCAGTTTGTATGACATGACCTCTAATTAGAACTTAATATGATTTGAAATCCACCAGCACAGCAGGTAATCAACATAATGGTGACTTTTTAAACAGGCAGAATGGTTATTTTTCAGTGTTCACTTTCTTCTCCAGCCCACCTGTTAGGGAATGTGTTTATTCACAGACCTCCGTTTTCACAGGACTAGTTCAGATCGCTGGAAAAGCAGGATTATCAGGTTATTTTGAGAACTTAAAGTGTTATTGAAATATCCTCTGATACTGTCTTTTTTGTTTTGTTTTTATGTTGTGTAGAAAGTTATCCTCCAGTATTCATGACTGAAACCTATTCCTAAACCGGATATTAATTCTGAATTTTCCAGATTAAAATCTTTACCAGACAAATGGTCCTGCCTCCACTGCTTTGTCAAAGACCCTCACAACAGCAGTTAGTGATGTCATAGTCCTGTTATTGAATGGCACCTTAAGTCACATGTCTGTACTCAAGTCCCCATCTAAAGGCTCTCTGACAGACCCACTGTACTCTTCACGCTTTCCGTGCTAAAGAATGCGATTAAACTAGATCTGTTCTCCTTTTGCTTTAAGTTTTCTTTTTTTCTGTTTTCAGAGGTCTGTTAAAGAACCTGTAAACACCCCAAGTTTGTGACTCTTGAGAAATTCTTGTGATTGTTACAAATATAAATAAAATGTATCTCTGTACAGAATTTACATTTTTGTTCTTCAATCTTAAACCAGTCTGCAGGTCTGAACGTGTACAATGAATTCAGTGTAATATGTTTCAGTGCTGAAGAAGAGTCAAAACAGGAAATGAATGCAAAAGACATCACAACATTGTACTGGCTGTTGCCCTCATGTAATCTGTTAATCTCTGGAAAGTATTATGCTGTTCCTGGTTTCCCAATACCTCAGCATTTCCATAATCCTCAGTGTTTGAAATGTCAATGAGAAATCTGCAACTAAACAAATATGAGTAAAAATCTTACATAGTTAACATACAAATATTAAATGTAAAACATGAGAATTAGAAATACAAAATCATTTAACTCTTATTTTCCTCACGTTTAGTAGTATTCTGGTAGATATTTATAAACTATATTGATGTTAACATTCCATTGTTGGACTGTACCTTTGCAGGTAGGAGAACAACAGGTGGGTGAGATATTATTGGTGAACAACTCAGATTATGTCAGAGGCTTAGTGATGAAGAGGTTTATCATGTCTGTGTTAGTCATTTACTCCAGACACCTGTCAGTTTGTCAGAGCGCTGCGGACCAAAAAGAAAACACACAGGTAAGAAATGATCAAAAGGCGACAAACATTCGGTGTGAAAACCTAAAACAAACACCTCAGAAAACGTTGTGGTTCTCGTGATGCAGGTCATCTGTCGTCTGTGATGATGAACATGCTGGAGGATGTTCCGTTTCAGACCATGCTGGGTCCACTGGAGGAGGAAGTGCAGACGGTGACAGCTCCAGATATCAACACACCAGACTGCCACCAAATACTGAGAGAAACTGAGGTCAAACATCTGAGTGAACTGTTGTCAACGTCTGTCTGGGATCCGGTCATTAGCTTTGATCTGTCTCACATAATGTGCAGTTAGTGGGATTTCTGCTTAGTACATGCAATCAGTGGTGTCCAGTTCTGAACCCAATCTTCACTTTAATATATTCTTTAAAACTCCTAAATTATAATCAGACTGTCCACAGCCCAGAAAATGTTTTTCTTGCATATGATCACGGATGTTACCCACAGGTCTAAGTCATCCTTCCTCATTTGTCAGCAGGATTACTCAAAAAACACAGGATGGATTTCCATTCAACCCATTCAATTTTGGCCCTTGGCAGAGTAATATGATCTCCTGAATTCTAGTTAGAGGTTTTGTGGCTTAAACTCTTTACTGTTTGTTTGTTCTTCTCTGTAGTATCAATTCAACCTGGAGAAATGGATTTTAACTGGTCAGCAGCCAGTTTGCCCAACCGCCTCCTGTCCTCCTTTCTGGCTGATGTTCAGCAGCCCTCAGGAGAGCAGCAGGGCCAATCGCAGGTGCAATGAACCGTGGGCCCCGAGACTACGGCCCCGCAGCCACAGCCTGAACTCCGCAGAGGCCCGCTGGTTGCACCATCGCCCCGTCAAGATCGTCGTGTCCGACTCAGAGGATGAAGACGGTTACTTTGAAGATAATGAGGCCTCCTCAGCTGAAGACGCACGCCACCCTATCAAGAACAGGGTGCGACCCTGGAGCGCTGCACCCAAAGACCAGGTCTCCAGAGTCAAAGACATGCACCATGGCCCTCCCGCTCACCACTGTAAGCCTAACTCACCTCTGAGCCTCAGACGCCATAGAGGCTCTTCCCCTTCCCCCCAAGACTGCAAGCAACCTCTGCGAGCACCGGAGAAGCAGAGGTCACAGCAGGTCAGCCCGTTACTCCACGGCCAGAAGAACGTCAAGAGGAGGCAGCGCTCACTGGGCCCTGTGGGCAGAAAGTACTCCTTCAACACACCAGCCGCCAGGAGCTTCTCCGCCCAGAGTGCACCAGCAACGACCCTCCTCTGCCGGGCCTCTCGTCAGAATCAGACAGAAGGTTCCTTTTTACTCAGTGTCAATGTCTCAGCGCAGGATAGTTCTACCGTTGTCATTTTTCATTACCCACGATGCTTTTGTGTTCTTCCCCTCCCGTCAGGCCCTGAGCACCGGTGGCACTCGTGGGGTTTTCTTTGACACAGCAGCAGAGTTGATGTCAGCTCTCAGCCAGGAGGAGAGGGAGCTACTTGAGACCGTCACGGAGAGGGGTTACCCTTTACGCACAGCCATTCTGGCTCTGCAGAAGACTGGCTATCGCAGCCCAGAGAAGGTGGGCCTACATGTTTTATGAACCCTGATAATCAATAATGGAAAGTAACTCAACACATCTAAGAGCTACTGGTAAATGTGTGTTACCCTTTTCTGATACTTTACATCTCATCTCTGCTACGCTCAAGAGGAAAATATGGTATTCTTACTTCACTGCAATTACTTTATAAAAGCAGAATAGTAAATAGTTTCACCTTTATCAAATGCAACATTAAAATGATGTATACATATTAAAGCATCACTAATTATAATTAATACACATTTCTAAGCAGTGCTTTAACTGTATTTTGATGTTTTTGCTTTAATTTTGATTGCAGGACTTTTGAACTTGTAATCAAGTAGGATATACAAATCTACATAGCCTTTTTATTTTATTAAAATAGGACTTCCTTCACCACTGCTGATAAAGCACAAGTAAAAATACTTTTGCGTTGCAAGCATTAACTGCAGGATTTGATGTAGAATTGTAAAACAAGGATCCACATATAACAATAAGCAAACATGCATTTCAACAGGTCAAAGGGAGGGGCGTTTATTTGATCTCTGGTCGGCAGAACTCAAGTCTTATTTTATACAACAACAACTTAGTGACTTTTAAACCCCAAAATCACAAGCTATAAACAAAGTGTACCAGCATTTCTAATCATTGGTTTTTCTGAACAGATCCTAAAATACTTGGTTGCCAGTGAGCATCTCTGTGAGCTGGGCTATGACGAAGCTCAGGTGGAGGAGGCCCTGGAGATGTTTCAGAACTGTGAGAGCAAGGTGACTAATACTTCTAATGAAACAAGCAGAACCACAGCAGAAGCCTCTTTAGCTCTGAACATGATTTGATCGACCCTTTTATAATATGAACCCCTTGTTTTAATTTTAGGCTGCTGAGTTCCTGCGGCTCCTGACTCAGTTTAATGAGATGGGCTTCCAGCAAAGTGCAATCAAGGAAGTGCTGCTTGTTCATGAAAATCACCGTGAAAGGGCTCTGGAAGAACTCATGACACGCATGGCTTAAAACTAACCTTCTCCCCTAATGTTTACTCTCCTGTCTACAGTAGGTGAAACAGTCTCAGCTTTTACTAAGTAGCTGTGCAAGTCAACCATATAGGGGCCAGTGTGAAAACTGTTCAGGTATAACTCAAAATTAGACAAGAAAACAAACAGTTAGTGAGGATGAACGATTTTTTTTTACGTTTATTTACAGGTCGATTTAAAAAAAGCAATCAATGTCGAGCTTTTGAGGAACAGATGTAGCTGTCATTCCAGCTGGAGGAAGAAAAGTGTGAAAATGTGCTGGCTTACTGCTACAATACTAAATGTAGTGGTCTAGATATGGTGACTAACATTTGATTTAAAAAGGGTGTAACCCTCAAAGAAAAATGCCAAAACAGCCGTGGTACAAATACCGTTAAAATCAACACAAAAATATATACAGCAGAGAACACTGCTGCAGCAGTCAGCCTGAAATATAGTCTCATGAGAACAGGATGAGGAGATTTAAAATGTTCACATAGATACAAGTATTTACAAATGTTCTAAGAAGTTTACATTTCAGTTCCCTGTTGTCCAGTATATATATATATATATCTATAAAAAAAAAAACTAAAGCAAATACCAAACTACCGCTGAGCTGGATAACTCCCGGTGGTGACGCAGCTCCTGTGATCCCTCAGTGGAGACTGACGGTGGAGTTCAGCAGTCCTGACTTCACGTTGGATTTAGAAGCCTTCGAGAGGTCTTTCTGTACAGACACATGGACAATTACTATCAGTCAGTATCTGTAGTGAATCAAGTTTTCAAAATGTTCAAACTCAAATAATCTAATGCGAATGAGGCTTTGCTAGCTTATGATGTGGTAATATGAAAATACAAACACTTTTTATTAATGCTATGATGTCCAGATTTTAACACGGTGGTAGAAACTGTGGCCCAAGGATCAAGGTAAAGACACTTCTGTACTTGTTTTTGATGCAGATGATCTGAATCTAAATCAGTTTTTTGAAATAAATGCAGTGCATTATGCAGCCTTGGCAAAGGTGACGTGTGTTTGTTTTTAGTTTCTTCATTTTATATTTTCCTTAATTTCTCTTTACTTTGAAGCCATCAATACACTTAAATATGACTCAGATCTTTAACTAAGGTTTGTAATTGCAATGTCATTTTAGAGAATGTTGATCTTTGCCACTTTTCAAAACTCAAAAAAAAGACACGACCAATTTCGTTTGTCAAACACAAAATATAATGTCTGTAGCAACAAAGATGACAATGAAACCCAAAAAAATGCAATTTGTAGGACTTTTTAAAGTTTTATCTTCTTAAGTGTGATGCCAAAAGGTGTTTACATGGTGAGCCATATATTAAGTGGATTAACTATATAATCTTAAATCTTGAAAATATAAAACTGCTTAGGGAAAATGCTTTTCCATTTCCAGATTGTACCTTTGGGACTAAAATAGATGTAAAAACTCATTTACCGCAAATTCTGTATAGGAGCCAGCGATAGAGTTAAAGGTGAAGGTGTGATCTTGAGTATCCTGAGACCTTAGTGGGGCACTTGGAGTGTTTGTAAGGTGGGAGATGTTTTCCTTGTTTCGGTCTAGTGCACGAGGAGTCTTTCCATTTCCAGGAGTTCGCAGGCCAAGACCCTACAACAAGACCAGCTGGAATTATGATGGGTTTTCTCTTTTTTAATGTCAACTCTGTCCTTTTAATTCCAGACTAGGATGAAAAACAGTGGGGGAGGAAAAAAGGCAAGCCCATCCAAAACAGATTTTCATATGAAAATAAAAAACTACACAATCACCCGTTTTCAGGATGTGCCACATCAAAAAACAACAAGCGCAGCTTTTGAAAAAAATATCCGAAGAGCCTTTAAAAATCCTACAATTGACCAGCATTGTAGTGAAAATCATAACCAGTAATACAAAGACATTGAATCTAAACTGCACTGATATGTCATAAATATTCAAGTTCAACATTAATGGAGATAATATCCCCCCCAACCAAACCTTATTTAAACGAATTGACTAAGAACAAGTAGGTTCAGATATATTTACACTTGGTATGGTTTGCTTACTCTTCAGAAACATTGCGCACAGTGAACATACCTTGCTAGCAGACAGAGGTGGTTTCTGGATGGAGGAATGACACATGGTCCCACCAAAGCCTGAACTGAGGAAGCTGGATGGAGTGGAGATGGTGGACATGCCCCTGAGCTAAGAGAAGAGAGGCGGGTCAACTCGATGCACATTCAGCAGCCACTCGCACAACAAATCTGACCAAATGGCAGCAGCGTCTTACCTTTTTTACTTTCCCAGGCGTGGGAGTCCCTGGTACCCGCCTCTTGGTCGGTGTCCTCACTGAGGTTCCATACAACATGTCCTCCTGAGTCTGCTTAGTTTTCTTTAGTTGCTATTTTTTTAAAAAAGAAAATCATATTCACAACACTTTTGTGACAAGCCAATTTAAGATTTAAGCAACAATATGACTTACCCTCTCCAGTTTCTCCTTCTCCTTCTCCTCGATGTGTTGAGCCCACTGCTGCTGCACGTACTCAAGAAATTCCTGACCGTTCACCAGGAACTCTCTGCCCTGCTCCTGCACCCACTCATCAATTTGGGCCTTCAGACTCTTTTCCAGCTATAAAACAAGAAACGTATTTCATGCAGTTACCTTGTTAATACATTAAGCCTTGACAGTAGCCAAACATCATTAAGTAAGAGTCCAATTTCTAAACTAAAATTCCATTGCATAACCTGGTAAACAACAACCAAATACACAGAACTACAGATTGAGATACATGTTTTAACCCCACCTGTTGGCACAAACTGGTAATGCACCAACCATCTCTGCTATTTCTCCTCCATTTGAATTACTTGAGCTCATTTGTTTTATTGCCAAACAGCTTCTCTGTGAGCAGAAACATCTTACAATGGCAGGGCTGTTCTTGTAATTCCTCACCTTGGGCAAACTTTTGTGCAGGTCAGATCTCTGCTTCTCCTCTTTCAGAAGGTTTCCACCTCTGTTGTTGAACCTTGCAGGGTCATTTGCCTTTTTCTGAGAAGGGCACACACACACACACACACACACACACATTAGTAAAAAACGTTTTTTTAAAAGTGTCTCAACCACACTTGAGGACAGTACTACTCACGTCAAGTTCCATGTACAAGGTCCAGTTCTCCTGCCATTTTGTGATTCCCTCAAAGAGCTCTCTGTGGTCCTCGTAATACTCCTTTAGGATCTGGACCTCGGCCTCGTGCAGGTTTAGAAGATCCTCAGTGAAATCCTCTGTGGTAAGAAGAAATGCATGAAACCCACACACACCCCTTGAGATAATCAACTGCAGATATTCAGTGCATTTGCTCTAAACTCAGACAACAGCAACTCACCTTCATGATATGCAACAAACATCTGCTGCTGTTCTCGGCTAGTAGAAGCATTTCTCCCAGAAAAGGGCAATCTCAGCCCGGATGGCCTCGATGACACTTTTCATGCTCTGCATTTTCAGCACCTCTAGACGCTGGACCTCAGCCTGGAGCTGGGAACACAACATTTGGGAAACAATTAACTTCTGCTTTGTATGAAACCACTTAACAATGAGGCAAATAACCACAAGAGGTAAGATTTCTTACTGCCTCAATGTTTCTCTTCTTTGACTTGAGCATATGCTCAGAGAGTTCCTCCCTCTCCTCTTGGGGAATCTGGAGTCTTTCCCAAAGCTCCTGGATCTTAGCGCGCAAAGCTGAACAACGGAGCTCATTCTGATCCCTTCGTTCTTTCAACTGGAAGGAAATCATACATCCATGTTAATATGATGTAATGTGTGATTTTTAGAATAGCAAACCATAGCATCAGACACACAAACATCCAGATGTAAATACCACATAATTACCTGAGTGAGGAGCATATTCAGAGCAGCAATGTTGTCATTGGACAGACAAAATGCCTCCTCATCTTCACACATCACATCCATCTCGAAACTGGTCTCTGGGGTCTGCTCCAGATCATCCATGCATACAATAATGTCCTTTTTGATGCTTACAAATTCCTCATGACGATGCTCCTACAAAAAAGACAGATATGACATGTTACACCGTGTTTTTTAAAAGGTAAGTGAGTAAAAAAGAAACGACGATAGTCAGTCAGTAAAACCTTCTCTTTGGTCAGATCATTAAGGTAGGCCTGATACGACTCGAGTTGCTTCAGTGACGGGATGGAGTTGTGGTCAATGCAGAAAGGCGTGGTGCACATAATGTCACACAGCTCACGGTCATTGTCGATGAGGCCTTTAAGCTCCTCCATCCTTTGCTTCTTGTGCTCCTTCATCACCTCCAGACGCGTGCGGCTGTTTTTCTCCATCTGCAACATAGTGCAGCCATCCTCCTCCTACACAGAAATCCAGAGAGTCAGTCCAAACACGTAAAAGTAATAACAACACATGTCCTGAACTGGGACTGTACCTCGAAGGGCGGCAGCTGAAGTTCAGAGCACAAACTGAAAAGTTCATTTCGACAGGCATCGATGCTTTTCACCAATCTCTTTTTGAGCTCTTCCTCCTCGGCGATCATCAGGTCCAGCAAACCCTGCAGAAAAAGGACAATGGGCCAGTTTGTCAGGTCTGTAAGTTCAGCGATGAGACTCCAACCAATTTGAATTTGAGATGCTCACTTTGATGTGCTTGTGGACGTCATTGGTTCTCTGTAGACGCTGCTCTTCGGGAATGCCGATTTCCTCCCAGATATCCTGCAGCCTGACCAGGGCTCTGTTGAGGTAGGCAACAGACTCTGCTGCGTGGACTTCACTGGAATAGAAATAGTATAATAGAATAGAATAGTGTTTAACTGGGTTACCGATCAAACCGGTCCGGTATCGGCGTTAATGGTGGTTTTAAAACCAGGCAGCGGGTCTGTTTATTAGCAGAGAGATGCTACTGTTAGCTAGCTGCCGACGCTGCGGTACACACAGCTGAAAAGTTAAATACAAATAGTTTAATAAAAAAAATACAGATAAATGCCACTGCCAATAAAAATAAGCCATTTGCGTCACGCGCAGACGGAGAATCCCCCCCTCGCGTGTGAGCTTTGTCCGTTAGCTTGATCTATAAGCAAAGTGGCTAAACAGGAAACAGGTTTGCAAACGGAACAAACCTCTGTTAAGGTGAATATTCGAGGCTCCGGTGAGTGAATGTCTTAAATACTAACCTGACTCTCATGTTGCCACCACGGGAACAAACGATCTGTCCAGAGAAACGCGGTCTTCTTCACGGGGAAAGCGGCGCTCCGACGGTTGACCGGCTGCCGCTTCGTAAATGTCGACTCACTGGCGTTTGAAATTTGCACCGAAACAACGTCTGCGCTCTGATTGGCTGATTGAGCCGACGTCACAGGAAGCTGTCCCCCCCGGGGGGCGGTACTTGTTCTTGTCCAATAGGAAACAAGCGATGATAAATAAAACCCCAGAAACGAGTGAAGGGATTAGTGAGTTTCTGTTGAGCTGTTCTTTGTTTACGTTGTCTTGATAAACATGGCTCCTACTGGGTCTTTATCTTTGATAATATCATATATTATCTTGTGAATTAACTTGAAACTAAAGATTGTCCCTGTCTGTTGCTTTTAACAACGAGGACAATTTGAACTAAATAACAATAACAACAGTTATTGTATTGGAATAATGCTCTTCAAGGAACTCAAAGACTATAACTTGTAACTTTTGGGACTGTGCCTTTTTGTGTGACCTTAACAAACTGAAACAGAGAATAAACTTACTCAACTCAGATCTGATCATCTCAACCACACAATGCATTTATTGATGTTGGAATGTTTTTAAAAATTCCATTTAGCTAAATAATGATAATAATAACAAGAATAGAATTATAATACATTGTATTTGAATAGCGCTGTTCACAGAACTCAAAGACTAAAAGACACACACTAAAGAATAATAATACATTTCTATATATAATAAATAATTAAGATGATTCTTTTCTACTGCATGTTGTAGGATTATTCTACTCAAGCTTAATAAGCCAACACTTTTGTAAGGTCGTAAAATGGAATACAATTTAGGTATATATAGTCTTAAATCATGAGTAAGAGAGTGACTGTAATGTTAGAGTATACTGTATTGTTGTAGTTTTTTAAACATATACCATAAGCATTAGTGCAAATTTGGCTGGGGATAGTTGGACCTGCTCTTTCAGAATAAGTCAAGAGTTGGACACCTTCCTGTCAGACCAGAAACATCTATCAGAACTGAACAACTATGAAGTTCATTCTGTTATGAAGGCTCTCTAATATTTGGCACAGGTATAGAAACATGTCCTACTGGGCCTTTTTGCCAGTTCATATTTATTATTTAAAATAAAGGTCAATTAAAAGACACACAGATAACTTCAATATCTTCGTATTTCTCCTTTCTGTCTATGTGGATGATGTGTTTGAGTTGTGTGTCTGTCTGACTCTGTAGTCCATCATCTTACCAGGTAACATAGCAGAGTTTGTGGTCAAGGTCCTGTTGACCATCTTTTCATTGGTACAGATTCACTGTTTCTTTAACTTCTGTTTGTAAACTAGTCACTTGGCATTTCATATGAAGTGCATGGTTGAATTTTCTATTCACCTTCTTTGATGTGTTATTTTGTAGCTCTTGTAAATATGATGAAGCATCTTTATTTATCAGATTCTATACCTCAATTCTATGAGTTGAATGAACTTGTGTATTGATTTGAATTGGAAATAGGCTGCACCATGTGTTTGTATCAGGTGGATACACTGTGAGCCAGAATGCATTTTGTCTTTGTTTAAAGGTGGATTTAATTCATTTGAGTAATTTACAACATAGCATTTATTTACACACATTCATAAAAAACATGGTCATGATTAGATTTTTGTGTTTTTATGTATGTTTTTTCTTTAATCCCTGTCCCAGATATTTAATTACCATTTAATCATAGTGCACAGACAAAAAAACGTAATTTGCGCATAAAAGCGATATACATCAAAGTTTGCAAATGTCATAGAGGAAGTTCACCATCATCACAAATAAATAAGTGAGAAAACTTGGTAGAAAAACAAAGTAAAATGCAAATCTACAGGCAAATTAAATCTGGGCAAAGTTAGTGATTCCAGCTTGATGATAAAACGCTGCCTCTGTTTCCTAATCAGTGAGGGTATTGACGTAAATAGAGGTTCCTCAGCACTTCCTCACTGAACTGATAGGTTAGCTTCTTCTTTACTTTTTTTATCTCTCCAGTTTTACCATAGTTCCTCAGAGCCCGAGCCATTTTTTGGTAGGTCATTTTCTTGCGGTTTCCTTTCTGAAGGCCCCAGTGGCTGGCCAGAGCCTCTTTGTGTTTGGTGGAGAACTGGAAGATGCCCTTGTCCTGGTCCACCCACCAGATACTGTCACTCATTTCACCATTCCTTAGCAAGTCCAGGAGGAACTGGTACAGGCGGATTTTCTTCTTGTTATCTTGGGTAGAAAATAAGAGACCGGTTAAAACTATTTATCAGTTTAATTCAATCATCAATATGCCTTTCAGTACATTGGGATTTGCTGTCAGCAGATCATTTTCAGTTGACTCACTGTGGTCTTTCCTGAAGGAGGAGTGGCTGTGGTCTTCATATTCATCTTCCCCCTCTGACACCTCGAGCGGGGGACTGACTCCTCTCTGTTCCTCCTCTGAGTAGTAATGGCCTGGTGAGGCCGGGGGTTGGTACTGGTAGCACAGAGATGAGGTGTAATATGGGATCTGTAGGAGAAATTGAATGAGTGACAAGGTTCCAAATTACACAGATACAAGAAAGAGCTGCAACAGTTTGGATTTTGCAATTATTCACCTTCTGACATTTTCATTTGAACACTCTCATTGTGGTAAAAGAGGAAGTAGCTCTGCCAAAATAGATCTCAATGCTCAGAGAGAACACGTGATGTAGATGACATTTCAGTGGAAATATCCCCGACTGTCCACATCATGTACTTTACCAGTAAAGATTTAAAATTTAAAAACAAATAAATTTACTGTAAAGAACTATCTCACATTATTTTAAGTTCTAGAGCACATGCATGTTATATGTTTATGTTAACATTAGCACTGACATTATCAGTTAATTTATTGATTGGTTGATCAACAGAGTGCTAATGACTGGCATCAATTTGAGCACCTGATTTGTCATTGGCGTATTTTGGTTTGTTTGTTTTTTTAGAAAGAAAATCTAATATCCTCAGGTTTTTGTGCCTAATTGTAAATATTTATATATTATTTTTCTTGAGACAATAATTGATGGATTAGTTAATTCTTTTCAAATGGAGAAAATGTTATGTCCAAGTAGGAGCTTACCTAACAATAATTAAAACAACACATTTTACTCATTACTGTCCATTTATGGACTGAGTCTGAATTATAGAATTCACATATTTGACATGATGATAACTGCTGCATGTTAATAATCTGACCTTGTAATGAATTTAGTGGTGGATTTGAATGGGGGTGTGTTTAATCTGTTTCAAATAACATATGTAGATTTTGTCTTTCTATACTGTGCCCAACCACATGAACTGACCTGTGGTGACACAGAAAGTGGAGGCTCCAGGTGAAGCGGCAGACACTCGCTACTGTAGCGGTAGGGTGGTATGTGTTGTTGAGGGGTCACAGACTGAAGCTCAGTGAGCTGATTCACTGGGGAACTCTCCAGGTCCAGCAGCTGGACACGCTCAGAGTGGAAGGTCCATCTGTGGTCTGAAAAGTGACAGCTGTTTAATTGAGTTCTCAGTCCTTGGCGTGACTATTCTTTTTCTCAAAAGTTAAATCCAGTTTTCTCACCTTCATAAATCTCCCCTACATTAGTGAGGTAGGGGTACAGCTCTGCAGGCGGACGGAAATTCTCTGACTCATTTGGAATAATTTCTTCTGAGGGCTTTGGAAGAGAAAAGCATGATTTTGTCACATAGAAAGTTGAAATCTCTGCCTCATTAAAACAAACAAAAATCTTCCATCTCTCCTCAGATGTAATGAACAAAGAAAATGTATCACCAGAATTCCTTTTAAAGCTGCTGTAAGTGTAATATATCTGATTCAACAAAGGAAACTGCTGTAAAAACTTCAGATTAACATCCTCTCACTGTCACAAACCACTGAGACTGAAATACCAGATTTACTCTGTGAAAAGGTCAAACATGAAATAAGTAAAGCGGCAGTACTTACAGATGACATGACATAGCCGTCCATCATGTAAACAAGGCAGCATGAGAACCTCTGTCCTTAAATCTGGTGATGGATGTTAACTGACTCTGGTTGCCACACTGACAAACATACAATGTTGCTGAGCACTGACTTCACCAGACAAACGGGAACTGAAAGTAAGAAATAAGTTGGACCCTATCTGCAGTCTGCATTCAGCCGATGATCAAATTCAGCTAGTTCCTGAAGGCCGAGTGTCGTATGATCCGGTCACAGTTGCAGCCATTTCTTGCATATCTAAGAGGAGTAATTATACAATAAGTAATACATATAGTGTATCTACAATATTCAAAAAGGTTTGATGTTATTGTTCAGCATGAATTTGTGCTTTTTTAAGTAATTTCCCCCCCAAAAAACACAATGAAAATGTTTTGTATTAGTATCCTCTTTGGGTGACACTTTGAAGTGTGGATAAACCATATGAAATAATTTGTTGAAGGAGTCACACAATTTGCCATGACACAAATTCAGCCATGTTCCTTTTTGCTTCAACTCCTCCTCCTCAGTTGAAATAAACCCAGAATGATGCTGTTATCCAACTCAACACTTCAGAGTTAAGTAGACAAACCAGGTTTTTCCCAACTAAACCTGTTGTGAAGTAAATTATGATCTACTTGTTTTTTTTAGTATCAGTCGCACCAAACCCCCCATTGTGGTTTATTCATGTAGGATTTTTTTTTAGCGTTACTGCACACAGGAGCTGAAACCAAAAGTGAAGTTTGGAATTGGGCTTGTTCCTCTTTTATTTTGGCTTTATGGTTCCAATTGAGGAAGTAACGAGCATGAGAATGAAACCAGTGAAAACATGCCCGAAATGTCTGGAGCTACAGTGTCCCTGTGTCTTGTTTGTGTCCTCATAGTAAATGTGGAATAAAATCCAGATACACAGACGTGTCCTCGTACTTTCCAATTAAATCTTATCAACCTCATCCTTAAATCCTTAAATCAATTTCCCAGTGATGTAATTATTACAAACCCATCCTCTTGGAAGAGCAGTTTAACTTTTTTATTCTCTTTATTTTTTGGTGGTGCCACTGTAGTGTAGGTTTTATAAATTGAATGTTCGATCCATCCAGCATGAGGATCGCAGTTGAGGGAACAGGAGCCTGCAAGACCCGGATGTAAAGGCACAATCAAAAGACTACTCATCTCAAAATATTCTCAGTCTAAATAAATAGGTTCATATAAAGCATGAAGTGTGGAAATGGTGCAATGGAGGAAACTCAGCTACCCAAAAGTTTTGAAATGTTTCATAAGTTAGAAAATACATTTCCATTGGTTTGAGAATAATCTTTATTATCAATGTATTTTTCTGACTGAACTAAATTAAGTTAACAACAAATAAAGGTAATAATCTGCATGGACATTTTTGAGTAGAATAGCTTAAATAAAGTAATTTGACCATTTAATATTACCTTTAATAAACCTCTTTCATTAAAATTAAGTTGGTTCAACTCAATTAAGCATTAGAGGAAAATGTTTTTGTAGGTTACTAAAGTAATTGTGTTAACTATATGGTTGGGTTTACTCAGTAAATGCTGAGTTGAAACTACTTCAAAAGATCCACGCAAAATTGTAAATTTTTCAAGTTGAGACTGAGTATGTTTTTCAAATATTAGACATTTTAACCCAGAGGATTCTGATTGCAGTGACACAAACTCAAAATTTGTTCACATTATCTAAACAGTTCAAACTAGTTTTGATAAAACATCCCAATTCCAACAGTTTTTGATGTTATTTTTCATGTTGAGATGAGCTTCAGTAACCATCATAGTTAAGCTCTGTCAGACTGGTTGCAATGAAAATAATAAGAGGGGTGATATTTGTAGATGTGATGATGTTAGCGCCAATAAACATCTGAACAATTGGCTGTGTAAGTAATTTGTGATATGTTTTGGCCTGTTGGGACAGAAAGTGGGGAATATGTATATATAGACATACATGTATTTGTGTGTGATGAACAGTTCCCTGATAGAGAGAAAAACGAGGCTCTTGGTTTTGTTCACTCTGGATATGTTTCAGTATTTCACAACACAATAACAGCAGCTGAGGTGAATCAGGAATTGGTCTTCTTTGTTGACAGACTCTGTCAAACTTTGGCACCGCTCCCTGCACATCATGATCTACAGGCCCGAGGCTTGTTGTGCTTTCAAGTATTTGCTCTGTCTCCATCTACTGGAGAGAGAGATGCTGGACTGGCCAGTATCTAGGCTAGACTGAGTTCAGAGGCGCACAGCGGAAACAACCAAAATAGCAAACCCAGGCTCACATTTATTTATTTATCCCCCAGCCTCTGAATTTTGTCCTTTTTTTCGGCGATGGTTGGCACATCAGCCAAATGGGGGCTCCGGTGATTCATCTGCGCTTCGGATTTCCCCGTATTGCTCAATTTCCTCCGCACCTCAGCCACTGACAGCAGCAGCTGGGATCGGGGGTCCTGCTGTCCCGTGGAATTATCACGGCAACCGAGACACACGCATGGAACATGGCTGCGATGAGGACTTTAACCGCGGCGGGTCTCTTCCTGGCGTTCTGCGCTCTGGGGTTGATCGCAGTCGCGATCGGCACCGACAACTGGTACGAGACGGACGCGAGGAGGCACCGGGAGCGCTGCAAGAATTACTCGAACAAAAGGAACGACCCCGGCTACATCTACATCTCCAACAACAACCTCCCGCTCCGCATGCTACCCAAGGAGAAGAGCGTGGAGAGGAAGGGCTCCGGCGTCGGCGGCGAGATGCTGCTGCGGGCCAAGCGGCACTTCTTGCCTCCCGCCTCGGCCATGGAGTCCCTCTGCAGTCGGCAATTCAACTCCACCATCACGGGACTGTGGAGAAAGTGCCACCGAGAGGGGTTTGACTTGGAGACGGAGGATTTGATCTTTAAAGGTTTGCATCTGGATGAGTGTGTGTGTGTGTGTGTGTGTGTGTGTGTGTGTGTGTCATATTTTGTATTGTCGTGTGTTTATTTTGTATATTTGTGTTGTTGTGCGTCGCGCTGTCTGTAAATACTTTGTGCATGAATGCGCTATCCAAGGTGCTGATGCTGCGCACAGACCCTGAAGGCCTACGCAGCACAACACGCACTACATCCACTCACAATGCCCATCGACGGGCTGTGTTGTTTCCCAGCACAAGAAAAAACGGGGGCAAGCTGTAGTAACAGAAGCCTGGAGATGAGTACAATAAGCTTCTCCACAATGTGGGTGGATGGGTGGGTGGTGGGTGAGTGGAAGGGGGTTGGGTGCTTTCTTTTTTTTTGGTGAGAGGGTGGCAGCAGAGAGCCCTGTGGTATCCTCTTCATCTCATCCCAGTGCTCATATGTGACACATCCTCTCTGCCTTGTTTACATCCACAGGATTGGTTCCGCGCTGCACGCCAATAAAATACTACTACTCATCCTCAACGCTGCCCAGGAACCTGCCAATCAATCTGACCAAGACAATAAGGCAGGATGAGTGGCACGCGCTCCGTGAGTAGCCCCCAAAATGCCTCAGTCTAATTTATTCATGTTTGCATAACCAGAGGAATGAATGCGGAGGAACTTGACATTCTGTCACTTGTGCTTGTGCGCCTTTGCAGACCTGCAGAGGATGACTGCCAGCTTCGTAGGCATGGCCATATCCATCATCCTGTTCGGCTGGGTCATAGGCGTGCTGGGCTGCTGTAAGAAGCATGATCTGATGCAGTATGTCGCTGGACTTCTCTTTCTCATGGGAGGTAAGATGCACTGTACTTTACATAAAGAGCACTGCCCCGAGTCACCACAGAGCGGCGCTAAAGTCTTAATCATTGCGAGGGAGATGAAATGATGCATCAGGGGTAATTAACTTGGATTGGTGTGTGACTGGATATTTGCTTCCTCTCTGGCAGGGACGTGCTGCATAATCTCTCTTTGCACATGTGTGGCCGGGATCAACTTCGAGCTGTCCCGCTATCCCCGTTACATGTTTGGCATACCAGAGGACATCAGCCACGGTTACGGCTGGTCCATGTTCTGTGCGTGGGGAGGACTGGGCCTCACACTGCTGGCCGGTTTCCTGTGCACACTCGCCCCTTCCCTCTACCCTCCACATACCCCTGTGGTGCACAAGCCCAGGCAGGAGAATGGCAGCGTGTGACAGGCCGCCGCACATCTAACAGACACCTGTCTCATCCTGAAACAGTGACGAGCCCTGTTCCAGAGACAGTTTCACCCAGGGACTCAGAGCAGTGGGAGCCCTCACACGGCTTTGGCATAGAGAAAGCACAGGACTCTGGCTCTTGCTCACATGAAAATGAAAAATAAAGAGGTGACATCTGACTGACTGAAGACGCTTTCAGCTCCTCTGGTGCTTTTTTCCGTCCCTCTTCATGAATGAACTGTTCATTGTTATTGCTTGCTCTCGAACAGAAGAATAGATATACAAATTTTTCTTCCTGTAAAATCTGCTAGTTTGAGAAGAAAAGAAAAAAAAAAGAAAAAAAGAAAACACTGGCAGAAAACCCATAGCACAACTTTAAAATCTGTATTGAAGGTGGATGTGTACTGTCACATTTCAAAGGGCAACTGTGTGTCATTATGTACCCATTCAAAACAAGATATGTACATGTACTTTTTAAACTGTATGTATGCAGATGCATTTGTGTTTATTCAAGGAAAAATATGAGCATTAAGACCAAACTGTGTTTGAGGGAAATGTTTTGTTGTTCTTGAGGTCTGACCCCCATCAAAATATTTTTGAAAAATAAAACAGTCATACAAAACAGCCTTTTTTCTGGCTTAACCCACTGAACAGGCATCATATAAACTTACTTGTTAGGGTCTCTCCTCTTGCATAATGACACAAGTTTATTAGTCTGTCAGCAGAGCCCGGGATGGAGTCTTCCATCATGTGTAAAACAACAGCTGTTTGCATTTATGTCAGTGTTGCAAGCATCTGTTTTATGCAACCACTTCTGAACAAGTGTCGGTGACCGAAACAGACAAAAAAGACAAATAAACTAGAACAAAGAAAGTGAAGTAACGGTCTGCTGCTGAAGTAAAAGCAAATTTTATTAACAGGAGTGATCCATGTAAACAAGGAAATCCAGATAACTACATGAAAAGCTCTCCGATCAAACACTTTGCTGACAACAGCTGCACAACTTCCCTGAATTATCAAACAACTTGTTTTCCATTGACAAAATGTCGCCGCGAATAACCTCCCCACAACTTTAATGACAAATTAAATCCTTCTGACATCTAATTCCAACTCTGGCTTCATTCATTCGCTGAGGTTTCCTCAGTCCTCAGCATCTTGTCTTTACTATTGTTCCTCTCAAATTATATTTATTATCCTCATAGAGTTATCAGATGCAGCTGCAGCCTTGAAAGAAATCAATGTTGCGAAACCTTATTGGCCACCGGAGACTGTGTTGTCATGAGTATTTATAACACACACAAGACAGACAATGATTGAACAATACTTACGTTATTCAGAATAAGATTATCTGCACTTTAAAGCTTTGGCATTTATATTATTGTTTTAGTGCAGTGCAGCAGTTATGGCCTACGGCTCATGAATAACAAACTGCAGAGGGTGAGGAAGCAAAAAAACTCAAATTATATTTATTCTATGTAAAGAAGCGCTCCTCTAATAATATCACGTTGTTGTTGCATTAAACTAAACTCTCTGGAAACAATGACACAGAACACCTGAAGCACATGGCTTTAAAAAGTAATTCACATTATAAATATATAGTATAACATCCATGTATTCCAGCCAAGTTATATCATGACACTATAACATTGATAACGTTTATTTTAGCACACAAAACCTGATTCTGCAGGAGAGAAATGTTGTGGAATAAAAATTGGGCTGGGGCCAATCACAGCCAGCATTGCGAGAGAGGCGGGGTATAACCTGGACAAGTCCCCATCACACGGTGAATGCAATACTTTTACTTGTATTTCCACACTTGAAATATATTAAACTGTAAATGTTATGGATTTATGGCTCTAAATGGAGCCTCAACACACTCAGAAATAAAGGGTTGAAGCCAGTCGTTCATTTTATTTATCCAAAGAGAGATGTGAATGTTGAGTGTCAGGACTACTGCCGTTGTCCTGAACAAAGAAAGAAACACATTATCTTGATCAAAAAATCCTTGAAATCAGAAATATTGGTATGTCAAAGTACCTTAAATATTTTAAATGGCAATTAGCCAAATGTTTACTTCATCGTGACAAATTACCTCAAAGATGATCCATTAACCTTCACATCAGTTGTTTAACACACATTAACCCTCATTAATAGTTGGGTTGGGTTAGAAATACTCCTTAGATTAAAGACTATTCAAAAGACATGTGGCAGAAACCAACAAACACTCAAGAGTTTGGAGACAAAGAGGACAAAGGCCTCCTCCTAGCTTCTGTTTATAAGGTGGAATATTACCAGTCTCACCACTGAGCGCCTTAATGTGCAAGGAAGTGGATGTAATCCTTTCTCATAGACAGACGACTGTCTGCTCAACTGCTACATTTTGAGCAGACATTCAGCCTTGGTCTTCAGACGAGCTGTACAAGCACGAGCTAGTCCTAATTTAAGGTCTATTTACAAGCTTTTAGTAAACACAGCTTTCAGCTCAATGGCATGGTCTTCATAAGAGAATGGACTTTCAGTGGAGGTTTTCTTTGGTCAATTGAAATGTACTTTAAAGCTGTAAAATAAGAAGCTCAGTTGCCATGTAGATGACCTACAGATGAAGAAACTCACAGTCATTGATTCAAATGATTGACACATCATTCTATCCTCAATAAAGTACAAATTAGACTAGCCTCTGTCAAAAAGTTGTTGTGTCTATGATTGAGATATGAATGATGGTAATAACGTTAGTAATGGCGGTAGATGTAGTATAGCATTCATTGCAGTGATAATTATTGAGGGGCTGCCAGTAGCTGTAGTCTTTTTCATGCTCTCATCTGTCCAATAATAACAGCAGCACAGAAGCATGTGGTTTAGGGGCTTTGTGCTCAGCTCGGAGATGGATCACTGTGTTCTCAGGGTCAACTCTGCTCTGCATTCCTGACCTTTCTTTGTTTGTCCTCGAGAAATGTCAGAGAAGAGAATACATTCTTCTAGTAGAAGGGGAACACTCTGGGGCTTTTAACTTCTAAGAATCAGGGAGCTGAGAATCTATAGAAAAAGTGTTTTTGTAGGAAAAAAAAAGGTGGAACAGTAACTCTGGGCCAAAAAAGACAAACTGAGTATGATGGGTTGTTTATGAGAGCGTCCATGACCTGCTCTACCTTCACTTACACAGTGGAAATTTTAACCAATATCTTGTAATCTACTCTTCTGAGCCCCGAGCAGCGCCCCTGGAAATTAAGAGCCATATAGACATATAGGGTTTCCCTGCACATGGAGCTCAGCGCTGTGCCGAGCTGCAGAGAGCTGTTTTTAAAAGGGGGTCCCCCGGGGGAAGCTGGACTGTGAGGAAAACCAGACAGAGGAAATCACACCCAGTTGCGCCCATGGCTGCCCATCTGGCTCCCTCACATCTGCAGGGACATTATCACTGTAAGAAGTTGGCACACTTACGGCAGCTACTTTGCGGTTGACGCAGACGCCGGTTAAAAGGAGAGCATTTGAAAACAGAGATAAAACACAAATAAAAGTTCAGGAAAATGGAAACAGCACGACAGTAGAGGGTTTCTTCCCTTCAAGGACACAGTTAATGTCTTGCAGGAATTCAAAAGTGCTTTCCTTCCGTAAACAGTGTGACGGAAATACGATTTTATGTGTCAACACAAAACCAGGGAACTTTGATAGAGATTTAAACAAGCTGCAAGTCTATTTCTAGAAAAATGACTTGACACAAAAACATCTCACTTCAACCACGAACCCGATAGATGGTGACAGACAAAGGAATACACAGCAACAACAGTGGCTGCCTTCGGACAAACATATTTCATACTGGAGTACAGATGACTTCCAGATGAAAGTGGGAGGCAGTGACAGACTTTAGACGCCAATTACGCACGGACCACTTGAAGGGACGATCACGTCTGCCACTTGTACATGCTGACAATAAACATGGTGACACAGAGACATGGCAGGGGAGGGGGGGTTCACTACTCCACTGCAGATAATCCAAAGTTCAGATTTCAAAGTTTTTTTTAAAATGTTTATTTAAACCCAGAGCTTCAAAGCATGGAGGTGGTTTTTACAGTACAACACCACATGACAACTGTACGTCTGCAGGACAAACATGCCACAGAAAACATGTGAATTTGACACAACAAACAAAATTTTGGGAAATGGTGTGAAAAATATTATTTCTTGCTTGAAAGAAAAAGGGAAAGTTACCATATGTGATGGAAATTAAGTATTTATTTAAATGGTAATGGCCTAAAATTGTACACAACCTATTATATTTAAACCACAGAGACAGAAAGTTGGCTCCAGACGCCAGGGAAGAAAATCCCCAACAGGAACTGGGAAGACTTTTATTTTCATACTTTCTGCTGAATAAAAAGTTTCCTAAGAGGCACAGAGGTTTCCTTGTCGAAGTAATTTATGTTCACATTTTCTTTCTTCCTCCCTGAGCCAGAGGAACGTGTTGATGTTTCTGTTAGAGGACTGGCAGCCATCAAGAGGTTAGAGAGATTCAAATACTTATAGGAAGGATATTCATAAGCCACAACTAACTTTCCAGTTGTTTGTTGAACCGGAGTGTCCAACACACACACACACACACACACACACACACACACACACACACACACACACACACACACACACACACACACACACACACACACACACCTACACACACTCAATCACACACATTAACCTGTCAGAACACCCCTATGATCCAAAGTTGAGGTACTCAGTCTTGAGGCGGCTCAGTCTGGTGCCGTGGCTGCGGATGATGAGAGACAGCAGCTCTTGTTTATCCTTCAGTCCCACAGAGATGTCCGTGGTCTTCCTCAGCGCGTCCCTGACGTCGCTCACTTGCTTCACCACGTATCCGTTCAGCTGCTGCTCCTCTCTCAGCTCCGTCTCCTGGCTCTGCTTGAACTTCACCTCCAGCTCCAACAGGGACTTGTCCACGCTGGAGAACGCCTCGCCGATCTGGGAGATCTCCCGCAGCAGGAACTTGCCGTAGCTGTCCTCTCCGTCCAGGTCGTGCGCCACGGCGCGTCCGATGCCCTCCAGCAGCCGCGCCGCGTCCTCCGCCTGCAGCTTGGCGATGACGAAGTCGTCCCGCACCACCGAGTCCCGCTCCTCGTTGGCCCCGCACGGATACACGTCCGAGAACTTAAAGAGCATCTGGCACTCCTCCGGGTCCACGTTCTCCTCGTAGTCTCCGTCCGGCACGAAGAAGTGATGGAAGGTGCCGTTGGTGATCTCCGGCTGCAGGGGCCCGTCGTAGACTGCGGAGCAACATGGCACAGATGCGACTATGAGGAGCAGCAGTGGGACGGGAACCATCATGCACCTCCTCTCTCTCTTTGGCGACCAGCATCTGCACTGGCAGCCAGAGCCAGCGCACAGTTTTCATCCCGACTCATGTTACACAACTCCCCGTCACCTAAAAGGCACAGACCGCCTGTTTAAGTAGAGAGGGCCCCTGGTGGCCCCCAGGTATTATACAGCCACACAGTGTCAGTGCAGATTGTGTTGTCCCAGAAGTTAAAAGTTTATTCACACTCTTATTACCCGATATACTTTGTATCTGAGCAGAGATTATACAATGTGCAGGAATAAGTTTTTACAAAATCTATAATGTTGAAGGGGGATTCACACCACAAATGGACATTTTGACTCATATGTGCAAGATTATTATTCAGTTTTTCTCATCCAGTCCTGATTCAAGACAAATCTGTTTATATCAATGTATTTTGTTTGATTTATCAGTCGTTTACTAACCAGTAGTTTACTTACCAGTAGTTTACTTACCAGTAGTTAACTAACCTATTTATCAGTAGTCGACTAACCTCAATTAGAGTTTTTTTTCTTTTTCTTATTTGGTACTGAGTTTTTACCACTAGAAACTTTTTCTGATTTATTCATAAGAGCTTGATTTAGTCTATGTCAGTCACATATAACAAGATATTCAACAAGACAAATTCCTCGTAGTCAATATACACAGTCTTACAAGGTCTCAAATGAGTTGAAACAATATAGTATTTGAACATTTTCTCTGAAATATTGCCGGGTTATGTTTGGTTTTAATGTTATATATTGATATTTATATTACACAAACAATACCTATAATAAGCAGTCAAATCTTACAAGTTCACATGTCTGACTAAACCTGTCCATTTAACAAGGGTCCTTACAGCACCATCATTTACACTGTCAAAAGAAAATATACATAATAACAATAATCTACTTTATTTAAATAGTAAGTCAATAGTAAGTATCTAAATTGTAAGTCATGCGGAAGAATATGTTTGTGATTAGCCTGAAGAGGAAGTGGTCCAGGAGTATACAGGGAGGATATGTAAATGTACAGAACAGATGTGCTGAATGTTAAATGAGTATGGTAATGGAGCTTTTTTCTATTGCATTCCCAGACTGTGAGAGTCAGGGAGCAGTAGTTAGAGCTCACTCTGACGACTTCATTTGGATGATTACATTACTGCACTGAGGGAGAGAGTCCCCTGGGCTACGATCCCCTCTACTGCACATCCTGTCTTGGGTAATTGCATCATCACTAGGTGGTCGCAGATACGTGTCTCAGCAGGTCAATGCTCACTTAAACCAGAACCATATGGCGAGCTGTAAACACAGGACTAAAAATGGATGGTTTCTGTGTGATCCATCCATTCATGGTGCATGCTGTATCTGAAGCTGCAGGGGGACTAGGTTTATGTTGTTAGAAATCTATCTATCTATCTATCTATCTATCTATCTATCTATCTATCTATCTATCTATCTATCTATCTATCTATCTATCTATCTATCTATCTATCTATCTATCCATATCCATCCATCCATCCATAGCAAAGGACATCATTCACCAACTCGACTTCAACTTTTCCATGATGCCATCATGTGCAGGTCATGGTGAAAAAAACACCCCAAAAGGCCTCGTTCCTGCCGCCATAGTAGAGAGGATGCTGGTGGTACTACACTTTTGCAGAAGCCGCTACCCGGCTCTTTACTGTCAGTCAAGGTTTCAGTTTATGACTCACTCACTTGCTCACTCACTTGCTCACTCACTCGCTCACTGACCAACCAATAACCATAGCTGAGAGGATCAGAGTCTGGTGCAAACTCTCTGTGTCACTAACAGTCCCATTCACAGACGGTGATTATTGAAGCTTTGAGACTTTTTAAATACTCATATTCATACTTTGTATCACTCTGGACCTTGAAACTGAAGTTACTCTCTCCGCTCACTGAGCTTTGCACTTTCTCTCGCATCGATTTTCAAAGTCTGAGTCACGACTCAACAGTGTGGCTCATGAGGGATTTTAAAGGGGTTACCAAGGGTGTAGCAATTTTTAAATGAGGCCGCGTCACAGCGTCTGTAACTGTGCAGTCATAATATTTAGTATGAAACTGAGAACTTAAGAACAAGCAAGTACAGGTGTTTTGTGTTTACGCCTCGGGCCAACAGAGTTGGGCTGTTTAGAAAAAGAGTTGATTGTTTAGAACACTTCAGTGGGGCTGAACACACTCCTGAAAGAGCAGCACGACACGAGCAAAGACAACTCGAGGCTTCCCAGCATGCAGGCTGTCTCTTTTCCTTTATAAGTCACACACCTGAATAAATAGAGCATCTCTCAGCATAAACACTGATGGAGTAAACTGACCAGCAGGAGACTGCAGGGCAACGCTGCTTGGAAGCAGATGTAGTAACACATGTAACAACAAACTGTTCTTGTTGAGCTTTTACTGTATAACATTGTGTGTGTGTGTGTGTGTGTGTGTGTGTGTGTGTGTGTGTGTGTGTGTGTGTGTGTGTGTGTGTGTGCGTGGTGGGCTGCAGTTTGGACACATGCCTTTTAAATGGTGCTGATGTGTTTCCTCTCAGTGCAGATCTGAGGGAGCAGGAGGGTCGAGGGCCTGCAGGCTGCGTGGGCGGCTGCACAGACCGACTCACGGTGAATCATAATGACCTTATGCTCATCACAACCAAAGAATTATTCAGATTTGATAATTTCCATTCTCTTAGTTATCAGCAGTGGAGTTATGTTAATTACTGTGTCCCTGCATTGCAACAAGCTCTTAAAGGATTTAGACATTTACATTTAACAAATGAATCAATTAAAACAGGATCCAAAGAGGAGAAACCTCTGAACCATCCTCTAATTTAATTATCTTAATAATTTCTATAATTGATAAGGGAAAATGTTCTGCACAGATGGTTGATGAAAGATGGCTGAATTTCTAATCGGTGTTCACAGTGGTGAATAAAATGATTTACTGGGTGAGCCTCAGTTGTCCTTGGACTTGGAACAACGTATGTGAGAACAGTCAAAACAAAAAGCCTGAAGTGCAATAGAAACATTTCAGGGAGGGAGCAGACAACAAGTCTGGGTTATTAGAATCATAACAAGAATGTTTTTATTTTCTTAAGAATGGAGAATGTTTCTACAGGTATCCCAATGTGAGTGTGACTCTGTGCACAAGCTATAAAACTCCATAATCAAATGAATCTAAATCTTTCAGGTCTCTCATACACATTAAAAAAGATGCATGCATCACAAATTCCCTGACAATAATGTAAATGCTTTTAAGTGCATGTCAAATCTGAGTTGAATGATAACACACCTTCAGTGCACAAAGCAGCAGATGGTACCTGGACCACACGTTATTTTGAAGAATACCTTTTTGTAAATAAACGTTTTTCTATAATAATGAGTTTTACAACATTTTTAATCATCAAACCCACTGTTACGGTGACTTAACTTGCAGCTCTGCAGGGTTTTTGAATAATCAATATGTCAGTTTTGTCAAAAGAGTCTTTGTCAGCCACGTCCCAGCGACCAATAAGAAATATTGAAATAAATACTTTTATATGCTCATTAAACCTTTTTAGACAAATCTGGTGAAGACTGAACAAGAAGGGGAGACACATTTTCTCAAACAGATTAAATAGAAGATACATAGTTCAGGAGTCAAAACATAATGTTCTTAAAATGGTCACATGTGGGTGCAATCTGGACTGACAGCTAAATTTTTTATTTCACCATTAATCCTTATGTTGGCGAGAACGGGACTATTCAAGTTTGACTAAACCTGCTTATGGAACAAACCTGAGCCCGGCAGACTGCGGAAATTGTTTTTCTTTTTCTTCTCTCTGGCTATTTAACAAACCACAAATCTTCTGGCCAACGAGTCCTTGTGTAACATATTCCACATATATAGAAGCGTATTTTACATTTTCCTGCAGAAAACATACCAAATATAGACACATCACTTATAAACTCATTTCATGTGCAGTTGCAGGTAAGATTTACCACCAGAAGTAGATCTGTCACAGATAAACTGTAAGTACCTGGTTCTGCTCTCAAAGGAAAAATGGCTTTTGTTAAGAAATCCAGAGAAGAAGAGGAAGTAATTATTCCACTGCCTGAAGCCTCAATAGACCATCATGCAATGCTGCCACAAGACATATGATTTTGTGCTATCTTTAAGTACAGCACTATAGTATTATAATCATCATTACAGAGATTGTTCCGCTCTTTTCCTCCGCACATACACAACAGCCACTTTCACTGTGACACTTTCACAAACCCACACACTCATCGTTGTTTAAAAGCAATGAGGTCACAAACCTCCTGGAAAGTTGGAGCATCTGGATCCACAGTAAACGGAAGGTTACAGATATCTCAAAGTGAAAATGAGATTGGTTGTTTACACCCTGCCCCCTGAGCGTGGCGGATAGCTGGAGCAATCTAGATGTCAAATGACCTCTGACCTCATCTTTGACACCAGCCAAAAAAACCCAGTAGTAAACCCACTGTACATGAACTGTTTGTTGTCATAAAACTGAGATGCCTCCATCATACTCAGACCCTGAGATAATAAAAGCAATAAAGAAGATGATGAGAGACGATTTCAGAGCAGATTATGTCCACTTAGTTTCAACTTAATCAGATTGACTCTGGCTCAGTCACTTCCTGGTGCTGCAGGAGGTTTGATGGCAGGTTTTTACGTTGACTCTGTGTACGGCTGTCACTTCTTTCATCCGTCCAGCTGCACAAAGTAATTTGAGGCTGCTGCTGTCAACTCATCTGTCACGGCTGTTACTCATGAGTAATATCTGAATCTCACCCCTCTGTCACCTCGATAGCATTTTACCAGCAGGCCTGCTGTGCTGCGATCTTCACCAGCTGCTCTGCAAATAAACTTTACCGGAGTTCAGATGCTTGAAACTCATCTCGGGTTTTGGAGTAAAAACTTAAATCCAGTGTCTTGAAAGCAATAATTTGACAGAGTGATGCATCCCTCACATAACACAAAGAACAGCTGAGGAGGGTGATGGGAATGTCTTTAGGTTCGCGGAGAAAAACTAAAATAACCTAATAATTTGGAACCAGTAAGTCAGGAGATGATCAAATTATTCACGATGAAGTTGTTAAATGTCAACCTCATGGTGGCGAAAGGGGGACAAGATAAACAAAGTCAGTCGGATTCGACCTCTGGGGACAATGAATGTCCGAACAACATTTAAATGGGAAATGCACTGTATTTTTAAAGCTCTTGTCATCTACTTACAGTATTCATCCATTCACACACACATTCCTACTAAACTGTACGCATCACTTTTTCTTTCACACACCGTTCATACACTGCTGGCACAGCTGTCAGGGGAAATTTGGGGTTCTATATCTTGCTCAAGAAAACTCTGGAATGCTGACAGGAGGAGCCAGGGATAGAACCATTGACCCTCTACTTAGTGGATGACCCAGCCACTAAAGTGAAAATGTCATGACAGTCAATCAAATAGTTGTTGATGACTTTTAACAGACTTTTATAGCATATCCAAATAAGTGGAACATGTTTTCATGAAACCATAGTTTATAGTTATATCACATACAGCGGATTCCATTGAATACACATCACGGAACAGTGGAGAGCTTACTCCACCACACTGGAAACCATTCCCTGCACCCAGCTATCAGTGTGTGCTCTGATGATTTGTGGACGCCAGTGATATAACTTTGTCCCCCACTGCTCGTCCTTGGTTCCCTGTCCCCTTTACACCCCGGTACAGCTGGATTTATGGCCCCAGTCTCAGTGGGTCCACTGATTACCCTCCTAACCAGTACTGTAAATCTGTGCTGTATGACTTACACCAGTCACCTGGGGGTGATTGTAGAGAGCAAGAACTAATGACCACAGTCTGCCTGAGAGGGAGAGGAGTTAAAATCCCTGATATGTGAGGCCAGGGTTGGAAAACTGCTCGGAACAAAGTGTGAATAAGGCTGCTTGTGTTTTATTGGTGGACAGACCCATGGGTTTAACTGTGGTGCCGGGCACAAAACATCCTGCTGGCTCAGCTGAGCCAGAGAATAAGTCATTCAGAGAGATGCTGTAAACCTGCTCTGCAGTTCTGCTGTGATCCGTGTCACATTTCTATGGGTTATTAGCAGTTCCACTAAAGAACCTTTTCCTGCTTGAATTCCTCACAAAGCGGTCAAATGAAGCTGCCTAATATATCGCCTACTTTGCTTTAGAACCATTTTGCTGACCACACAAATTTCAGGCTATGTGGACATTAGCCAATCATCCCTGTCACGTCTGCAGCCAATACAGAATACTGCCGCTGGACTGATAACTGGTATAAGGAAAAGAAAGTTTCCTACCTGTATTTCCATCGACTTCTGGTTAAATTCAGGATTGAGTTTAAAGTTCCTTATTCTTTTTTAAGCACTGACTGGCCTGATCCTATATCTGAGCTTCTCTGCTCCCTCTCCACACCCCGGATCTCTCAGGTCCTTTGATCAGGTGCTGCTGGAGGTTCCTTGGTCGAGGTGAAGTTGTGAGGGGGATCCTGCTTGTTCTCGCTGCACCAAACCTTTGGAACCTTTTACAATGAAGTTCGACTAAAATTAAGGCTCTCATGTCCTTGCAGGCTTTTGAGTTAAACTATTCTTGTGCCACATATGTTGAATTGATTGAGTGTTGTGTTTACGTCTCCTATTCAGATTGTATTGTTTGATTTGACTTTGATTATTCATGCGTTTATTTATGTAATGTGTCCTTTGGTGTTTGGAAAGGTGCTATGTATAAAAATGCATTTTTATCATTTCATTTTCATTTTCATTTCATTTTATTTTGTATTGTATGTCCTTTTATTGTATTGCACTTATGTCAACTGTGATCATTTTAAATGTGCTTTATGGTTAATCTTGATTTAAGAAGGATTTTGAAGGCAGGGCCTTTACTTGATGAATAATTTGGATTTTGTTGTACTTGACACTTACTTACTAGAGTAGCTTCAAAGATTTCAGTCTTTCTTTCATTGGTTGTGAGGTGGTTGTGTTTAGCTCTTGGGTTTTTCTAAAGAAAATCCCTTAAAAGTTTCCCAGTGCCAACCCTATCATTGATATAGAGTGGCAGTACCATGAGACAGATGTGCATAATTCCTGCACGGCTGTTTTCTCTAATAACCAACTAGTGTAGAGAATGCAAAACCACAGCTTTTTAAACCCCTAAGTAACGTCTGTCGGTCGAAGAGGTGAAAGGAAATAACTTGGTGTGGCCATCCAAGCGTAAAACTGAACACAGGAAATAATCAAAGTATTAAGCATCTGTCATTATAGCTTAAAACCAATCCAGATCTTGGCATGTTTCCTGTGGACTGTTTAGATTTCACAGTAAAAGAAATGAAGGATAGCGTTGACTGACATGAAGTGAATGGAAAAGCAGTTAGAAGGGGAGCCCGAGCGGCAGTGGCACCAAACAGTCCTAACGCTGAGGGAAAATGTTGCAAAAATCAAATGGTCATGGAAACATAATCTTTTTAACAATATGTTACACGAGGACTCTTTGGCAAGAAGATTTGTGGTTTGTGATAATAGCGAGAGAGAAAAAAAGAAGAAAAAAAAGAAAGAAAACAATTCTTGCACTCGGCTGCAGCTCTGGTTTGTTCCATAAGCAGATTTAGTCAAACTTGAATAGTCATGAGGATGATATCAGCTCGGCTCAGCGTCTGCCTGTTTGTCTGTCCGCCATTTTACAGGATGGAAAAAAACATGAATAATGAGGCCAGATGTGATTTGAAAGATACAATCCATGATTTATTACAGAAAAAGAGTGATATCCAAATTATTTTATGTCATATTATTTATACATTTCAGTATGTTTTTACATGTAAACAGGAACGGAGTAAACAACGTTACTAATACACTTCATGTCACCACTGATACCATCGTATTGTACAGTTGAATCTTGAAAATGTCACTGTGCTACCCTATTAGGAGGCGCGGCATCGAGCAGGACGCTTGATCCTCTCTCGACCGCTATGTTTTCAGAGATGTGCAAGGTCATGCCGTTATTACTTATTACACAATACCCATGTTGTGCTATTGCCAACAGCAGAAGGCCTGAGAAACACCTCGCCACTGCTGCGCAGCATTTGAATCGGGGAGAACGTGAACTGATGCTCTCAGAGAAAGAGAAGAAAACGGGAGAGAGATCCATCCAGAGATGAGTAGCAGGCGGGCAAATGAAACAAGGTCACGGAATTATTCATGACATCACCCCATATCGCACTAGGTTAAACATTGCAGCTGTTAGAGGGTAAACAAACTTCTGATTTGCTGTTGAGTGTGCAAACAAAACAAGTCTGAGTTGTATTTTATCAACCTCCCCTTGAAACTCAGTCCAGGACAGATTAAACAAATCAGTCTGGAGTCGATAATTATTTATAAAACACTCTAACAGTATAAAACTCGGCCACATCAAGAAACGTACATATGTCTCGCCCTGACCTCCAGAAAACATCAACACCGGGGGAAAGGGAGGTGATATGTTTTAAGATGCTGTAAGTTGCTCAAAGCAGGTGTCATTTCATGCATAACACTACAGTACAAATGTACCAGGACATTTACATCTGCGTCTATTCAAAAAGAAATGTAGCACTCGAGGAGAACAACATGCATAGATTTTCAATGTTCACATAGCAGGGAAGATATTCTGAAAACCTGCACTAGTTTCCTAAACATTATTGGAATAAGATTTTAAACAAATATCTCTCTCTCTTGTGAATGCAACGATGATGATTGACATAAAAACACAATTATATTTAATCCAATAGCCTGCATCATAAATCTCTAACTTAATAATTAATTAATTAATAACTTAATAACAAGATCTGCTCTTATGATCTCACTGGGATTGTGCAAGAAGAAAATCAAACATGCCTTTATTGGTGAATGTGCAGTGTAGTCATGCAATGTAACACAGTGCAAAAATATATATCTAAAAAAGCAGGACAGCTTGGATTGCCTCGTAGAAAAGATGACAACATGTTGACCATCAGCAAACATTCAGAGGACACCTGAGAAATGTGGACGTTTGTCGGTCTGAGGGTGAAAACACGTGAACTCATATAGCACAGTTTAAAATGTATAAAAAACATTACATACATCAGAAAATGTAGAAAGAACAGCAAAGGAAATCAATACAAATAATGTACAATTCTTGCAAAATGAGGAATACGTTTCTCAGTGTTGTGCAATGCATTCAGGGGAGGGGTTTTCTTCACCTTCACACGTTACTTTCACTTTTACTGTGCATAATGTGGTTAACTCTCAGTCTTTACCTGCCATCACATGATCACTGGGACCTTTACTGGGTGAGTTTGAGTTTTCATCACCTACTAAGAATATTAATACCTCACTGTACATCCTCCATAACCTTCGATCCCAACAGGAATGAGGCTGGACATTATATGATTCAGCCTCATAGACAGATGTGTCGCTCATGCTGCCTGATATCCTGAGTTCTCATTGGATAAAAACATGCAGCTCTAATCCCCAACATCAGGACTCTGTCTTTTATCAAAAACCTAATTTCAAATTTTTCACACTGATAAAGGTCAGAAATCATCTGTAACCACATCTGCTCAGTAAAACACTGGCAGTTAAGACTCTTGCTGTACTTTTGGAGTGAGGAACAGTGGATGGATGTTCTTTGCAAACTGAACATTCAAGCCACAGGTATGCCCAAGTGATCCAAGTTTCAACCACGCTTCAGTGTTTCCAACAGCAAATGAAAAACAGGCTGCGGGCGCAGAACGGAAGAGCTGATTTGTAGCTCCTGCATGCGAGTGTATACATTGCTTCACGCTGGGAGTCGCGTTACAATGTACACGGCCCGTGTGTTTCAGAGCCATTAGCTGAGACCCGAGCAGGTACTGCGGTGTGACTCACGTCCAAAACAAATCCTGGCAGGAGGGTTCAGAGAGTTTACAGCAGATCGGACGACAGAACGAAGAGAGAGAATATTTCCTTGCACTCCTTGAAAAAAAAGCACGTGCAGCACAAACAGGCACACGTGATGTTGGTGACACAATTGTGATGCACACAACTGTAGGCACAATCAAATTGCACAAAGTTCACAGATTCTCAACTCAAGACGGTCAAGCTCAGCAGTTGCACAGACAGAGATCAACAGACAGCACGCACCGAGTACAGACACGTGTGAACCAGGCATCAAGACAGGGGCTTTATCCGTCAGAAGGTACGAAACAAAATTATCATGCACTTTATACGATTCCATAGAGAATTCTTTGTCAGATGTACTGAATGGATGTTCACACCCTCAAAGATGAGTGCTGCTGTTTTTATGTTCTTTTAGTTTTTTTTGCAGTCTATGAAATGGTAGCAAATTTGAATCAGCATGCTTCAAGGGCAATTTACAGTCACTTTGCAAGAACAGTCCATTTTATTTGGTAGCCACAAAATACCAGAATCACATTTGCAACATTAAAGTGCCACAGCAGGTCTGTCACATAACGCCACTGGTGGTAGAAATACATGGCCATGCTGCGGGCTGCGTCGGACTGCAGAGCCAAAGTGAGGTGCTAGCTGCCACACAGAGGAGAGTGCGGGATGGATGCCAAGAGCGAACAGTGGTGATCTGCAGCCCTTGATCTGCATAGTAGACGTTGCAATTGCAGAGGTTATCCCCAAGTAAAGCCATGACACAGCAAAGACCCCGAGGGCAACCTGCTGGACGCAGCCAGGGGAGGGATCAGGGGCGGGGCAGAAAACCGAGAAAAAGAGCCAACGCCGGAAGGGCAACAGATGGTGAGAGAGGGTTCCGGGTCGGAGCTTGAGCTGAAGCCAAGCAGGCCTGCGGGGGGTGGGGTGGAGCAAGGGATCTGGTCACTGAAGAAGGTGTCTTTGGTGTAAAAGAATCAGCCGAGTGAAGCTGGACTCTCTCAAAGCTAAAATACATAAACAAGCAGGCGGGGGGGGGGGGGGGGGGGGGGGGGGGGGGGGGTTGGGGGGGGGTGGGGGGTGTAAAGCTAAGGCCACTCATGGTGATACCGCCGTCCGTTCTTCTTCCGCTCCTTCTGCAGGTGCTCCAGCTCCGCTTCGTACATCATCTCCTGCATCAGGTACTTCTCCCTCCTCATGCGATCACACAGACCCTTCGGCATGTCCGGAATGAGGTACGCTATGAAGGACTTGATCCCAAACACCAAGTGCTGAGGGAAGCATCAATCATTTACGGGTTACCTTCTGCAGAACACACTTTACTTTAGTTGCCAGTATTTGATGCATCATTTAATTAGCATGCCAAGGTAAACACTGTGTGGACCACGATAAATAATTATATTTATAATATTTATATAATTATAATAACATAAAGTTTTTCTTCTGCAGAAATGAATGTAAAGGGCAAAATTGTCAGGGGAGCCATGGTGCTAACTTTTCAAGACAAGAAGAAACATGATGATGTTATTATCTGAGCCACAATGTAATTAAGGTTTTATTCTGTGGGTTTTGAGTTAAATTCCTCAGACTACTGTAGCAGCAAGAATCACCTAAATTGGGATTGTGGGGCTTTAGTTTCACACTGGAAGCAACATAAATTATTAATAATAAAAATAATATGCCTCTACGAAACGTTCTGCAGTTACACAAACTCGAGGAGACATTAGGGGATTTACTTTAACTGCTTGCCTTACTAGGGAAATATACAAAAAAAGAAAAGAAAAGAAATGAAGAGCGCAGACAGACCTCAAAGACGATGATGAAGGCCAGCCTGGCAGCCAGGACGTGCCAGAACTGCAGGGTGAATTCGTATGGAACCGAGCTCCAGGGCGGCGCTCTGTAGTCCCGGTACCTGCAGTACCTGGACTGGCTGCTGTTGTTGAACTCGCCCATGTCGAACACAGACAAGCTGCTGTTCATGTAGCCTCGCAGACACCTGAGAGCGAAAGGGGGAAGCCATCAGAACATAACAGAAGCCGCTCGGGCCAGATGGATTTGCTGCTTACGAATTTGTTGTAAATGCTCACTCATCCTCGTGGTGATGCCCCTTGTCCACACACGGACCGTATTTGAAGGCGTACACAAAGCGGGGGATGTAGTCTGAGGTGATGGCGATGACAAAGGCGTTGGTGATGACTGCCAGCACGCCGATTCCTTCGAGGATCCCATGCCAGATACCTGACAGCCAAGACAGAGGGGAATAAACATTTTATCATATTGATTCCAGCATAAGGAAAGACATTATCTATGGTGATGTGTTAATAAGCCATTTAATGGTGAAATCTTTTTACGGTTTTCTTTAAATGTATGTGTTTATATTTCTACAGTTATATAACCAAAAGACCCTGACTCAAAATAAAGTCTCTTCAGGTGACTATCAGTGGAGGAAAATCTATTTAAAGCTACAAAAGAAGCTTTGCTCTTTGAGTCTGTGACTGACACATAATGCATTCATGTCAGCTGAGGAATTCCTAAATATGTCAGGGATCCTTTAATTACAGGGTGACATGCCACACAGCATTTTTATTACACGGCTGTTGGAGGGTGGTGTTTGTAATCATATGGGGAGGGGTGGGTGGGGGTGGGTGCAGCATATGGCAGTGCAGACACAGGATATGGAAACATATCCATCTCAATAGGGTGGAACAGTTTTGGTTCCTACAGGGGTTTCCTGTTTGAAAAAAAAAAGGATCTCAGAAGCTAAAAACAACACGGAGTCTGTGTGAGAGACAGTGAGGAGGTGAGTGTGTGAGGGCAGACAGGGATCACACCGACCGATGTCAGTGGCTCGGGCCGGCATGGGTCTTCTCCACTGAGTGACAAACTTGTAGGCGTCAAGACGAATCTCGATGATGTTGTTGAGCAGAGCCAGGAGAGGAGCCAGCGGGAATGCTGCTACAAAGATGGTGGTGAAGCCAAACTGGAGAACTACAGAGGAAAGAAGAGCTTGGATGAAACTTCACAGGATGTCTGTCTCAAGTCTGGCAACAACAATGTAAATGATTGAATAATAGCTGCAATTTACAAAGTCAAAAATAACACTTGGAACGACTGTGATGCTTTACCCATTTCAAGGTATTCATCCACCAGTCCATGGGTGTTCATCGGCTGCAGATTCCAGTCTTTTTCCCACTGTGGGAGCTGGGCTTTATTGTCTACATTCTGCCCTCCTCCACCTCCTTTCTTTATCTTCCTGCGAGACCACCAGTTCTGCAGCAAACTGAGAATGTAGCAAGTAGCTAACTGTTAACTCAAAGCAATTATTTCTGACAATGCACTGAGCGCTGTTGGAACCTTTTTACTGAGCCCCACACAAGATGATTTGATGTGTTTCTGCAGGAGATAAAACAGTCTTCCTATGCTAATAAGCAGAACAGACAAAAACTATGCAGGAATCTCTAATGGGTCTTAGAGACAGAAGCACATGATTGTAATAACATATCACTTACGGATAACCGAGCTCCATGAAGTTGTTCCAGATTTGTTTGAAGAACATGATGACTCCCATTTGCAGGCACAGATCAATCAAACAGCCGCTCGGGTGACACTGAGAAAAATACATTTAAATAAATAGAATTTTCATGCCTGATAATATAAAGCCACAAGTGAAGCCTGAGACACACTACATCCCATTGTTTTCAGATCATTTGAACTGAGCATCCCATTAATTATGTGGTAGATAAATGGTTCACACAGTAATATTCATACGGATCATTGCACAGATGAAAAACTTGACATTTCTAAAAATATCCTTGAAACAGAAGACAATAATCTGCCCGGTGACTGCTGAGAAAATATCACCCACTTACGGCGATGCCTAATTGCACTCACCTCCTCCAGTCTCCATCGGTTAAAGAGTTTATTGTATTTTCCGGGCCTGCCAGCAAACCTGAACAGATTGAGATCGGCCACATTAGGTGCAAAATGCAATCAGAGAAAACTCACAAAGAAAAAAACAAGACACCTCGAGCTGTGTCCGATTAACCACAGCTTATTCACATCTCAGGACCAGGCTGTGTTTTGTAAATGTCCAAAAATAAGTATAGAGTGAGGAGGGAAAGGGAGGGAGTCTTGGCAGATGTCATGACATGGGAGTTTGAAGCACAACATCTTTCTATCACTCGTTATATTCACTGTAAACAGGAACTGTAGATTCATGGAGGCCGGGCTTACCTTCCAAGAAAGAAGGCGATATAAAATGTGGAGCTGTTCAGATTTACAAACTGGAAGAGGAACATCTTCAGAGCGAAGCTGTTCTCCCACTCAGACTCTGTCCGCGGATGCTCTGAAGAGGGGAAAATAGGGGTTGTGGGGTTGGCGAGGAGAAAATAAATGGCTGCTCACCATCTGGGAAGTGAGAAATAATGAAGGCACAAATGCAGGCAGCGTGTGCACATAGCTCACCTAAATTAGTCAGCAGATAGGCCACCTTTTCATACACCTGACAAGATGATAGCACGCGTGAGCATCAACAAGCAAAGGTTTGAGAAGCACGTCAAGGGATTGTGAGAAAGAGAAGCGAAAAGGAATCTCAGGAAAAAAGATTTTCTGGCTGTGGATGTGGAATTTCCTGGCACAAAGTTCTAAATAAATGGTTCATAAAAAAATACTTGCTGGACAGAATATGTAAACATGTGCCAGATGAAGCTTGTCCAGACACCCACCACATTGAGAGACATGATGATCATGAAGTTGATGCAGACGCCGGTCCCGGAGGTGGCAAACTGCCAGTTCTTCTCCAAAAACTTCCATTTGAAGGAGACAAACTTCTCCATCACTATGAGGCGGAAAACCACCACGGCAAACACGGCCGTCAGAACCAGGGAAATCTGAAGGAAGCAGAGAAGAAGGGCTGCTGAATGAGTTTATAAACCGTATGAAGCACTTAACTTCAGAAAACATGAACACTCTAGTTTGGGCTTGAGAGGATTAATCTTGTATTATAATGAAGAAATGGGCAGAAAAAAAGAAAAAACTATTGATTAAGCAACAATTAACTATTCAGATAAACTCATCATTCGTTGTAGATCAGTAAACAACAGAAATGAGGTGATCCGAATGGCTTAATCCAGTACTTCCTCTGGTGCACACTTTGTCCAGCAGGAGGAGATGTTACACCACTGCTAGCACCAACCTACTGCTCCAAAAACGTGGCACACAAAATAACTGTGAGCTCATTCTAAGCCCAGTTCCCAAAAGGGCAGATTATGGAAGGATCAGAGGGTTTACCATGAAGAATATTCCGGACACAGACACCATCAGCCGGCTGAGTTTGTCTGAAAACGGCTGGAAGGGCTCGGGCTTGCCAGAGATGGGGTTGACTCTCTCCACCCTGGAGTACTTGGCTTCGAACTGAGGCCGCAGCTCCTCCTGATTAACAACACATATTCCAGGGTGAACTATTGAACTGTCTGCCTGATGCAGCAATAACCCTCCTTTTCAGTAGCATGTAAGCGGCGTTCAAATTTAGAGGATGCAAGGCAAGAATATAGGCTACAACTGCGAGGTAATCATATGATATGGAGTCTATTCGAAGATATTGCTGACGCACCTCTTCCTCTTCCCAATCAATGAGATCCCAGTCATAAGTCAGCTCTGCCCTCCTCCTTTTCCAGAACTCCAGGAATACCGTGGCTGTAGAGGGGGGAATCAGTCAGGAATCAATCACACCATTGGTTAACTTTGATATGCAACACACAATATGATCGATAATCATGAGGGGAATTCCCCCGTGGAGACAATTCAGAGGCACAGACCTGATATACTGAATAATCCTGCACCGACACACATGGCCCACTATAGAAACCTATCACAGTCGTCAGTTCACACGCTGCTTCGTCATGTGAAGTTAAAGAAAAGTGGTAGCAGCAAATAGGCTTCTCTTGTGCAACGTTTCACGCCCCAAAACCTTGAAAGACTTCAAAAGTAAAGCTTCTGTGGACAGAACACAGGCTGGAGGCTTTGTTTCCGTTCTGTCAAACTCTATCGTGCCTTCAGCTGCGCACAACACCAGATATGACTTTCGGAATGTTTTTTTTCAGCCAAAACCGCTCATACATTTCGTGTCATCACAGACACGGAAACACGAGAAAACAAGGTTCTTATAAAGGCTGCACACATCAGAATCAACGCTTATGTGGGTCAGCGTATGTGGCAGAACTTGCATTAGTGCGAAGATGGTGAAAAATGGGCCTCGGAGTCAGTGTGATGGAAACGGTTCAGTCATGTATGATCTGTGATGGACAGAACACTGTAACACTGTACTGCTGATTTAGCTCATTTGTCAGCTTCCATTAAACACACATACAACACGTGTGCGATGCTGTGGGCAAAGGGACAGACTTCTAAAGGGAACTGAATCTTAACATACGTGAACTGAAGTTAAACACAATTGATTGACAGAAAAATACATTTCTTAGCTACTCACAATTTTTTAAATCATATTTGATACTAAATATAAGATTTTGAAGTAATGCGTGATGCTCAGACAAAACAATAAAATTCTATGAGATCACTTTGGGCCTTTGGCAAATGTAAGGAGCACCCCCCCCCCCCCCATTTTCTGGCATTTAAAGACCTAAATATCTGTAAAGTAATCATTGCAGGCCAACATGTGTTTTTTGTTCATATGTTTGAAGCGAAGAAAAACGATTCCAGTGATTATGTTGAATTTTGGCCACAGAAAGGACTTGTGGCCACAGAAAGGACTTGTGGCCTCAGAAAACCCCAGGATGGACTGGAGGAACCTCAATCAGAACAACTTCTTCTGCTGTTGAAAGTGTTGAAGTTTAATATAGCTCGCCCCACTTTTGTTTTAAGCAAAAAAAGAAAAGCCGCCCTTTCAGATGCCTACATCTGGTCCCTTGGGCAAAACAATTTTTCATCTCTGTCTTCCACACAACACACACACACACATCCAAACATTTGGTGTAGTTGCTGTTCCTGCCAAACAGTAGTTGGCCTGTGATACACACACACACACACACTAGACCTAGAGTGCACTCACTCAGTAGTGCAGTGCTGCTTCTTTGGTCCACATCGCCCAAAGCTTTCATGCAGGTTTGAGAGCTGCAGGCCTCAGTCAGTGAGGCTGCCCGGACCTCCTTTGGCTCTCTGGTTCTGCTCGGCCTTTGTTAAGCCCCAGACACAGAACTCAATGTGCAAAGTGTTCCCTCTGGGCGCAGGTGATTATTTACCGCTTACCATGGCAGAGTGATGGATCTGGGCCAGATGCTGCACACTAACGCTCAAACTCTACATCACAAGGGTATTATACCTATAGCTGCAATATGCGGCGATCATAGTGCAGTTGTACAGCCCCAACCACTGAATGATACTGTCTCCCTCTGGTGAGATGTTTAATTATCCGACTAATTACATCAGGACAGCTCTGGAAGTGTAAGCACGGAGCTTCAGTCAGAGAAATCCTGACCGTGACTTATTGGCTGACAGATGTAATAGAGAATGAAGGTCTCCTGTGTGTGTACTGCTGAGTGTTTATATATCGAATTCTCTGTGCAAAAGCTTAATGTGTTTGGAGGAGTTGAGTGGAGAGTGGAAGCATAAGCACTGACACACAATAGTATTAATAGATTTGAATTCCAGGAGGGTTTGTGTAAAGCACAGAGTACAGCCGGTGTAATACAACAAGAGATCTTAAAAAAATAGGAAGATTGAGGACAAAAAGCAGCCTCCACTTACCCCAAATAGCCATGAAGATTGCAAAGAACACAGTGCCGCCATTGTCAAACAGATGGGTCACCTACAAACACAAGGACATGAGGGGCTGCTCCGAAAACATGAGGAATGCCTCCTGAAATGTATTCAACAAAATTTGATATCTTTTCAGTTTCAGCGGATTTTTTTAGGGTTAGGGTTAACAAGCGTTGACTTGTTAATGCTTGGGGGGTAAATGTTTTTAAAAATTCAATTGTAAACAAGCCAGAAGAGGTCAAGGAACATGCTGAGATACTGTGATGAATATCAGGAGTGCACAGACCTTTGCGTAGACGCAGCTGTCACTCAGCTTCCACGAGCCACAGTTCTCCTCACACATGGGACACATGGTGGTAGTGTTGGCTTCACATATTTCTTTACTGGTGAGACAATGAACAGAGCCTTAGGAAAAGACAACAACAATCCAAACTAAACAAGTTATAATATAAGAACTTGTTATAATACATAAATGGACGGTACCCATTGTGTGAACTGACCTGACTTGACTAGAGTCCATGGTGAAGAGACCGTAGAGGAAGACAAAAACGCCAACCAAGGCGGCAGGGATCAACATGCCGGTGTACCAGCCCAACCACGCAAAGTAAAGGCCGATTTTCTCTCCAAAGTAGCGTCTGAGGGAGAGATGTGGTCAAAGATCAGTTAATTAAAGCAGTTGTGGGTGTAGATAGAGAACTGTGAGGGGGTCACGGTGGCCTAATGGATAGTCAGGCTGCTGGAGTCAGAAGTCACACAGTACAATGCAGTGGTGGAGAATGAATCAATTACTAATTCCTAAACCACAACTGTTAAGGTGCCCTTGAGCAAGACAATGCTTCACCAATTAACTGCATCAGGAAACACACAAATGTGTAAGCAAGTGCATTTCTATAAAAAAAAGGATGTTTCTCTAAGTATCCTTAAATGTGTACACAACTATCGCAGCAATTTGATAAGACATTACAACATGCAGCAGGTTTTCAAGGATTAAAACGTTTATCATGACAAACACTGATCAACCACAACATTAAAACCACTGACAGGTGCAAATAACAACAGAGATTATCTTTTTACAATGGCTCCTGTTTATGGTGCATCAAGTGAAAAGTCTGTTTTTGAGGATGATGGGCTGGAAGCAGGAGAAACATACGGATCTGAGCAGCTCTGACATTTGTGATGGATTGAGGGTCAAAGACTGGCAGGCTATTCCTGGTATGCAACTGGTGAACCTATGACATGGTCGTGGGCACCCAAGGCTCATTTATGCAAGTGGTAGAGGAAAAGCTGACCCGTGTGATCTGCAGCACACATTGCTGAGAACTTTGATAGAAAGCTGTCAGAACACACAGAGGATCACAGCTTGCAGCATACGGAGCTGTGTAGTGGCAGAGAAGTCGGAGTGTCCACACCGACGGTGGGAACGTCCGCGTCAGAACTGGACCGTGAAGCTTTGGTAGATGACCGCTTGATCCGATAAATCATTCATTTCACGTGGACAGCCATGTGTGTCTGCAGCATTTATAGGCAGCAAAGTGCACTATGGGAAGGAGGCAAACCTGCAGAGGCAGTGTGATGCTCCAGGCAATGTTCTGCTGGGAAACCATGTGTATTGGCACTGATGTGAATTCTACTTTGACACGAATCATCTACCTAAACATTTTTTCAGACTAAGTACATCCATTAACAGTACTCCCTGATGAGAGGGGACTCCTACAGCAGATCAATGCAACCTGCCACACTGGGGACCTACACAATATGTTGTGGCTTATCAGTGTATATCATATTATGTCATTATATTTTCCTATACTATGACATGAAATTCCCCCAAAAAACTAACTGAGGATGGGATGGAATAGCTTCTCTCTAATCTAGTCCATTAAATACCTGAAAAACTGACGTACCTCATGAATACTAATGTAAACAATAATATTTGCTTTAAGAAGTTCTGCTTGTTGATTAGCAGCATTATCCAGAGACCAGATAAATATCATGGTGCATACAGTATGACCAAATCTGTGACTTACTGTTATCTCATGTTATACAACATCATACAGGCTACCACAACCAGGAAGATGATAATGACTACATGCACATACACGTGACCTCAATAGTAATAATAACAGATTGACATGACTCCATGTGCTTCACTAATGCAAATTTAGCAGGGAGGACATTAGATTATCTCTGCCTCATGAAGACTGGAAGTATGGTGAAATAGGTGGAATTGCTCTGTCCAAAGCAAATCAAAAACAGAAACGTAAGAATTACTCATGAAGTGTAACTGATTCCCCCACTTCCAGTTTTTATTCTTAGCTAAATTCATCACCTCCAAGATCCAGCGCACGCTAGAGTGGTATTGATCTTCTTCTTGAAAAAACACATCAGACTAAAGTAGGCTCATCTCAACTTGTTAAAACAACTCCACCACAAACAAGCCTTCAGCCTTTAAGAACCTGGGATAACCTAATAATCATGCAGTGTCTGCATCAAGATAGAAAACAGGGTTAGCTTTGTTCTATTTCAACAACACATCCTGACTCTGAGCAGAGACAGGAGAGGGCAGGACACTGGAGCTCAGGTAGATAACACAGCTGGCCCATGCGGTGTTGTCTGCTCAAAGAGCTGATTACCTGATGAGGTCAAGGGGCTGGTATTTATACCAGATGCCCCAGCGGGCCCAGCGCTCGTACAGAAGATGCCTGTGGTTCTGGGCTCCGTGTGTCTTGATGGGATGTTGGCTCTTGTAACCACCCTGATGAGACAAAGTGTTTAAAAGGAAAAGTACAGTTTGACAATATGCATATGTCTGTGAAAAAAAATAAAAAAGCTGCCTTACCTCATGAGGAGGAAATGCAGCCTCGTAGGTGTTGTTGCCCAATAACCGGTTGATACCTACATAAATAATGAAGCGTGTCAAGTCAAAGGGTGCACAAATAAGAGATAGAATATCAAAAGGACACCGCATTAAAAATTCAGTAGCAGCCATCACTGAGAGATGGGTCCAGTGAGAGGTTCATTTAAATCCACTCCTCCACAGTCATAACAATTTACTCCATTATGCAACTGACAAGCTGCATTAGACAAGCACATTAGAGGCTTAAAACACTAACCAGGTTAGAGTTTCACATCACTGCAAGCAATTCAAAACAACCTTTGTCATTTTTTTATGAAACGTAACTACGTCATATCCACACCATTATTATTGGCGCAGGTTGGAAAATATCATCTGAATCACAGTAAACTAACTGAATTACTGCAGATATGAAGCAGTAATGAATGAACTGTCATTTCTACAGGACAATGTGCATTTGTCTGCATTGTCATCCTCTTTCTGAAACTGTAGATAACGAGAGCAGGAACAGGGATTTGCAGAAGACTTTCACTCTTGTGGGAAAGCTGATCTTATTTGTTGGAAAGTGGTCACCAGTATTAAAATATTAATGTGGAATCAATTTCCAGCGCTTCAAGTCCAAACTTTAATCAGCAAATCACATTGGCAGTCAGACAGGACTGTACGGTGGGAGTCGGACATTGTAGTGTCTGCCAATACCGAAAAGAAAACAGCCAGAAGGAGAGGAGGGATCAGCCACAAGTTACAACAACAGCTCAGCAACAGCCCACAGTTTAATCATCCCACAGCAAAACAGCAAACAAAGGCATTGCATCCCCCCCACCATCACTCTCAAGTCAAACAAGGACGAGAATCTTAAAGGTCTGATGCCCCTGGTGGTTTTAGTAGAGACAATAAAATTATATCACGTAGTAAAATACAACAGAAATGACGACAGAAGCAGACAAACTTTACGACCCCCTGTAAATGTTATATGTTTCAATTCGGCTTATTTTATTAATTTTAACGTGTTATTGAACCCTACATATATGTTTAAAATACATTTTAAAAGACTGATAATTATAACTTCAATCAACGTATAAATGTCCACTAACATTACACTAACTTGATTTACATACATTCTGTGAAACCACTTTAGTAAATTTAGTAAATTCTACATAACATGCTTTTCAGCCCCTACAGTTCTCGTATGAAAACAATATTTAGATTCCACTAGATCAAGATGTTTATTTGGGTTGGCACCAAGTTGATTTAAATAAAAGAAATACCAGTCCCCTAAACATGGCAGATGTTTTATTTAAAATCAAGATCCATGAATTATTCTCAACTGAAATTGGACAAAACCCCCTATCTCACTGAATCTGCACCAGAATCGAATGAGTTCTTCCCTGGCCCATGCTGCATCCCTCCACCAAGTTTCGTGGTTTTCTGTCCAGTGGTTGTGCTTATAAACAGACAACCCCCTGATGATTTAATTAGCTAATTATGGGCTTGAATCTAAAGTCTAATACTAATAAATCTGCAAAATCAACAGAAATGAAAATAAAAACTGTTCCCCTTAAATATGTGGTAAAAAGGCCCCTTATGGAAATATTATAAATATACACAGTCTTTGTCAAATAAAACAAATAAATACTATAATGGTTATTTTATGTACATTATTAAATACAAATATAGAAATCTGGTAGAAGTGTGGAGCCCTACCCATCTTTGATTTCCCCTCCTCGTACTTGGTGCGCTGCAGGACATGATGGACTATTCTGCTTCTGGTGGAATTGGAGAAGAAGGTTTCTCTGCTGTTGATAGTGAAGCTGGAGAAGATAATAATAGGACATTATTTGAGCGCTTCATCAAGTAACAATATATCAGTATCCTCCAGTCAGGGCTCTTAATGAAAGCTGAGCCAGCAAGGATCATTAAAACTCAATATGTGCTGTAAAGTTTATGTTCGCTCCCGCATCATTATTTACCAAGTAAAGGAAGAACGGAAATGGTTCGCTAACAATGAGATTAGAGACATTTTTCATTAAACAGAAGCTTGAAAGAAAAGTTCAAGAGGGAATGGAGGAGAAACACAAGGCTTTTAAGGACATCAGCTGCTATATCTTAATATTTAATTCATGATCAACGTGTTCTTTTCCCTCTGGTCATTGAGTTCACGCTGAAAGCTTTCAAATATACAAGACGTCACGGCAGGAAATTTCATCCCCAGATCTCCAGATTCTATATAATGAGTTCAGAGACATGAATGAATGTGCGAGATGAGAGAGAAGCTGGGGACACGGAGCAGGATGAGGATCAAACTAACACAACAGACACAGCTTCTATATGACACTTTGATCAGGAGCGTGGTGGCGTGCATGTACGACTCAGCATGTGCATGTCCTACTCACTGATGCATGCGTGCTCTGCTGAATGGGGCTGTGTAGCAGTCGGTCTCCTCCAGGTCAGGCAAGGCCTCTTTGTCCAGCTTCATGGGATTTCTGGGAAGCCAGCTTTTTATCTGACGACATCTCCGATGGAACCTGCTGCACGGGCGCGCAGGGAAACAGGATTAACGGCTCGGATTAACATGAAGATTTTTTTCTTTGATCAGAGGCTCCTATAACCTTTTCCCATAATGCAACCCTGACAAACTTGCACCATCTCATCCTCACTGAAGACATGTTTACACAAACACATGCACACATTTTTTATTTTCACTTTGTGACATGATCCTGGGAGACGCAGATCCTCACAGTTCACTGAATCCAACTCAAGGGATAATTCTAATCTTTCATTTCATGATTCAAGGACCAGATAAAGACTAATCGATGATTTCCTAAATTATAAAATGAGAAATAAATATAAAGAAGCCATGTTAGCAGCTCTGTGGGGCTGTTTTAAGGCACAGCAGAGTTTTAGCTAATTGATCATGATGCAAACATACTGATGCTTAGAGGGCACACTGTTTACCATGTGAACATCACACCTTGTGTTAGCATGCAAACATTTGCTAATTAACACTGAACATAAAGTAAAGCTGGGGAGGTTGGGGTTAACCTCCTCAGACACATTTTAAGGTATAAACCAACGTGGTGGATTGACTGAATGTGATGATGTTGCTACATGAAAAGTTAAAGGTACAGTATGTAGCCTAATTCGTCCTCCAGGGGTCTCTAAATCAAAACAATGACAAAAGACCTCTGGCGATGGGAAGCAGTGTGGGATCATGGGAGTCGTTGTCTTCACCACCAGTGACTATATTCACACGGCGGCCAATTTTCCTCTGACATCACTCAGGGTGAGAAGAATAAATGTTGTGTTGCTGTGATCCAAGTTCATTCAAACGCAGAGAATCTGACAAACTGTTTTCATTTCTCAGGTCCTTAACTGATCAGCAACTGAAAAGACAATGGATGGTTAAAATCTGGAGAGACATGGGGACTATGTTTCCCTGGAGTTCAGTGCCTGTCTGAAAGCAGCTTTATAAGCCTGGGTCACAAGTATTATGTTAACATTTGAGCTTGAGTATGATGTCAGAGGAAAATGTCTACTGTGTGAATATGGTTTATTGCAGATGAAAATCTACCTGACGCAACTCAGGCGCAAATCATGTTCACAGGTGAGATGAAATAATAAAGTATAATTCACTTAATGCAGAAAACGTCAATTAATAATTGTGATCCATAACGTGAGACCAATACAAACAGTGCAACAAAATAACAGCTGACTGGCTAACTGATACTTCTTCAGATACTTCAGTCTGAACCACAGTGTTGGACCAAGCGACAGACTGTCACTTACATCCCAGGAGCTATGCTGCTCCTGTGTCTGAAAATCAATCGTCTGGGTATCCGCTTGCTGCTTCTGCAGATCTGCCCGAGAGATATTGGACTAATTTGTGAGGCTGCAGCTCTGATATGGATTTAATGGATATAAATGGGAATTCTACGGGGGGAAATCATAGGTTTTATGAATGTTGTTGTGATGAGGACGGGTTCTGTACAGAAAGTAATGATATCAATCCAACAAGCTATCACCACCTGCACACCGCCAATTTGTTCTGCCTACACAGGGACACGACTTAGTGACAGACCATCAGTAAACGCATGACTTTTTTACTCGGGTAGATTTTCATTTCGAAAACAGCAGCTTATGGTGAAAGAGCGGCAGGAGCTCAGAGGAAAACAGAATGGTTCTTACTCTTCACAATGACTAAGATCGCTCTCATGTGAAATTTCAAAGTGATGCTTTGTTCTCGGTTGGACAGGTGGGCGAGGGATTGTTGTGTGTCGTTTTGTCTGCTTTGTGTGTAGGTGTGTATGTGTCCTGCGAACAAAACCATTAATATACACACATCTTATGCAAATGTGAAATTACATATTACTCTTTGAGATCTTGTGTTGACTACAGTATGTTCTGTATGTTCAAAACAGAGCCAGAGGATGGAAACAACAACAGTCACACCATGTTTGCAATTTAATGGATAAAAGACCTGCAGAAACTCAACACCACTAATATCACACTTCGCTGATTGTTATTCGGAGCTGTACAAGGGCTAATTCAAAGCTTACACATAAACTTCAGCCATCGTTCAAAAGAAAAACGCAAACTCAAATGTTGTGTGTTTTTCTGTCATAGTGAAAAATGAAAAACATTGGGCTAAACTCGGCTGTGAGGGTGTGGTTTTATCAGACTGGATTGTTAGTGGACCAGACAAAACAACCTATAGTTCTTTCTCACGTGGGCAGCTGTAGCTCAGGAGGCAGAAAGGGTCTTCCACCAGTCTCTGAGAGTGAATTAGCCTCTGGGGGGCAACGGACAATATTCTGGAGCTGCCAGTGTAGACAGCAGATATCAGCCTCTGTACACTGTTTACAGCCCGACTAGTCTCTTTTATCACACAGGCCGAATGTTCCTCCACACAGTCTGGCTAAATATGTGGAGAAATGTGATTGGCCAAACTGGTACACCAGAAATCTTCTGGCCCCAAAATCTTGTCCCTCGCCTACATATTCTACGTATTCACATACAGAATCTGTTTGTAGACATTAGTCGTCCACCAACCAGAAGGTTGTGTGGATGAGCGCACTAGAGGAACCGGACTCGATCCCATTGAGCAAGATACCAAACCTCAAATTGCCCCTGCATAGCTGTGCCAACAGTGTATGAATGGGGTGATAGAAAAAAACACTGTGTATAGAGGGCGTATGAATGTATGTGCGAATGCAACTTGTACTGTAAAGTGCATTTAGTGGTCGATAAGACTTGAAAAGTGCTATATAAACACAGCCTATTTATCATTACTGTTGTCACAAGGTTTGGTGCATGGAAATACATGACATCACCTTTTCCCTGCCCACTTCAAAAATGTAAGAAAGCACAAGCAAAGCAAAAATACTTCTCATGGAGATATTTCTCATGGAGAATATGCAAAATGTTTAAGAAGTCATGTTAATATCTTATTTGATAAAATAGGCTTTTTAGAGCCTTTAAACCATTAGAGTGTTTTCAAACTTTATAAAATGAAAATGTATATGCAGAACACGAAAGATTTTAGTCTTTAGAGACTAAAGATGCTTTTAATTTCCTTGTTGGTTTCTTTCTGCTTTCCAGTGAGATGAAGAGATGGAAATCTGGAGTCCTGTGCAGAGCTTGGACGACGCATCAAAGCGCAACTGCATCGCTCTAAAAATAGTATGCAAATAAGCCGATGCAGCTCCATTCATTTCCCTGAGAAATTATACGTATTTAATAGAAAAGCTCTGTCAGAGGTGGATGCTGTGCGTTTTGAAAAGGTTGGAACGTTTAATTAAAGATATTTCTTTTATTAACAAATGTAAAATTGATTTTTTTAAATGTTGGCAGAATGAAGTACTGCATTTTTCAGAAACCTTCCTTTGCCACAGGTTTGATTACTCTTACTTATCCACAGTCTAGACAGAGGTTAATTTTCCAATTTAAAATTCTGACCCCAGACTTTGTAAATACTGTTTATTTACACAACGGCTGCAGACTTGATTAATTCTTGACTCATTAATAGTAAGTAGGTGGGTAACCATGGACAATGATGGTTTGACACTTTCTCTGTCTTTCTTATTCAATGAAGTGACTCAGAGCTTCATTCTTAAAACAGAGTCCACAGCTCACATGTCAGCTGAAGCCTTGCAGCTGTGCCGTTCATGAATGTGGTCAGAAACTCTGAAGCATCTTTCTGCCTCCAGACAGTAACAGAGTAAAATAATCATATAGCCTTAAATCTTAAATCTACTCACCTGCCCAATGCTTTGCTCTTCCAGTCTGTGAAGTAACATTTTTTCCTTAAAACAAAAAGATGATTTATAGAGACACTGAAATAAAGTGGCCTTCACTTTCCTAGATTCAATCTTCTTTCTCTAGTTACCTGAAAGGCATTCTGATGTTCATCTGCTCTGCATATTTGCAAAGTGTGTCCCAAGGAGCGTGGACCTTCACAAACATGATGTCGTTGTTTGTCAGCGACGGCTTTAAAGTTAAAGAGAAATACAGAGATATCAGAGATAAGTTGAGAGATGGGGTATTTTTAGTCACACACGTTTCGAAAATCTGCCAGATTTAGCCAAACAGGATTGTTGTCATCTGCAGTCCTTGGCATGTTGGTGGTAAAAATCATACACATATTCGTACCTCTTTCTCCAACATCAGGCCCTCAGCACGTAAATTCTTCTCGAACGTGCACCTTTTCTCCACCTGTGGACTGGACTTCTTGTAAACCAGGATGTAGTCGATACGTTTTTTCCCATCTCGGAAAAAGAGTCCAGAGGCATGAGCAGGTTTCTTTCCCTGTGGCAACAGTGATTTACCTCTGAATATAAGATGCAAATTTGTCAAAAACACAGAAATGCTGATGCTTGAAGATTCTCGGGAAGTTACGACAAAATAAAAACAGTCCCACACTATGAGGATTCATTGTATTAACTGTGGATCAATGGGAGTGTGGTACCTTAAGTGAATCCGTACGGGCCTCTAACCTAGCACGAATGGAAGGCTTTTGTAGCAGAAATGACTCGGCCGCTCTCGTTTCACACGCAGTCACCTCTGACTCCTCTGTATAACGATCCTTGCCATCCTCTGCTGCACACAGACACAGCACGATCAATGACACAATGGGTGAGGAATCCTACAGAACCCTACCTGCATTAATTCTTTTGTTGTTGCTCGAGTCAATATTTTCTCTAGTCTGACTGCCAGGATTGAAATGAGATCTGAGCTGAGTAAAAGTGTTATCAAGTTATTTGAAGCGTGTTCGTCAGCTTGGAATCAACACATTGATGCAGTTTAACAGATCAATGGGACAAAATAAAGGAAAACAGATGAGTCTATCAAGGATAATGAGGAATTTCTTACACACCAACACGATACGGATTTGGAGATAAAAGTGCTGACCGTGCTGAAAAATGACTCAAAGAAAAGTCTGATCTGGATCATGCTGTATTTCGACGAAACATTAACATGAACTATAAAGAAGTGACCACACTAAATAATAATCAAAAAGAATAAATGACAGGATGGACAGAACAAACAGACAAAAAGAAGAGAATCAATAGGTTACTTTTTAATTGTGAGGTTGAGCTACAGCACAGAGCACTGCCCCTCCACCACCTCAGCATCCAGCTGAAGGCTCCACCGGGGGGGGGGGGTTGAACATGTCTGCCCATCAGTCCCCTTTACACTAATGTAATCATACCTGGGGACAAGATGGAGGCTGAGCCTTGATGCCAAACCTTCAGTATTTTGTGGAACTGACTCAGTTGTAAGCTTCAGTAAAAGAATCAATAAATTAGTTCAATAACAGTAAAACATCAACTTGACCCCAGTTAAAACATCTGTCAGTGTTCACAGGTGGGAAGCTGGTGAGGGATCGCGGCCTTGTCTCTCAACCTCTGCTGGTTATACCCGTATTCTCTCTCTCCCTCCTCGGGCCAAGACAAAAGAGACCTGTTCCTCACAGGTCGATTCTCGGCACAACAAAAAAGTCGGTTCTCACCAAAATAGCAACATCTCACCTTGTGCCACCTCATCTGCTTGAACCTCCCATTTCACCTCCAGCTTTTTCCGCGCTGCACTCATCACCGAAACACCAACAGGGTCGAGCACAGAGCATTTAGAGGTCAGGAAAACAGCATCATTCTGAAAAGTGCTGCACGCGCTACTGCTTGTGCCGTGGCACAAATAAACCCCCTCACTATTGTTGTCCTCTGAATGAAGAATACTAAAAGATTTTCCTCTTCAACTGACATTTTCATTTTACCAGTCCATACAGTGATGTGTTGTTTTCCTTGCAACAGCATTTTCCCACACTATCTCACTCCCGCTGGAAGTGCACCAGACTGTTTCACTGTTTGGTAAATCTCCTGCAGCACGAACACAATCTGGGCAATCAATTTTGTGCACGAGGCTGAAATGTCACCAACGCTGCAGAAATCAGTGGAGCAACCAACACAGTTGTAGTTGTGCACAACATAAAAAACACAGCTGTAGAAAAAAACGTATATAGTTATAGAAAATAACGTTAATAGTTTGCATCACAGGCATGATGTGGTTCATTGTAAAGAGAGTGAAAAAATTACTTGAACACGAGAAAGAGTTTCAAGTTGATCACATGAACACTGCTGATGAATACATCAATGAGAACACAATGAGAACACAGTCAATATTCGGTCAGTACTGTCTGTGTTCAGTATGAAAAGGAGGTGATGGGGTGGAGGTGGGTTTGCGAAGTGGAGGCAGGAAGATTCAAGCAGTTTGAAAAGAGTGCACAATATGAGCTCTGCCAATTGAAAGCATGGGAGGGGATCGGCTGATGTGGCCTGGCGTGGAGATCTGCTGCTGTCAGCTGATGTAATGGATTGAGATATCTTTCTTTGTGCATTCCAAAGCACCTCACATCTTTATTGTGCTTTTCATCAAAAAGTGTTTTGACGTTCTGTACCTTCTGTTGGTTTGGTAATGCTACTGAAGCCCAGGAAAAGACTCCCTCATTTAAACTGCTCATCTGGACGCCATTACTGCCTCCCTCGATTACAAAAAAAACATATGATAAATGTCCTTTTTTGTTCCACATGTGCTGGAGTTTTTAAACATGCACAGATGTTCGGCTTGTATGGATTAGAGTTACTTCATGTATAATTGTGTTGGTTATGTCTGTTGATGGTTTTTGTTATGTTGGTGTGTGAAAAGTGCTCTGCGATTGTTTCTGCAAACAGATTTCCCTACGGGGACAAATCCAAAGTCTATCTATCGAGGTACAGTATATGTGGTTGAAATCCTGCTCACTGGCATTAGACCAAAAATGATCCTCCTCTGATAATTAATTTACCTCCGGGTTACATTTTTCGTTGTCTTTGTACCGTTCCCTGCAGAAATACCTGCAATGAAACTATACTTTAAAAAAACAACATACATCAGTGTTGAGGCTCTCTCAGGACTGAAGCACCACATCCATTAATGGGTTTCAGAAGACGTCTGTTAGCTCCACTCAGGGGGACTGACCTGTCTGTGGGGGGAGGATGCTGCAGGAAGTGCTGATGCTCTGACTCAGAGCTTCGACTTCTGGTTTGGGCTCCGGGCTCAGAGGCACAGACAGGAAGTGGTTGAGGTTGATTGGATGAGTCTGACTCTGTGCCAGGCAGGGCAGGCTGCGGCGAGACGGCTTCAGGCTCTTCTCCTTCAGGATCTCGCTGATGCTGGTGTGCATGCCTGAGGACGAGAGGGACAATGGGGAGTAAATACCTTTTCTTTTAATCATGATCAATAAATTATTATCTAGGAAACATTTTTTCAAATCCCTGCCCCAGCTCGCAAAGAAAAAGAAAGTGGATCTTCCCTGATCCATAGCAGATCCTCAAATTTCGTGGAAATCCGTTCGGTAGTTTTTGTGTAACCTTGCTTACAATCAAAGAAACAAACCAACAACCAAAAAGGGTAAAAACATAACTTCCTTGGTGGAGGTAATACATTTTATTTTTTTTAAATACATTTTAGAAAGAGACTCTTGCAGACTAGCTGACTGGCTTAAGCACTGACGAAGCTTTCAAAATAATAATAATAATTCTTTACATTCATTTTCATGTTAGGGTCTATTTGATTTGATGCAATGATACAATTATTCAATTTTAGTTTTGCAATTTTTAGTTGAATCTTATCATTTCTACATGATATCTTTTCTTGCAAACTAAAACAACAAACAAATGGACAGCTCTGTATAAATGTTTACTGACATGAAGCAACTAAATCCAACACGAGATATGAATTAATGAGGATACAAACCTATTTATAGTATTCAACACATCAAGCGCAGAAACTGAAATCAAGGGAGTGAGTGGGGACAGAAAGGGGGTGTGGGGTGTGTGTGTGTGGGGGGTCATCCTTTTACAGGCTACAGTGGTGATGATATTGTCCTTCACAGAGGAGTGCATTAAAACCATCAGCTTAATGTGAATCCACAAAATGCGTCTGTAAATCCTGCAACCAATGCAGCAAAAATATGTTAAAACATTACATTACATGCAGTAGCTTTTTCATTAACATGCTATTATTATATTAACACCATCTATCCATCCATTATCTATAACACGTATCCTTTTTTTTGCTTATCCAAGCAAACGCTGGGCGAAAGCTGGGGTACGCCACGGACAACAATGTCCACCCCATCAGCTCATCTCCAGGCCAACTTATAGAGACAACCACTCGCACCTACAGGTAATTTGGATTTGACGGTGAACTTAACCGAAGACGGAGCACCAGGAGACACCCACGCAGCCACGGGAAGAAAATTCAAATTCCTCAGAAAGGCCAGAGCTGAAAGGGGGATCAAACCAAGAAGTATCTTGCTGTGAGGTAAATCGCTGCATCACCGTGCCGCCCTTATTAATACCACTAGAGGTTATTTATAAGGTCAGTTCAGCTATAAAAGAGCAAATGAGCAGGCGGACAAGATTGATGCATAACGCTTTAAAACAATTCTACAGTGATGAATTGTAAAGAGAAACTCAGAGGTTAATAACGATAATGAATGTCCAGCAATGTAAGCAGGACAGTTTGCATGACCTTCACGGCAGGCAGCGCTCTCTGAGCCACAGCTCCTGACAAATTTATTCATGAAAAGGAGGCTGTCTCTCTCTCTCATTCTTTCTCTCTTTCTCTCTCGCTCTTTTCAAATGAGAATGTGACTTACTTTAACCTCCAGTAAGGGATTCTCCCAGTGACCTTCCTGAAACGTTCGGATGCAGTGATAATTCACTCTGCAACCTGAGGGCCAAATGCTGCGAGCTGCGCAATAACTCCTTCTCGTGTCATTGATCGCAGAGGGATTTCCCACTTCTGTTGGGTGAGAATGGAGCCAGTTAAAGATGTGAACTCGTGGGCCCAGGGGAGCCAATAATCATGCTGTGTATTTTCTTTTTAGGCAGTTGTGAGCTCTAGCTAAAAGCTAAATAATGAATAATTGAGAAAGTGGTACTGCTTGAAGCTAGATTTCACTCTCAAGAGACAAATTCTTTAAAAAAAATGTTTAAGAAAAGTTGTTTAAATAAAGTGTGACTACTCAGCACAAAATATGACACAAGTTAACTTTAAATCGAATTGTCCATGGCAGAAAGTTAATTTGTCTTCAGGCTAATGACGGAGCTTGATTTCCCAGTGCTTTAATTATTCCTCCTCTTCATCCCTTTATATTTCAATCAGTTTCATTAAATCAGATATTTCAAATCAATACTGAGCTGCAGGTTGTTAAGCTGTTGTTTTGTAAATTGAGGCAATTACATCTGCAGTGCCATTTTAGAAATCAGATATTTTATGGTCCAGTGAGCAGGAGGGTCTGTTTCACTCAGCAGCAAACACAGCAACAACATGCATTATGACAGGACTGTTAATCCGTAGACATATTTACATGAAAAACAATGTTCTGATATTAACCCAATGAGATAGACTGAATAAGACACTGTCCTGTAACCAGCATTTTCTGATTACCTGATTAACTTAATAAGCAATAATCATTTTAAGACGTGGAGTATTCTGACCTTATCATTGAATCAATTATTCTGGAAAGTCCATATTCAAATAGCACAACTTTCATCGTACAGCTTTTACAAGGTGCAACATCCTCTGTCCTTAACCCAAGGGACAAAAGACCCTTTTAACAGAAGGGAAATAAAGAGACAAAACCTCAGAGAGAGCTGCACGTGAGGGATCAGTCTCCGAGGTTGGACAGAAGTGCTTTAGATGTGTAACAGAGCACATCAACACAATAACAATATTCACAACATTCATGAGAAAAGCAAGTGCCTCACATGAGGAGAGGAGAAAGGAGAGAAGGGGTGTATAAAAGGTTAAATAGATGAAGAGAGCAGCAGGGACAGTTGTAATAATAGTGGCATTAGTCACATTATGTAGAAATATATACGTCTTAATCACAACATAATGTCGTTTTGGAGTTTTCCCAGCAGTTTTGCGCTAACGCATGCCCTTGGTTTGAGTATAAAATAGGATGTAATGTTCACATGGGTTGTACATAATCGGACTATGCTCTGTAACATGAAAATGGGAATATTCTATTGGTCAAACATCATAATCGGAATAATGTCTAAAGTCTAGTGTGAAAATAAGGTCAATAGTCTTCCATAGAATATTTGCTTTCCATGTAAACATAACAACAGATGTGAGCCACGAGCTTCCACTCCAGAGGGAAAGCTTTAAGTGCCATAATCCTAATGTTGATGCATGTTTACTATAAGTGTCCACTTAGAAAACCCTGCACACAGAAAACGGTTACTGCGTATAGAAGCCACGTCCTTTGTCAAAAAAGTATATTCATTAGACTCTAGGTGAGCTAGTCCCAATAGACATGGGCAAGGCTCAACAGGCCTGAGATACATCAGAGTACAGCAAGCTAATAGGCCTGTAGAGGTGAGGCTCGGTGGTCCCAAGGGACACTCAAAGTTTAAAATAGCTCTACAAATTGGACTGAGTTGGTGTTGTGTGAAATTGTCTCATGGAAATATCAGAGCATATGTAGATGGGAAAAAAAATTCTCTGGTCAAATCTCTGAGCCCCTGTGGATATGAAATATATAATAATTATTATCTGACAATCACTGCTCCAAAGCTTCATTTTACCTCACAGTCAGAGTCAGACTCTTTGTGTAAGTCTATATAAATATATAAATGCTTCCTCTAATTTGAAATCCTGTGTTTAATCTCACTGTGTGCTGGCTAAAACCGGTTTATCAGGAGAAAGTTAATCCTGGGTGTGTGTGTGGGTGTGTGGGTGTGTGTGGGTGTGTGGGTGTGTGTGTGTGTGTGGGTGTGTGTGTGTCGTGTCGTCACACACCACAAGGAGCAGGAATGAGGTGACAAATCAAGAGTCATCAGGAGGACCAGGGAGGTGATGCAGGGGAAAAAACCATCTCCGAAACTGTGTCGGTATCAGCATGATTATCCACTTGATGACAATCATGTGCGCGCTCTCGCAAACACCCACTCAGGCGCAGCCGTGGGGGAGCTGGACGAGCTTCAGGGAAGGTCGTGATCTGGGATTTGGATCTCCCCTGTGCAGCTTGTCCATGATGGTCTTGTGATGAGGGATTAAAATGATTATTTTTCTGTCTGTATGTGTGTCTGTGTGTGTCTGTGTGTCTGTGTGTGTGCATGCTATTGTATATATATATATATATATATATATACACAGTATAAGCCATTGACACTTTTTACTTTGTGTTGGTGACAAACATAAAGACGAAGAACAGTGGTTGTGTGTGCCTGTGCGCCCTTGATTATTTCTGTCATGAAAAGCAAGCACATCGTGTCACAGCACTACTCCTCTGTGTGTCTGTTTGCCTCCGCAGCCAATCTACTCCGAGCCAGCAAGAAGAACAAACGCACAATTCAAAAAACATCCCAGGATTTTATGATCAATTAAAAGCTGTCAGACGGCAGAGATAACACAAGTGATGATGAGATATGCTGTCCAAGAGGAACCTATGCTTTGCGTGATGTTTTTTCCGTTGACCATTGATCACTGGGAGACCGGAGCAGAAAGTGAAGCCTGCATTATTAGATTATCTGCAAGGATGTTGCACAAAGTACCGAACAGAGAATTCAGGTCAGTAGGCTGTTTCCCATCATGCCTCGATGTTCCCTTATTCTATACTTTCAATTATTCATCCACTCTCAGCTCATAGCACTTTCAGTGTCACAGCTTTAAACCGAGGCACATTCTGCATCAGGACATTTTTAAACACAACACACATCACAATTGTTTTATATTACAGGGTGCATTTCAGGAGATCACTGCTTTAAAGCAGCGGCAACAAAGTAAAAATGAGAAACACACACACTCAAGCTCTCAAAAAGCTCTGCGACGATGTGTTTTAAAAAGTGAAAACGTGGAGGCAGGACTGAGGCGAGGCCGGCAGGCTCCCCTGACAGAAACGTTCTCCGAGCAATTAAGAGAGTGTTTCATCCTCTGCCTGGCACTATATCAAAGAACACATATTCAGAGCTGGGTTCACAAGGAGGGTTTGGAAGAGTGTCATTATCAGCCAATGAATATTCAAGTCCCATCTTAAGCTACATGGTTAGCACTCAAGGCACACCAACGATTCCTCTTCACCAAAGACAAGTGCAAATGAGGATCAAAGGTGTGGAGCACAGTACAAGTGTTTGCTGCTGAGTGAAACAGACACTCCTGCTTCAGCGAATCCTTTTGAATTGTCATTTAAATCTACACATTCATTTTACACAGGTGTAAAATGAATCATAAAAGGTTCAAATGTATGGTTAAACTTGGGTTTGTTGTGTTAATCTGACAAAGTCTACAAAATTTGAAGAAATCTGTCTGCTTTACTGTGGAACGCATATCTCGAGAACTGTACATCTAAATCGGCTTCACACTTAGCATGTGTATAGAAAAGTAAGAGCACAGTGTTCGTTTTGTTGCTGGTATGCTTTGTATCAACTTGACTTACACGTTTTTATTTTGAAAAGATGTGAACCTGGGTCTGAAAAACGTTGACTATAAAATCTTCTTTGCAGACAAACCAGGTAGGTTGAACACAAGGTCTTTCTAACTATAGTCTGCACTATATATAGCTCTGAAAAAAAGCTCTGCAAACAACGCCCAGCACACAAACAATAAAAAGTGACAGTATATTGTAGAACTGTTTGAGGAGGACTCACTAATGACAAGGAACAATTCTGAAGGAGCTCTGGAGCATTAACACAGGCCAAGAGAACAGCCCATTCCAAACAGGCAGGTTTACAACAGGCACTGCACTACACGAGCACTGCAGTGTTACATTGCCCTTGGTGATTTTAAATCTCTGTTATCTAATGGTTTACACGATTCTTGCAATTGTTTTAATTAAGTCCTTGTTGTGTTGCTTAAATTTACTTGTTGTGTTGAATTTATGTGCGGTTTGTGAACGTCTCCTATTCTTGGGTCTCTCTTAAAAAAGAAACATCTCAATGAAACTCCCTGATTAAATAAAGATTAAATAAATAAAATATAATCACGATAATAACAGTGTTCTTAAAAACATTTTGACTAATACGATATTTTAATGCTACAGCTGATAATCATCACAGTATCACAGCAGTTTTATAATTATAACTGCTGCACCACTGTGTCTGCAGGTTTGTAGCTCCAGATTGCACAGATCAAATATACATATTTATTCTCTATTGGAACCAAAAATGTTTTATGAGGATGGGTCACTCATCACATTAATATATAATATAATATAATATAATATTTAATACCACATGCAGTGGTATTAAAAGAAAGACAAATTGAGTGCACGTTGTTTGTCTCTTACATATAAAAACATATAAAAACATATCGTGACCTGCCTCTCTAAGGTCACTCTTTAAACTCTTTGGGGTGTTATTGTGTTGGTTGTTTCACATCTTATTTTCCCTCCTGTGTCTCGGTGCCTCCGCTTCTCTTTGTCAGTTTGTGTGTTCAGCTCCCTTCATCTCGCTTCATGCTGCTGTTTAGTTCCCCCGAGTTTCCTCATGTTTCTGTTCTGTCCCCGTGTCTTCACTACTTAAACTATTTTCAGTTCTGTCTGTCGGTCTTTAAACCAGTTTATTTATTATAAATACATGCAAATACCTGCCTTCTTGCAAGTCTGCATTTAAGGCCAGTTTATATCCTCAGCACAAAACATGTAATTCAATAATTTGACATCAGAATAAAACAGGTACATAAAATTATACTACATATTGCTTTTTCTTTGTCAATATTTCATTTTATATTACGCAAGCTGCCCCAGGTAATTTTCAATAAAAGTAATTTATCCTCTCAAATGATTAGTTTGAGTAACGTCTGCTCATTCATTCATTTAATGATGATAAATGATGGTCAGCTATTCATATCTGATATCCTATAGATTATGGGCTTAGCTGAATAAGCTATTGACTTAATGACAGACAGTAAAATGTATTGTAGCTAATGAGGGCAGCGTTCACTTGTCAACAGTGTCACGTGCAGTGACAACGAAAAGATTAATCCCTTTTCCCTTATTCTGTTTTAAATAAAAAAATATAATAAAAAATGTATATATTATTGTTATATTATTTATTCTATATTTTTTTTACATTTTATTGACTTTTTTTTATAAGGATCACCACAACACTGCAGGCACAATAACAGTGTAGTTTTCTGCCTTAATAATTATTTCTAAGCACATTTTCAAGCTCCAAACCATATGAACTTGAATTCTCATAGGATTCAGTCATTTTCTTGTGATGTGTATGACAGAGGGTTCTGCCTAAAGTAATTAACACCTCATATTATGGTTTACACAATCATTAGGCAGCATCATTACTTAAGGTATAATGGACCAGCGAAAGAGATTTAAACACCACTGAATAGTCAAAAGTGCCTTTCAGACAGATGCAACACTCTCGAGGTCGGAGCACCAGAAAATGTTTTTTTGCAAATAAGAATAAAACAAAAAAGTTAAGCTTCCAACAACACATCATCCAGTGGCACCATATTTCAAAAGTGTAACTTCGCTGAAGGGTCCAGAAGTACAAGGTTTCAACTGCTCAGAAAAAGCAGAGGTAAAGAAGGCTTTTAACAAATTGAAAATGTCAACACTTGGCCAAAAAACATCGGAAGACAGATTGTGTAAAGGTTCTATGCACAGATGAAATGAGAGTCACTCTTTAAGGGCCAGATGTATTGGCCTGTGGCTGGATCACTAATGGACACAGGACACCACTTTGAGGCATCAGCAAGGCGGAGGAGAGAAACTGGTACAGTTTCCCTAGTGGGACCCTTTGGAGTTGAAGATGGACTAAAAATCAACTACACTTTCTTCAAAGAGTAGTAAAGGACTAAGTCAGTTCATGGAGATCATGATCTAATGCAGGACACAACACATGCATTCAACTTCTGCACTGCTTTGGAATCCAGCAAAGGGTGCCATAAAGAGGCCACGCTTTACAAAGAGGGGCCCAACATTCAGTCAGGTGCACATTTAAGTCATTCCTTGTTTACTATTATAGTTCCAGCACAATGTGTACTTAAAAAAAGCCAAGAAAATAAAAGTTCTTAACAAACTGTCAATTATTGTTGATGTGAGTTAATGAATATTAAAACTATTGACAGGACAGTGGCCAATCAGATTTTACCTGAGGCCAGTTTCCGCCTCTGGTATATTGGACACTGAATATTTGTATTGCTCTTAAAACTAAGAATAAACTATAAAAAATAAATAAAGTGAGTTGGGGGAAATAATTTTTGTAATTTAGTTACTTAATAATTCTGCAAATTTATATAAGAAAGACAAAACTCACATGACCTTTGTTAAACATGCAGGTTGAAGTTTGAGTTTGTTGGATTGATTTGAGTTTGATTGCCTGATAACTGTTCCCACATTGTGGATAATAATTTGCTCCACAGACACTGCATGCTGTCGTCTGTCTGTCACGTGCAGCTCAGCCCATCGGCCTGACCGTGAACACACCTCAGAGCAGATGGCACTTTTTACCCATGCACGGTTTAAAACATTCAGCAGCCTGTTACTCAGTCCTGGCTCAACCTCTTGGTTGCATCATTTGAGCAGATTAAACATCTTCCTTGTCTTTCAATCTCTGCATTTCCCGATTCCTTTAATGCCACACTATCTTCTTATGCCCCCTGATTGCTGGTGATTTTCTACTGCATCACAGGATTTCCTGCAAAGCCTCTGTTGTGTCCGTGGGTCCACACCTCTTCTGGGAACGCCTGTGCACTGCACTGTGCACTGCACTGTGCTCAGAAAACAAGCATTAAGTTCAAGGAAGTTCAAGGAAGAACATTTTAGTTCCAGAATGGCTTCACATGTGTTTTGTAGAAGTGATGAAATTGTGGAATACAATTCAGACTCCAGCAGAACTTGTGCCTGTAATGTTCTTATAACCTAGCAACAAAGCAACTGACTATTTAAAGACTGTGAAAGTGTTAAAGCTCCTAACGGCCACACTTTGCACACACATGCAGAATAAAGAAGCCTCTTTGTTTTGTCATTTTTCTTAGCTGGTTGTCTGCCTGGCATGCTGTCTCTTTTTAAACAGTATTGATCCACTCATCTTACATAAAAACTGCTCCTCAGTCTGTTTAAATCCCAGATGATATGTTATATGTGCTCTTCCCAAATCTGTGCTGAAATTGCATCTATAAAACCATCTGCCTGTTTGCATAAGAGGACAGGTGGCCTGCTTGGGACTGCTTGGGACACACAACCACATACACATGGTTAACACATATTTACTGACTATATGCACATATGCAAAGTTAAAAAGTAAAGGTAGTGTGAGAGAGGAGAGGACAGTACTCCCTGTCCTTTAGCAGCCACACACACTCACATAATTTCAAAAATGAATTAAAAAAAAAAATTAAATCACTAATCCATAAACTATTTCCATGAGGAAGAGCAATATATTGTTTGATTTACAGCACTGGTTCTTTACAGGAGAAGTTGGTTGTTATCTAACCCAAACCCACTGATCAAATATGTTCTCCATTAATCAGTTAATTGTTTGGTTTATAAATCATTTTCTGTCAAAATACCCTACAACTGGGTGAGAGGTGAGGTTCCCTGGACAGGTTGCCAGGGAATCATAGGGCCAACATAAAGAGACTTCCCTTACATCCTGGACAGTTATATCAGATGTAGCTTCATTTTCTAGTCTACATCAATTGAGCGATACATTTTATCAAGACAGGAAGGGGTCTTATATGTTGCCTCATGGAGAGAAGGTTCCTGGTCAGAATCCCAGCTGGGGTTTGTGAGTTTGCATGTTCTCCCTGTGCCTGTGTGGGTTTTCTCCGGTTAATAGGAAACTCAAAATTCTGAATGTGATGTAGAATGGTGGTTTGTCTCGATATGTCAGCTTTGATGGGCTGTACTCCAGCTATCGGCCAATGTAAACTAGGTTTGGCTCCTGCTCATTCCACCTCTCAAAGGATAACTATATATATATAAATAATGGGTGGATGGATGCCTTACATCATTTGATCATTTTTAATAATTAGTCGCTGTCTAACTTCTGTCGAAGTCTATCTTCGACCAGAAATGTTTTCCCCTGTATCTCTCAGCGGAGAAGCTGGAACACAGATGTATCTCTCCTACTTGATCCCCTCATATTGGCTTTGGAGTGGATTTTATGGAATCAATTCCCAGATTTTACTGATGACGAATGAGCTAGTTACAGTTTGGTTCCAACCATGATAAAGATTTTCGCCTCTAACACAAGGCTCCACTCAGCTTTCAAATGGTACACAAGCATTATGAGCTCATCAAGCCTTTTACGATCCCATATGTGTTAATGATAGCGTTTAGGTAATGTTGAGTGTTATGTTGCTTTATGGTGAGTGGTTCACTCTGTGATATGCTACGGTTTTATGCGGAATAGCAAGAAGTGCTGCACAATTCACACAATAAAAAAAAGATGATCATAAAACTTACGAACCAACCTTAAACGCAGGATGAATACAGCCCATAATGTTCATGTGAGTCACGGTGAAAGATTGAGAATAAAGAAAAATACATCTCAATATGTGTGCAGCTCACACCATCCTCAGCGGGGCTTCCCTCAGTCACGAGATTCTTTAGCTACTCAGTTCAGCATCTTCTCCTCAGAAGCCAAGGGATAGACTCTTTCATCCTCCTCAGCCAGGGAGACGAACACCAAAAGCTCCTCATTTACGAGCAGGGGAAAAAAACGACTTTCTTCAGCATCTTTCTAAATTTACACAGCAGACACATGTATAATTAACACTGAGCGTTAAAGAACCTCTAATGTTCTCCAAAGAGCCATAAACTCAGGCTCCGAAATCAATAGCGGAGCATTAGTGTAATCTCGCTAAAATGGCAGACACAGATTGATGACTCGATTGTTACTTACTTATAGATTTGATGAAATTTACTCCAATGGGTGGAGACCAATTATCTTTCTTTCACCGTACACATTTGTTACATGACCCGCGTTAAGTTATTGCTGGTGCAGAGTGCAGCAATGCCAAATGGACTGCAGCAGTAGCATGGGGTCCGACGATGTCTCATATTGCTTTTTCAACAGCTCGCTTAGCGGAGATTGTATTTTCCATTTGACTGCACGGCAGGAACTTTTAAACAGCCTCAAATCATTCTTTCATAAGCACACAGCCTCGGGGCAGCGATTCCTGACAGGTGGACAATATTTTCATGACAGTCGACTTTGACAATTATCACGATAAATGTCACATTATGATTCCTTTAAGTTCAAAGACTGATTTTTGTTCCTGATTGAAGGTTGTGGTTTTACACTCTACTTTATGAGCATTAAAACCAGTTCTGTTACACCTCCTAACTGTGTTTGCACAACCCATTAGCATCATATCCATATGTATTGAACCTCTGTTCTATTACTATAGATTAAAAATATTCTGTGACAATTATTATTAGTTTTATTGCCCAGCCCTATATGTTATCACTAACAGTGCCTGTACTGTGTAGCTGTGGGTATTTCTAAATGTCATATGGACACGACTGGGAAATCACTTTAAATTCAATCATCAAACTACCTTTCCAACATCTGTAAAGGTCAGTTCTTTTTCCTGTGCAGCATTACAAAATACAACCATCCACTTTATTATAATAAATGTAGTGTGAATAAGTTGGTGTTTTCTCGAAATTCAACAAAAATAAATCTAAAATATAGATAGATGGGTATAGATTTAATTATTAGAGAGGTGTTGGAATAGGCTGTGTCCCGTTAGGGTTTGAGTTGTTTCCCTGTAGCCTGCAGGAAAACAAAAGTGACTTAATACAGTCAATATAAAGTAATGTATAGAAATATCAGAGCGCACCAGGTTGAGCTTCATCCCAGGAGGAGGAGGAGGAGGCTGTGAGACCTCTAACTCTGCGTCACTCCTCAGCCAAGTACACAGTCTGGTACCTGCGAGCGCCATGTCTCACCACCAACTCTTGAACTAAGAGAGGAAAGTCCCCGCGCATCACACCCAGCTCGACAACAAACCCTCCCCGGGCGCGCAATTGGCACAATGTACAGCGGACCAACCTTTCTGCTGCTTGAAGGACTGGATTGAACCCGAGTGATGCACCATGGTGACGGTCAGTTGTTTCCCGGCGGCGATTATTAAGTCCCGTGCTTCGAGGAGCAGAATTACAGAATACATGGAAAACTGTGTATGGGTCGTGTCGGCGCGCTCCCTCAGCCCCTCATGCCGCCGCACGATCTCACGGGCGATGCGCAAACCTCCAGCAACACCTGTCTCAGCTCCGCATGTCCCCCCCCCCCCCCCGGCCCCTCCTGCTCCTCCTCCCCCCCCCCCCCCCCCCCCCCCCCCTCAGCATCCTCAGCTCCCCAACCACCTCCATCCACGGCTGTTGTCATGGTGACGGACGGACGGGGAGGTCCCACATAGGACGGACACGTCCCCCTCCGTCGTGATTTACTGACTCAAAATAAAGCTGCGGGAAATTACCGGGGGCAGCGGATCTTAATGGACCGACATGGACGTGTATCGATCCCGCCATCAATCGTTCTCTTTTGTGCATGATGAAAGATGTATGTCCCTTAAAGAATCATACCGCTGTGCTGAATTACAGGGCAGTGGGTGCAAATGTAAAAAAAACTGACCTCAAAAAAAGAGAAAATTATGTAACACCTCCTTTAATAATCACATAATGGTTCAATTTAAAAAAGAATTTGAGGCCAGTGGGTTCATCATTTAAAGATTAAAACACGCCTCTCTGAGATCTTTTTTATCAATGCACTTTGCAGCCTTGAAGTAAAGAACCAAACCTTTGAAAAGTCTTGGATCATTACTGTGTTTTCAGGCTGAACAGCGGGTAGAAAAACTCAAAAACAATCAATACTATAGGACTCTCAGGTCAGCTGTGCAGACAGTGCTGATGTAGCGGCAGGGGATCCCTGGACTGAGAGCAAATGTAACATCATGTCATATAAACTGAGCAGGGGTGGTAACAAATGACTGTAGTAAAGTTTAATAGCCTAATATTAAAACTGATGGCATATTTCTCCTGCTGGATTGATTGGGATTCAGAGGGAATTGAAATGGATTTCAAAGTCCTGGCTATAAAAATATATGTTGAATTTGTAAATAGGTATTTCAGGTGGCATTTTATTAACCACTCGGTCAACTTATGATGACAAGAATTGCAAAGATTATAAAAATTTGCATCAATTTACTTCATATATCTATCTTTTGTTTCTCTTATCTCAATGTCAGCTACGTTTGGCTGCACACCAGCAGACCTCCAGACAGAATCTCAATAACACAGGTTGCAGTTTGGCCTGCGTACTTCTGTGTATCCGTCTCTATCTGTGCTGCTATTCCGTGGATTCGTCTGGCATCTGTCAGTAGATGCAAAATACCATCTGCTTTCTTAAGGCTCAGCAAGCCTCTCCTCCTCCTACTGTTCTGATATTTATTGAGCGCTGGTGGCAGCTCTGTGTGCGTGCCAACCCTGATAACATGTCATGGAACCATCAGGCGACTGTATTTCTTCCATCGGGCCGATAAATAAATAAAGAGGTAAGCAGCTTTTTATAGGGTCAGTGCCATTTAAAATATATTCTCCTCCATTCCTGCCTGTTAGAATAGAGATGTAGGTCAGATGACAGGCTCTGCAGAGGGAGTGAGGTTTTAGATAAGTGAAAGACTGCCACCTTGTGGGTACAAAGCAGCAGAGCAGTAAGTATTAAGTTCCAGGCATCACAGTGGGTTTATGCATTATTCACCTCAGGGTATGAATGTTAATATATGAATTACTTCTAACTAGAGTGTCATACTAAATGACTCCTGCAGTCTCAGACAATATGCTAAACTGTCATATTATATTTGCATCAATTAAAAGATGTGAAATCCTCAAAATCATACATTTGACTCAAGGAAGCAAATTTGATTTTCATATTATTTTTAGTTGTGAGTAACTCAAAGTCAAAGTTATATAAGTGCAAAACAACTACAGTTAAATTATATTGCAAATTAAAAGGGGTAGCTGTGTTTGAGGAAGAGCGGGTCAACCACTAACCAGAAGGTTGGGGGTTCAATCTGCATGCTGATGTGTCATTGGGCAAGACGGAGAACGCTCAGCACATAGATGCAGTGTATGAATGTGTGTGTGAATGAGTTATTGGCAAAAAAACTGTACTGTAAAGCGCTTTGAGTGGCCATCAAGAAAAGACAAGCTATATATAAATACAGACCATTTACCAATTTGAAGAATGTTGAAAGTGTAGAGAGGGATATTTAATCAGCTTCAATCTGAGGCTGCAGCTTCACATCTCTGTGCTTGCAAATGTTCTAAGAATCAAAAGAACTCTGCGCCCACTCAAGAGGCTCCTGAATGACAATCACAAGTCACATCAAGACGATCAACAGCAGCGTTCAACCAAATGAATACTGACGGCTCGCTCTGACGGATCTGCTGATGTAGATATTATCAAAGTTCAGAACCAACCATTCAGCTGAGGGTATACACTTTTCTTCTTCACCGTGTGTCCAGCACAGTCGATCAGTGGTGTGGTGCTGAGTGTATCTGATGTCCAGTGGCCACAGCATAATGTTTGTGTTGATGTGATTGACAGGCTCATTAGAGTTCTGGCTGGATCGTTGTGTGTGTCAAAGGGTTGCACATTCTGGAATTTGCTCCACAATGAACTAAGACAGGGTCATTCTTGAGCTTCTTATAAATGCCTTCTTAAAACGTATCTTTTTATGAAAGCTTTTAAAAAAGATTGACATGGGCTCTTATTTACAGCGAATAACCCTATTTATTCATATAATTCTATAAATTGGATCAATTATTCATACAAGTCTATCTATTTAATTGTTTCCTCTGCTTCAGTTCCATTAACTTATCTCTTTGTTTCTTCCTTTTAAAGCACTTTGTAATATTATCAAGACAAGTGCTATAAATAAAGCATATTATAATTACTGTTATTGTTATAATTATGAAGGAGGAGGCTTCAAATTCCAGTATTAACAGTTTTAATGCACATTAGGTTTGCATGCAGCGACCAACAGGAAGCAGTGCTTGGTTCGGTGACATTCAGCTTGTGTGATGTGTGCAAACTCACCGGAGTGTTGGTCGCTCTCCGTCTCTGTTCCTCCAGAGTGGAAACTGTTGGCGGGCGAGGAGCTCCAGGACACTGAGTGGCTGTTGGTGGGATTGATAGAAACATGCCTGTCGCCTCCCGAGGAGCTGGAGGCCTGACTCTCCAGCAGGGGTGCAAACACAAAGCTGTCCTGATGACATGATCCTGCAGAACCCAACACCCACACACACACACAGTTACACACACACACACACACACACACACACACACACACACAAGGCAAAGCAGTGATAAGAGTATGTTATTAAAGTGTTGTTATTGTTGTTTATATCTTGAAGGGCAACCGGCCACATAATCAAACCATTATACCAGTTGATTGAGTTATCACTGGGAAGATGTAAAAACTTGTATGTTCGGGTTCAATAAAATGCGTGGTGGCTCACAACAGTCCAGCTCTCTACTTATCCCTCTCATGTTACTGTACTCATACATTTTTAACACATCTTTTTTTCTTTTACCCTCTGATACTTGACGCTAATGGGTAACAAAGAGGCCTCTTGCTTTCCAAAATCCACGGCATGACTCGTGGGATCAGGTTAGACTGATAATGAACCAGGAAAATAGTGGAAATTTCAGGAATCTCCAAATAGTGCCACAGAAGATTTCCCTACATTGCAGCTTTGTTACCTTACACATTGATGTCGATCTTTAGAAAACTAAAGCAACATTTTTACCGGTTTTCTTTTCTTTTGAGACAAAGGTATTCAGTAAAGGTATTCAGTAATGAAAAGGACAGAACAACGGGGTCACTGCTGCCTTACAAAGGTTGTGGATTCCAACCTCCTAGCAGAGCAGGGTGGCTTTTCTCTGGATACTCCAGCTTCCCCCCTCAGGCCAAAGAAATACAGACACACAGGCTAACTGGAGACTGTCTGTAGGTGTGAGTGTGAGTGGTTGTCTGTCTCTTTGTGTCATCTCTGCAACATGGTATACACAACCTCTTGCATAATGTCAGCCGGGATCGACTCCTCTCCCCTTGTGGCTCTCAATGGATAAGTGATATAGATAATGGATGGATGGATAATAAAAATTGACATAAAGACTTCACTGACTCAACTTATGTGTCTTAAATATTAAGGCCTACATGATTATACATTATACCTGACATGGCTTTCAACTTTAGGATATGAACTTAAGTTGACATTTCGAACGATATCCATAACCTGGAAACCTTTCTATAGAATGGCAAGTGGCCCAACCGAGGCCCAACATTCCCCTTAAAGTCACACACTCATAGTTATCAGTTCCCTTAATGTTTCTGATTAATATTATTTATACTCATATTATTTGTTATTAAATATTCCCTGGGAAAACTGTGAACATACATATCTCCCTGTTCCTTCTGATGGGTTCTTCCCTGATCCACTGCGTCCTTCCACCAAGTTTTGTATAAATAGATTCAATAGTTTTTGTCTAATCCTGCTTATAAACAAACAAACAAACCAACCGGGTGAGATCATAACCTCCTTTTTGAGGGTTACAAGGCAAACTCAGTATTATTCTCAATGTCATCTCCTCTTAGAATGTGGATGTTTACAGGGGGGAATAATCAGCACAGTCACACTAACAATGGCTGAATGCACATCATAAATTCATGTTTACCGCATGTACTGAGTCATTATATTGTAGTGATTGCCCTTATTATATACCACAGAGGCTACTGTTCTGAATCCTAAACAGGTCACTGCTGAGGTTTACCAAGTTATTACACAATAGTGCATTTGAATTTGTTTACAGTGACACACAGATAACATACAGTCAGATGGGTTTCATTCAGTATGTGCTCCTTCCTGCTTCACGGAGACCAACAGGAAGAGCCGCGGGGCGTGCCCCGAGTCCAAACAACATGACTCACCAGCACTCAGAGGGAGTTCACATCTCAGAAACCATTCTCTATACACGTTCAACAGCGACATCTCCCTTCAGCATCTCATCGCCATGGAGGTGACAAGATAAAACAACAAATGGCTGCCAGACATGCTGCTGCTGCTGCTGCGTACAGCCTGTTATTGAAACGTTAAATATTAAATGTGCCCTGTGAAAGATGTGACAATTTCTGCAACTATTACCTGAGGGCCTTGTAACTCAAGTCTGCAACAATGGAGGATGGTGTAATACAGTTGAAAATACAGAAGTATGTACGGCGGATCTTGGATTTGTCTACATCTGGGGCCATAAAGGGGCCACATGAGGTCCACATTTAAGTCATTCTTTGGTTACCTCTGTAGCTTTAAGCAAAGCCACACCTAATTTAATATTGTCCAAGCACAGTGTGTACTTCAAAAAAAGCTTAGGAAATAAAAATTCTGAAAAGATTGTCCTATTTATTGTTATCGTTAGTAAGTGGGTAGTTTATTGTTATTTCTCCTGGATCTGGCCATGAGGAGAACTGTTTTTTGAGTGAGAGTCAGAGTATAGAGCAATTATATTCGACTTCATAGACATTATGGTGACATGGAAACTGCAGTGTCTCGGTCACATTACATTTCATGTCATTTAGCTGACACTTTTATTCAAAGCGACTTCCAAGTAGTGCATTCAACATCTATGAGGGGCCATTTGGGTTCAGCATCTTAGCCAAGGACACTACGTCATGGGCTGGGATTCGAGCTGCCGACCGCCCCACCAGAAGCATTGGACAGTCAGAAACCTCTTTCCCTAAAAAGTGCTTTGCCCATTACAGCAGTGCAGCCTTAAGTGCAGCAACACTGTCCTGAAGATTTCAGAAGTATGGAGACATTAGGAAGATCGATTGATTGAGCAGGTACTTCCTGTGTGAACTTCCTGGCACATTGATTATTTATTTATCTCAAAGCTATGGGTCACTATAACTCCCCTCTCAAGTAACTGCCAATCTGATGTTGAGGAAAAGGGTAACACCATTAACCACGTAAAAAGTAAAACCACCACAGCCAGACTGTCTGGCAAATACTGACCATGACTACTCAGTATAGGGGCATTGAATAACATAATCAGTGTATTTGCACGAGCACTTTGTAACAAGGGAATGTCTGCGATTTACAAAATAAATGTAATCTAGTTTGAGTGCAGCCAGGTGAACATCGTCCGCAACAACTTTGTAATTCAATAAAAGGGGAAACCGAGTTTATAATCATATAAGCTAAATAAGCTAAACCTATAAGCTAAAGTGGGCTATGTATTGACTCTGCAGGTCATTTACACAGCAGTATTTCCATTACATGATGGTGACTCCAACCTGGTTTGTTTGCCTCTCGTCTTTAAACAGCTTACATTAGTCAGCAGCGATCACTTAAGGCAACATTAATGTTTCCATAAAATCTTAACACTCCAGCCTCCTCCTGCATGTTTCCAAGGTGTGCAGATGAAATATCTGGCTCCTTCGAATGAAGAATCAACTAGATGGGCATAGAGAGAGAGAGAGAGAGAGAGAGAGAGAGAGAGAGAGAGAGAGAGAGAGAGAGAGAGATAACTCCACCAAGGCCCAAAAGTCCAATGTACCACGTTTAAATTCACTAGATCAAGATCCACAAATTATGAGAAATCAAGGAAAATGGTGAAAACATTTCTTTTAATGATAATACGTCCAATAATCCTGCTAACTAACAGAGAAACAGATAAACACACAGACCATAACAAACGTCTTGGCTGAGGTAACAATTGGAGCTCATAAAAACTATTTTAAACAATTGGCATGGTTGTAAAATAACATGCAAAAAAGAATGGTTCCCAAACAGGAACCTGACATAGAGCAGAGTGATGCACTTGTCATATCCTCCAAATCCCAAATCTCCACATCTCAGTTTTGACTTAGCAGTTCAGTGCACATCAGATTTTTCTAGTTTTCTTTCAAGGAATTTTTCGTCTTTTAAATGGTGAGGGATCTAAATCAGTTTGAAATGCTTGATAATTCGTACAGTGGTAAACACTTCACCCAGCTTCTAGCAGAGCCACCACGTCACAATTTGCCCCCGTGCCCCCTGCTCTTCACACCACTGAACATCTTCCACACGGCTCAACACAGATCCTATCAACACGGTCCTATCAGCAATCAGGACATAACCCAGAGTTTTGCCATTTCCATCTTTGTCCCTGGGGCTGTGATGATGATTTAGAACAACTAATAGGAGACACAGCACTCATGCATTAAATAGATCATTAAAGTGAATGACGCTGGACATGTTTGCTGGATTTTCCTCGAAAACACAGTCACAGTCACGCTCTCTTCCCTTCAGACCAAAGCTGATGCTTCAGCACAAGATCACACTGTGCATTGCCGAGTACTGTGCAAACATGTCACTCATATAATTAATGTCCCATACACCAAAAAGACACAGGAAGTGCTCTAGAGAGTTGTTATTCTATTTAATGCACAGGCATTCATTTTTCATTTATGGAAAATGACATGAAGGAAGCATCCATGAGTGATGTACCCTCACTAACTTCCCTGTTCATTCATTCATTCAATATCTGAGTTCATAAATCCTAAGTCGGCTTTAATAGGAGGTTTTGTACGGAGCTCATCATCAAATTTTAAATAAATGAACTTTACAAACACTTACGAACAAAAGGGAACAAATTAAACACAGATCTCATATGAAATTCAGTATTCAGTAGATATTATATCATGTTAGTTTTATAGATAGCTGCAGTTTGGTCATCCGTCATAAATGAGTCAAACCTACCTGAGGAGATGCCCAGAGCCTGTGACAACTTCACTTCCATTGCATGAACTTGTGCCTTCAGTTTAAATCCCCCATTAATAATGTCCTGGTCGACAACTTGTACAACTACAGAGGAAGTGCCGCCTCATGAACCTGTCATCCCCACAGCGCACTACCTTTGAGCTGTGAAAGAGCCCGGGTGTTGCAGCCAAGATGGATGGGTGGAGTTTGTCAGGGCTGCACGCTACAACATTACAAACTCCCATCTGATTAACTGTAGAATATTGATTTAACGGGATCGGAGCATCACCACTCACCTCACATGTGGGATTTCTTATTAGTCTATACGAGAATGACAACAAATCATAAGAGATCCACTTTACCAAAGGTAAGTTTGACCTGAATGTGATGGTTTCCACTGCAGTCTGATGTGAGCATGTGGGTTTATCATACTGGTGACAGATTTCTTTATTCTAATTGGAATTCATTTAAAAATGTCTTTTCGTGGTGTAGACTATTTTCCATAGTGAGTGTTCTTCCAGCATATCAGTTCAGTGGACTGTAGTATAGGGTTATTTATAGGACAGCTGATGCACAGAACATTTGTTTAACCAGCTATATTCTGATTCCCCGTGGATTTATTCTGCTGGTCATAAGTGCTATTGCAAGCTTTTGCTTTGTTTTTGTGTGTTTGCTTTGTTTTTGATATATTACAATTCCATATATATATATATATGCAAGCTATATTTCAAGAAGGGACCAAAAATAAAAAATAAACAAAGTTTTGTAAATTACACAAGATAAAGACCCACTGTCAGTGACAGCACAAGCAACAATACCATTGAAAATCACAAAGTGACAAATTATACAAATCATTAACAACCTCATGAAGTTTCAAAGCAACATTTTTTATTTGTATTCATTTTGTAACAGGCAAACATTTTAAGGGATTACAAAAATGTACAACATTGATCATAAACAAAGTCGATGAGGGTTTTGAGACTTTCCATTTTCATTTATGAATATGCATATGCATGAATATGAATCTATAAGTTGTAAGAGGAGAAAATGGACTTGAAATAGAAAGGTTGTAAGGCTGTTGTTTCCGAGGTGGAAAACAAGCACATATCATATTAAAAACTGAATTGAACACAGTTATGTAACATTAAACTGCTGTGGAATAAATAGGGGACAGAGTTTTGTCATGTGCATCTTTAACTTTGGGGGCAATCCACAAAGATAAGTAGGTTTTCTTTTTTACAAAACCGATAAGTGTGAGCCTGGATACAAGCTTTGTAGTCTCCAAAATTACTCTTCTTCATAGTTCCTGAAATTTGTCTATAATTTGTTTTTGGCATGGAAAAATATCCAGCTTGTGGCCCCAGAGGATGAGTGAGGGAATAGGAATGTCAATGAAAAATAAGGGAATACACATATACAAAATGTAATATCTTCCAACCATTAATATAGTCATGTCTCTATTAATTATTATTATTTTTATTATTGGTGTTTTTTATTATTATTATTATTTTTTTTTACATGAAATGTGAATAACATTATGCATATGATCTCAAACCAGAATAATCCTGTTAAACCTCATTACATAGATACACATGTATAAACTGTATGCATAGATTACAATCACACCTTGTTATAATATGATTCAAGAAGATTTATTGTCATTTCAAAACATGAGGTATACATGAGAGGGAATGAAAGAAAAAGAACTGATGTCCCTGTAAACAGCAAAGATGCTTAAAACTAAGCAGAAGCAGCAAATAAGTACAATGAAATAAAAACAATAAAACAATAATATGAATAACCTTATTACTACTACTACTGATCCGGAGGGAAATGTGGGTACTAGAAATACGAAGACTACTACTACTAATAATAACTTGGTGATTATGGTGTTGGTTTTGTCATGGGTCGCAAGGTGGCGCTGTTCGGCAAACTATCAGAAGTATGGTGTCCACACTGAGCTACGTTCAAAACCACCAAACCCAGTCGAACCCTGTGGTTATGAACTAATTCTACCACAGCTAAGCTAATGACACTCACCCTTACACTCACTAACTGTGTGGATTAGCATTAGCCTCTGTTAGCATTAGCCTCTTTGTGTTAAGAAACGCTGACAGTTGTGTAAGTTGCGCGTCTCCGCCACAGATGGTTAACAGTGTTCATGGAGCGGACGCTGTTGAACACACCCTGGCAGAGTTGTCATCCAGCTGAACTCTGACCAGAACACACACGGAGGCAGAAACCACTCGACCCAGGCGCCTGGACCGTCACATCCACCCAATGCCGAGACGATCGCGGTGGGAGAGCGTGTTTGTGAGGGCGGCCTGAGGACCGGGGCTTGTAGAGTAGCGCTGACTAGCTAGGCTGCTAACGCCACCGCGGCTAACGGAGGCTAGGTACCGTTAGCTCGTGGTAGCGTAATGCCAGGCGAGCCTACACCTACCGCAGCTGCTGGGAGTGGAGACCGCTTCTTCTGTCGCCTTTACCGTGAGCCCGGCGGTGCGACACGGGCTCGGCGGGTAGTCCGGTAGCCCGGTAGCCGCGTGAGCTAAAAGCTAAACTCATTCTCATTATATACTCATTTCCCTCTTGTTGCTGCCTGGAATAACCTGCCAGGATGGGGATGTGCTTGCCGTGCTTTGGCGGGGCGGCGGACGACGTCGTTGTCACCCCAGATCCGGTGAGTTACCGTCCTGCTGCTGTTTAGAACCGGCTCCACCACTCCTCATGGTGTTCTTTAATAAAGCTAATGGAGCAGTCAACTGAAGGCCTTACTTGGGCATGTTCAGGAGGCGCTGACTGGGTCTCGCCTGTGTAAACACTGACCCTGGTGAGTCTGCCCCAGTTTAGGCCCAACATGGCCCCCCGACTGTGTCAGCTGAAGTTGTCTGTGTTTTTTTTTTTTTTACCAGGATGCGAGGAGACGACAGTTAGCCGAGGCCGCAGAGAAGAGACAAAAAGAGGTGAGTAGATAAACACTCGTTCACATAGCTCAATAAACAAATGCATTCTAGTGCAACAGCAGTGCATATGAATCCTGCTGCAGCTTCTCATGTGGCTGAATTGTATTCTGTTATCCAGAGAGATTGTTTGCCAACTCTCAGGCTGAACGCCATTGGGAATGCCTCCAAGCATAACACTGTACAATTCAACAGCAAGACACATTCCAGCGTCATGACAACCCCAAATACCTCCAATACAGAGCCACCAAAGACTGAACTAGGGCTGGGCGATATGGCCAAAGATATCATTATAATGTAATGTAATATGACTGACGTTCACATCAGTCGATAATATCAATAATTATCCTGATAAACATGAAATCAGAATGGTGCATACTTCTGCCGAGGCCCAGTGCCCAAATGAAATTACATTTAAATTCACAAGATCTGCATTGTTATTTACACCAAGTGCTCGTGCTCATAAATGTTAGTCCCCTAAACACGTCAGGTAATTTCCTCAAGATCTATGAATTATTTGAGTAAACCAGGAAAATGTTTTTTAAAAGATCCCCTATCTCACAATGTTGTAAAGTTGGGTAAACAATTTGCATCTGCCCCCTGGTATTGATCCACTCCACAATGTAATGGGATCTCTCCTGACCCACATCGCATTCTTCACACCAAGTTTTGTGGTAATCGGTCTCGCAGTTTTTGTGTCGTCCTGCTAACTAACAGACAGACCAGCAATCGAACAGATGAAAACACAACTTCTGAACTCTTCTTTAGGAGCAGAGAATGACAAACACTTGATAAACAGCAAAACATTTTACAAATCTGTGGTGGAACATTTGAACAAATTCTGTATCATACCTCCTCACTGTGCATGTACAACTCACAAGCCTTACGTCCATATGTACTGAACTTTTGTTACATTGCTAGTGATGAAAGTGAAGATAATCATTGTTATTGTTGTGTCACCCAGCCCGAGACTGAACATTGTCTTCACCGAGAAAGGATTTATTGCATGGTTGTTGTTTCAGACTGCATTAGTGTCAGCTATATGTATCTAATCATTAACTGAGTGAAGTAACCTATTGTTAAACACATACATGCACCACCTTTGAGGTAGATACACGTGACAGTGTGGTGAGTCATTTTTTATTGTACAGAAAAGCCTCTTTCAAACCCGTAAGAGCCATGTCAAAGTTGTAACGAGGTAAGTAGACATGGATCAGAATAAATCCCCCTCTTGTCCAGGTGAATCCTTTAACTGCCACATCCTCCTGCTCTAACTCACTCCTTTCCTCCACGAATTGGCCTCCTTACAATTCACACTGTGAACTACTACAGATTCAAATCCCAAGCCCTAATTCACCGTCACATTAGCAGTACTGCGCTATTGAAAACGGCTTTAGCTGTAGTGCCTTATTTGGCACTTGAATGCCTCTCCCCTTGCTAGTTGTGATTGAATTTGCCTTGTGCTTTCTGAAAAGCTTGTGATAATACAATGTATGAAAAAATGCTTTGACACCACATGCATGTATTTGAGACTGCCTGTATACGACCCTAACAACACAAACAAGAAGCCAACAAGTTTGTACCGCAGCTATCTCCTTTTCGACTTCTGTCACTGTCCGCTCTGTTTTTCAGACAGCATACCGTGGTGTTAAAAACCCAGAAGCGGTCGAGAGGAAAAGGAAAAAGCAGGAAGAAAGTGAGAACCAGGCGATGACAACGAATGCGTCTGGTGGCGGCGGTTTGAAGGTTTGTTTTGTGTTCATCCTCGAGCTGTGTGACTTTTAAAACAACAGTGTCATCAGTGCCGCTCCTATGGGGCATCGAAGAACAGATGTTTTATTTGATGTCAACTGCGTGCATGCGTGCGTGTGTCAGAAAGCTCAACGTCTCAATGACCAGACTGTAATCTCCACCTTTGTTTCCCCTTGTAGTGGCAGGTAGGATGAACACCCTGATGGCAGAATCTGAAGTCTTGACTCTGAAGTCCAAAACAACGTGGAGCATCGCTGCAAGATGACTTGAAAGATGTCCGAACTGCTGTCCATTCGTCAACTTTTTGGTTCTGTTATTTGCCCATTTGATGGTGTCACGAGACAAACAGCTGCCGCTGCTTGATGCAAAACGATCTGAAGTGAAGAGATAACATCAGGACAGCCCCCTTGATGCCAAGTTACACAAACCAGTGTGGACCTTTGGACAAATCAAGGATGATACACAGTAATAGCAAAAGCAGGCTATTTTATATTAGATAACACGAAACAATATAACTCTAGAGTCAAGTTGTGTCTCTGGGAACACATTGAAACAAGCTGTCTTCAACACTCTTATAACATGAGCTTCATCGCCGCACCTTTTCCTTTTTATTTTCACAGTCGAGGATCAGTATTCACCGTTGATCTGTTCATGGCCAAATTGCTTTTTCTGTCCCGTTATGCAAAGGACTCATTTCACAAGTTGGACACAGTTTATGTTTGCATAGCAATTTAACTGTGCTTATTGTAGTTTTATTGTACAATGATGACTCATTTCACCTTGTTCAGGCTCTATGTGTCGGTAACACAAAGGCTAGTGCAAACAGGGCTGTAACTTGACTGAACTTGTTATTCTCTTTGCTCGGAGTGTTTCCGTGACCGATGCACATCTCACAATGAAGTCCCCTGGTGCAGAAGGCAATGCGAGTTATGTCTTTGACACTTTACGAAGAATATATGTTCGACAACCTCTGCAGCATCATATAGTTGCTACATTTGTGATGAAGGAAGTGAGCACTGAAAAATGGCCTTTGTTAATGCCCTCTTTTAATGGAGCCTAATTTCAACGGAACCTTTTTGGTTTTCTCTGCACAATTCCAGTTGAATTATTGAATGCAAAACTCTTGACGTGTCGCCTGCTTGATTTGAATGAGATATCAATTGTGTTTATATATTGCCACGTGACAAACAGAAGCTTTTGTTGGACATCTATTTGCACACAGTTTGTCAATATTTGGTACACAGCAAATAAGTGGAGAGAGAAACTAGTAACAGAAATATGAAGAAACCGAAGGAAAGAATAAGTGAATTGTGTATGTTGTGATTTTTTTTCTTTTTAAACTATGACTTGCTTTTGACTTGAGTGCATTTCTTACAGCCTTCACTTGATCCTAAATGCTTCCGGTGCTCTCTCCTTTTTGTAGAACAGGAAAGCCAATGGTATTTGCTACAATAAATCACATTTCTGCTACTCTTGTGTAAATTTCATGTGTGGAATTAAAGTTGTTGAGAAAGATGATTCAAGTTCAGATAAGATTTTGATATTGCAATTGAGATTAGGTTGGCTGATCTAGACTTAGATGGATAATTTATGAGTCTTCTGTCCTTTCATGTTGAGTATATAAAACAGGACGCTGAACACTTCAAGTCATAATCATGCGTTTGGTGTTTGTTTTTCTGAGCTGAATTTGTACTGAAGGAAAGATAAAAAGTTGACCCAGTCATGCTTTGAATATCATCAAAAGATACCTTTTACTTTTTAAAGATTCAAGTTTTGAGAGTTTATTCAAATTGTACATCTGAGAACAGAAACTGGTCTTATTTACTGCACAGACACGTCTGTGAGTTACACTGCACAGCCACTGACCTCTCTGACAGTCCCTCATTACTTTTCAAAGAAGAAGTTGCACAAATGAACACATTGAATATGATCAAATCGAGAATTAAGTCTTATCACTGCAAAAATCGAAACCTCGGAAACAGATTCCTCCTCTGATTTCAGCGATTGCACTGCCTCTAGAGGACAATAGCAGAACAAACCAAAGAACTGTAGAGCCTCAAATAAGGTACATGTTATATCATAAAAAAAACACAGTTCTGTTAAACTACATACTGCAACTAGTGCAGGTGATTGTCCATGTTCTCACTATAGAAATTATATAAAACAGGAGCTACTCTAACAATGATTATCTATAATAAAACGACAGTTGTATAAAATTGCATAGAATAGTCATCAAGGATGTAAACAATTGAAGCATTGAGACATTGAGATAGCCTCGTGACATGAGAGGGTAAAAGCTACTACATTTTATAACCCAACATTTGGTTTGAAGGAGAGATGTGACACAAATACTACACAGTGGACTGTCACGTAAATATTTGGTTCATCACATGACTTTGGCCTGGAAGAGTTCCACGGCCAATGCATGTTCAGTTGAGTGTCTAGAACCATTTATATTTTCAATGTACTGTTATGCATTTAGGACATCAATATAAGTCAAAGTCAAAAAGAAAGAAGGAAAAAGAAAAACATGAAAAACAATGCCTTGGTTTTGGAATTCAGTCCAGGTCTCCCAGGAGAACTGGCTTCCTTTCGATTATATATAAAATGCAGACAGGTACCACAGGCCTTATTGACTGCATTCAAATAAGAGCATGTGCACTAAAATCTGCAAAAATCTTACCTACAAAAAGTGATTACTGTATATTGCTTAAAATACGATTAGAGACTGATAAACATCTCTCAACAAAATTTGTACAGCTTCATTTGTACCCAGTTGAAACGATTTAAAAAAACATGGCTTTAATTTTACAGTTAAGTAAAATTAAATAAAACCTCCTTCTATGACTGCAGCCTTTATGTGATCACAAACATCCATGTCTTTTTTTTACACAAAAAACAAAGCATCACTGTTACACAAGTGAGCGTTCCATGGACGTCTATAGCCCCTGAACTTTTATAAAACCAGACATTTGTTAGACATCCATGTCCATTAAAGTGTGGCGGAGACAACAGAGAGAAGTTGTCTTCTGTGCTCTTTTATCAATGGCCCTTTTATCTGTCTCGTGTCTTCACTTTTTGCTGCGGTAGTGTGCTGCCACCACCAGGTAGCTGTCGGGGGTCAGGTCCTTGATGTTGGGGGACTTGCTGCTGACAGGAGACATCTTGCCCTCCACCCGGGAGAATTGGAGCATGCGGCACGGGTCGTGCTTCAGCAGGTAGCTCTCGAAGGTCTCCCAGCCGCCGCCAACACGCACCATCACGTGCTTGTTGTGCAGCATCTGAAAAGAGAAACAGGATTATGGCATCTCCTCTGATGTCGCTGTGTGTCAAAGGAGAGCTTTGAATGTGGCGCTGAGCTCTCCCCTCTGCAGGACTAATGTTATTTCCCTGATTGACACAGTGGGTTGAAGTTGAATGAGGAGTTAAGCACGGCTTTGATGAGGCCTCGGACTGGATGATGTCCCTGGAGGGAAGCGTTCTAAAATCTCCTGCCAGCCTAATGCCTTTTTGAACAGGCTACTGAGGAACACAAGATTGATAAGAAACGTGTCACTGTTTGATTTCTGGAATTACAAATGAAAAAATTACTAAGGTGCTCGGTATAATGTTCACCAGCTAAAATCAGTACATATAGCACTAATCCAAAATACAGCTGAATCTTGAATATCACAATAGTTCCTGATAGTCCAAACAGTAATATATGAGATACTTAAAATGTACATGATATCTCAGCTGAATCACAGTGGTGCAGGGGCAGAGGTACTTGCATGGCTAGAAAATATATCTCATCCCTGTAAAAGCACCAAACCTGAAAACGTTATCCTCTGCTTAACCACAGAATTATAAGCAGAATTTTGTCCATCATTAAATCTGCAACGTTTGCTTCAAGATGATGACACCTGCCGCACCAGGGCACATTCTCAAGGTTGGCTACCATGGCAACGTCAGCCATTATAATAAAGAGAAGAAGAAATGAAAGGCTCTGGTATATTGGACGCTCAGACTTTTGCATTCCCCAGAGGCTGCACACATAAAACATGTCTGCCTCACTGTGGAGCCCTATCGCCCCTTCCTCATTAAGACATCATTACACCTCTACTAACACAAGCTTGTTTACTGAACGCCAGCGTAAGCAGGTCATTATAAAGGTCTCCAAGTCATTATATTTGTCCTTAACAGCACAATCAGGAGGATCATGATTCAGACAAATACCAGACTAAATCATTTGATAAAAAGGGTAAACTACCTTGTGAGTCCGTCACCTCAGTCTGGCCAGATATGAGCCTTCCTGCCCTGCAGCTCCATAACATGCAGCATTTATAAGCCTCTAAAAAGAATCAATCTAGAGGGCAGTGGCGGGGCACTGCTTCCAATCACCAGCGCCAGGCCTTCAGGCTTTGTGACTGTGGTTTTAATGGACCTGTGTAACGGTGCCGAGTGGTTTCTATCACACTGCTTTTGGGACAAGACCCTAACCAGGGCCTTTCCTCTCCTCAGTAACCCAGAGCAGGGACAGGGGCCCGGGGCTGAGCTGCGACAGCACTCCTCCCAAACACTGCGAGGATACTCTCGCCCCTTGTTGGAGCTACAACCACCTCATTTATTCCCGGAGCTGAGAAGGTCAGCCTCTCAGGCTGTACAGATTATTGTGAGGTAGAGTCTCACATGTGCTGCATGCCGCTGTTGTCCTCGCCAGTGACTGGTCTTTGTGTATTCATGCCGGTTCAGTGGAAACAGTTACTGGAGGGTGGGGGTAAAACTATCTGAGGAATTTTAATTAGAGGATCTTCTCAGTGAAGAGTTCACACTCAGAGGGACGGAGGTCTAACTCTCGCTTTCGGCTTGATCAAATGATGTATCTCACATACTGTAACTGTGACGATGATGCACACGTGGTGATACACATGTAACTCTTGTGTAAGTCTGTGACATCTATCGCACGTCTGTCTGTGCTATAGGAATCTGTCCTCTGTTGCTCTCGTCTCTCTTTTTGTTTTCTCGGGAGGGAAGTTAAAGGTTGTGTCTGTGTGTTATATTATGTTTCACATGATCTGGAATTCAGTTCCCAGTAACTGTGTAAACTCATTACCGGAGGGGGTTTTGTAACGATATTTGGAAATGTCTCATTGCACAGATGATATTTTCCTCCTGAAATATGTAGTTGTGATTAAGATATATGATATGAGGACACTCCAGACTTTTGGTTCTGCCTGTGCATATTTCTGATTGTATGAATTGTGTTATAATATTTGATGTCTCTATATAACTTATTTTCTATGTGATTTTATACAAATGAATGAACAAAACGAAGTACACAGATTTATTACCACTTCAGTCTCTCTGCCTATGTGTTAATCAATAATTTCACATGACTCTTGTGTACTTTTACATTGGAACTGCAAGTACATCATATTTTTAATACTTTGTACATACTTTCATTGTGTAATATTCACAAATCATATTACACAGTGGTGTTATAAAATATTCAGCCCAATAAAGAGCATCGTCTCCCCAACACAGTATCGACCCTGGGTCTGTCTCTCTACACAGAATGTATTTAGTTTAAAGTTCATGTCAGGGGGCTGTGTTATGTTTTCTGGTCTGAAATGAGGGTTTAAATCCCTTTAAAGTGGATGTATGACAGCCTGCACTGTGAGCTTCTCACCACTTGTCCTTGGTTGCTCAGCAACACAATGGACAGTAAAGCATGCAATTATTAAAACCCACATGAGTACAAATAATAATGTTATGAATTAGATTCTTATTTTTCTTACAAATATTTTAAAGCAGATTAATTCATCCACACCTTACACTAGTAGAAATTTGATTTGGTTGAGGTTTAACATCAGTAGTTGTAATATAACGTGCTGACAGCAGAGGACATCCAAGAGTAAACTCTGTTTTGCACGCTGGCACATCCTAAACATACCATCAGCATGAATCAATTCACATTCTTTGAGGTGTGAAAACTGGTTGTGGGTTGCCAAGTAACCAGGATCCCAAGGGGGCCGATGCTACATCTCTAATCTGTGTTAGCCGCCATTTACCTCTCTTTCTCTATCCCTCCACTCCAAAGTCGGGTAACGTTTCCTGGGCTGGTAGATTCAGTGTGATTATAAGATGTGATTGCAGCAGCCAGTGTTGGGCAGATTATTACTTGGCAAAAGATATTTCCCAACTTGGTCATCGCATCATATGGAAATGTGTGGCTTCTACTTTCTTTTTATGGCCAGTCGGCCACATTATGTTTGGCTGAAGATGGACATTGTCAGAATACCATTACCAGTAAATGAGACCTCACAGCAAAGACGCGGCTCTCCAGACACAATGGATGATTCATTGCAGAGCCGGCCCCAAGTGTCAACTTACTGCCATATGCTGTGTGAATGGAGAGGAGTTGGCGCTGCAGTGTGAGATCTTATTGTTGTCGGCTCTAAACTGATTTGAAAACTAATAGAATGGATGAAATGAGATTAACAAACATATAAACTCAAACTGAAGATTTCCATAGTCCCTGTGTTGTGCTCTAAAATCTATTTTCAGGATAGATACTGGCACTACTACTACTACTACTACTACTGGTGATCATTTTAGTGCACTTACACTGCATTTGCAGTTGCGCTGTATACATTTGTGACGCAGCACTAAGGTGGTGCATAGTTGGTCTATAACCTAACAAACACAACATTAAGTGCACTGGTGGGAACATTATCCAGAGTCATTTAAAGAGCAGTTCGAATGTGACATAATGTTTAAGTGGAGAATTTAAAGTCCTCCACAGGAGACAGTGGTATTATCAGCAAAAAGTACCTGAAGCTTTAAAAAGAATACTCATTAAGTATGTCAATGTAAAAGAGTTTGCTTGTTCTCCCACTCTTCTGTGGGCCGGTGTGTGGTTTATCTGAGTGCTCCGGCTTCCTCCCACAGTCCAAAGACATGCAGACTGGGGTTCAGTCAATCAGAGACTCTAAACTGACCATGAATATGAGTGTGAATGGTTGTTTGTCTCTGAATGTTTGGCTTGGCTCAAGCTCCCCTTTAAAGGATGAGGGGTATAGTAATACTGGAGCACTGACCAATAATGGAGATTTACATTTTGTTTTGCTGGAGCTTATTTCAACTGTTTCAACTGTCGTAACATATTTTGAATGCTGATAAAAAGAATTGTATGTAAAATATATCTATATCTATATTTATTTCAAGTCATAACTACAGCAGTCAGAAGAAAGAGAGCACAGCACAACTAGCATAAAACTGAGGAACTTAACTGAAGTACAAGTATCTCAAAAAGAGCACATACTCAGTTACTAAATATACTCAGTCACCACTTAAAAATATAGAATCTGAGTACTCTGTGTACTGTGTTTTCCCTATAAATAATGTTCTTGTTGTTCACTGTATTTATTGTTATTTCACTAACACTCCTCCTTTTGTCTCTGATAATTCTTTCAGTACACTTGACACCATTCACAACTGAAACCAGAACATTCATCAGCTTCAGCCTGTAGCAACTCCAAACGCCCAATTTAACATTTCTAATGGGGCTCACGCAATCTGGAATTCAGCTCCCGCTAACTCTGCAAACTCATCACCAGAGGGATTTTATAATAACTGTGTTAGACAATTCCTCACCGCTGAGTTCTAAAACCTTGGATCTGAACTTCAACAGATGAGCACAGTTATTTGTCTTCTGAAATGTGTTGTTATAGTTATAGTGACGAAGATATATGACAAGATGAAACTCCAGACATTTGGCTGTTTGGCTCTCTTTGTCTGCACATGTTTTCTGATTGTAAGAATTCCCTTGTGTGTTTATATATTTGAGATGTCTCTTTATATTTCATTTTTATGTGATTTTGTACAAACTAATGAAGATATATTACCACTTTAGTCTCTCAGACAATAAAATGCTGCTTACAGGTTAATCGATAATGTAACACTTGGACAGGGACCATTTTTCCGAGTGGGCACTTTTACATTCAAACAAGTGCATTGTACAGTTGATACTCTTCCCTGTGTATAATCTTGTTTTTTATTACTTTTGATCTTTTTCCATTGTGGTGTAAGTTTTATGAGATAAATGCCTTTAAATACCAAACCTAATGGTCCATAAACCCAGTCGTTTCCTGGTTCTGAATATATCTAAACCTGAAGTCATATTATAGAGTGATGTTATGAAATACTCACTCGGATAAAGAGCATCTTCTCCCCAACACGGTATCGACCCTGCGACTGTCTTTCTACACAGAATTTATTCGGACACCTGCAGGGGGGGTCATCAGCGATACTTCTTACCTGTAACACACACAAAGACAAACTCGTCACAGATGGTTCCCCTCTGAGATTAAAAACAAAGAAAAACAAGAGGTGACTTACAGCATCATCCAACAGCTTCCCTGTGCTTTTCTTGCTGGACGTCACTTTGGGAGGAGTCGGGGATGGGGAGGGAGAAGGGGAAGGAGAGGAAGCGGGAGATGGAGGGAGGGGCTGAGCTGGAGATGAAGGTGATGGAGGAGGTAGAGGCGCTTCCTCTTCTTGCTCAATCTCTCTCTCCAGTTTTATGAGGCCAGGAGGCTCCACATTGTACCTACACCAAGGAAACAAGAAGCATCCATACATTTGGAATAATACAACATTTTAACCAGGATTGCATTCAGTGGAGCGCATACCTCTGTCAAGGCTCCTTATGAAACCACATTTAAATTCACATGATCTGATTTCAATTTGGATTAACAGTCCCCTCAAATTCAATCAAGTTTCACTAAATCCACACACTCCTAAATATCAGTCCCCTAAACATGCTGATGATCTTTTTAAATCAAGATCGATTCATTATTCTCTGAGAAATCAGGGAAATGTCAAAAAATGCTGCAATGTGAAAGAAAGTGATAAAAAGGAATTCCTGGATTCGCCCCTAATTCGAATCCGCACCAAACTTGAAAGGGTTCTTCCCTGATCCATACCGCAGCTTTCCACCAAGTTTCATGAAATAAACTTGATCTCCTCGGTGTGGGGATAATAATCGAACAAAGTACGAGGGATTCATGGATAAACTGAATTAAATAAAGACAAATACCGTGATGATATCCGCCCCAACTGTAAAAGACAGAGGCACACCTCCCGTGGCTGCCTGTGAAGAACTGCAACAAGAGATAAAGTTTCAGCATTAGGTTTGAATCATTATAAAGACATTGTATGATATCTGTCACAAGGCGATACATGAGAATGAGAGTGTGTGTGATGGAAAAGAAAAAGACATAAGCTCATGAACTTCGTGCATTCAAATGTTCCTCTCCTCTGTAATCCTGTTAATCCCTAATCATATTTGCATCGATCAAATTTGGGATGTACACATAGACTTGAGGTGCATATCTACACGTCACTGATTATTTGACCACACAGTGAAAGTGGACACAGGATGTATGACACATGTGAGACACCACACCATGCATGGTAGCAAACCTGGTGTTGTTACATCTACTGCTGAACTGATAAATCCATCCAGAGAAAGAAAGGGGGGAAGAAAAAGAAAGAGGGATGATGTCAGCTGTTGCTGTTCTCTAGTGTTTTCACAACATTTTATATTAGAATTACACTGTCCCTTGCATTTGCAGGACCAGTGTTGGGAGCTTGCTGGGTGTAATTTGGCCTTCGAAGATGATTTACATAGTTTAAATTGCTAAGAGATGGTCGACCAGGCATTAGTCAGGAATTGAATATTTTAGGTATTTTAGTTGCGGGCAGGGTCACATACTATGCAGGGGATTTTTCAGTCCAGACATAACTGCAAACACATTTCAGCAATTTGAGAAATCCTTGCAATAGAGAGACATAGATAACAAACCCAGAGCATGAATGAGGAAGAGAGCAACAAGGCCCATGAGATGAGGAAAACATTTGCATAGCGCTGGCCTACTTTCCCCACTAACTCACACCCTTCCCTCTGTGTGCGCTCCCTTTGTTTTGCTCCAGACATTTTGTGCATGGCCGCAATTTTCAAGACCCGCTTGTCCTCATCACCAGGTCGAGCTCCCAGCAGACCGCTGTCCTTGTGAGTCAAATTAACAGAAGGAGCCGAGGCGGGGCCTGGAGATGTGAGTCCTCTGAGTCACAACAGGGAGGAGAGGGAAACAGTTCAACCCGTTTGATACTGCACCTGCACAATCCAGGAGAAATCTGAGTCCGATGGCCTGGCAGTGCCACTGACAGCCAAAGACGGACAGTTAAAGTCTTGTTTATGGATGCTGTTTGTCCTACACACTGATTTTCTGGTGTTTTGATGTTTATGGCAGAAAGGAAAGCAGACTCACCTAAATCCTCTGACTCAAACAGACACGTTTCACCAACTCCAACCTCACGACACCAGGCCAGGAAGTTAGCTGTGTTGTCCCGTGCAAAGAAAGAGCCAGAGGGCGCACTCTGCCGGCATGGTATCCTCCGAGAGGGGATACTCTGTGGCAGAGATAAAGGTTAGTAGATTATTAACCCTCAAAAATGAACCTATGGGATGGAGAGTAACCTCCAACTTTATGTTTGACAAAGGTCCTGTACGTTTCCATCATAACACTGATCCACAAACTCTTTATTGACACTGATTTCTTCTCCATCTGCCGAGGCTCTGGTTTCACATCAGGATCAAGGAGCATTTTTCATATAGATCAATATGGGAGATGGCGGTTTAGAAAACCCCCGGCTACTTTACCAGGCCTTCTGTGATTTGGGATCAAATGACAAGCTTATGGGTTTCTGCCCCCACACGGTCTGCTCGCAGAGATTTATGCTCCTTCCTGTGGTTTTATACAGGATATGTGCGTCTGTGCTATGAGAAAGGTGCAATGAGCTCATGCTGGAAATATGAAGGCTTTTCAGGGTATTTTTCTTTTCTTTTCCAGGCTCGTCTTTTGACTTCTTTTTTTTTTTTCTGGGATCCTTTCTGTAGTTGAATTATACTTTGCCTTCCAGGAGAAATAATCTCTAACAATCATAATGACATGTTATCATTTCTGTGGTGCCTCATTGAATTATCTACAACTCTACATGTCTGATAATGGCACAGGAGGTTCTCGAACCTTTGGACGACACCATGTTTAAAAGGACGGGGACAAGGAATAAGAACAAGGAAGAGGAGGAAGATTATAAACCTTATTGATTATCTATACCTCTACAGCTGTACACACTATAAAAATAGTTTTTGGAACATATAGGTAGATTTTATAACCACTAGTGCAGGACCCATTCTAAAACTGCCTGGACTGTTCTCTTTGTTTATGCTGAGGAGCTACTTCAGAATTGTTCCTTGTCATTAGTGAGTTCTCCTCAAAAGGTTCTACAGTATACTATCTTATTTATTGTTTGTGTGCAGGAGGGTTTTATTATAAACAGTATATGTGCAGAGTGAAGTTAGAAAACCTTGTGTTCATCCTACCTGGTTTATCTCCAGTGAAGATTTTATGTCAATATTTGTCATAAAATCAAAATCTTTCATTTTTTGTCGACTATTTCAGAGGTCTGTTAATTTTCAGACCCAAGTTCACAAATTTCCAAACCACAATCTCAGTAATTTAGCTCAACATAAAGCATTGCAGCAACAAAGTGAACATTGTACAGGAAGCCATTCCATGAATGTTGTTGTCCTGATGGAAGTTTCGCACTCGTGACAGCCCTGAACGTCTGTGTCAGTTTGATACAGTGAAATAAAAATAATCAAATCATTCAAATGATCTGGCAGCGATTTAGACCCGCGGTTTGATCCAGCTGCTGACCACTGCTGTAGTTTATCCAAGGACGTAGAAGAAGACATGTTCAACTCGGTCCACAGACTGACACACTGCCAGACCCCCCACTGACGGATACAGAGCTCTGGTCATCTGTTAAATCAATTTTTATCAATATTGAATATTTCCCATGTCTAAATCGCACAAAGTTTTAGACTGCGCTGCCCTGGCCCACTAACAATAGACCTGTCAAGTGTGATAATCAGCCACTAGCTGAAGCAATAGGTTGGGATTGGTGTCATTCTTCTCATCCAACTCTCTGCCTGAAAGTGAAAAAGTGCAATGATGCTTTAAATGTTAACAGTATGGTAATAAATCAACAGCTGATGAGAGGGTTGTATTGAAATTGGCACATGACAGACATATGACAGCTTCATTCATCTGCAGTTGATATTGATTGATGTAAACACGTGGGAAGATGTGTGAGAGACGACATCTACAAAGTGTGATATATTGTTTCTCTCTGCTGCGATCCCTTAGTCCCACTGCACACACCACATCAATTTAGAATGGGACTTGAGCGCACATGGACGTGTTCTTTAAAGTGGTGTAACAGTCGACAACTGCAGCCAGCGAGGGCCGAGGTGAGCTGATAAAGGAACAGCTTTTTGTCTTGAATCATAAACCTTGACATGTCATAAGACGGGTGACAGCATATCAGGCATTACATGCTACAACAAGAACAAAGGGCAATAAATCACACACGCAATAAACATAATAACGTAGCTTTTGTTCGATTTCAAAACCTGAGTTGTGTCTCAGGCCTCCTTCTGCTCTCTATTGGCCTCCGGGATCAATAGGCTCCTCTATTTCAGTAGCTCCTCTGACGTCCCACGGTCATTGACCTCAAGTATTTCCTCACATCTGTGCTGCTGCGCTCACACTGAGATCAGGAGACCCGATGTCATCAGCAGTCATGCCTCTGTGCAAACATCAACAACTCTCATAGAACAGAAAAGAAGGAGTCTTTGGCTGGTTTTCCTCCATTTGAAAAGAAACACAACCTCATCAATCCCACTGAGCATCCCATCATCAGACACCAGCTCAGTGTGTACATGTAACTAACTTACTTTGTTACTCTAGTACATTTATCATGGATCTATACTTCACCCAAGTAGATTTGTTTTCATGTACTTTTCACTTTAACCACTACATATATTGGCAAATATCTGTACTTTCTACTCCATTAAAAACATTGAGTTACATCTTCATATTGTTTTTATGTATTTCACAAAGTAAGAAATAACAAGAGGGGAAACGATCCACTGATCCAATCAGAGCAGGCAGGTAACATTAGACCCCGCCTTCTGCAGCAGACGTCACCACCGAGAAAGTCATAATGATGTAATAGATCATTGCATTAGGGACTAGGCTACACTCAGCAAGTATTTTTACTTCAAATACTTTAGGAATATTTAAAAACAAGTACTAACTTTTACTCAAGAAAAGAGCATTTGGTACTTTTACTTGAGTAGTTTTTTGCCCATTTATTTGTACTTTTACTTAAGTAACATTTTTGACTACTCCATCTACCAACAGCAGATGCTAAAACAATCCAACAAATGTTCATGTTTACAAGATAATGACACATTAACAGAGGTTAAAGCTCAGGTTGGTAATCCTGGAAGAGCTAGAGCAGGCTACACATTGAAAATAAGCAACCAACACATCCCACCAACTCCCCACAACTGTATTTATTGATGGCTATTGGGACGTGAAGAGAATTTCAACAAATAAGATTAAAAGTGTCTCAGAAGCCACTTACCGACCCTACCTTTAAAACATTTTCTCTTTATTTCTTAATTATCATAAAGCAACATTTCACTCTTGAGGCCTGTGAACATTTTTACAAAATTCATGTTTGTCCAAATGCTCTCAGCAGCATGCATCCAAGACTTGAAAATAAATATAAGAACATTTGAACATAATTCCTCCAGGATACTGTCGACCTCAAACTTGTCTCGCAGGAGCCCTGAAACTGATACAATATCATTTGTTTTCTTGAGCACTGACCCAGTAAAACACATTTTCACTGATTGCTCCGGTGAAATGACAGATAACCACTTGCAAAGTTATCCTTTAATCTTCCCAATTCAATAAACCCTCACTCAAGCCTCAAAAGAAATCAACGTTCAACGTGGTTCTGCCAAATCTCACAGGGGATGTGGGGCCCCATCAGTTAATGTGTCCTTGCCAGGCTCACTTTTTTCTTTTTTTGCCCCGCTGAAGGCTGCGGGCCCCCATCCCCCATCCCACCTTTGAGCACTGCTTTATAAAATTGTGGAGGTCTAAGCAAAGTGGGGAATCACGGCTGCTGCTGAGCTGACGAAGCCAACGTAACACAGAGGGTGGAAAACAAATGCAGAAGACCATTTTTAATTATCATCAAGAGGTTATGATCCTGACATTTCTTTGGGACGAGTATACAGGAGCTTTTATTGCTCTTATTAAGGGAAACCTACTGATATAGTCTCATCAATTAAACGTCAGTGCTGCTGCCTTCAAGCTGTCTGGTACCAATACATTTTATACCACAACATGAAAAAGGATTCGAAGTAGGGATTTGAGTTAACAACATTCACAGAAACTGTGTTACTTAGTCTGGATTTCACACATTTATAATAAGAAGGAGATTTCTTGATGATAAAGTGGCAGTCTGATCGAACATTTCAATTCTGTCTGACTGATGTCTCCCTCCTCTGAAACTATTTTCTGTCAAATCATTCAAGTCTCCAAACACTTTCAGCCCAGATTTGTCTTCAACACATCACTTTTCACATTTCACTGTGTCTGTTATCATGCCAGACTACTGTAATCCTCGGGTTTCTCTATACCTTTGTGTTGCCAAGGGCAGGCAGGTCTCCGTTACTTTGCCTGAACTTCTCCTGCAGTGTCCCAGCCAGCTGGCACAACAGGAAGCCATTGTCTAAGCGATCCATAAAGCTCTCGGCGGTGATTTCCAGACCTGACCAGGGAAACACATAAAGAAAGCAGAGCCCAGCACCATGAATTCATCATAAAAGTGCTCATGTGAAAAATATATACTGTATAAGGAAATAAAATCGAATCTCCAGCCTGTTTCCCGATTGAAGCTGAACCTGACTCAATGTTGTTGACTCTCTCAAACCGCTGATTGAGCTTGGCTAACGCTGCTGGGTTCGGGCAGCTCTTCAGAGACCAAGTGTTCAACTTTTATAATAAGATTTGGGGGAATCTAGGGGGGATTTTCTGGGAAAACACCCTGAGGTGGCAGTCATACCTACATATGAAAAGTTAGCGTCTGCTCGTACTTAGTAATGCATCATTATACTGCACAGTTGCACAGATAGATTGGTGATCAACATGTGGTGTCCAGTTGACTGACTTCCAGAGGACCATTCTTCCTTAGTTAGATCACTGTGAAATAGGAGGTGGTGGCAGGGGGGTGTCTGTGGAAAGAAACCGGACCCTTTTTTTTTTTTTTTCATCCCTTTTCTGTTTCTTATAGGAGGAGGGGTCTGGGGGGGTTGACATATAATGAGTTCCAAATGTTGTAAATGAGCCCAGAAAAAAAAAAAAAATAGAGAGATTGAAATCTTGAGAAATACTCAGTGAGCTCTCGTCTTATATGCTCATACTCTCCCTCGCTTTTCTGTTTGAGGGAAATATATTCCAGAGGGCTCTCAGGGAAATATTTAAATTGATATACTCACTCCTATGAATCGCTGAGTCTCTTCAACCCCGCTGCTTAACAACAATGACTCATTGGTATATTCAGGCTTCCACCTCCCACTCAATCAGCAGACTCATCCTTACACCAGGACGCTCCTCCCATCTGAAACTGTAAACCCTCATCTGCATATCAACGCTTCCCGCTCAGAATCACTGAGAATACAGCATGTGGCCTAAACCAACAAACTGGTTGTGTTCACTGCTTCTCCTTTCTGAAGCCTCCACACCCTTCATCCCTCACCACAGCAGACCACAGGTTTCCAGCTCATCTGGTTCCAGTGCAAACACACACTCGACTGCCAGAGATAACAGGGAAGATAATGAAGTTGTGTTAAGTTGTTCGCAAATAGACAGGAGTCCATTTCAGGGACTTAATTGGCTTTGAGTCAGTTTGACAAATGTCCGCTGGAGCGTACACACCGTCTGCAGAATGTCTAATAACTCCCAGTTACGAGGTGAGCAATTTGAAACACAGGCACAAAAAGAAAAGAGAAAAAACTAATAAATGAGGGAGTAGAGTACCACTCCTCATAAAGTCTAAACAGTTTTTGATGAATCTTAAAATAAATCTTCTCTTGGAAAAACAGTGCGAAACCGTTTAATTCTTACATCGTAATAGTCTGCTGGAAGGATTCGAGTGGATACTAGTAGGTCTGTGCTGCTTTAGAGCAATGGTTCTACATACCATTTTTGCCTTAGAGCCTTTTTGTTAAGTCCTTAAAGGGATAGTTCACTGAAAAATTTAAATTCACTCATTATTAGTGTTTGAGTCCACAACACACTTTTGGAGTTTCAGGGGTAAACAGTGTTGCAGCCAAATCCAATACAATTGAAGTAAACGGGACCCCTTCTTCAGACCTAAAACACAAGCCTCCATACTGCTCCTGTGGGTTCATGCAAGTGTCCACAAGGCTTGCGGACACTTGCATGAGACCAGACAAGCAGTATGTAGGCTTGTTATGTTTTTTTCTGTTGTTTCATTACGTCTGAAGACAGGGTCACTTTGGCTGCAACAATGTTTACCCCTGAGACTCCAAAAGAGTTTTCTGGACTTAAACACTTCACCCACCCCTCCACCGGCATAGTGGTGAGTAGATAATGAGTGAATTTTCATTTTTCAGTGAACTATCCCTTTAAATGAAGCAAAAATATTTCTCCCGTCACAGGGTGGCTGCCTTAAAGTTGTGATTTGTCGAAGGGATTTTTCTATTCACCGACATTTTCAATTGAATTTTCTATCAAGTCATTTTAGAAATCTGTCTGTATGTGACTCAGATATCTTGAGAACTGTTTATTTGAACAGTTTCACACTTGGCATGTCTATTGTTAAAAGTCCAAGGAAGTGCGGTGTCAACAACAGGGCGTTCACAACAACGGCAATGGCCACTGAATCTCCAGTTTGGGGTCCTGCAGATTGAGTCAAGCTACACTGAACTTTGAATAAACAGGTGAACAGCTCTTTGTGCAGCAGCGGTGGCAAAGCGTCGGACTCAAGCAGTCAGCTCAATCCATGCAAGTCACTTCTAAAGTTTCAGAAAGAAAACAACAACCAGCATTACCAGAGACCAAGCAAATAGCCCTTTCCAAGAAGGCCGGTTTAGAGCAGGCAATAGTATTGACCTAAAACTTAACCGTCTTCATACCTGCCCAAGAGTTTAACAGGAGTCACCAGATTCAGATCACATGCGCAGACTGTGTCATGCAATTGTTGTGTGACTCCACTTTTGAATAAATGCACTACACAGGCTGATATATTACACAAAAAACAACCTTACACAAATCTTCTGCTGATGCTCCCTCCTCTGCTTATTCTCCACCACTGACTCTGCAGCTTTCAAGAGCTGTTAATGATCCCCATTTTTCAATTAAGGCAAATCCATGGGAGAGCGTGTGAACATGGATTCACACATTCTGGTGCTTTAAAATAGTTTGTAATGAGGTTCAGATTGATTCCAGGTCCTTGCAGAGGTGTTTGCATCAGCAATACCAGTTCAATCACTGTTAAAGATAAGGAAATGTGCAGGATTTTTCATGTCAAGTTATATATAAGATGGGGTTCGGAATAAATTAGCAACAACGCCTGCAAAGTCAAATTCCTTAAAATGTTGCTGCTATGAGAGATATTAATGCAAAAATAATGCCAAATATGAATTAGTAGTATTTGATTTCTTTAACTCTTACTGACTGTGTGTAACTGTAACATGTAACAACAGTTAACATTTCAACAAGCTCTTGGCTAAATAGTAATAATTAGATTATGTCTAGAAAGATGACCCATAAACTACCACATGTTACTGACTCATCCTCAGAAACATATTAACATCTCTTGATCTCTATGTGCTACACTGAGTGTCACTTACCCAGGATATTACTGAGCCACAGGGCCAGGTCCTCCTTCATGGGCAGCAGGCTGGCTTCATGTCGACTGGCCAGCCACTGGTGGTACTGCTGCATGTCCGTGAGGCCGGGGCCGATGGGATGTTTGGGGCTCAGGGAGCTGCACATGGTTCCCTACAGACAGCCTGAGGAAGAAGAGGAAGACACAGAGTCTTAGACAGTGGCACAGTGTAAACCTTCAATTATCACATAATGTAAATGTCAATATTGAACAAGGTACAGTGAATGTCTTTTATTTGTGTACATTTTTATTTTATTGAATTGTTTATCAGTACGTCCCTATATCGTGGCTTTTTTCTCCTCTTTTTTTTCTGTATCTCTAATTAAACTCAGTATCATTGTGATTTAGAGTCACCCATTCAATGATTTCTCAAGTATAGCCAGAAATAAATGTTGTAATGTGTAAGTATCAACTTGCTGTCTAAACATTTAAACACAGAGTGTAGTTGTGTACACATAGATAATGTATATAATTTGTCTAACTTTCCCAGACTACCTCTGGAAGGGAGGTCCTATTTTCATCTGCCTTTGTTTGTGCGTTTCTTAGTCAGCAGGATTATGCAAACATCTACTGCAACCGACCTACGTAGATGGGTGGGGCAGGACGCAAGGAAGAACCCATTACATTTTGGAGAGGATCCGGGAATGTTTTTCTTTTTCCTTCCTTTTATCTCTTCTCATAGGTGCGTTTTCCAGACCCCTGCTCTGGAACTGCAGGGCCTATATGAATAATCTTAATATATATACATAAAGGAAACACTTGTGACTTTTCTGCAGAGATGTAAGCCTCAGCATAGATGTTACTAGGCCAGGGAAAATGATGATGGTTTGATAGAGCATTAGCCTTGGCAGAGGTTTGCGCTCTTCCAGTGTCCTACTCCAAATATATTTCTGGAGTACACATTGTACTTTTAACTTCACTACATTAACTCGACAGCTACACACACTTGTTACTTTGCAGACTCAGATTGTACAAAACCTATAACCTGCTCATAAAATAGGATGCAGTGTTACAAATTAAACTACCAACAGCATAAACAGTAATGCATCTGTAAAAACAATAAACTATTATGATGTACGATGAAAAAGTTGAATCAAACAACACTGACATTACTGCACAATTAGTTAGCATTTAATACTTTGAGGTAATGTAGCTCTGCTTTTTCTGAATTCACACTAGTATTTCTACTCTCTACTATAATTAATGATCTAAATGAATCAACAGTGACAATATTCTTCAATAACAGCTGACATTCAGGCCTTTTATTCTCAACAGCAGCAGAGGAGGATCACATGAATATAAGTGAAGAGAGTTGTGAGTGCATTTGTTCTCTCGGCCAAATCACAGTGTGGCTTACAGTCCAGCTGATGATATGAGTTTTTTTCATGGACCCTGACAGCACAGAGACAAGAGAAAGCTTTGATGGAAGCCATCAGGACTCTCGTTCAACAAACGCTGCACACAAACAAAGAGCTCCTTCAGATTACCCTGCTTCCTATAGGAGACAGACTATCATAAAAGTCTAATTCATTCAACACTGCAGCAGGCCTTAGGTTATGGAGCTGGTGCAGAGACTGATATTAATATTAAGAGCAACATTTAACAGCTACTTACTGCCTGTAAAATGAAGTCATTGAGTAAATGAGACGTTCCTCACAGTCTTTTCCTATATCACGCTACAGCACGCCAAGTGTTGCCCTGTATGAGCTTTAATGTGAAATCCTTTCTCATCTCAGTCCAGTGTCACTCGATTAATCTGAGACCAGGGAGCGACTGAAAAAACAACTGGGCACCAGATGTAAGATCTGAGCAAAGCAGCAACACACATCAACTGCTTGGTAGCAAACAGTAACAGTTTAGAAACGTCAGTGCTGTGATTACTGTGTCTACACACTGATATGTTCAGACTGGTGGTGCAGAGAGGAGTGACAAAGTCAAGGGTTTGCGTCATAAGGACCGAGGACTACTTTTACTCAAGACTTCCATTGGCATGTTTTTAGGGGACTTTATTTTGAAAATATAGAACAAGAAAATAACCTAAAATGGTCAAAATCTGATTTTCTGTATGTGTGGTGCTTTTATAGTTATGATCATATGATATAGTTAAGATCATTCATTCTTTTAGTTCAGAACATCACTGTGGGTTTATGATCCTTAACTTTGTAGGAACACTGCAAAGGTTATTAAAAGTTTAAATCATTAGTTTTGTCGTTTCAATAAGACCCTTTCTTGTTATATAAGTTGCAATGGGATGTAAGTCTGGAGTCCATACAGTCCCTATACTGTCCTGTTTTAGATGACAGATGGATGATATGACTGATGGTGTTATATTCTGCTACAGTCATCCCGTATGTTAGCTATATTTAGTGGTTGAATTGAAACAATGTTATCTGCAACCTGGACACAAGCAGGGACATCTTACACCGCCATGGTAGGCAAATAGCAACATTTGATGCAAATGACAAGAGGAGCTTATTCCAACGAGGAAGCGAAGCTGCCACGAACAATTAGTTCACAGTGAGATGGCTGAAACTTTCCTCTGAATACCGAGGCAGTGTAACACAATGCAAGGAATCTGACCTTTAAGGCAGTGAAACATTTCAAGGTCCCACCGGAGTTGGCTGCTACCAAATCACACCGCGGTGCAACGCTGGACGTCAGGACCTTGATGCCCGACCAAGGTTGTGCTTTTTTCCTGAAGACAAGAGCTCCTGGTTGTGTACAAACACTAATCTCTGGAGCTCAGCAGTCGCACACAGGTGCAACATTCCCATGTCCGCTGTGGTGCAGGCTGACAGACATGTCTCCAAGTACAAGACCCATTCATAAGAGACCCACATTGGTGTTGTGTGTGAATTAAAACAATGGTGTTTGACATGTATCTCGATGGGGTGCATTACAAATTCATCTTGTTTACTAGCCCAATGAAGATGTTGATGTATTTTATCTGTTCTAACTCACCGTTTTTAATACACTGCATATTTTAAAGAGTCACTGTCTAATGAAAAACATGTGTATCCATGTTTTGAATTTTTTTCAGATAAATGACTCCTTTGTGGGTTGGGAAATTTCTTCTACTTCTCAAGCTGAACAATTGTCCCGAAGCAGCTGGAAATGGAACATTTTTCATGATCAAGCATTTGAATTCATTGTTTTAATGTATATTTTACATAAATGTCATGTTATTTTCTGCTCATCTGACTCAAGTATAGGGACTTGAACATTTTTCTTTATGTAAACTTGAATCTATAGTTGGAAAGTATTATTCTCCACCATGAACATCCTGCCGGGATTCCCCCACATTTTTCCCAGGGAAGAGTCTTAAAAGAAACAACCAGCTGTTATTAAACATACTCGGTTCCTATCACCACACTGTATCCTGACCTCTTCAACTTCAGCCCATAAACAGCACCAGCGCTCTGGCTTGTTCTGCTGAACTTGCTGCCTCTTCCACTTCTGTTATTTCCAAAAGTTGACTTAAGAGGATGACATTCAAATCAGGAACAGATAACCCTCCTCGCTCAGGGATATCCATATATAAATATATATAATCTCAGTCAGAGAGGCCTCATGACTTCAGCGAAGCAGTCACAACATGCCACAGTCGGCTGCAGATCCCTCCAGGAAAGGCACACGGGTGGGAATTTTGACTGCTGGATCGCATCAATTAGAAAAACAACAAGAGTGGCTCTGTCCTGCTAACCCTCACAGACCTTCATGCCTTCCTCCTGCACGACAGTAAACTGATCAGGAGCATGATTTGTCCACTTAAACAAGAAAACGTATTATCATACTGTGTGTGTTGTGAGTGAGTGTTGCGTTCAGGTAACAGCAGCTGAACAACGTCTCTTTCAGAAAACATAAAATATTCTCGACAAAAAAGCCTACAACACAAGGCTTGTTCATATATACACAATCTCATGCCACACATTCCAATAACCCTGCAATTTCTGTCATAAATACTCAACTGGGATACTGATTTAATTTAGATTTCATAATTTCATAACGTAAAAACATTGCCTCAAGCCACAAATTAAATATTCCTGTGTTGTAGACATTCAGTCTTTTAAGAACACAGAGGTATTGAGACTTACTTAGATAACTTGGTTTTGGACTGCGTTGTATCTGCCCCCTAAAACACTCATACACACATTTCCATTTACCACTGCAATACGATTTTTCAAAGCTGTCTCCTCTTTTTACAACTGCCACAACATGAAAACAACCACAACAGACATGTCAGCATTCTGGAAATAGGATCAAGGGCTGGATGTCTGATGAGTTATGACGGAGATCCAGCCATGCAGGCACACACTAATTAAAAACCAATGAAATGACAGAGCTGCAACTGAAGAGAAGACCCCAGAGTGTGGATAGTTCTACAGATACCTTGCATTCATTTTAAGAGATGGGGGGGGTAAACAATTACAATTTTTCAAGTTTATTGCAAGAAGTAAAAACATTGAGCCCCAACAGAAGATGACATTATTCAGAAGAAATCTTTTTAAAAAATGTTTTAGTACAAGTTGCACCCAGAGCACTAATCCAGAACATGCATATAAGTCTGGTATTCATTTGTCAGTATAAGAAAGCAGCCAAGTAGTCTCGTGAGTCGACAAAATGCTTCATATGTATGTGTGTGTGTGTGTGTTTGTGTTTGTGTTTGTGTTTGTGTTTCTGAGTGTGTGTGCTCACCCTGAGGGTTCAGCTCGCTGGTGTGCACCTTCCTGTCTCTCACTCTCTCTCTCCCCTTCTCTCTCTCTTTCTCTCTCTCTGGTCCTCTGAGCTGCAGGATCCTTGTGTTCATGCTCCTCGCTGCGGTGCATCGACCCACAGGTTACTCTCCAAAACACTGAGCCACTGTGGACCGGGGAGGTCTCTCTCTAACCGCGCGCGTGCACGAGGGTCTGACTGCGCACACACACACACATGCACACGCATACACACGTAGATGTATATGTGTACACGCTGCTGATGGCAGGGAGGTTTTCTCCAGCACTGCCTCCCTCCTGTCGTCTCCTTTCGACACTTCTGGATTGAAATCAGCAGATCAGCTCGAGAAACTCAAGTCACATTGATTTCATTGATTTATTCCTTGTTTTTAAATGTGCGCACATGTACTCTGACCCCACTGCATAGATCTGACCTGTGTTAAATCTTGTACATTTGTATTGACTGTGATTAATGGGTTTGAATCACACCGTCGTGTAGTTATATATTAATTAGTGGGAAACATTCTCTGATTAAAAAGTTATATTCTCTAATTTAAGTTCTTATGCTTCGTTTGGTTTATTGCAGGTGGATATATTACATAATACAAATAAGATACAGTCTATGATAATAAGTTAGATACTTTCTTTAATATATATTTGATACATTCTATAATATAAGTTAGATAATTATATGATACAAATTAGATACATTTTATGATAATAACTTGGAAACGTTCTATAATGAGTTAGATACATTCTATTATATAGGTTAGATACATTCTATAATAATAAGTTAGACACATTCTATTATATGTGAGATACATTCTATAAGGCTAAGTTAGACATATTCTATTATCTAAGTTAGATCTATAATAAGTTAGGTACCATCTGTAATATAAGTTAGATACATGTCTACAATTGTATTTCTAATTCAATGCAGATGACTTAAAACCAAAAAGAAACATAAACAGTTAGTTTAGTTTCATACTCCTGTACTCATTAGCTTTTATTTTGAAGGAGTCAGTTGAGCCAAGCTTTGCACCTACGACGCATGCGCAGTGGCGGAAGTGACTCAAATCAGCAGCGGGGGCGAAAAGGAGAAAAGTGAGTTTACTGCAAGAATCATGACGTTGTTCATTCTGTTCATTCTCATCTAGTGATATTTATAAATGGGTCGTATCCACGCTGCGTGTGACGACAGCTGTTCACCGACACGTGTTCAACGTTAGCTACAGTTTGTTAGCTAAGTTAGTTATGTTAGCTTCTCGGCGGCACTGGACAGGTTCTATGTATCTGTGTCTGTCCTCCAACGTGTCTGTCCTCCACAGCGTCCCGTGCCTGTCCGGGGGCTGAGCCGTGAAGGCGGAGAGCGCCACATGGAGTCGGCTCTGAGGAACCTGTCGAGCTCGGTGGAGCTGCTGGCGGTGGCGGCGCACAGCGGAGCGGTGGAACAGTGGGATGACCACAGCCTGTCCACAGCGTTTGACTGGGCCCGGTACTGCGAACACCTCTTCTCCAGGTTTCACAACAACCCCGCGGTCAGAGGAGTCGTGGAGGAGCAGCTCCAGCTCACGAATGGACGTCTGAGAGCTGCGTTCCCCGGATACACCGAGGTGTCCTTCTCCGACCTGTCCCGGTGCCAGCACCACCTGCTCATCGGGCTGCTCAACAACCCCAAGCTGCCCATCTCCATCATGAAGCTGCTCTTTGACAGTGACGCTCCTGCAGGCAGCGTGCACAGTGGCTGTGTGGATGTGTCCGGCCTCTGCAGCCGCATCATTCAGTGCAAGTCTGCGTGTAAAGTCCTGAGTCCTCTCACTCCCCCCTCAGCTGTGGGTGCTGATGCTGAGGTGCAGGGGGGGCTGCTGATGGAGAGGCTGGCTGCTCTGATCAGACATGGCAGAGCAGAGCACTTTTTAGACTCTGTCCTCCGGGGGTGTGAAGGAGCAGCAGCAGAACACCTCTGTCTGGTCATCGCTGCAGCTCTGCTGACGACGACAAACTCAGAAACTGCCTCACAGGACGTTCTCCTGGACTGGCTACTGAAAAAACAACCCAGCACGCTGCAGCGCACGTGTTCTGCTCTGCCCACCGCACTTCTTATGGACCTGGTCAAAGAACACCTGAAATTTAGAGACGCATACTGTGATGTGCTAAAAAAGTGGGCCTCTGATATGGAGTTCAGCATAAGTGGTGGGGAATGGGTCCAGAGCAGAACAAACCCCCCAGTGTCCTTTCAGAAACTGACCGAGCACTTTCAGGCCTTGTTTGAGACGTGTCCCTCTCTGGGGGACGATGTAAAGAAAGAGTTAAATGCTTTGAAGATTTCTGATGGAGACTTTGATGTCAGAGGTCTGAGTGTGTGGGGAGACCTGCTGTCAGAGTTACACAAGTGACTGTCAGATGTGGGGGTTTAAGAGCTGTAAAAGATGCTCAAATACAGTTAAATGTAAACGTCTATTTATATCCTGATGCTTGGTATTAAACTCAGTGTGCTTAAAAAAAAAAAAGCCCTGATTATTGAACGCTGTCATCAAAGGATCCGCATTCTTCTTTACTTCAAGTCTTTATTTTATATTTTTATTTTACCTTTGGTAAAGTTCTTGTGTTTAAACATTTAACACTTCAATGTTGGTTAAGTTCGTTAAATAAAGAAAATTGTTTTGTGGAAAAACTTGTTTATGGTCTCAGTTTTTTTTTTTTTTTTTTAAGTATAATTCTGTGAACAGTATTGAAGCTCAGGTGTCATCAGTATTCTTGTTGAAACCATACAATTGGTACCAATCCCTGTGTTGAACAGTTTTGGTATTTTTATACTGTTCAATTAAACTATTCATGACACTTTTTTTTAATTGTGAAATATAATTATACACAAACATACACAGAATCATAAGCACAACATATAGGATGCATTTACATGATGGAAAAAAATAGCAGAAACAAAAAAATCCTCACATTTGCTAATCTTTGTAGCTCTGAAAGCACTTTGCATCGATTCTCCTATACTGTGAAATTTAAGCCATGAGCCTTGTGATAGTCAAAGTAACTTATTTTGAGTCAATACAATCGGACATTTGTTCAGTAGTGTCGGACAGATGGTAGCATCACGTGCTGCTTGTAATCAGCAGCGGCAGCACGTGACCTGACTGAATTTTAGTGAGAGCACTTGTCAGGCAGTGAGTTGGCACTTGTTAAATTGCTCTCTGGAGATTCAAGGCTACATCATAAATCCCACCTTACTGTCCAGTAATTGAATGATTATAGATGTGTTTGTGGTTTTCACACTGTACAGACTGAAAACTGTGGCGATCTATGGCGAGAGGCTATCAAAATGTCAATAAGAAAGCAAAGACACTGTGTATTCCATTTTACCATTTCCTGTCCACACCTAAAATCATTTTCAGCCTCTCACACCATCTGTTACAATCGTCTTTCACCTCTCGATCTGGATGTGCAAAATGTTGATTGCATTAATGCCAGTCATGTGACTCGACTGCCAATGCACACATCTCAGCCTGTGGCCCGCGCTTCGGAGCTCCACTGTGGCGAGGGATCAATTAGTCAAATCAGGCGTCTTCAATCACACCCTCCACAATAGCCGGTGTGTGTGTGTGTGTGTGTGACGTAACTCTGGCAGACAGCGGATTAGAGCCCCAGCCGCCGCCCCTGCGTAGGGAAACACCAACACGGCCACAGCTCATTTAACACACCATGAAAGCAATTCACGTAGAGACAGACAAGGGTCACTGAGCAGGGGGCAGCCTGTACACAACCAATTTATTTCCAACCAATGAAGAACATATGCAGCAAGCTGGATGGAAACCAACTGTGATTAAAGGGATCTCACCTGCTCCTGTGTCATAAATCCATGCAAATTCATTTCTTTCACATTCTCATCATGTTTTATCAGATTTGATTGGAGAATTCAAGAAGGTGAGAAGAAAGTGATAGCGTTTTTTTTTTTTTATTTGAACTTATATTTTTATTCAACAAACTAATGAGGACCCGTGTTACCAAGCAGCACATTGTCATTTAGTCTTTGACAGATTTCTTTCTTTTAGATTTTGTGTTTATCACCTTTTCTTCACAGCCTCACACATGGCAGAGCGGGTGATGTGATGCAGCCATGTGATGATTCAGACGTCTGCCTCCAAATGAGAGGCAACAAAAACAAGAGCAACAACGTGATGTAGTGCTACACCCGTATTTACTGAACACACGTTTCAGAAATTATACATTTTATTCGATAAATACCTACCTCTTGTGTGACAGCTAATAATAAAGTAAAACCCATTGTCAGTGCTGCCCTCTGCTCTTAACCTCCAGGTTAAATTACAGGGTTGTGTTGTTGTGTCCCTTCAAACAGCAGGAGGTTGACACACCCTCTTAATATCTAGAAAACCAGCCAATTCAACCGTGTGACACTGTCTACACTAAATTAGAGGCTGCGTTACAAAACTTTGACATGTTCGTGTCAAACAGTGTATTTAGTATTTGTACGAATCCATTGTGAGGCATTATGTCCTTGTAGAAATACAAAATACTGTTTTAGCTCCTCTCACATCTCCCTGACTTGTTTTCATTCTTTCCAGTGTAATAATGTAACAAACCACAGTGAGATGTGCTGAGGGCGACTGCTGTTCTGCGGCGTCTACAAGCTCCTGAAGGATAGCGTTCATTAAAACTCAGATCCAGCCCCCATCTGGTGGTGTGAAAAGGGAGTCCTCAGAGGGGTGGGGGTGGAGGAGCAGCGAGGGGAAGGGAGGTGGGGGTGAGGGGGGAGCAGAGCCCTCCCTCGGCACGTGCCTATAAGCCGATCCAGCCCGGCCCTCGTCTGGCCTCGGTGACGGATCACAGACGCAGGAGGGCCCCTCTGCACACCTGTGTCCCCACGCTGAGGATGCGGCAGCAGCATCCACCCTCATCAGACATGCACTCAGGGCCGGGCAGTGACATTTAATTTGGTTTGTTGCAGTGAGGCTGGAAGGAAAAGATGGCTGTAATGTGAGATTTCTTTTGTCTGTACAGAGCAAGTGTGGGAGAAGCTTTAGAAAAAAAGATTATCCATTGCCTGACATCCCATAATGCCAGACACTTAGCACACTGAGGTGCTGTGGCTGCAGAAACATTGCTGCATTTGGCGCATGAGACATCGATTAAACTAATAGGAATAAAATAAAGTAGAGCTGGAATGATAAGTGAGGATTAATAATTACTGAGGCTGTAATTTGGTAAGAAAAATAAACAAATAACTCTTAAAAGCTTTTAAATGTGAACTCTTCTTTATGTAACATTAATTGAATATCTCAAAGTTTTTAACAAAACAACACTTGATGACTTAACTGTGGATTCTAGGAAACTGTTATGAGCATTTTCTGGTTTGATCCAGACCAAAGGATTTATTGATTAATTGAATTCAATAATTGATAAAAATAATCGATCTCTGTATGCATCTTTAAAAGACAATGTTTTATGTAATCAATTTACCCTCATGTGGAAAACAAGACATGCAGGAGATTATCTTCTTATCCTGTCATCATTTCATCCAGATATCGAGAGTATCATCATGTAAAATCTTATCAGCCTCTCATCCTTTGTCTGTGTGTGAAAGCAGAAGAGCATGTAGTAGGAGGGTATAAAGCTGTCAACGTTATGTTATACGGGGGGGAGGGGAACTGGATGGACCCGTGATAGATTGCCTCAAATGAAACTGTGGGAGATGCAGTTCTGTGGTGGGAAAAAACAATCGGATGTGGAATTCTCCTTCCTCTGATCACGGGAGATGCAATGCTCCCTGCAGAGTTGGCAGCAATGGAAATACATCAGCCTCTTTACTGTCGCTGATATTATATTTGTATTATTATATATATATATATATATATATATATATATATTATATCTGATGTTGTTCAAAATGTTTCAGGAAAAGTGTACGGATAACACTAATTATCGCAAAGTGTTTTACATTCGGAAATCACAGAAGAAGCTCATAGCAAAAACATGAGATTTGAAAAGTAATACTCCGAAATCCGTTTGGAGACCCATTCACCTTTTTCTAAAATATTTGCTTCAGTGTGTTGCAGTGGGTGGAGACCAGAGACACATAACATGTTATTCCATGTGAGACAAGTTGATTTGGGGGAGGCCAGCTCTTCATTAATAAAGCAATTAGCATGGGAGGAGAGGGAGGTGTGTGTAAATGCACTTGCCCCGAGGTAGTGTGGTGCCATGCCACTAAAGAGTAATTACTTCAGTGCTGCTTTGAAATGTTTGCCTCATGAATAGATCTTTTAGCGTGTGATGGAGTTGATTTCTAGATTGTAAATTAAAGGGTATCCGGGGTGTGGCGTGGCGGAGAGATTGCTGTGAGCGTTCTGGGTCGAGAAAGGGGGGGGTGGGGGGGGGTGGAGTGAAAAGAAGGGATCAGGAGGGATAATTGCATGCAGGCGGAGTCCCAGGGGAGGAGTGCAACCCTGTCATCAAACACTCATTCTGGCTGGGCCTCATCCCATTACAGTCCCCCAGGAGCCAAACTGCACCTGCCCCACACACTGACGACTACTCAGTCTCCTTTCACTTCACCCTCAACGATTACACGGCCAGGAAAACAGTTACGATAGTATCACGATGACTAAGACTTTCAAAAACACAAGGGGTGGAGGTTAACTTGCAGGTGAATGCTGGGAGATTTCCCACTTACTGTACGTATGGGAAGGGTGGGTCGATGCCAGGTTTTGTCCAATTACCGTGCACCCTGATAGGACAGGCCGTCACCCGGTGCAACGCCCGTGACCACTGCGGCTGGTTGGGCATGAGGAAACATGTTCCACGTGGCTGGTGACACAATTGTGTTTGCTGTCAAATTAACATGTCCACCACGCCGAGGAGAAGGCAGCAGCATGAGTGTTAATGGCTTCTCCTCCGATTATCTGCCCGGCTGAGGAGGGGAAGATTTATTGTAATTGCTGCCACGGCTGCTGCTACTGGAAGCGTTTCAGACATGGAGCTGCTTCCTGTGATCGAAGCATCAGTCAACACAAGACTCAATGCTGCCACTGCGCTGTCCATCACGTGTTAACACCTTAACCACCCCCCGCCGATCCTCATACCTGTCGATCATTTCCTCCCAGGTGAGAAGTATGGAGGCCCTGGGAGACCAACATGCTGCGGCTGAAGGAAACACATTCAAATACAGAAATTCTGCAGTTGCAAATACAACACAGACAAAAGTAAAAAGTAACACAGACAAAACACAGACAAAACTCAGAGAGCAGGGGAGAAATCCGAGAGCAGAGTTTGTGCACATGTAGGGCATATTTGAGTGTGAGTGCAGGGTTTTAAGTGAAAGCATAACACTGCTCTCACACTGAAAGACCATGCTCTTGAATAAAGCTAGGGAAAATAGTCTTGAAACTGTTTGCAGTCCACCTACCGATGAGGACAATTTCGGGATTTGCACGTGTTTCCTCGAACTGCAGTGATTTGAGCTCTCAGGGCCACCATACTTATTGAGCGAATCACAGGCTTCATTTGCAAGAGGCTGCAGAGGTTTTTTTTTCCTGCACATCGCCACCCTGTTGAGTCAGAGCGGGGCTGAAAGCCTTCAGAGGGGTGTTTGATTTATCCAGAGTCTTAAGCAACATCGAGCCTTTCTTCCTGCTCCAGGGAGAGACTCAGAGTGATGCATGTGAATGGATGGACGCCATCTTTTCCTGAATTATTAATTACCTCACTGATGGGCTGCACTTTGTCGGCCTCCACTGAGCAGCGCGTTGAATACAGTGATTTGTATAGTATACACAGACATTTGGAGATTGCTCTATAATGCAATGAGCATATAAGATCGTGTGCAAACCAGGGCTACAATTAACCATTAGTATCAGTGTCACAGGTTCTTATTTCACAGAGCTTGTCATCAGGAAACGTTCACATCTACTCTTTTTGTGTTTCTTTCCATAATAGTTTATTAAATCAGAGGATTCATTTGAATTTCTAACCCTCATGCAGTCATTTAAAGCTAAATAATGTGACCATTTGAATTTCTTACAAATGATTGCTGACTTAAATTCTATTATTATTATTATTATAAGTTACTTAAGGTATTTGATTAAAATGCAAATGAACTGTGTCATCAGTCTAATAAGTTTTGATTTCTCATATGTATAAACTAACAATCCCAGTGTTAGCTACAAAGGCAACAGGACAATTCGACCTGTTCTCGTCTCCAACATTAATTCTTGATTCAAACTTTCATTAGAAGTGTGTTATAATCTAAAACTCCAATGTGCTCTGGAATTAAACAGTATTGATTTGCCACGTGATTGGATTTAATGCGGCAAATTGGTCAATAAGTGTTGCACATAGCACGGTCGACCACAGCTGGGAAAAAGAGAGGAGGTCACACTGGGGAAAACTGTGTTGCAAGTATAATACAGCTGCTTTTCTTCTTTCCTGTACAATTCGGAGAGATGTGAGATGCTGCTAAAAGATTCAAAGGTTCTTCATATTTTTTTTTTGCACCTTCACGACACCTCAGCAGCAGATTTTACCCGACACATTGAATCCAGGACTCTTTAGAAAGACAGACAATGATCCGATGGTCTGTAAGGCTGTAAGCTCCAGTAACAGCGTTAACACTTTGTATACCTCTCTCCTTCAACCAATTACCAAGCTACAGTGTCCAATACTCCCCAATGGACTCCAGAGACCAACACCATTGATTTACTAATGAGAAACATTGGGAAAATATAGGAGATGCAGGACACTGATTGGAGAAGGTGGGTAACTGGTTAGTCTGGCTCCGCTCTCCGAGGAGCTCTAACCTTCAAATAGCTAAATAAAACATGTCCTCCTGTACTACAGTATATAACACACCAGCACACAAGGTGAAACAATGTTTTTTTGGTTTTTTTATAAAATGATATGAGTATTTTTCATAACACTTTTTGACATCAACATACCTCTTCATTAAACACAATATTAGAAGCCATAAATCACATTTATCTGTTTTACATAAACTCCAGGCACAAAGCCGTAATAGCATCTTTTGGTCATCTTAAAACAATCTTCAATATTCATATATTTTTTTAAACATCCTTGCAGAATCCGTACAGCAAACGAAGTAAGAGAAGTGTTCAAAGAGCAAATAAAGTCGGGTGGAAGAGCCATCTATTAATTCATTATTTCATGAGGTCCACTCAAACGTGACAATATCAAATTTCGATGTCGATAAAAGTACTTTTGGTGACGAGAAACACAAGAGATCACGAAACCTGGTTGTTTGTATACAGTACTGCATTCCTCGCCGTCGAAACGCAACAGCACGTCCCGAGCGCCATGAGCACTAAAGCCGGACTCTCCAGACACCAGTAATTTGTTAAAACACACACCTTATTGTTGATCATCACATGACTCCAAAACAATCACAGTTAGATACAGCAAGCCAGTGTTACGTTACAAAACAGGATGTGATGGGTGGCGGCTGGTACACAGAATTTATTGCAGTGCACACCAAACATCAAGAAACAAGGCCTTCCGCGCAATCACCGTCAAAACCTTTTTTTTTTTTTTTTGATTTGTCTCACATCACAGCCAGAACCTGATAATGAAAGTTCATTTGATCATTATTATTATTAGTTATTAATGGCAGAAGACACTTTATCTAAGAACAATGCAGTACAGGCGGAATGAGGACTACCAATGGCCGTGTGGCGGCTGCATCTGAAACATTGATCTGAGCAAATTCATGCAACAAACACACTAAAACTCTACGGTTCAACTTCACTCACTCTATTTTTGTCGTGTAGTATATTATAGGCTTTGCTCGAGTAGACCTTTTTTTGCAAGCAGACATCTCCCTGAAAAGGTACTGTCCATGAAAAATATGGCCTTTTTATATTCATGTTAACACAGATCAACGACCCAAAATCCACAATAGTCTCACAGAAACAGTATACAGGTATATACAGTACATAAAACACGTTTGAGAAACAGAATAGAATCTTGTTTTTAGAATACTTATTGTTTCAGTGCAATCAGAGTGGTATGTCAGAGAGAGACCCTACATGATGGTCGACTGCAGCGTCATGTTGTTCAAGTAGATTGATGAGGTTAGGGCGTCTAAGACGTACAACATGGGCCTGCAGTTTTCTTTTCAACCCCTAAGCTCTACTGTGGGTACAACATGAGAATCTAATGAGGATTGTTCTGCATTGCAATTAACTATTTCTTTACATTGGCTTCTTGAAACTAGAAGTAACTGTCTTACTTGAATACATGGAATGGATTTAAATCTCTAATATAATGCTTAATTGTGCAATCTGCGGCAGGCGAGTCTGGTTCTGCACGCAGACTCACCACAGCTGTCTGGTTTTAAGAGTAGCCACGCTCGGCGTATATCTTTCCCGCCGGTTCCTGCACATACTCCTCCGTCTTATCCCAGTCCTGCACCCAACCTCCGTTGAGCTGCGAAGTGGCCCCGTAGGTTTTTGCCGGGCCACCCATCGCGCCGTAACTCTGCGTGATGTCACCTGTCTCCTCCGCTAGCTCATCCTCTTCGATGAAGCCGCACTTCTCGTCGCTGGTTTCCTCGGGGTCGGCCCATGGCTGTTTCTCCCCAGATGCAAAGAGCCCATAGAACACCACGCCCCCATAGTGCACCATGGCAGCGATGAGGAAGACATATTGCCACTCTTCCCGGGTCTGGGAAAAAGAAAAGAGTTGTAGCCCAGTTGAGTCACTTCTTAAAAAAGGCTGCTACCTGTTTTCTCAATCAGCATATATAGGATATGTATTGTTTTTGTCTCTTTTCCTCTTCTCGTTATTTGTATGGACAGAGATGATGAGACGATGGAGAAATATCCGAATCAAAGTAAGTTGTGAGGCTGATTATTTCTGTCAATCAAATCTAACCAAACCAAACCACAACCACAACATCTTCTTTTAGTGTTAATATTGATACTTGACTAGTACAAAATGTCTGTCTGTCTGTCTGTCCTCTTCAGCAATTTGTCTACAAAGTAAAAGCACAGCGTTTGTTTTGTTGCAATCGAGCCGAATTACAGTTTTTATTTTGAAAAGCTGTGACGTGGGTCGGAAGGTTGTGTCGGTAGCCGAACAGATCGACATGTGATGTATTAAAAAAAATGACATAGGGTAAATCTTATCTTATATACAAACCACACAGATTAACAGTAATAAAGCAAATTCTGTTTCTTTTTATAAAAAAACATCTCAAACAGACATGTTTAGACGAGGCACTGCACTAACACTTAAAATTCAAACCATACTTTCAGGGGCTATATAAACAGCTCACCTTGTTCTTTGTCATTGCCCCCACTATTAGAGGGCAAACCATCCCAGACAGCGTTCCCACACCGTTGGATATACCCATGAGGATGCTGGCATAGCGTGGGGCGATGTCTAAATGGTTGACATTGAAACCTACAGAGCAAAAACAGCAAATATTTTGAGTCGTGTATTTGAACAGGGACGGGATAGGATTTGAGACATAACACACAGTTGTAAGACTCACCTGATATTGCAAAACCACTAAAACCCACGGCCAGAACTAAGAAGGAGATGGCCATCCCCTTACTGTGAGAGTAACCAACCACTAATAAGAGAGTGGCCTCCATCCCGAAGCCTGAAAACAACAGAACAAAGAGTCGACTGATGCACTGATGACAAATATATAATGATAATAAAGACCTAATGGTTAAAGCCTCACCTCCACAGTTCATGATTTTTCGGACCATGGTGGTGGACATGATGTTGTGGGTCCGCAGATAGTCGGCTAACTGGCCACCTAAGGGCACGATGATGGTCATGACCAGGTGGGGTAGAGCCGACACGATTCCAACCTGAGGATCCGTGAGAAACATCCAGTGATCTCGCAGCCCCAGAACAAATCTTTGTCTGCGCTTCAAACTCTGACTCCACCATCACATCAGAGCAATAATTCATGTGCAGCAATCACGGCGTGTCTACAGGCTCATCGTGAGGCTGAACCACAGCTGCCAAACCCGCTTGATTCATGCTCCACACACTCACAGGAGGGCAAAGATTATGTATTATTTCAGATTCTGCCATTAGGAAGATACATTCATTCAACACAGAGGAAAATTCACCAAACCAAGCATCTCTTTACAAAACTGACCCAAATTCCTACAAAGATCAATTAGTGTAATCGCACTGTTTTTTTGTTGTCGAATATTTATAGCATAGGACAGTCAACATAATTCCTTTCATTTCACTAAAACTGTTTTTTAAAAGTCAAGACAAAACATTTGACAGAGCACACTGAGTCATTTAATTTGAGATGTGATTGTTCATTAAACTGCAGTATCAAGTGCTTTGTGAATTCTGCTCTGTTCACTGAGGATCAGGGTCACAACTCAGGAGAATAAAGATCCAGAGTTTAAGTGACACACTCTTATCTAAAGGCTTTTATTTGTGAGTTATTTCATCGATGTTAGAACATCACTCACACTCCACCCACATTCTTCTGCTCCTACTAACGAACTGTAACACAGTGGATTTGTGGGAACACTGTAGAACACGATACACACCACAACTAACCCAATCTAACTCTGAGCTAAGAATCTTAAAAAGAACTTTTCCAGGACTACTACCAGGTATTATGAGGGATTTATTTACCTTGCTGATTTCAAAACCAAACACCTCTTCAAAGTATGCAGGCTGGCTGATGAGGAGCAGATAGAACGTCCAGCTCCTGCAGAAGTTGGCCACGATGATTGCATAGACGGGCATGGAGGTGAAAAACTTCCTCCAGGGGGTCTTATATTTCTATCAAAAGAAACAAATCATCAGTGGAATGTACACTAATCAATGTGGAGTGATAAATCAATGGATACAGGTTGAGGACTCACTTCCATTGCGCCCATCAGCTGGGCACTTTCCCCGATGCTCTCCTCGATGTAACTCCGCTCCTCGGCGGTGATGGTCGGGTGCTCCGCTGGACTCTCATAGGACACCAAGACCCAGAACATGTACCAAATAATCCCAAAGGTTCCTGAAGAGATCAAGAGAGAAAAGAATCAAGCTGGGTTTCCTCTACACGATTAAAAGTTCCCTGTCTCCATCTAACCGCAAAACTATTGTCCAGTCGACCTTCATGTCAGTCTTTGTCTATGGAGATATTCTATACTGTCATGCAGCCCCATCAACTCTCCACCATTTAAACCCAGTATATCACAGAGCATTACGCTTCATCACAAATGACAAGCTCCGTACAAATCTTTGTTCTCTGTGTCACTCGGCTGAATGGACTTCATTACACACAAGAAGAGACAGTCATCTCATGTTGTTCATCTACAAAGCTCTGCTGTTAAAACTTTCAAATGACCTAAGCTCTCTTCTGTCATTTGAAACCAGTACATGCAGCAAACAATCCAGTAACTACTTAGCCTTTGAATGTTGAACTACAGTCCTTTGTTCCCCTTGGTGATTTTAAATTTGACTATGTGATGTTATTTATGAATCTTGTTACTGTTTTTATTGATTTTATTGATTTTGTATTGCGTTGTTTTGTTGTTGCTTGTGTTTGATTGTTTGTTGCTTATTGTGAAAGTATCCTATTCTCAGGCCGCTCTTGGAAAAGAGATATCGATCTCTGTGTGACTGCCTGGTTAAATAAAGATTGAATAAAAATAAAAAACATCAGTCACACATAAATGTTACTTTAAATTATAGTGGCTGGAAAGCAATAGTCTGCCCAGTGGAGATTGGCTGCAGAGGTTGTATTGCAACATCCACCATCAGGTTGTTTAAAGATCTAGGTATCCATGGACAAGCCCTGCACCAGGCCATAACTGAAACATCAGGGACGGCTGAGCGCTGCAGTGGCTCTGGATCAGGAGGAAAGACCCCAACTGGGCCCCAAGAGGTCAGGGCCACACACCCAGGTCTGATCAACCTGTGGTGGGCCTGCCTTATCAAAAGGTGTCATGTGATTTAAAGGCCAACAAACACATACTGACACTAAGGTAAACAACTGATGATTCGTCTTAAACATCTGCTGGTGATCCCTGATATCTGCTGGTGGATGGCAACTTCACATCAAACTACAGCAGAAGACCTTCAAACATACAAGGGATATTCACCACATTGTCCTGTGTTCTCAAATATCCCAAGTTTTCAAACACACATTGTAAACGTTATGTGATCTTTTATAAGGTGTTAAAATTCTATGAATTCACAAGGGAGACACTCACCGTACACGTAGAAGACAGAGGACCATCCCGTGTACTGGACCATGATCCCAGCCAGAGGCATTGCTATGACCGCACCAGCATAAGATCCTGAACAACACAAAATATGATTACCAAGCAGAATTTGATCCTGGCGGCTTGCTCACAGAGAAGTGTGGTGTAGTCTCAGTGTGTGGACAGGACACATTTACACACATTTTAGGGGAAATATTTTGTCGTCCGAAACCATCAGTGCATTGGAGAAGTAATGCGATGATAAAATCTTTATGATACTATTGAGCCGATGGCACATTTGAACAGGAGTATGATTATGTGCGTGTAGGTTTTGTACCACAGAAGGAAATGGTTGCCAGACGACTTCTTTCCAGAGGTGGAGCCCACTTGCTCCAGATCCCGTGGCATGCTGGGTAAGTGACTCCCTGCACGGTGACAGATTGACATGACAGTCACACACTGATCTGAACAACACACACAATGTGCTGATAATTGTCCTTCAGCTACTTGATTCTCTAAATCGATCAATACAATTCATATCTACTTTTCCACGTCCACTCAATAGAATTGACATGATGTGTAGATATTCTGCCTGATTGACGCGGTCTGTCCTCATTTGCCGACAACACACAAGACAAATTGTAGTTAATAACAGACGATCTGATATGCATCGCAGCTGACCTTTCTAATAGAGACTAATGGCTGAGGTGTGAGTCAGAGCAAATTCAAGCTGACTACCTGCTTCACGGAAGAAGAAGGAAAAAACTGAGCTGCTCCCATTAAATCTTCATTACACACTAAGTGGCATACAATCAACTATTGATAGACACAAATTGCTGAGGCTTGCAGTGAAATGCTAATGTTTAATTTGCAGTAATAAGTCGACGGTTGCTGAGCACAGGCCACTCTGGCTCTCTCTCTCGCGCCCTCTCTCGCGCCCTCTCTCGCTCTCTCTCACTCTCTCTCTCGACGGTCATGAGCTGCTATTGAAAAGCGAATATACGCAGCCTAACAAAATAACAAAAGGACGACCTTCGGTCTGAAAACAGCATCTCTCTCTGAAACCATGTTTTTTCTCCTGAGCTGTGGGATCCGCCTGTATCAAGTGCTTTTTATCCCTTTTGTGATTCTATGTGAACGTGGAGCGGTTTCGTCCTGGCAAACAACAATATCGCTGCTACTCAGGGTTCCACTGTATGTTCACTGCTGTTTGCTGTTTGTGGACTAATCTGACAATTGTATACAGTATAATGGAGTGTCTTCATAATGGGCTCTAATTTCCAGTGCAGATGCAAATAGAAAACTAGGGAGTTCAGCATGAGACAGATGATTTCTGCAAAATCATGGTTAAGTATTGAATTTAATTCCATTAGGGGTCGGGTTCAGTTGTCGGCTTCATAATGAGGCATCATTTTTTTCTTTTTGAAAAGGTCAAAATCTGATGTGCAATGTGCAAAGTGTGTGGCTGTACCTCCACCAACCCTTGTAATATCCTCACAAAGATGACCAAGCCATAGTGCCGGCGAGCGGCGGAGGGGATGAACATGTTCAGGATGGACGTCAGCACGATGGCAGCCCCGAAAACCCTGGACAGACAGTGCATCATGAGCCATTGTAGAAAATATTATGCAAACAAGATCAGCGTCTAATCCAGCAAGAAAAACATAAATTTAAAATTCCTCATAGAGGTTTAAAACACTCGTTAAATATGAAATAGCCAAAAGAACATTATATTGTGTTTCCTCATCAGTGTTTTTTTACTAAGAAACACTGATGAGGAAGATAAATCAGTGCTAATTGGATGCCACACACACACACACACACACCACACCACTCACCACACACCACACACCACACCACACACCAGGCAGTTCTTCAGTTTCCAGGGGAGTGAGGACAGGAGGTGTTTGCAGCAGAAGGCGTCAGTGAGCTCAGCTGATTTGGCATGATGAAGCTCCTCTTCTTGCATCTTATTTAGGCTCCATTTCCCTCATGGAAAATTGCTTTTACAGTCTTATAAATTTAATGCACGAGGACTTACAACGTGACCTTGTCCTATTTTATCTCTTGTGCATCCATATTATAGAATACAATATACATGGTTATATTAACAAGCGGATTTGTTGGTTTTCTTCCACAAAATGTTGTTCTCATTTGTAATTTTTCTGTTCCTTTATTCTGTTGTGGCTGAAAAATTGGCTGTCAGTGAACTAATGTGCTATAGATGTGGTGAAGTCATAACTCCAATCATTAGAACAGGGTTTTGGCTGGTGTGGTTGCCCTGCTGCCTGTGAACATAAAGGATTAGACACGGGGGTCCCGTGGGAGCTCATTAACATGAGGAGGCACGCCCAGCGGGCCTCAGCCAAATCCCCACTTTATCTGCTGTAAGGTCAGACTCCTTTTCTCCAGGCCCGACGTCCCCCCCCCCCCCCCCCAATCTACATTATAGATCACAACAGGAACATGTATATACATATATAAGATGAGGGGAGGGGCCAGATATTTATAAACCTCTTCTCCTCACACTCACTCACACACTGTTTGGTTACAGCTCGATCGAGTGATTTTTTTTTTTTTACCTGTTTGCGGCCAATCTAGAGGAGATGTACCCTCCTGGAATCTGAGTGACGATGTAGCCCCAGAAGAAGGAGCCATGGATCATCCCCACCGTCTCTGGGCCCCAGTTGAATTTTGCTTTCTTTCAGACAGAAAAATACAACAACAAAAATTTGTTTTAATTAGGTGTAAAATAGATATTAGAATATATATAAATACATATTTAAAGAAAGTGTTTTTTAAAATGTTTGACTGTTTTTGAATTGAATGAATTATTTTTGTAACACCTGACATCTATTGCACTTTCCAATTAAACTGAATTCTATTCTATTTGTATAGAGCCCAATCATCACATACGTTTTGGTCGAGACCTTAAAATATTATACAGAAACCCAACAGCTCCCACATTGAGCAAACACTTGGCGACTGTGGAGAGAGAAAAAACTCCCTCATTAACTGGAAGAAACCTCTGACAGAACCAGACTCAATGTGGGGCGGCCATCTGCCTCGACCGGTCGGGGAAGAGAGGAGAGGTGGGTGGAAAAGAGGGGAGAGGGGAGAGAGAGAGAGAGAGAGAGAGAGAGAGAGATGCCAGGAAGAGTTGTGTAACCGCTATATGTAAGCTCTGTCATACTAGCAGCACCAGGTAATAATATCGGGATCTTTCACTTGCATTTACCTAAAAGTTGTTTTGGTAGGTTTGAGGGAAGAGGATGTCTCAAAGTGTTCTGAGGCAAATTGTGATTTGTGAATATGGGCTTTACAATTGTTTGGGGATATTGATCAAATTCTACATCTAAAAGAATAAAATGGTAGATTTTCCGGGAAATTATGAATGGAAATAAAACATCCTACACAACCTACTTTGTCCATCATGTAAAATACATAATTAAAAAAAAAACACAGATATGCTCAGCTCAGTTTTTCCAAGTGGGTTTAGACATTAAAACCAATCGAGCAGTGTATTGGCTCAACTCCTATATGTGTGTGTGTGTGGTGTGGTTTTTTGGGGAGGGGGCACCTCTTTGATGATGATCTCGCCGTTCTGGTGGATGGTGCTGTTGTTGACCATGCTGACGATGGCCACACCCAGGTTACACCGGATGCCGAAGGAGATGCAGAAGCCGAGGCCGCTCAGCATGGCGATGATGTACCTGCGCGGCAGCCCGAAACACGTGCAGTCGCACAGGGGCGTCTTCCGCTCCTGGTCCTCCCGGGGTCTCCCATCCTCCGTCAGCTCGATGGCCTCACCTGTCTGCTGCCGCTTCTCCAGCCTCCTGCACCACAACACCACCACATGCTCCATATTTTTAATACGACGCTAAATTTACGCACAGTCGAGAAGGGGATTCATGGGAATTAAAGATCCAGGCAGGTTGAGGTGCTTTTAAAGAGCTGCCAGTGGGATTTATTGCATATATAGATTTATTATCTTTCTGTAAAAACAGCAGAAAATAAACCTCCTGTATTTATCATGTATTTATTCACGTCCTTAAGGCTATATCCAGCTTCTGCTCCAGAGAAAAGTAGCTCCCATCTTCCCATTGTGGCCTCAGCAATGTCTCCCTATATGTTTAAATGGCACAGGCCCGTACAGGCTGCACCGTTTTATTTAAAATCAAAGAGGGTTTTTTTTCCTTTCATTTTCTGTTTTAACTCTCCACTCTTTCTGCAAAACAAAAGGCAGCCAGGCAACGGAAGAGAAAATGACCTTCATACCGCATTGCAGCAACATCAGCACCATCGCTGCATGTTTGGAGGATTTTTTTAATTTATTTTTCGCTCGTATTTTGTAATATTTTGTTAATTCGTCCATCGGCGTTTTTTGCTTTGGAATTTTATCGCAGGATTCTGAGGTTGAAATTAAAATGTATACATATGATTTAAAACGCGAAGGCCTCATCCTGTGTAACATCAGGCCTTGTTATACAGCTTAAATTTGTCGGTCACGTTTCTGTGTTACAGTGGAGGAATCACGTTCAAATGGAGCCGGAGCGAAAACGAAAGCTTAAAAGAATAACTACGTGTGCAAATCATCATCTAAAATTAATGCATCTTCAAAATGATTCTTATATTCACATTTTCTGATTTATATTCAACCGCTGGCCATTTTATTTGCAAATCCAATAAGGATAAAAAGAAATTCAATGTATTCATCAGGGGAAAACATTTTCCCTTACACCCAGCTTCTCCTACTATCATTTAAAAAAAATGAACATCTGTTTCCTTTATTTCACCATGGGTTCCTTGTGGCACTGTAAAGAATGTAAGAAGGTATTTGATAGGAAGTCAATCGATCTTGGATTAATACAGGTGGATACACAAGGTAATAGATATCCTCCGACCTTGTGTCACGACTCGTTCTGTTGCATTAATTATTAAAAAACACCCACAGCCGCTGGTGGAGGGGGATCATCCTCCTGGGAAATATCTGATGCTTAAATATTCGGGCCACACCACTGCTGCTTTCACAATCCCACACCCCTGATTCATCTCATAAACATCACATTTAAATTATAATTCAGGAATAAAGAGCTTTTAACACACGTTTTATGTGCGTGTCCTAACATCTGGATGTGTTCTGTTTGAATTCCTCACCACAAATTGGATCGGGTGATTTAAAGACATGCAAAAATCCTAATTTCTTCTTCTTACCTGTGCAGCTTCCCCAGGGCCTTCCCTGCGATTTGTTTGAGCCCCTCTTTCGAGGTGGGCACAGCTCGCTCCTTGTCTGGCTCCATATCCAAAATCTAAATTATCAAGATTTTTCTACAACACTACAACAAATGGGAATGCAGCATAAAAGAGCATATTGTTGAGATATATATAATCCAAATAGCACGCTTCTTTCTTTTAAACGCAAAACGTCTCGAGGTCCTGAAGAAGACGAGGCAGAAAATGGAGAAAGAGGAGAATCGCGTTCAGTCTGCTTCCACAGTCACTAAACAGCAGTCAAATAAGTCCGCTTGTGCCTTGCGCAGTGTTAATCCATGCAGTGCCATCGTAAGATCCGGCCAGCAGTCAGAAAACACACCAAACTGGAGGTTAAAAATAATCAAAGTGAGATATTCTGGTAAGATTCTTGCACAAGCTGGAGAAGGTGGAGGTGAGCGGAGCTGCGGTGAAGATCTGAGGTGAGGCAGCAGTCGGAGCTTCAGCACCGCGGACAGCGCACAGCTCCTCCACCTGTCAGCGGCTCCGCGCACAGCCCCTCCTCCATCCGCTCACACAGCCCCCCTCCTCTAATTCAATCACACTGCAAGAGGCTGAAAACCTTCACAGATTATTATCGTGTAATGTTCTACTGTTCAATTTCCGTCCCAATGACATTTTAAAGGTAAAGGTGATCATGATCGGTAACCATTGTCAGAAACTGGAACAACCAAATCAACCGAAAATCTCTTGAAATGTGACGTTGGAAAGAAATGATTTACAAACTATATTATAATGAGCACATGCCCTCAATGGTTGGTGCCCTGCTGGCAATAAGGACAATGGGGTCAGCACACGTTGGCCTGAGGGTGGCACACCAGGAAAATGAATGAGGTCACTCAAGTTGACAGGGTTACCTCTTTCTCGCATGAATGTGCTTCCCAAATTTCATATATTTATTTATAGACAGTAAAATAAATGTCATATATGTGGATACCCATATATCTGTGATGGGCCAATATCAGCAGGTAATAACTGGGTTCCAGCCCCTCACGCACTTCAGGCCCACCACCCATCAATGCGAAAAAAGTTAGACCTGAAGGCCCACGGGTACAATGCATGGCTCAGGTCGAGCAAAAATATTTCACCAAGCTTGAAATATGTCTGAGCGGTTTTCCACACAGCTTGGTATTAAAGTGTAAGTGCACCAACAATCATGCGGGTCCTTAGATGCAACATGCAACAATTTATGCAAACTGGACTTCAACCTGAATGATAGTGAAGAAGCAGCATTTCTTTCAAATTTGTGTAAAAAGCGCCATCTAGTGGCAAATGCATCCATTTTTGTAGTGGCACCATGTCAAAACGAAATGCTCAAGTTGGTGACAGTCAGATATAACACCGCTTCCTTAAGAAACGTCTTCATCTGACTTCATAAAGCCTTCCTAGCACAAAGCTGTCACAGATTTCTTGTCACAAGAGTGATGTTACATGAATAACCAACACACTATGTATGTTGCTTTTAGAGTGTATGGACAAAATTAACTATTAATGCTTATAGTCCCAATCAGACTGGGGTTGTGGTGCCCGTCAGCCTCTTGTGGACACAATGAGTAAGAGAACATAAAAAAAGCTAAATAACTGATCCTGGCAAAATAAATGATTAAATATATCCCATTCAGAATGTGATTGACATATGGACAAGTGACTTTGAACTTGACCTGTGTTTGATTATTCCTTCCACCCCTGTGTATTTAGTCTTTTTGCTCTCCTGTCTTCTATGTCTCTTTTTCTCTTACAACTCAAGCAGGTAAACATCCCTCAAATCTTCTAAATAAGCTCAAGAGTGCTGGTTTATTTACGTTATAGCAACATTACTTTATATCTAAGCTGAAAGATAGTTCAGCAGCAACTGACTGTACTGCTATGTATGGCAGCACCAGCTGGATTGGCACAAACAACATTTGAGACTGAACAGAGTTGCAACTTTTTAATTGATAAATACTTGCATGACAATGACAATTAATTTGAAAGAGGTGTAATGATTGGTAGAACTATATGGGAGTAATCTTTACATCCCATATCCATTAATGTGATGATGATTATTTTGCTACACTAGTGTGAAGCTTCGCCTCCTGCGAGCAGATTTTCCAGGAGGTGTAGTGCAGTCTGTGTGGCCACAGCCACACTTGTCCACATGTGTGTATGTGTAGGGAACCACGTCTCCATTCAGGCAGTGCAAGTCCACAGTGCGTCTGCTGGCCTGTGTCTCCTTACAGCAGGAGCAGGACTGCTGCAGAGCAGCTGCTGCCGCAGAGTACCTGAGGGAACAAGAGGCAGGATGAGTAAATAAACTACAAATCTGCATAAACTGCATCTAAACATTTTTCACTTAGCTATGTGCGTCTGTGACTTTCCACAAGATTCATGACCTATCCACGACCTCACACTTACTTGGTGAAAGTATTGCAGGATCCTTCACAGTACGGCATGTCTATCCTCTCAGAAGACTGACAGCCGTTTTGCAAAATCAGGATTTTCATGGGTACTAACTTGCAGGCTCTCTCCCTCTCCACACCTTTTTAGAAAAGACACACAATTAGCATGTTCTTATACAAACACATTCTACCTAAGTGAAGAAACTGTCCAACTTACATATTTTACAACAACCATTGGCTGCAGTCTGAATTGTATCCTAAGGAGGAAAATAAACAGCATCAACATCATTTGTTTTAGTTTAGGTCCTCGCAGACACACAGTCGATCCGGATTCTTTAGACAAAAGTGAAACTTACAGGTTGGCAGTTGCTCTGCTGGAAAGGTGGACACACGATGTGTGAGCTGGTCGTTAGTAAAGTGTCACCGCTCTTAATGCAGGTGTAATGCTCACACATGTTCTCAGGTGGTGACCAGGTTTCTCCCGGCTGGAGAGCAGTGTGATGGATGGACACACACACACACACACACATTGAAACACTGAGGTACTTCAGGATATTACACTTCCAACACTCATGAATCACAGTCCATCACTTACCATCAACAGTTCCTTGGTACCGTTCAGACTGAATTCACAGTGTGTCTGTACACACTTTCCACAACATTGTTCTGGATCATTTTCCACATATTCATATCCCTGAGAGAAAGAGGAGAGTTAAGTTTCCAAGTTCAAAGTGTTCACTAACTCTGAGAGATGCTCTGACGAAGAACAAGCAGCGTTTTCATGTATATGACAATAATCATTTATGTTTCTCTTACCATGTCACAATTTTCTTGACATTGCTGAAACTCACAGGTTATTTGGAAAAGTCCAGTATGGGGGTCCACTGCATTACTACAGGTACAGTCTTGACAAATCTGAACAGGAACTGTAGAACCAGGCTTGCAAACAAAAAGGAAATGGGTTTTTGGCCAGCCAGAATTCAAAGTGCAGTGGAATTCGTGAGAACAAAAGTGATATTTTAACAAATTATTGGACAAATCATTCTCTTATTTCCATTTCTTGTTTACCTGGTACTCAGCCCCTCTGTGGACACAAACTCTTTTAGGCTCTAGAAAAGAATAAGACAACAAACATTATGTAAAAATGTCCGTGTGGTCATTTTTTTTATATAAATACAAACTGAATTAATGAGCTCACCACATGTATGTTCTAAACAGCATTTCCCCTCAGGGACACTGACGACTGGTATATATCCAACTTTACACTTCATGCTGTTAACTGGGCAAGTGCTGCTTTGACATTCTGCGGAGATGGTAAATGATGATAGTAAATGATAAAGAGACATCCAGAAGAATAATGCTACTTTAGAACGTGGAAGAAAAATGTGCACTGATGCTGATTGTCTTACGGCAAACAGTGGAATAACAACAGCTGTCTGACGGATTCGTTTGGTTGACAAGGATGAACCCTGGACCAGTGCAGCTTTCTGCAGGTGTCTCTGGGCAAACCTTGGGCTTACAGGTCACAGTCTTAGTGGACTCCTCGCAGATGCAGGTTTGGCATTTGTACTCAAACGTCTCATCGAACTGAAAGAACACACCACAGCAGTTTTTTAAATTCTGTCTTCCAAGGAAACAATACAGGTTTGGATTTAAGCTGAGCTTGAACAGAAGACCTGGCTCACCTCACGAGGAATGCCCTCGGGATCAAGACACCCTGTTGGAAAATGAACAATCCTGTAGGACTTCATGATTGAAACAACATATCCAGCTCATTATTAAGACTTTGAAGAGAATCACCACACTTACCACACTTATCAACACACACGCCAGACTCTTTGTTGAAGAGTTTCATTCCATCTGGACAAAAGCAGCCCTCGGTAGTGTAGTTCAGCATTACTTCATCAGGACTGTAATATTTGATGATGACGACAGAAAGGTTAGGTTACATCATTTCTTTCAGATCAATAAAACAGAGTCGATTACTTCTACTGTTGTCAATAAAAAATATTGATTACCATATCCCATTAGGCTCTTACTCTCTGTCATCTTCACAGTGACCCATAAAAAGACTACAAACCTTTGTTGTTAAAACTTACTTGTCTTCGCAGGTGGGCTGTTCTACAGGACCACATGGTTTGTAAACTGTGTTTGATGGGCACTCACTTGCTGTTGGTGAAGAAAATAAATCAATTGGTTCTTTTTAAAGTATTGTAGTGTAGTGTTTAGTGTGTTTTGATTGCAACAAATCTAATTTGATTCTCGTGATTCCCCAACACTATAAAATAATGACATACCACACAGTGTAGTGTGGTTCCTCCAGTTTAGGCAAACCCCAGCCTGGGCACAGGCAGCAGCATAAGTCTGCAAACTTGTGCACTCCACTACTGGGTTTGAAACATGACAGCTGTCAAAAACACAACCTCTGTAGAAATTGTCAGTGGAAACAACTGGATGGCACTCTGCAAAGATGCTGTGAAAGTAAAACCAACAAAAACACACATCAAAACTCTACTGAATATTGATGACAATATGTCAAAGTTCAGGAATGTTTATGAACTACAGTGTATTACAGAATGCCTACCTGCTTTTAAGAAGGTCGCACATGCTATCCGGCTTGCATGGAATTAAGTCTGGTGGAGGTGAAGGTACTTTGGTGGGCAGCACAGATGGTAACTCACAGCTGGGTTGGTAAATGTGTGTTGCAAGCCAAAAGTCAGCCATCACTGCACAACTTTCAACCAGCTGGCCTCCAGGCAACATGCAGTCATTGGCCTGGTTGTTGTCACACGTTCCTGACAAGTGAGTAACAAAAAAAGGTAAAACAACAATCTGACCAAATACTAATGATTTTCTTTTATGACAACAGGAGAGTGAGAAGCTCTTACCACAATGGCCCTGAGTGTTTTGGCCAAAGTTTTGAAATGGAAGGGTAATGCTAAAGCCAGTTATTCCAAATGTAATGACCACTTTTAAACGGGGGATCTCCAGAACCATGTTAATGCCAGAACTTAAGATCTTAACGCCGTGATGTGAATAAGGTAGTTTCAGACGTACTCCATTTTTCAGAGCCTAGAGAGAAAATAAATATATTATATGATATGACAAAACATCAACACTGTAATTTCATTGACAATGGATAGATTTTCAGAACGTGGTATAAAACTGCCCTATTGCCATATATTGTATTACCTCCAACTGTGCTGCTCCCATAAGATTGTGATTTATAAGTGTGACCACTTGCGAATTATATGATATAATCAAAGATCGCGGACAAGAAACATCTTCAGTTGGATCACAAAAGACGTTGTCAATATAAATTTTCAGGTTATGCTTTGGTGAAATCTCTTCCATCAAAACGTAAGTGCAGTTTCCTTGGTAACTGTAGAACAATCCATCAAATGTAATGTAATGAGGATCTCCCCAGCCTTCACATACACCTAATGACAAACAAGAAAAACTTCAAAATTAAAAACGTATTTACAAGAGAAAAGAAGTATGTGATATATCCTTAAACAACTGAATTGCTTACAGTCGCAAGCATACTGTTGGCAGCAGTAGTACTCGTCATACACAAGAACTGGTTTCTTTCCGTTGGTGCAAGTGATGGGCTTGATGGGTGGACATTCATATGGAACAATTACAATTGTATTGTTCTCAATGCATTTGGCCATGGTGCAGTTGCAGAGATAGAATGTCTCATTTTGCTAAGGTAGAGAGAGAGAGAGAGAGAGAGAAAGAGAGAGAGAGAGAGAGAGAGAGAGAGAGAGAGAGAGAGAGAGAGAGAGAGAGAGAGAGAACCGGGTAAAATCAGTGATATTTTTAAATGTTGTGCCAAAAATGCAAGAAAGCCTGCTTTCTTAATCATTGTTTCTTCTAAATGTACTTCAAATACACAAAACCATTTTGATAACATTATTCACTGTATATATATATATAGATAAATTAAGAAGGTTCTTACTGTTACATTCCAATCAGGACAGGTAGGTACAGGAGGTTTTGTTGTAGGTGTAGGTGTAGGCACAGTCGTGGTGCACATTTCTGTCTGGTTGCGAATCTCGCAAATAGCAGAACAAATCATTGTGAGACAAATACCTGATCCAAGGGGTTTCCTGTCAAATATTACCTGCCCTAATAGTGAAAACAAAGGTGAATAATAGTTAAACATGTAACATAATGACTTAAAATTTGCAACATAGATGTAATTGTAAAATGTAAATGTCTTTTACTTACCTGGCTTGTACTGCTTGCCATTAACTATGCAGACGCACACTGTGGTGGCGCTTACAGTTGTACTTGGTGTCTGTGTACTCTCTGATGTTATAGTTGTATGTTCACTAACAAGGGGGCCAGTTGGTGCTGTTGGTTCTGGTACTGTAGGACCTGTGACTTCTGATTGAAAAGCAGTTGTGCTAACAGTTGTAGTAGGTGGTTTGGTTTTTGTGGTTGTGGACTTTGTGGTTGCGGTTGGCTCTGCAGTTGTAGTAGGAGGTTTGGATGTTGTGGTTGTGGACTTTGTGGTTGCGGTTGTCTCTGCAGTTGTAGTAGTTGGTTTGGTTGTTGTGGTTGTGGACTTTGTGGTTGCGGTTGGCTCTGCAGTTGTAGTAGGAGGTTTGGTTGTTGTGGTTGCGGTTGTCTCTGCAGTTGTAGTAGGAGGTTTGGTTGTTGTGGACTTTGTGGTTGCGGTTTGCTCTGCAGTTGTAGTAGGAGGTTTGATTGTTGTGGTTGTAGACTTTGTGGTTGCGGTTGGCTCTGCAGTTGTAGTAGGAGGTTTGGTTGTTGTGGTTGTAGACTTTGGTGTTGCGGTTGGCTCTGCAGTTGTACTAGGTGGTTTGGTTGTTGTGGTTGTGGACTTTGTGGTTGCGGTTGGCTCTGCAGTTGTAGTAGGAGGTTTGGTTGTTGTGGTTGCGGTTGTCTCTGCAGTTGTAGTAGGAGGTTTGGTTGTTGTGGACTTTGTGGTTGCGGTTTGCTCTGCAGTTGTAGTAGGAGGTTTGATTGTTGTGGTTGTAGACTTTGTGGTTGCGGTTGGCTCTGCAGTTGTAGTAGGAGGTTTGGTTGTTGTGGTTGTAGACTTTGGTGTTGCGGTTGGCTCTGCAGTTGTACTAGGTGGTTTGGTTGTTGTGGTTGTAGACTTTGTGGTTGCGGTTGGCTCTGCAGTTGTAGTAGGAGGTTTGGTTGTTGTGGTTGTAGACTTTGGTGTTGTGGTTGGCTCTGCAGTTGTACTAGGTGGTTTGGTTGTTGTGGTTGTAGACTTTGTGGTTGCGGTTGGCTCTGCAGTTGGAGTAGGAGGTTTGGTTGTTGTGGTTGCGGTTGTCTCTGCAGTTGTAGTAGGAGGTTTGGTTGTTGTGGACTTTGTGGTTGCGGTTGGCTCTGCAGTTGTAGTAGGAGGTTTGGTTGTTGTGGTTGTAGACTTTGGTGTTGTGGTTGGCTCTGCAGTTGTACTAGGTGGTTTGGTTGTTGTGGTTGTAGACTTTGTGGTTGCGGTTGGCTCTGCAGTTGGAGTAGGAGGTTTGGTTGTTGTGGTTGCGGTTGTCTCTGCAGTTGTAGTAGGAGGTTTGGTTGTTGTGGACTTTGTGGTTGCGGTTTGCTCTGCAGTTGTAGTAGGTGGTTTGATTGTTGTGGTTGTAGACTTTGTGGTTGCGGTTGGCTCTGCAGTTGTAGTAGGAGGTTTGGTTGTTGTGGTTGTAGACTTTGGTGTTGTGGTTGGCTCTGCAGTTGGAGTAGGAGGTTTGGTTGTTGTGGACTTTGTGGTTGCGGTTGGCTCTGCAGTTGTAGTAGGAGGTTTGGTTGTTGTGGTTGTAGACTTTGGTGTTGTGGTTGGCTCTGCAGTTGTACTAGGTGGTTTGGTTGTTGTGGTTGTAGACTTTGTGGTTGCGGTTGGCTCTGCAGTTGGAGTAGGAGGTTTGGTTGTTGTGGTTGCGGTTGTCTCTGCAGTTGTAGTAGGAGGTTTGGTTGTGGACTTTGTGGTTGCGGTTGGCTCTGCAGTTGTAGTAGGTGGTTTGATTGTTGTGGTTGTAGACTTTGGTGTTGTGGTTGGCTCTGCAGTTGTAGTAGGAGGTTTGGTTGTTGTGGTTGTGGACTTTGTGGTTGCGGTTGGCTCTGCAGTTGTAGTAGGAGGTTTGGTTGTTGTGGTTGTAGACTTTGGTGTTGTGGTTGGCTCTGCAGTTGGAGTAGGAGGTCTGGTTGTTGTGGACTTTGTGGTTGCGGTTGGCTCTGCAGTTGTAGTAGGAGGTTTGGTTGTTGTGGTTGTGGACTTTGTGGTTGCGGTTGGCTCTGCAGTTGTAGTAGGAGGTTTGGTTGTTGTGGTTGTAGACTTTGGTGTTGTGGTTGGCTCTGCAGTTGTAGTAGGAGGTTTGGTTGTTGTGGACTTTGTGGTTGCGGTTGGCTCTGCAGTTGTAGTAGGAGGTTTGGTTGTTGTGGACTTTGTGGTTGCGGTTGGCTCTGCAGTTGTAGTAGGAGGTTTGGTTGTTGTGGTTGCGGTTGTCTCTGCAGTTGTAGTAGGAGGTTTGGTTGTTGTGGACTTTGTGGTTGCGGTTTGCTCTGCAGTTGTAGTAGGAGGTTTGGTTGTGGACTTTGTGGTTGCGGTTGGCTCTGCAGTTGTAGTAGGTGGTTTGATTGTTGTGGTTGTAGACTTTGTGGTTGCGGTTGGCTCTGCAGTTGTAGTAGGAGGTTTGGTTGTTGTGGTTGTAGACTTTGGTGTTGTGGTTGGCTCTGCAGTTGTAGTAGGAGGTTTGGTTGTTGTGGACTTTGTGGTTGCGGTTGGCTCTGCAGTTGTAGTAGGAGGTTTGGTTGTCGTGGTTGTGGACTTTGTGGTTGCGGTTGACTCTGCAGTTGTAGTAGGTGGTTTGGTTGTTGTGGACTTTGTGGTTGTGGTTGGCTCTGCAGTTGTAGTAGGTGGTTTGGTTGTTGTAGTTGTAGACTTTGTGGTTGTGGTTGGCTCTGCAGTTGTAGTAGGAGGTTTGGTTGTTGTGGTTGTAGATGTTGTGGTTGTGGTTGGCTCTGCAGTTGTAGTAGGTGGTTTGGTTGTTGTAGTTGTAGACTTTGTGGTTGTGGTTGTAGTAGGAGGTTCTGTTGTAGATTTTGTTGTTGTCTCTTTTGTACTTGAAATTGTAGTTGATGGAGTTGGAGGAGTTGAGGGTTCACATATTATTTCTTTACAACATACTCTGATCTTATAGTTGAAACACTTTCTTGGAGGTTTAAACTGGTCCTCTTTTTTACATATTAAACCAATTCCCAAATCACAAGTGACAACTTGGCCAGTTTCACTCACATAGTCATCGAAGTTCATGTCAGGATAAAGTGCTGATCTACAATCAATATCTTCTGGTGTTTTGCAAATTTCTTTACCGCTATTTGTGATATTCTTGTATGTTTCCCAGTCACTTTTGTCTGTTACTGGGTCATGCACATCAAACCATTCTGTCCACTTACATGTTTCAATACATGGGGTTGTGGTTGGCCCCACAGTTGTCGTAGGAGGTTTGGTTGTTGTGGTTGTAGACTTTGTGGTTGTGGTTGGCTCTGCAGTTGTAGTAGGAGGTTTGGTTGTTGTGGTTATAGATGTTGTGGTTGTGGTTGGCTCTGCAGTTGTAGTAGGTGCTTTGGTTGTTGTGGTTGTAGACGTTGTGGTTGTGGTTGGCTCTGCAGTTGTCGTAGGTGGTTTGGTTGTTATGGTTGTAGACTTTGTGGTTGTGGTTGGCTCTGCAGTTGTAGTAGGAGGTTTGGTTGTTGTGGTTGTAGATGTTGTGGTTGTGGTTGGCTCTGCAGTTGTAGTAGGTGCTTTGGTTGTTGTGGTTGTAGACGTTGTGGTTGTGGTTGGCTCTGCAGTTGTAGTAGGTGGTTTGGTTGTTGTGGTTGTAGACTTTGGTGTTGTGGTTGGCTCTGCAGTTGTAGTAGGTGGTTTGGTTGTTGTGGTTGTAGATGTTGTGGTTGTGGTTGGCTCTGCAGTTGTAGTAGGAGGTTTGGTTGTTGTGGTTGTAGACTTTGTGGTTGCGGTTGGCTCTGCAGTTGTAGTAGGAGGTTTGGTTGTTGTGGTTGTAGATGTTGTGGTTGTGGTTGGCTCTGAAGTTGTAGTCGGTGGTTTGGTTGTTGTGGTTGTAGATGTTGTGGTTGTGGTTGACTCTGCAGTTGTAGTAGGAGGTTTGGTTGTTGTGGTTGTAGACTTTGGTGTTGTGGTTGGCTCTGAAGTTGTAGTAGGAGGTTTGGTTGTTGTTGTGGTTGGCTCTGCAGTTGTAGTAGGTGGTTTGGTTGTTGTGGTTGTAGATGTTGTGGTTGTGGTTGGCTCTGCAGTTGTAGTAGGTGGTTTGGTTGTTGTGGTTGTAGACTTTGGTGTTGTGGTTGGCTCTGAAGTTGTAGTAGGAGGTTTGGTTGTTGTTGTTGTGGTTGGCTCTGCAGTTGTAGTAGGAGGTTTGGTTGTTGTGGTTGTAGACTTTGGTGTTGTGGTTGGCTCTGCAGTTGTAGTAGGAGGTTTGGTTGTTGTGGTTGTAGACTTTGTGGTTGCGGTTGGCTCTGCAGTTGTAGTAGGAGGTTTGGTTGTTGTGGTTGTAGATGTTGTGGTTGTGGTTGGCTCTGAAGTTGTAGTCGGTGGTTTGGTTGTTGTGGTTGTAGATGTTGTGGTTGTGGTTGACTCTGCAGTTGTAGTAGGAGGTTTGGTTGTTGTGGTTGTAGACTTTGGTGTTGTGGTTGGCTCTGAAGTTGTAGTAGGAGGTTTGGTTGTTGTTGTGGTTGGCTCTGCAGTTGTAGTAGGTGGTTTGGTTGTTGTGGTTGTAGATGTTGTGGTTGTGGTTGGCTCTGCAGTTGTAGTAGGTGGTTTGGTTGTTGTGGTTGTAGACTTTGGTGTTGTGGTTGGCTCTGAAGTTGTAGTAGGAGGTTTGGTTGTTGTTGTTGTGGTTGGCTCTGCAGTTGTAGTAGGAGGTTTGGTTGTTGTGGTTGTAGACTTTGGTGTTGTGGTTGGCTCTGCAGTTGTAGTAGGAGGTTTGGTTGTTGTGGTTGTAGATGTTGTGGTTCTGATTGGCTCTGCAGTTGTAGTAGGTGGTTTGGTTGTTGTGGTTGTAGACTTTGGTGTTGTGGTTGGCTCTGCAGTTGTAGTAGGAGGTTTGGTTGTTGTGGTTGTAGACTTTGTGGTTGTGGTTGGCTCTGCAGTTGTAGTAGGTGGTTTGGTTGTAGACTTTGTGGTTGTGGTTGTAGTAGGAGGTTCTGTTGTAGATTTTGTTGTTGTCTCTTTTGTACTTGAAATTGTAGTTGATGGAGTTGGAGGAGTTGAGGGTTCACATATTATTTCTTTACAACATACTCTGATCTTATAGTTGAAACACTTTCTTGGAGGTTTAAACTGGTCCTCTTTTTTACATATTAAACCAATTCCCAAATCACAAGTGACAACTTGGCCAGTTTCACTCACATAGTCATCGAAGTTCATGTCAGGATAAAGTGCTGATCTACAATCAATATCTTCTGGTGTTTTGCAAATTTCTTTACCGCTATTTGTGATATTCTCGTATGTTTCCCAGTCACTTTTGTCTGTTACTGGGTCATGTACATCAAACCATTCTGTCCACTTACATGTTTCAATACATGGGGTTGTGGTTGGCCCCACAGTTGTCGTAGGAGGTTTGGTTGTTGTGGGTGTAGACTCTGTGGTTGTGGTTGGCCCTGTAGTTGTCGTTGGTGGTTTGGTTGTTGTTGTGGTTGGCCCTGTAGTTGTCGTAGGTGGTTTAGTTGTTGTGGTTGTAGACTCTGTGGTTGGCCCAGGAGTTGGAGGTCCAGTTGGTGGGGTTGTAGAGCTTGGGGTTGACGTTTTAGTTGGAGTGGGGGGTTCAGTTGGTGTAGTAGTAGGTGCAGTGGTGGAAATTGGTGTTGTTGGTGGTGTGACAGTTGAAGAGACACAGGGTTCATTTCCATATATCACTGTTGCATTCAAGCAGATTGCATAGTAGCACTTTCCCACATCATCGTTCACGTAATAAATAATTTCATTTTCTTCATATCGCGTCCCATTGTAAAAGCAACCTGTACATTCCTCCACACAAGTCTTGTTGTGCTCATCAAATATGGGCTTATCTTCTGGGCATACGGGGTAACAGCCTGTAAATTCACAACATAAAGTATCATAATATTATGAATGCAAAATCTTTGTATTTAAGTTGCTTTTACAATGAAGTCTGAAGCTGGCCACTGGATGTCTGAAGCTGTTTTGTTTTTTCGTGAAATAATGAAAGCCACATTAATCATAGGTACAGTCACTGTGAGAAAATGTCTTACCTTCAAGATTGGGTATAGGGTTAGTACAAATTCCTTCTGGATTCAGACAGGTCTTGTAACAAGGTTTGTGACAAGGGTTGTAATGCCACTTGCAGTCATCTGGGTTGTTGTAATAGTCACAAAAGACAGCTAGGTAGAAAAGAGACAAGATACTTAATGTATTTGGAGTAAAGGATTAGTTGATCCAAAACAACTACATTAAGTATCATGAGGTTAACAAGAACTCAAACCTGAGCAGGTTTAGTTTGAACTAAAAGACAAATATCTAAATATCTAAATGCCGGGGCCATAAGAGCTTTGTAATTTAAAAAGAGATTAATGGGCCCGAAAAGTCTGAAAAAACATAATTTTAATGACCAAAGGGTACAATTGTTGTTTACTTACGACAGATGTCTGGAGTTCTCCATGCAATACAGACTTCAGCTTCATTACAAGCTTGAGCATAAGCTGCGACCGCTGTGCAGAAACACTCACAGTCTCCTCCAGTGTCACAGGCACATGAGTCTTTCACGCAGTTTTCATAAAATGGAAGGGGGTTTACCTGCTCAGTAATTCAAAATTGATGTATTTAATATTTCCAACAACAGAAGTTTACGTGATCTTAAATTAGAAACAACTCTTATCACCTTATTGTGGCAGCCTTTGAACGTTGGACTGGTTATAATGCTGCACATCGATTTTGCCCAGTGATGTCGATTGGGTGTCGCTTTGCAAGGGTCGGCACTTGTTTCCGCATCTGGGCAGGTGCTGTGCACTTTCCAGCTGTTTGCAAATTCTGTGGGAGTGCTCACCTCCAGCTGACCCTGGGTGGTGAAGTCATTCTTGACATCACCATCAAAATCTCCGCACAGGCCACATACCTTTCCCTGCACAAACAAAAGGAGTCGGTGACTTCTTTTACATGGCGACAATATTACATATGAATATTCTTCACACTCCCGAGCATTAAAAGGAACAAACCTTCGCTATGCTTAAATATAGTTTGATATTATAATACTATATAGTATCATGAATTGTGAATATTATGCCTCAACTACATTTAGATCAATGGTAGTGCATAGCAATATCATTATTGTCCAATAGTGGTGTTGATCTGCAAACATAGCTTCACTACAGATGAGGAAAAAAGGTTACACCATATTAAAACTCCAGCAACTGTTAACATGAGAGATTTCAGTCATCATCGCCATAACAACTAATGTGACTCACGCTGTGCTGGGGTTCCAGGAGGATGCGAACAGTTGTTTTGCGATCCCACATCACTGCCACGCCGATGGAAGATTCTACCACCAAGTACAAGCCGACCTTTCTTATTTTTATCGGAATATCAGGGCCTGGTCCCTGGTCCGTTATTTTGTGTTCACCCTTTGCTAGTTTGACTTCCGTTCGCTGTAAGGTTAAAAAGATTTCTGTTGCTTTTACTGTCACGCAAAATACTGCAATTTGATCTGTCAAAATGTTGACAGATGAAATGTCAAGGCCAGAAAACATAACAGGTGTTGTTTTGGGATCTTACCCCAAGTTGGATCCTGATAGTTTTGGAACAGGTGGTGCCTGTAGATCCACACGGTACATTTTCTGTGATAATTCCAAAGTTGTACTCTACTGTTTTATTGCCACATTTGTTCTGAAAAGAGAGAGATTCATTGCACATTTTTTGCTTCATTCAGAGACACCACTGGACAAATCACTTGACCTTTATACTTGTCTACAATACATCGAAATTGTTAAAGAACAACGTAAAGGTAAGTAGGATAAAAGTCAAATGGATCCCAAGGAGAGTGTAGTGTACTTTATGCTGTAGTTATCTGTACTAAAATATCAATGCTGGTAAACATATTTAAAATCTTCTTAAGCATTATATATTGACTTTTAAAACTGATGCTGAAGTTTATCAATGACATGCAACTGTATAAAAGCCATATCGATGAATTTCTGGGACAAGAGCTGACATTACAGAATCCTAAATCACCTGCTATTTATATCTATAGTTCACATCATTTACTATTTGGTTATCTCCAGTATGATGTAGAAATTCACAATGAAATGAATAATGAAATGTGTAAAGTATTGACAGCACCTTCTGCAAAAAGGTATTGCTGACTACTGAGTAAATGATGGTCCCAATGAATCGCCTAAGGTGTCTTCTTTTAACTCCTGGCTAAAAATATACTTTTTTCGGGAAGGCATATTCCTGCATTTACTTAGAATGCCAGCTTGCTATTGTTCTTTTATCTCTATCATTATTATTCATGTACTTTCTGCTTTTCTATGTCAACCAATTCTTTTCTGTTGTGTATCACTTTGTATTTTGTTTCGTAAAGTGCTCTATAAATAATTATTAGTATTAGTATTAGTATTACTAGAGTACTGAGTTCCCACTGCAAAGGGATAAGTGAATAAGGGATTTCTGTCACATTATGTCATTTGGATGATGTTTACATTCTTTATTTACCTTGACAGCAATGTAGGCACAATTTCCTTGGAAGGCATATGTTTGCTCATCAAATGTAGAGTAGTGACCACTCCCGTAGATAGTACAAGTTCCTGGACATTTCTTCTCTGTGCATTCCCACTTTCCACTCTTGCAGGTACTAGATGTATAAGTAATGTGTAAATACAACACAGTGCAATCAAGTGAAATAAACAGACAAATAACATCAAATGTGTTAATACGTCTAATAAAAACAAGGTCATACCAGGTGTTACACTTGTTAGGAATTTGTGCTCCTCGGGCGTACAGATGCCCGTCATGCTGACATGGACATTCGTTCTCTCTCACACAGGAACCTTTGCCATCATCAACGAGGCCACTGGGACACTGGCAACCTGATTCACACTCCGTGAAGTCCTGGGAAGGAAGAAACACCATAACTGTCAGGAAACAACCATAGACACTAATACTGTGTTAGGTCCGATTCAATACAGCAGCAAAAACAACTCACACAATCATTGTTGTCCAGATTCAAACAGGTTCGAGCACACTGGACTCCAAGCTCTCCTGTGCCCGGAGAGGAGCAGTTGAAAAACTCTTTTGGAGAAGGGCATTCTGTGACAGAGGGAGAAACTGGTTTAGTCTACACCTTACACAAATGTGGGTTGAGGATGTCCAGGAAAAAAAGGAAATACATAAAACAAAAAAGACATACTTGATAAGCGGGCTCTCCAAGAATGACAGTGAAGCGCCCCATTAGTGCAAACACTAGAAAAGACACCACAGACAAGAGATGGAACACATGGGTATTTCAAAACTGTTCACTTTGGATAAATATTATATACAGTAAATAAAACCTAGGATAATAAAGGCAAATGGCAACAAAATGGAAATAATTATATCACCAGTGTTCGTCCTTGATGCTCATGGACTTCCCTGGCTTGATGTACGCTTCGTTGTAGTAGCAGGGACACTTTGCCATGGGTACGCAGGCGCCTTTTTCATTCAGGTAGAGACCCTCAGAGCAGGAGCAGCCGTCTACAGGCAGGAAGTCGGAGGAGCAGCTCTGCTGATTTGAGCCCAGCGAGCTGCAGGTCAACTGACATCTCTGATGTTTGTTAGAGAAGGTCTGAGTTGCCGGGCAGCTCCTTGAGTATTTATCTGTTTTGGGCACAATGTGAGGATGTTTACTGGGAAAGGGATACTGTTAATTGCAGAATGCATCACCTCAGCAAAAAGAAAGAAATCCTTACCGCACACGTTCTCTCTCCAGTCTTTTAAGAACACTCCCCTCGCTGCACAAGCCCGCGCATAAGAGGACAAGACGGCACACAAGCAGGCCTCACTCTTCTCACAGTTACAGCTCGCATAAGTGCATCGCTGCGGAAGGGAAAATAGTTTTAAAAAGAACTACAGTCACATCAAAGTGTAATCTAATATAATTGAAATAATAGTACGATTATTCCTGTACCTTGTGGTACATCTCAGGATCCACCGCTGAGTGACACTGTGCAAAGGGGCTGTTTGGTTTCAGCAGCAAGGCGCACCAGTGTTTGGCATACAGCTCTGAGAATGAAGAAACGGCAACCTTTTAACTTTTAACTTCTACAACTGTGTTGAATTCTCTTGTTGCCTTGAATATAAATTACACGCAGACAAAAAAAACATTTGTCTGAAGCTGGAACTCCATCTAAAAAAACATACATGTGACCAACTCTACTGTTTACCATTCTCTACACTGAGGGAACAGGGGTCGTCGAGTCTTTCATCTCTGTCTCGACACATGAGGTTGGCCTTCCAGGAGTTACTGAAAGTGACGGCTGTTCCTTCCACGATCCCCTGAGGTGTCTTCATATCGTCAGACAGGACCATGTTGTAGTTCCCACATAAACCTGAAGACAAAACAAAATGATCAGAACCATTTATGGAGCAATGCTTGTGAGCGAACTCCAGCCCCTCTCCAATGGTGTGATATACCTGTCTCTCCACAATCATCTATATTACGCACCCACCCAGTTTCAGGGTCTATTTAAACTGCAACAGCAATCACCTATATACAGAATATAAAGATTTACTCATCACTCCCATTATATGTATATAATCATATCTGGGGAGTGCTGAAGTCGGAGCCTAGACATCAAACACTAACTAACTAAGAAACATTTGAAATGTGAAATATCATTATCATATTATTATATGAAATAATATGAACATATGTAATTATTGTACAAATAAACCACATTTAAGCTCCTAAAAGAGCTGTCACAGACTGATTTTATTTCAGCTTTGGGCATTTTTTCGTGTAGTGTGTAATAAATAATAATCCATGGTAAATGTACTGTATCCTGGCAAATGTATTGATGATGACAATGCTCCATGTTAGGACGAATGTAAAAATTACCTCTTGTATTTCCTCTGTAGCTCGGATCCAGACTGACATAGACTTGCATGACGGGCACATGCTGGATCTGAACCTGCAGCCCAAAACTGGTCTGGAGCAAAATGTGAAAGCTCGAAGCCTGGAAGATGTTGATGTCACCTGTGAATAAAGGAATAGAAAATGGTTCATCTGTTAATTCGCGTCACAAATAAAAAAGAAGACAAAAACATTTTGTACTCAGAGTTTATTATGGTCTGACCCACCTAGAGCCTGGTATGGCAAACTGATGGTCTGTGTATTCTGCTTCACTTTTCCATCTGAGGTGAACGTTAATACCTGGATAAGAACAGATTAAATCAGGGTTGCAGAGTTGCAGATATCAGTGTGAACTAATGAATGACTACAGTCTTCTGAGCCGACAGAGTTTAACTCACATTGTTTCTGTCATTGTTCAGCAGGATTTTCAGGGTTTTGAGACAAGTATCAAACTCTTGGTTTGCACAAGGCACCAGCTGGATCAGGATGGTGAACTTTGGACTTGTGTCATCCTAAAACGTAAAAGCAGAACAACAAATTATTAGAATTAGTTATTATTTTACATCAGTTGATTTTATTATTTCTGCCATTTAATTGTACAAAGCAGTAACTCGGTCACCTTGCTGTCCACCTTGGCTAAGATATAATAGCAATCTCCATGGAAGGTGAAGGTTTTCCCATCAAAGGTGGTGACATGTGAGCCCTCCTCGACTGCACATGTAGCAGGTGTTTGGAGGCTCTTACAGGCCCATCTACCCTCCAAACATGTACTGAAATAACACAAGTGATTCAAAACCAGCGAAAAACACACCCAAAGTAATTCATTTTGTTTACACTACGAGATATGTAACATACCACTCTGATCGGTCCTGTCGGAAAACCTCACCGGAGTCATAGACCTTGTTATGTTTGCACTGACATGCAGATTGAATGATGCACCCTCTCAGGGAAATATCATCAAACACAGTTCCTGAAGCAGACGGTTATATCAAACGATAAGTAAGCAAAACTGTGGAACTGTTGAAAATGTGTTGCAGGAAACATGTGAAGAGCACTGACCAGGAGGACAGAAGCAGCCGTCCATTTTGTGGTCCTCACACAGCGAGCTGGTGTCCTGATGTGAGCAAGTGTCCAAACAAGGTGAACCGCTCTCCTCAAACACCATGTTGAAGGGGCACTGTTGAGCTGTGAGGATGTGGGACAATTCAAATCAACAGAGGAAGGAGGTGGCTCGCTTGGATTCATTTATGTTCATCAAAAGTTGATTTGTATGTAATATTTGACTGAGTTTTATTTCAATCAATCACATGTTACATAGGTGTAGATCAAAGACTAAATATAAAGATGGTGGCTGGCTGCAGTATAAGTCATAAACCCCGGTCATAAAGTCCACGACACATAAAACTAAAATTTCAGTTTAAGTAGTTTGTATCAAACTGATGTTTGTTCAAGTGTCAGTGTTTTCAGATAAGTTGTCAATGGGGTGAAACGTCATGATTGACGGCTGACACTGACTCCCTATTGGTCGAGGGTGTGCACCAATAGGACCTCGATACCACAGCTTCACACCTCAATCACCAGTGCCCTGAAGCCGGCCCCACATGATGTCAAAAGAGCAAGATGGCAACAGCTGTTATATATTCTCTATATTATATTTTAGCCTTATTTCTGTATAACGGGAGGAAGTGGAAACATGTCGTTCATCTTTACATACAGTCCATGCAATGAACAGTATCATGGAACCAGAGTCAGTAACTTCTAAGAAATGGATGGGTTGTGTGTTGGTTGTGTGACTGCTGTTTGCAAACCAAATTGCCCCTCGGGGACAATACAGATTACCCCTCTAATCATTTTCAGAGAGTCACACAATACCTTCTTTCAAAGAGCAATTTAAATGAGCTGCTTTCCCCTGAGCTGATTTCAGAACTTTGATACTCTCTTCACACCAAACAGCAAAAAACATATAAAAACAGAAGAGACAAACAAACATTACCACAGAACTGAGGTGTCCTCCAGCTGGGAGGCTGCCCTCCTGCATGGGAACACTGTCGAGAGAACTCAGACATTGTGCTGCAGACGCAGAAGTCATTTGTTCTGTTGGTGCAGCCGCACATGTCCTGCACGCAGGCCTGGATGTAAGGTTTAGGGTCGATCAGTTTGATGCAGGAGCTCCAGGACTCTGAACGCAACATCTGGTTGCAGGTGGTTTGCTGAAAGGGAAGAGATGATAGGACCAGAGATGGTCAGCTGAAAGTGCTGCATATCAATATCACTGCTGCTAAAAGGCTGTGGATAAAAACTCACAAATGTCGCGCATGAATCGTCCACATTCACAGCGTCCAGTGATTCATAATCCTCTTCATACGGGTCCTCACAATCTTCGTTTGGATTATGGACTTTGTGTTTGTTGCCAAACTCTATTGGGCTGATTTGGCGACCTGCATATAATTAAATTATATTTCGTCACATACAAAAAGGTTCAGCCGACGACTGATGAACTGAATAAATACATAAAGTGAACAGCATGTATACCATTGTGAATGAACTCATTGTAGACTGAAACACCATTGAAGTCTCCACAAAGTCCACAAGTTCGATTAGCGTAGTCCTGATCCAGTTCCACCTACACCAGAGCAACACAGCAAGACATTATAACAAGCTTTGAAAGCAACACTATATACTGAGCAGCAGCAGCGCACATGGTGATTCATTCTTGATATGATATAAAAAGTTTTTAACTGATCTGCAGTTCGGCACTTCTTGTACCCGCTCACCAAAGTTACATAAAGTGAAACAAACGTTCAGGGTGAGGTGAGGGGATGAAAGCAGCATCATCCTCACTATTCTAATTTCTGTTATTCCAAGGTAAAATAGTTGCAGTGTTGCTTTACACCACTTTAATAACTTTGATACACTATTAGAATACTGAAACACAAACCAAACACATGCAGATTATAATGACCTCATCAAGGGACCTGAATTATGTGATTTTAGACGATCTGAGTGTGAATGAGGAGAAGAAAGAAGAAGAAAACGTAATGACAGCCTGACTTGGAAGCTGATTTACTCTCTTATAACTGTAACCCTAGGATGTCGGTTTGTTCTGTTGTTAAAAGAAAAATATAATAGGCTCCCTTGAATTAGATAAAGGAGTCTGATTGTTAAAATGCACTTCTCGATATCTAACATATTTGAAAAACAGCAGACCTGAAGTTGAGCTGTGTGGGTGTACTTTTATCTGATGTATCAAACCATCAGAGCTCTGAAGACACAACAGTTTTTACCATGATTGCATCGTCAGCGTTCCACATGACCGTGATGCCCACTTTGGACTGGAGTTTGAGGTAAACGGCATTTTTTTCCACTTGCACCCCTGCGTTGTAGTACGGCAGCTTGACACTGGGATAACAGAGAGAATGTGTTTTTTTTTTATTGTCATTTACAAACATCAGAAAAAAGGAAGCAGCTTCTTTCAGATGCTTCATGGATTCTTTACTCACGGCTCGTCGTTCACAGTGACCAGCGTCTTGCTGAGGCGGAATGACAGTTCACCGATGGTGACCACCACGTAGCTGACGGTGGGGTCTCCATCATTCTCCATCCTCCTCATGTGCACTGAGAACTCCTGGTAGGACTCGTGGCAGTCAGAAACCAGATTGTATTCACACATGGCAGGAAACTGGAACATGTCACCGTCGAACGTCTTGAAGTGCTCCCGGCCCCACGTGCTGCAGATGCTGCTGACATGGTTGCGAACTGAGGAAAATACAAAAGTGCACAAAACAGTTTGAATTATTAAACGTTGTAGATGAGATTATTCAAGTGTAATAATCCATTCACACAGTCCTGAAAAAAAGTCTTACCCAGTCTGGCCTGTACATCATCAACACTAACAAGAGCCAGTGCAAGGAAACACAACCCAACACATCTCCACCTCATGATTGCGAGTGTGGCTTTCTGTCTCCAGAGAAGGTAACAGTCAGGGGACACTCAGCAGCCTTTTATATTCAGATTGCTCAATTCTTTACTCCCACCCTCTTTCCTATTGTAGCTAAAGTTTTATTATCAATACATGACAAACATGTGCTGAACGGACGTCCAACGCCTTTCACAAGTCCCATATAATCATTACTTTTTCCTTATCTCTCAATTGAACAAATGTGTTTGCACTCCAAATACGTAACAGTTTGATAGAGATGAGCACCAATAAATAAAAGTTCACAGTGTGATCCTGTTTTTTATTTGTTCTGTAATAATGTATTCGGGTGAAATCTCTGACAACTCAGTGTCATAGCGAGAGCAACTGTAGTTGATATGATGATGTGACACATTTCAGATGTTTCAGCTTAATTAATGCTGATAACAATATCAATGCAAAACAGAATCAAAATAAATGAAACTACAACAAATACATATTTTTAATGAGAATATATAAATTAATCGAGGCAATAACACTTACTTTCCAATTGTATTCTTGGCTATATTTAAAGTATGTTAGCAGATGGGGTTTTTCATATATAATTTTATATAATGTGTTATTTCTAAAGCATGGTGAAATTGGATTTGTATGGATGTTGACGGTTCAGTTAACATCTGAACATATATATATATATATATATATATATATATATACTGTATATATATTTAAATGAAGGGAGACAAAGATTAGTCCAGAACATACAAAGTAATATACAGAGTGAGAACAACATAAAGGCCTAAATCTGTCGTCAGTTAACAACAAATTATTTTTGTGTTTGTTAAATATGTATTTTGCTTTAATATTACCTAAATGTGTTTTGAATGTGGTGGGACGCTGTATTCGAGACCTACATGTTGATGACAGTTGTCCTTTATACCAACAGTCTCACTTAAAAATGCCATGCACGAGACCAGACAAAGTCATGGTAATTGGTTTGTGTTGGGCCCATGAGAACCAAGTGTTTAACCCCAATGTAACATGTGAAAACTCTTCTAGATGCAGAGAAAACTAAAAACTTAAAAGTCGTTTTACAGCTTAGGAAGTCCGTAATTGCTCCAGCTGGTGAGTTGCTCTTTTACTTTCCACCTATTCCTCCCGTCATCTTTAATAAAGCTATTTACTCATTTGTCTTATCTGTGGTTATATCCTGGATACACACTGGAATGTATTTTTGCACGGTCTCGATTTCAGTGGCAGCTCCTCCAAGTGCAAACAAGGCGGTGGACCGCTCCCTGTGGAGGACAGCTGCATGATGAGGAAGGTGATCAGTCATTTGTGGTCCAGCAGCATATGTCGGCGCTGGTACAGGAAGGAACCTGCTCTCGCCAAATGACCTTAAGACAGTTCTGGATAAAGGTGGAACTATTTAAGATTCTGAAATACGTGCTGATATAATACGGTTTAACATCCAACACATTTCCAATAAAAATGGACAGAAATTACATTTTAAACAAGGTAGTTTGAGACAGCTCCAATACCAGAAATCAAATACAGGCATTTATCTATTTGTCTGATATATTCTATTTAAAGTGTTTGCAGCATTTCTTGCATTCACAACAGTGTGGGCTGCATTATACTCGACAGTTGAATTTAAAATGAGGACTTAGGTTATAGGAAAGTTTTTCACATGTTCTGTTAGAGCCAACATCAGATGTCAAGAATAAAAGATTATATTCTGATGTGCTTCTATGACCACAGGGCCAGACCAGTCTCCTGGAGAGGAACATGTGTGATCAGGAATGATTGGGAAATTAAATCTAAATCTATTAAAATGTAGGTTTTTCTTCAACTCATTGTGTTGTTACCTCCAACGAGAAAGTTATGTCATCGTCTGCATTTCGCAAGAACTACTCAACCGACTAGACTCAAGGAAGAAGCCATTTAATTTTGGTGTTGATTCACATTAACATTGTGAGATGAGGTGTTTTTAAACATTTATTTCTCAAAATAGAATTAGTGGATGTTAATGAAAAATATAATTCAAATATAAATCTGGATCTAAATGTGGTTTCTTAAGGGAACTGTTGGGCCTTGGCGAAACATGGTCTCTGCTGATTTTTGGATTATAAATAAAATGCGTACACGAGAGCCAGCTGCTTTGTAGTGTGACAAGGCTCAGCCAGAGAAGGCGTCAGTGTTTGCGTTGTGTCAGGGCATGGCCCTGTTTGCATGAAAGTATGTAAAGTTCAGACTGTGTGCTGTTACAACACGAAACCAAACAGTGTCTACTTTGACTTTCTTTTTGGGAGCGTTGAGCTGAAAAGAAGAACTCTCATTAGTTATGCAGCTGATGTTAAAGTAGTTAAATTCAATATTAAGAACAGAAACTCACCAGGCCTGTTAATGTCAGCCAGCACCTCAGTCAAACAGATACGATTTTGTCTATTTTTGTGGTTGATGTGAGGATTCAGAGGATTATGTGGTGATGGGTTTTTCTCTTGTTGCTGAAGTACTGTTCTCGGCTGTGGAGGTTCAATGGATTTTTCCCTGGTTGTCGTAGCTGTAATTGGAACCTGAGGTCCTGTTGATGATACTGTTGTAACCACTGTATTTGTATCTACGTCGGGAGGTTGTTGTTGTGGCTGTCCTGTGATTGTTGACGTTTGTTTTTCTGTCTTTGCTGAGAAGGTAGGATTTTCTGTCATTGTTGTTGGTTTTGTTAAGATTGTGGTCGTTGGTTTTACTGTAGTTATGGTAGAACTAGTGCTGTACATTTTTATAACTGTTATCGAGGTTGTACTGAATCTTCCTGAAACTGTGGTTGTAGACATATAATGCAACATCTGACCTCGTATTTTGTAGACCAAACACATAGGAGCTATTCCTCTATCTTTCCCTAATCCCTAGTTATTCATTGGTAAATCTTTGTATTGTCTTGCTGTACATTCGCAGCAAATGTTTAAAAAAAAGCTTTATTTTCACTTAATGTAATAAACATGTGAATTCAAGCATTTTAAGGATATACGTGATATTAACTCATGTGAACCCACTGTGGGGAGTACAGTCTGCAGTCAGCCACACAGAGGCAGTGTTGTGTAAATAAATTCAAGGCCAATCCTCGTAGTCTCAAAGCCAAGCCAATACGTGTATTTGTTCCAGCCCACTTTGATGAAATAAAGCTCTATGGATGGACACCGGTCAGTTTGGGGGACACATAGAAACGTCTCTGTACCTTTTCTGTCCCAAAGTTCACCCTGCTGTTTGGACCAGAACTCCACTTCAGGCCAAAACAGTATGATGTAAAGAGTTGAGTGATGGTTCAAATGCTGTTTAATTTCCCTTGACAGTGCAAGCTATACAAGTAATCGGGTTGTCTAACAAAGAAAGAATAACAAATACAACTGAATAAAGAATAACGTGTACATTCACAGCAATTCAGTGGGGGATTCAGGGCATGAGCACCCACAGAGAAGCATTAAGTCTGGGCTAAATTGACATCGATTTGATATTGATTCAACCGGAGAGACAACACGTCTATGATTTTAGGTTAGGGTTTATTTAGGCTACTGTTTTTGCATAAGGTTTATTTGGACGTGGGGGTCAAACATTCAACTATTAAGAGAAACCACTGGAAGCAACATAAATTGGTGCCTCTGCATATGTATACATGTTAACTTCTCCCATGTGCAGTGTGATGCTCTGGTTTACAAACCCTAATATAAACAATAATCAGGAGTGATGCAAAAATAACTACCAATCACTAAAACTCCATTAACCATGAACAGAGAAATAATCAAAGGGTGGCAGTTTCATTATCAAAGCAACAAATAAACTGTTTACAAAGTTGAACAACACGCCCCCCCCCTTATCCCGAAGTGATAAGGGGGGGGCAATTTTTTCCAGCATCAAATACATAATCAAAACCAAACTTGATGGAAAAAGAAACGCTTGAACAGGCATCGGTGTGATAAGAACTATGCAAAATGCCAGGAACTAAGTTTAAGAATTTTTTATTTGACTTGCATTCAGACTTTTATGTTGGATCCATGTCCAATCCACGAACACGGAGGAGGCAGAGTTTGTGATGTATTCTACAGACAGCCACCAGGTGACAATTGAGACGCTTCGGCTTCACTTATGGGGCGAAGACAGTTTCCATCTTTTAATGCAGTCCACTTTTTCAAAAATTCATTTCATGTGATTCTCAGACATATTTACACCATGGAAATAAGTTACTGCTAATGTTGACTTTACACTTTATGTTATTTATTATCTGTAATAAATGTGTATCGACAGAGTGCTTTTATTTTGACAGCCATTGTGGTACTGCATACTGAAAAAAACACTGCAGTCACTAGATATTTAACATTTAACACATGGATCCAAGAGCCATTTAACCATTTGTTGAGGACATGATGGATGGACGATGGATTATTTCTCTGTACAATAAACAAACATAAACCAGCACATTACCATGTGTACCATCAGCAATGATGAATGTAATGTACATACATTTGCTTACATTACAAAATGTATACAGCCATTACTGTCAACAAGCATCTGGAGTCATCATTATGAACATTCACTGTAGGTAGGCTAAAATCAATCACCACCAAACGTTTGGGGCTATTAGGAACTAGTAACAATTTAGAAACATTTATCTATCATAACTAGCTCTAATACATACATGAAATAAATGATGTTAAATAGGGCTAGATAATAAAATGATCAATAATTATCAGTAATATAGTTTTCATCAATAGCAATAAAACAAAGCTTCAGTATATCGATTTAATTCTTATGCATTGTGTAAGTACAGTCAGCAGGTATAACACATATACCTCAGATTTACAAAAGGTTTTGTTTGTCATTCTCTGCTCTGGAGCAAAAATCTGTCTTTAAACTTCTTTATCTTTAATCCTTCAAACAAAAAAGAAACAATATGACATATATCATGATAACTATCTTTGTCAAATGATATGTAATGTTGTATAAATCTATAATATATAAATCTTTACTGTATAAATCTGCTACCAGTAATCAAATATACAAAGTTGTCTTTTCTTTTTTATAGCTCTTCGAGATATTTTATAGTTCAGGTGGTGGCAGTGCGCACTCGGGTGTGACAGCAGACACCCCCTGCCTCCTCCTCACTGTCCTCCGGGCCCTCTTGGATATCACAGAGGCCACCTGCATGCCCGGACACTGGGAGAACACCACCGTCAGAGAGCCCTGGAACTCTCCCCTGAACTGGCGGCCTATGAAGCAGCTGAACAGCGGGTTGATGCAGGTGATGAGGCTGCAGAAGCACATATCCAGGGTGAAGGCCAGGTCCGAGGCCCACCAGGAGGCTGGGTTGTCGGGGTAGACCGCCCTCATCGCGATGGCGGCGTTGCGGCTCAGGTGGTAGGGCAGGTAGAAGAGGGCGAAGAGGACCAGCGCCGCGCTCAGGACGCGCCGCAGCCGCCGCCGCCGCTGCCTGTTGTGCGGGTCGGTTCGGATGGGCCTCCGCCGCAGCTCCCGGACGCTTCTCAGGCCGCAGTAACAGATGAGGAGCAGCGGGAGGAGGAAGCAGATGATGGAGCAAACCAGGGAATACGGTAAGCTCTCCCCGGTGTCAGTCAGCAGGACGTACAGGGTGCACACGGTGCGGTTGGTCTCGGGGCACGTCTGGATGAGGGTCATGCTGGCCACCGGCACGCTGAGGAGCAGAGTGGCCGCCCACACCGCCACGCACAGCAGGCACGTCTTCCTCCGGCCCAGCAGCACCAGAGAGCGCAGCGGGTGCACGATGGCCAGGTACCGGTCCACACTGACGCAGGTGACGAAGAAGATGCTGAGGTAGAAGTAGTTGTGGTAGAGCATCCTCACGGCCACGCACAGCGGCAGCCCCAGCCGCCAGCGCAGCCGGTCCACGTGGTAGTGGACGAGGAGGGGCAGGGCCAGCAGCCACGAGGTGTCGGCCAGGGTCAGGTTGAAGAGGAACACGGTGCTGCGGGTCCAGCGGCGCAGGCGGTGGATGAAGATCCAGAGGGAGAGCAGGTTGAGGGGCAGCCCGAGGACCAGCACCACCAGGAAGAAGGACGGCATCAGTGTGAGCTGGACCAGCGGTAAGCCCTGATGTGGGTCCAGGTCACAGAAGGCTCTCTCTGGAGGCTGGAGATTCACCATCACAGAGGTTCAGCTTGGAGTTCTCACATGCAGTGTTATTTCAAGTTTTTCTAATCCAACCCGTCATTTAGTTGTGAAACAATAGGCTTTAGGACACGAAAAGTGAAAATCCAGACATGTAGTCTATTTCCCCTCATAGAAGAACACACAAGCTTTCAATCATCTTCATAATTAGCCACAAAACTCTGTTAGAAGCTGTTCTAGCTGTGCCATAAATCTCTTAATGTCCCGATAACAGTGTTTAAAATCATGCCCGACCCTCTCCGACCTACCTGGACCTGAGTGTTTCCCATGTCTTTGTTACTGTGCTGACAGAAACAACCCTGCCAACATATTTTGGTGTCGAGCACGCCCACCTGTGTGAACAAACACCCAATAGTTATCAGTGTTTTTTCCAGGCCATCTGTTCTAGGGACAGCAACTTTCATGTTTTCAGCAACAAGGCCCACATTCAAACATTTCTCACAACTGCTCAAGTTCAACAGGTACTTTATTTTGGAGAATAGCCTTTGTTGCATTACATATTTGTGAATATGAACATTACAAAAATGTCGGAACTAAATAGATGAAAATATGAAACTTTCAGCATAAATAGGTTCACCCTTTTCATGTATGGTGACAGTATAAAATCAAATGTTATCAAAGCATAACAAAAAGACAGACATGAGGAAATAAAGTTAAAGAAATAAAATGATAGAGATTAAAGTTGTTGGATTTATTAAGGCATCAACAGGCATAGATCAGCAAGAAAAACTAGAACAGACCAGTTTTGCTGGAGTGGTCACATCTGCAAAAATCACTAAACAAACAGAGGGTTTAGTTGCCTGAGTTTAAAGCAGTTTTACATTAACATCAACTTAAAATACTTCAGTTCTTCTCTTTACTTGCATGTATGCGGTCAAATAAATGTGAATCCTTACAAAACGCTACATCTTTGTTGGCATTTAACCCCAATAAAAACACTCAGAACAAGAAACTCCTTACTACAGTAAAAGACCATCGCACACTTCTGATTTAAAACACTGATTATCATTATGTGGTGTAAGGACAACAAACAGATTGACATGTTTATGTCTTGGTAGTGAGGTTTTATTAAGTGCTTTGTGCAAAATAAAAAAAAAAATGTGTGTATCTTTCCCTCACCACAAAGACACAGCTGAGGGACACCGGCAGGCTGATGTGCTTTGTGTAATGAAGCAAACATAGTTGAGTAGGCGGGGGCTGCAGGCTTTCATTAGCTCTAACGTGTTGGTAAACAGAGGCACATTAAAAAGGGATCTCTTCACCCTCTCAGGGCTTTTTGCTTCTCATCTCCAGGAACAAGTCTCACTGTCAACAGTCGACAGCTGCTGCAGCTGCTCAACAACTGGCCATCTCAGGACAAAAATCTTGCCTGTACTCACAGTAATAACAGCAGCACACGTTTCTCTTCATAAAAACCTGGAGCAACTGTTGGGCTGTAACAAGCTCAGAGCAGGATTCTTTAAAGCCACTAGGGTGAGGAAAATCATTTGGTAAAAGTGTGATACTTCTGTGTCATGACCACAATAATGTCAAATAAACAATACTCACATTTCTTACAGTTAAAAAAAAAAAAGTCCAACATTAACTTATAGTACATGACACTGGAACCCTTCATATCACCGTACATACAAACAAACAAATATTCAAACTTGAAAATAAGCAAATTCAGTTTCCAAATGATATTGATAGTCTACTGGCAGATATATAACATCAGTGGTAAGTGTGTGTGATATATTAAGGCATCCAGTCTTTGGTTAATTATGGTGGCAATTAAATAAGTAGTTTTTTTTTTCGACACAAGATCTGAATGATCCTCATCACTATAATTACAAAATAGAGAGTGAAAAAAGCCATAAATATGAGACAGCATTTAAATTTTAAGTCAGCATGCATGGAGACGTGGTCATTGTGTGCACTTCACAATCAGCAGCATGGCTGTGAATGATGGAAACCTCTATAGCTCTTTGATAAACGTCTGTGTGTGTACTGCACAAACAACACAGGCACCACAGTAAAGAGATATATCATAAGCAGGTCAATCTACATCACCATGTCATCCCATCGTGTCCAGCTGATCCACCAGCAGCTCGCTGGGCTAGAGACACTCTGACAGCACCTCGTGTTTGGATAAAGTTGGATAGATCATGGGCATGCAGGTACAGTCATTGCTACAGTTGTTGTGGCTGAGCTGCTTCTTCAGCTTCTCCACCTCGTAGTTGTGGAGATATTCCTGGACCAGGTATCGCTCTCTCTTCACTCGAGCCCTCACGTCAGAGGGAACATCTGGGATCATCCAGGCCACGAAGAACTTCACCATGAACACGACATGCTGCAGAAGAATAGAGTACAATGGGTTCATGTTGGAAGAATTACTTCAAGAGCTGAAGAAGAAGTTCTGTGAGGAGTCAGACTTTGTGTTATACAAGAGAAACATGAGTGAAGAAAGATGGCCGTTATTATTGATGCAACAACAATCTCAAGGGAAGAATCTGAGGCTCAGTTCATGAGGTCACTAAGTGTTGGTGGATTTACCTCCATGATGATAATGAAAGCAAGCTTGGCAGCCAAAATATGCCAGAACTGCATGGTGTGGGAGTACTGCTTCTCATGGCCCGAAGGGTAGCGGAAATCACGATATCTACGAACAAAGAAGAAGAGTTTTAGGATTGCTGCAGATTTTTAGTATTTATTCTACTACTACGAGTGAAGCCCTTGTTCTTTACTTATATGTCTTTATTTATACTTCTGTTCCATTTAAGGGAATGTGTATTTTCCTCTTCTGTATGTATTTAACACCTGGCATTACCAGGTACTTTGATTTTACATACAATCTTTTTTTGTGCAAAGCTATAAAATAGTTCAAATTAGCTTCACCCAACCTGCCACATTAGAGTAGTGCTTACATTTGAACATATCCATAAAAATAACCAGCTAATGTAATATATTTGACACTGAAAGGGGCCTTTCTTTATTATTAAATTAAAGTACATTAGGCTAGCAATACTTTTTGCACTTGTAGCTCAACTTAACAAACAAACACACACTCACCTGCAGGTTGTGATGGAGCTGTTGAACCAAGCAGGGTTCTCCCCTTCCTCAGGGCTGTTGGCCAGTGGGATCGCAGATATATTGAACATCGACAGGCTGTTGTTTATGTAGCCTTTCATATTCATCTCACCATGTGGGTGGTAGGCATACATGTACACAAGCCGAGGGATCATATCAGAGGTGAAGGCCACGATGAACGCCTACGAAGCAAAGGAAAGATGGTGTGAGGATAAAACCACAGATACAACTGGGTAGATAATGAGCAGTGACACTGACTACAGACAGTCCAGTACTAACATTTGTGACAACGGAGAGGACGGCGATCCCACTGAGGATTTCCTCCCAGGCCCCGATGCTGTGGGCCTTGGCTGCCACGGGGCGTCTGTACTGAGTGGTGAGCTTCCAGGCATCCACTCTTACTTCAATGATGTTGTTGATCAGTGCCAGCAGGGGGGCCAGGGGGAAGGAGGCGACGAAAAGCGTGATGAAACCAAACTGGATCACTGGGACACAGAGAAGAGAGATTAGTGAGAGGCAGTATGATGGAAACAGCACCATCTGTTGAATCTCAGAGGACACTGCCTCTATTTATCTACTTACTGACCTACCGACCTATAGATACATATTTTAACTGAAAGTAAATGTAAATAAATTATTTAAGTTGGATATCTGTACTTGAGAGTTTGAGTTGACTTAAATGGTGACTTGGAGTTTATTCAGATGGTCTTGGCTGCAGGCTAAGTTTCAGGTATGTCTTCCTCAGTGTAATGGATTGGTGTTGTAATGAGTGTTTACCCATTTCCAGGTACTCGTAGAAAAGACCCAGTTGTCCAAAGCTCTGCAGATCGTTGTCCTGCTCCCAGCGGCTGTAAATACTCTCTGGGTGTTTCCGTGCCTTCCTGCTGCCCCACCAGTTCATCAGCCACCTGAAGGAAACGGGGGGGGATGGAGAGCTTCAAATAGAGCCACAACACAGCTATATACAAAGAGATGACTGTGGCACATTCAGATGGAATACTCACGGGACCAGAGCCTCTTGGATGTTGCCCCACACCTGTTTACCAGTCATCACTATCACCAGCTGGGTGGTCAGCTCAATAAGACAACCACCAGGGTCACACTGAATTCACAGGTGGAGATAGAAAAGAAACCAAAATGAACTTTAATTTACACTTAAGTTGAGTTATTGATGCTAATCTAACCGTGTTATGTACCTCTTCATTCCTCAGTTTGCTCCACTTGCCAAACATGTAGGCATAATTTCCAGGATAGCCGACAAACTTGCCCTTAAAGAAAGCCACGTAGAAGCAGGAGGAGTAGTAGTTGACGAACTGGAAGAGGAACATCTTCACCGTCAACTTGTTCTCATACTCCAGGTGTGTCTTTGGAATTTCTGTCACATAGTAAAAGGTGGCAAAAGATAGATTTTAAATACATAAACTAAATAAGAACAACCTCTGCCAACATTTATGTTTTTGAGTTGGCAGGATTACGTAAAAACTACTTCATCAATTTCTATGAAACTGTGTAGAGAGGCATGACTCAGGAAACCCATTCAATTTTGTGTGAATCCTAATGAGCTTCTTTTTCTCTAACATCCTGCAACATGCTTGCTTACTTCTCACAAAATATTTATTTGTATTATTTATATATTTATCATAAAGGCATGTTACAGGACTGATTTGTTTGAATGTGTGGAATTCAGATCCAAATCAAAATCTGGATTAAGTGAATTTAAATGTGGTTTCATGAGGGGATACTTACAAGACTGTGATGATATGCACTGAAGTGTGGACACATAAAGACACGGAAATGTAACTGTCTTGTTAACATCCTCTCACTCTGGCCCTCACCCATATCAGTGATCCAAACAGCCACCCTCTCATACATGAGGTTGAGGATCATGATGATGACAAAGTTGATGCAGGAGGCAGTGACAGAGGTGGCCAGCTGTGGCGTGATGTAGGGGCCGACCACTTGCAATTGGCTGGTGGGGTTGTCCTTCATGATGCTGGCGAAGGCGGCGTACACTGCCAGGCGGTACGCTATCACGCCAATGATGCAGGCAATGATCAATGAAATCTTCAGGACAGAGACAACAGTGGCAACATGAAAGACAACTGCATGGCACAGCAAGGCACGAGACAAAAGGTACAGTGAGAACACCACGGCAAATCCCATACAGATACAGGTGAGTTACAGCCAACAAAAAAATGTTAGAAGACAGGCTTGAGTTGTGCACAAATGCCCCATGAAAACACAGCTACCATAATCTTCCCATTAACTTATTTACATTTTAATGTTTTTTCCATAAGTGAGGATAATAGTTATAAATTCAGGGCTAGTATGCATACAAGTTTGGTCTTCAATGTGTCCTAGTTGTAAGAATTAAATCATTTTGACATAATTGTTATAACTAATAGCAAATGCATGCATACATACAGACAATTGTGCTCATCTCAGCTTTTAAATTATTTACAAGAGCTACATTTTAAAGAGGTTTTACGCAAACTGGCTCTGGTCACATGATACTGTTCATTGCATAGACTGTATGGATGGACGACATATCTCCACTTCCTCCTGTTGTGCAAAAAGTAAGCTACAATATCCCTGGGTGCCACCATCTTATGCTTCTGACGCCATTTGGAGCCGGAGTCTCCAAATGGCTACAGTTTCATGTTGTTTTTGAAGCATCAATAGCAAATTAAAACGAAACTTAATGACCCCCAGTGTGATTAAAAAAAACTACCTAAAATGATTGTTTACTGAGCCAGATTAGTTTTTTCCATGTCCCACCCACTAACATGGTTTAGACAGAGTTTATGACCCATACTGCAGCCAACCACCAAGGGGCGATAAAGATGATTTTTTTTACTTCTCTATGGGAAAGTTGTCACGATGTCCATCTTTACATACAGTCTATGGTTCCATGTGATGATGATGAACACTATGATGGGAAAGGTAAGTGACACAGGGAGGAAGAACAGATGGAAGATAGTTGAAAGCAGTTGTAATTAATGAAGAACCAAAGATACTATGCTCACCCAGAAAATGACTGTGGCTCCAGATAGACATAAGCGTGCACACTTGCTTGTTATGGGTAAGTATGGCTCCATTTCCTACATCATAACCAAGCAAAGCATGGACAGAGAAGTCAGTAACCATTTGTTATATCCTGAAAAGATCCTTCCAGGCCAAGTTCCTTTAATTACCACTACCCACAGATAAGGAGATCCCAATCAGAGCTTTTTAACATGTAGGAATTTAGGCGGGCGAGTCCAATTCTTTCATCGAACAGACTCCTGCTGAAGTCTAGCTCTTGCAAAAACCTCTTTCAAGACACCGATCCACCAGACAAACAGGAATGCAGCAAAAAGAAGGAAAATCGTGCCTCCAAGTCTTTCCAGAAATGCCTGTTAACCACACAAAATACACCACACCAAAATCTCTCCCTTACCAACACTGGCATTCCACATTAAGTGCCACCCTTACCCAGAGGATCACGGTGGCCCAGCACAGAAATAATTTCGCCAATAGATCTGTAGCAGTCCTGCTAAGAACCCACTCTGGTTCCTAAAGATGGGTGGAATGTGGTTACAACAAATTAAAGCACCCTGTTGCTCTTGCAATTCAAGTTTGTGCCTGCTACTGTCACTATACAACTAATTACAGAAGTAAGGATCTTGATTTGAAAAGTCTCTATTCAAACCTGCTTTTTATGAAAGGCACAGGCCTAATGAATGACTGCAACCCAGCCTGTAGAACCTGTATTCAATAAATACGACACATACTGTATCATTTAATCATTCAAGTCCTTACAAACAGTATATCTGTCTGGTAAAGCCTTGTGGGAGGTACACAGAGGTAGAGCTGCACATTAGAACAGTATCATACAGGATATTAGTATTTCATGAGCACCCAAACACCTGAGTGATGCGGTTCAGCTTGCGGTTGGAGCACTTGGTCTCGTACTCTGGCCGGAGCTGCAGCTGCTGTTGCTCCTCCTCAAAGTCGACCAGATCCCACTCATACTCGAGACGAGCCTGCCGCCTCTTCCAGAGCTCCAGGAACAGCGTCACTGAAGAGACATTCAACCACACCAGGTGTATTAGCCTAACTTGACAACTTATTTAATCTCTATTGACATGTTTAAACATAAAGCCCTCGGGTGATATATCATCAATATGAGCCTTGCGCAGACTGTGTATCTAACAGAGTTTATGTTGTATGAAAAGGTTTAATTTAAATAAATAATAAATATGTTCTGTATATTTGGTTGTGTTTGTATTTTATTTCATTAAGATTATTTAAGGTTAAATTGTGAAATAGCAAGCCCCAATTACATTTCTTTGTCATAAAGGTTTTGATAAAAATATCTTAGGAATCATTAATAAAAAGTGTTCTTTTGTGATTGAGTGAGCAAAAATGATTATGAGTAGTATAGTTCAAAAGCTGCCACTAGGTGGTGCACTGGGTCAGAAGATATACAATACAAAGAGAATCTCTTTACTCACCCCATATCCCCATGAATATGGCAAAAAACACAGTTCCCACATTGTCAAATAGGTGCGATTGCTGAAAGAAGAGCATGTTTGACAAATAGTGAGATAATGAAAAACTTGACTTGTTTACATTTAGTTGTTACCATCCTTGAAATATAACATATGTGGGTAGAACATGAATCCCAAACACAAGTAACTCAGTAGGAAAGTTAGGAAATCTCACCCATGAGGAGTTACATGTTGAGTTGAGTTTCCAGAAGCCACATTTCTTGTCACACAGTGGGCACATGACGATTTTGCCTCCAATTTCCCCACTGCAAATTTCTTTACTGTTGGGAGATGAGTTAATTTTTTTATTATCAAAAACAAACACAATATGTAATAATACAACGACCAAACAGGCCGGTTTTCTTTGTAAAACTCACCTCCATTCATTGTCGTCGTAAGTGAGGACTCCATAGACGAAACAAATCGTCCCAACTATTGCAGCAAACAACAACATCTCAGTGTAGAAACCCAGCCAGGCAAAATAAATACCGATCTTCTCTCCGTAGTACTTCCTGTTGAAGAGGAAAGACAAAATTAATTTCGAATTCCTTTGCTGTTAGACTGAAGTTGAGTTACTACACATCAGATATGACAACTTTGTTTTCAGATCTTGCCTGACAAGGTTGAGAGGTTGCTCCTTGAAGAAAAAGAGGAATCTGGCCCAGTGTTTGTACAGACTGTATCTCTCACTCTCGCAGTGAGTGTCCCTGGATTTTTTCCAGTATCTACACTGCACGTATAGAAGAAAATACTTCACAATCACATTTGTTGTATAAGTCATCCTTTCATTACAACATCACACACAGCTTTCACCAGGATATTACTGCTGGAATTCAGATAATTAACATTTGATTGGTTAAGTGCCAGAAGTTCAGCAGAAGAGGCTTACGTCGTGCAGGGGAAAGGCAGCAGTGTAGGTGCCATTGTTGAGTAACCTCTTGATTCCCTTTTTGTCTTTATCTCCACATTCCTCCCTCAAGTATGAACAGCGGGACAGGATGTAGTAGACCTGAGCAGAGAGAGTGAAACTAAGATATAAAACTTCCAGTGCAAAAACTAAATTATGAAGTTGCCTTTGGGTTCCCCACAATTTTGAGATAATGGACCTTCAGTTCAACACAATAAACATGACCTGCTAAATTAGAAGGATTAGTCATCTTGATGACTATTTTCCAAAATGTTACTTCAGGCCTGTTACAGCCTTATTCAGCTCTGAATGGAATATTTTATTTTCAAGATCACAAACAAGATAAGAAAGCCAAAGTATCCTTACGATCCTGTTGCGATTGGAAGGGGGGAAGAATGTCTCTTTGTCATCGATGAGGAAGAAGTCAGACTTGCTCTTGTCGAAAGGAGCGGTGAAGAAGTCCGGCTCAGGGTGCATGACAGTCTCGGGCAGACGGAACGGGGTGGACAGCCAGTTCATGGGCATCTCTGTGTTGTCTGGGATGTCGTTGACCTTGAACGGAACCTTGATCTTAAGCACGTCTGCGTAGGTGGCCAACACTTCCCATGGAGCGTGGATCTTCACAAAATACGTCTTCCCATCTTCCGACTCCTGATGATAATGATAGAAAAATGAATAAAGAGCTACTGGAAAAAGTAATTCAGTAATAGGAGAGAATTTATAGAGATCATGTTAAAGTCTGGAAACCTACAGATATGTAATATGATATATGTATCCAGTATAACTTGTGATCTATCTTGTGATTACACATAATCAAAATGAGAATCTTACTGATTTATCTTCTGTCTCCAGCTCCAGACCAACTTTGGCTAAATTGGCCTCATATACCCTCCTCCTCTCCTTAAAAGAAAAAACAGAATAGTACATATGTTTATTAGCTGATTTCAGTTTAATTTTGCCATTATAGAATTATGACAATGGAATTTATTGTACAACAAATTAAGTACACACAAACCCTACGCGTAACAGTGAGCAGCATATACAGTATTTAGATTATGAGCCATTCAGACGATATATGTACAAAACAGAAATTAAATGTGTTATCAACTGAAAACAATCAATTTAAATTATTATACTTATAATGTGAGACGAGATGCATAATGTGAAGAGTGTACATCTGGATATAAACATATTAAACATGTGAAACCAATGTGTCAGCAGCCATGGTAGTGAAAACTAGAGTTAGTGAGAGTTACTGTGTACACTGCCGAAAGTACAAAAGTTACCATTTGTCACCTGTTTAAGGTTGAATATCATCATAAACAATTACATATACAGAAATTGTCCATATCATCACAGTACAAATTGACAGAGTGAAAGCCTAACTGGGAGGATTTACTGCCAAGTTTTACAGCACATGGATAAAACACAGGAAGTGGCCTCCTATTTGGCCTTCCTCTAACAATGGAGTCCTTCCTGACCAGGCCAGGGGTGTAAGTGTTGACTCGCTGACAAGGCTGTGACAAACTGCCTCATACCGGAGGAGTGGTAACATCCACATGTGAAGGCTAACAGCTCAGTATTACTAACACTAAAAGTCTTTCAGTGCCCCACGGCTGATAGCAACTGGCCACAGAACAACATGTGACCAAACACAGAATGGGAAAAAGTTGATTTACCAAAGAAGAAAATAAGCTTGTGACTCTTTGTCAATGTAGCAGTGACCTCAAAAAAGTCCAAGCCAGGATCAGGGATGGAAGCTGACAGAAACAGTTTATTTAGCTTTATCTGTGTTGTGGTATTTAGAGTATGCCAGTGACTCACACTGTGAGCTCTGAGGATATCCTGTAAGAACCAGTTCTTAGTGTCTTAATCAAGGTGTGGATTTAACATTCACTGTTCTTTTGTGCCACATTTTAAGATTTCAAGATGTTAAGTTTGTGCAACAATTATTAATATTATCTTTCATTCTGCTGGGTTGGAAATAAAAAAACATACATAAAAATAACATGTTTTTCAGTTTGTGAACTAGAGAAATTAAAATGTACCTCTCAGTCGTTTCTTACCTGTTTTCTCTCGCCAGCTTTGTCGTCCACATAGGACAAGACAAAGTCAATCCTCCGCAGCCCATCACGGAAGAACACAGAGTCTTTGCTGTGTTGTTGTTTGTCAATCTGTAAAAATACATCGAGCAAACATTGAATATTATTCAAAATATAAAGTGGCGCAGTATCGGCACAACAGGTCGGGGGTGCATTCATAGCAGCCAAACAGTATGTCAGTGGTTAACAGCAAAACCCAAAGAACAAGGCCTCCACACCACATCACACTCGGCTGTATGTGTCATGTCATACTTTCAATCCAAACACTAGTGTGCTGAAGGGTTTTCTGTTGCTCATGTCTCCCTACTAGGTTTTACTGAACAAGATTATGACAAACTTTTAAAGAAACTGATGTTGTATCACGGAATGAATGAAAAGATTTCCAGAATCCTAAAAGCTTTGATTTCAGGTCATCTGTCTACAACTCAAACACATCCTTAGGGTATGTTACATTACATTATATTTCATTTAGCTGACGCTTTTCTCCAAAGCGACTTACAATAAGTGCATTCAACCATGAGGGTACAAACCCAGAACAACAAGAATCAAGAAAGTACAATTTCTTAGACAGGCAGTAGCCACATTGGGCAAAAGGTTCCAACATTTACTTTTTTCTGTAAATCCTGGGATCCATAGCGGTGAGACCACCTTTTGTTGGTGGCTAAAGAAATTCCAAGTATGTGTATCAGCTAACGCTAACAGCTACATGGCTGGGAAGGAGTGAACTGCAGATAAATGCTTTACGGCAGGAGGGGAAGGCATGACTGTCAGTGCTGCTTCAGCTGTTCAGAAAGCTAAAAATAACCACATAGAACAGTCATCACTACAGTACAGTGACATAGCTACACCGGGCCACTGATTATTCAGAGGATTCCAACATTAAGCACAGCAAACAACCACATTTATAGCTTCTGTACTGCACTGTACTTCTGGCACAGATTGCCTTGTTGGTCAGTCTAATGTTCTGGGGGGTAGGGAGGAAAGGAAAAGCACTTTACCTCCATTATCCTCTCCCTTTATGGTAAGGATGCATCAGAGAAAAAAGGCCGGCTGCCAGGGCAAAAATTGCCTCTCTCCGGGGTTCAGAGTCCTGTCCTGAAAGCTCTGTTTCTCTCACTCTCATTCCACTGATCCCCCGATCAGAGGAGCTCCAGTCGGGCCCCTCACCTCCCACAACAAGCCCTTACTTGCTCAGACATTCAGATAATAAGGAGGGAGGGGGAGAGACAGGAGGAAGGAGTACAGAGGAGAAAGAGAGCAGACTACTGGAGATGATGTCAGCACTGTGGTAGCATAGCTGCTGCCAGCTGCTGATGCATTTAGTTAATGTAATAAGAGGACTACATCCAGGAAGAGAGAGATGACCATGACATGCACCAAAATACAAAGTCAAAGTACACATCAAATTAATTATTCCCATTGTACTATTCATCACCTTCACAGTGAACCATAGACTGTATGTAAAAACGGATGCATAACAGCTCTCCAAAAGTGAAGCCAAATCATTTTGATCGCCTCCTGGTGGCTGGCTGCACTATTGGCCATAAACCCTGCTTCCTCCATGTTAGTGGATGGGACATGGGGAAAACAATAAAGTCAAAGTACACATTACATTTTTCTTAAAGATGGTCATTGATTTTTCAAGTAAGTTTGGCTTTAATTTTATGCTTAAAAAAAAAAGGGTGAAATGTCATGATGGACAGCTGACTCTCGATTGGTGAATCGCATGGACTTAGCGACCATGGCTCATCCCCTGATTGCCACTGTGCAGACTCTGGCTACAAATGACGTCCTTGGCTCACTACGGCAGCATTCGGGATATTTTCTTTATATACAGTCTAGTATGAAGCTTAAAGGCCAGATGACCATGTTAAGAAATCTGCTCTGGTAAGATGAGGACCAACACTGACTGGTGCAATATCTCCCCAGTCTGATTTGACTGTTTGAAAGTTGTCGTTTAATCTATCTGGAGACTTAACCACAATCTTGTACAAAGTGAAAATGTGGCACAATCAATGGAAAATGTATGTAAAGAGTCTGAGCCGCGTTACGCAAATGATCAACAACAGCAGCAGTGCAGCTGGATCTACACCCTGCTTCCTACTGTATTAACTCAAACAAGAAATTATGTCCACGTGCTCAACCTTTTTATGTCTTTCTCTGTCCAAATTATGTGTCCTGATGACTGGTCTACATAACCTCTCAGTCGTGATTGGACCATGTTGACCATGGCAGATCGGCTGCTTTCTTTAACTGGGACGTCGCTGCAGAAACTCTCTAATTTGCTGTAATTACAGATCAGCCATATGGAATCAGTGCATCTGCTGGGACCTGCCTCTTCTAAGTAAAGCTGGTACAGGCCACAGAGCTCTATACATTTACCCACTAACCCACAACTACTGGGTGTTCAGACATGCAAGTTATGTCTTGACTAAGGAGGGTAAATGTAGAACATGGTGTAACATAAGGTGGCTGTCAAAGGCAGGGAGGAGGTACCACTAACCCTAACTTTCAGGGCATATCTTTTTGTAGGGGGGGATTGTAACATAATTTTCCTAAAACTGGTAATATTTGATTTTATTTTCAATAATTTACAGCTAAATTGCCTGACATTATATTACTTTAATGTGTTTTCTTCTGAGACAACTCTACTGTCTAGTTTCAGTTTTATAATCCTCTTAGTTTCAAATGCACCGTAATACAAAATCACAAGGTTGCATGAATCTCTCTTTAATGTTTGTATTATATTGGTTCAGCAACAGCGAAAATAATGTTCTTTTTTTCATTAAATCACTCTGTTATGTCTTTACTGAATCATTGCAATCCTGACAGAGAGAAGTGCTTTTCTGCAGAGCTAAAAAGGAAAACTGGACACTCCTATCCTGAGCTTTGCAGAAAATTATACCTGGTTCAGCAACACTCTCTTTAAATACATATTATTGAGAAGCTACATGCAGCTGAAAGTTTGTGATCTGTAAGGAAAATAAAGACGTACACTCCCATGTCTTTTGGGAGGAGGACAAAACAGTCAGCTTGATCACAGAGACAATTTATAGACATGCAGCTGCGTCTCCTCCAAAACTCCTTGAAGGGATCTGAGCTTACAGCGTAGCTTTAGGTTGAGGGAGACACATTACTTCAGGAGCTGGTTGCAGGAAGATTAGCTATTATAAGGGTAAGGATTCCTCTTTTCATTAAAATGGTTACGCACCGTTAAAGCAAGACCACATTATAGATGAAAAAGGAGAAGGCTACAGTACAGTATGTGGTTTGCCACAGCAAAGTTCAGTCCTGTCATGAGTTCAAGGGCTGCGTCTTGATTACAGTATAGACTTTATACAGTGTACACGCACGCACACACATACATAAATGCACGCAAAACTTAAAATACAGTATACGGTGCATGTGCATGTTTGTGTGTGTACACGTGTGAGCGTACTACTGTAATTAGACTAATACACAACCAGGCTGTTGCTTTCTCTTCAGTGAAGCAGACGATTATCACAGGTGAGATCACAGCAGGTGAAAAGGCCTTTTCCACTTTTAATGAACTCTCATGATGCATCAACGTACAGTATAGCTCATGCCGACATGTTTCCATTACTCTCTGCAGAAAACAACATGCTCCCCAGTAGCCACCACTATGAGCTCTCTACCAAGATATGTGTATTGATTTCAACTCTTATGTCCAAGCTTTGTTTTCCACATCCTGCTGGAGAAACACAACACTGGAGCAGACGTTCTCCAAAAAGCAGATAAAGGCAGGCAGGCAGACATATGCACAGAGTTGCATCACATCACAAGCCTGTTTTACCATGCCATACCCTGGAACGAAACTTCAGGAATAGAGCCCGCTTTCTCGAGAGCTGTGGAAAAACCGAGTGGAGAATGAGCAAAAGCCTAACAACACAACAATGTCAACAGCATACAGCTAAAACTGAAGCAGTAACCTCACACGGGGGGAACAAAATGTCAGACATGCCACACTTGCATTATGTTTAGACATCCTTACAGAATACGCTCAAATACTTCACACTCTGAAAACAAGTTAATGTCACAATCAGGTCTTGCTCAGCTACAGTTTTGAGCTCAGAGATGACCTGAGACGAATCAAACACACACACCGACACAGCAGCAGCATGCATCTGGGACCTTGACTGGCGTCTTACCCCGGTCAAAGCACTGATTCGCTCTAAGGTCTGAGCCTCAAGCTGTGGACTGTCGCTGTGGTCAGAGGAGGCCAGGGAGGCCAGGCTGGTGCTGAGAGACTCACAGGTCTCTACACACACATCAGGTGTTAAAAAAGACTTCAAGAGTAGTGAAAGAGGGAGAACAGACAGGAGCATCAGGGTTATCTCTGACTCTCTCGTGACATTTACAAATGTGTGTCTTGGGGGCATCTTATAATCCTAAGAAGGGATGGATATTTATATGTATATATGTATGTATGTATGTGCAGGTTGTAAATTATTATCTGGAAAGACAAAACAGATGTAATCTCAAAACGGAGACAATTAAAGGTTCAGTGTGTAGAATTTAGTGACACCTAGTGGTGAAGTGTCACGTTGCAGCTGAATACCCCTCACCTCACCCTCCCCTTCCAAACATGAAAGAGAACATGTGGCAGCCTTCAGAGTCATAAAAACTCAAAAAGGTGTTTAGTTTGTCCAGTTTGGATACTGTAAAAAACATGGTGGCCTCCATTGAGAGGACCCACTCCTGATGTACATATCAAGTATTTTGATACAAACAGCCCATTCTAGGTTAAAGAAAACAACAATTTGTACAATTTAGAAGAGTCACACACTAGTAAAAACATCACTACGATTATGTTTAAGCCAATAGATCCCTTTCCCCTAAATCTTACACACTGAACCTTCAAAAAATTTAAAATTCCACTAAGATCCATACGCTAACCTGACTTGTTTTAGCGGGTGGGTTCACAAAAAGAAAAACAGTGTGATTATTTAACTCTCAAGAGGGGAGAAGAAAATCTAGATAAAGCTTTTTACACAATGAACTTCCCGCTACCGCGCTTCCAGGAGGTAAGGTGGAAGTGAAGATAGGACACAGCCAAACAGTAATCTGTTGTGCATCTGTATTGGAAAGCTAAAATTAACATACAGTATAGGAAGCACTTGTCTTAACATATTCAAATGGCTGATATATGTTCAATTCTGAGGCACAGGATGTTATTAAACCCTCTCAGGTGATGACGCAGAGGAGGGGCGCTTCAGAGAACTGTGTGTATGAAGGTGCTGAATGAATGTCAGCGTGTGGTGAGGTTGTTGTTTACCGCTGATTGTCCCTGCTGGAAAGATCCTGTGCTGGACGAGGCATGTTGGTTGTAGCCATTTATATCATCTGCAAGACAGTAACACACAAAACACAACATTAGAAATCTAATTACCGATGATAGTTACAAGACCATTCTCTCAACTCACTAAAATAAGAATAGCAAATAGCCTAGTGAATCTCAAAACAGGCAAGTTGGTGCGATGTAAGTTTCAGGCCTATGAGCAGCTGCCTGAGTTTGGTGAGGAGCACTGACAGCCAATGTTGTGGTCTATATTTGTACAGCATTTTGTGGCAGTGCTGCCACAGCCCAGACAACATGACTCACAAAATCCCTGTGAGAAAATACACACAGCCATGTTGCACCGCACTGCACTGACGCAGGAAATGAGACTGAGGAGTCTGGTTAGCTCCCTTGAAAGTGAAAGCTCTCACTATGATAAAACTTGGATTCAAACATGATAAAGTTCTACATTTGCCTCAGTCCAAATCAATTATTACCTTCCAGTGCAGATTCTAATAAAAGAAGATTTACATAAACAAATGTCAGCGCAGATGAAAATGCAATACAATCACAAGCTGTTGGCAACACTGCCACTAAAACAATAAAGCGTGTTTTTAAATAGAAATGCAGCAATCCTAATTGATGGTCTCACTGATGTTATATTTAGTTTGGACTCAACACAGAGAATGTGCTTAACCAGACCTGAAACAAGCATTCAAACCTTTTCTGTCTCTATGTTATTACAGACCAAGTCAACAAAAAAGCACTTGTTCAAAACTACAAAAGAATTATATTTAATATAAATCTATGATGCAAATGTGTCTCCTACAGGCTTTTTTGTTGTTTTAGTTTTTTTTAATGAACTTCAACTTACTTAAAAGTCTCTTGAAAATGTCTTTTAGATGTAACAACTCAATTAAAAATGTAAATGTGTGCAGAAAACAGAATTTCTGGGGCCAGTTCCATTATCGATTTAAGGGCGTAGAAGATTCCAATCCTATCAACATATCAGATGATTTATGTATATTATATCTTGGTAGATTGTTTGTCCATTTGTAGTGAAGATGACAGGTTATGCCATTTGTTTGAAGGATTACTATAGAAAGTATGGCACTCTGAGAGAGTATACTCTGCAGAGGTTAAAGCCCAATCTCGCAATGTTAAAGAAAAATAATATTCTGCATCCGCCCCCTTGAGCAAATCCACTCAAAAATGTAATGGGTCTTTCCTTAGCCCATACCCCACCATCCTACCAACTTTCAATGTAATTAGTTCAGCAGTTTTTTGCATAATACTGCTAAAATACAGGCAAACAGCAATGAAGACATAACATTTTTGGTAATTAGCTAGTAGCTGAATTTAGTACAAAGTACATTTTGTCTATACCTGTGAAAGGCCAATGTCTGGCGATTAAATTGACAGATACATAAAGATGTCACTCTAATTTAGAACATTAAATAAAACAGCATACATGCTTATTGTTAAATACACTTTCTGGGTTGTGGGAGCATGTGGAACATTAGAGGAAACTCTTGATTCATGGACAGTCAGTTTAATATAGTACAGTTAAAATCAGATTTAGACATAAAGCTGAAACATACCCCCCCCCCTTACCCTGGACTTTTACAGTGTTTTAGCAGCAACAATAAAGACAACTTCATCTTTCACCTTCCTTAAAAATCCGCTATGACACTGACTTTGTTTTTGCACTGCTCTGATTTGTTGCTGCCTACATTTCTTTCAAAAAACATATGTGAATGCCTCTCAAACAGTTGAGCATATTTTTGCACAGTTGGACACAGTGTTGTTGCTAACTCAGTATTAGCCACTCGGCGATGCCAGGAGTCTTTTCCCACCTAACAAAGTAGCCTCCACAGTTAGGGCATTGTTCCAGAGAGAGCAGCTGATCACAGTGGAAATGCCACAAGGCGGCTGCACTCTCTTTTATTTCCATTACCACAGCAACCCAACATACCAAGAGAGCAAACCTTGCATGCATCTGTTATTTCCACAAAGAAGGTTATTTTACAGTTCAGCTTTACCGATACCGCTGCATAACAAAAACAGAGATATGATGTCCAAGCTGCTACCATTCTTTTGAATGCGTATGGCAGTGTTACATTTTGTACACATGTATTTTTTACTCTCACTGTTGCCACTGCCTCACTTGAGGGTGTAGAGGAAATTCAGTCGCCTCTTCAAGAATTTTCTATATAAACACAGCGGGATGGGTTGGTCAGACTTCCTGTGACAGGGAGCAATCAGCCATCTTTCATGTTTACAGTGGTGAGTTTCAGGTGCACACATTCACATACATGTACACCTGCTTCCACAGGCCAGTTCACATATAAAAGACATGTCTGATATAGATTTAATGTTTATTTTCAGTAAGGGTGAGCAGTGATGCAACAACAAGTAACAAACCATGCCGGTCTGAATGTGTGTGGTCAGACCAACCTGTAAAAGTTTTAACAAAATGGAGAAGAGAGATCTTGAGCTGCCCCCATGTTTTGACTTTAGTCTCAGATTATATGTTCTGAATGTGTCTGGAAATATAACAGTAAGAGTAGGACATTTTGAGTATATATATATATATATTCACATCCTGAACGTGCATGTTAGCTGGTACTGGATTGAATAAATCGTACTCATACAATAGGAATACTGCATAGTTATAATCAGGTATGGGAGCTAGAAAGGGTCTGTTTTCATTCAGCAGTCAGCATCAGGATACCTCTATACTAAAATAACTGGGATTCTGAGTATTAGTGTGATTCAAGGTTTTGGAACTGTGAGTGTAACGAATGGAAAAAACAATGCTTCCACTGTTACCTCAACATAAACACACAAGGGCGAGAGTATAACTACAGTTTGGGATCCTATAATTATCACTCACACTTCACAGTCTCAGCTCGACTTCTATCGTGCAGCTCTCTCCAAGCTGCAGATGAAACCCAACACTTTTATATCGATTCAGCATGATAAGAGTCACTGCCGAGCATCCAGGATGATTCACCCTCCAGCCAGCCGCACACCATACAAGGCTAAACACTCAACCCTGAGTCTAAGCAGTTGTTTCAAATTCAAATCCAGCCAGGAGCAGAGGGAGAGGCAGAGAGAGGCATGGGGTTTGTGCTGGTGTATGTAATGGCTGCCTGTAGTGACACAGTATTTCCAGTGAGCAGGCCAGCTGTCAGAGGGCTGTCTGGCCATAAGTCACTGCTGCCCTCCACGAAAAAAAAAGAAAGACGGGAGGGGGTGTTTCAGAGGAAAAGGGCAGGGTGGGAAGTTAGACAAAAATAAATGACTAGCTGAGAAAATGTTAATAAAATGAATTTTAAAATCAAAGTGTGAGGGTAAAGTTGTTGTTACAGGCTCAGTGAAGTCAAGCCAACTCATAACAGCAACATAAATGTGATTTCAAATGTCCTATTTATTTAGCTGTTGACTGAATGCTACTGTTATGTTGTTGTTAGAATGTCTCACTTCATGTATTGTGTTTGTAGAATATCCCTATAGAATAATGATTGTAGTTTTAGTGAGATATTTATCTAATATTCATTAAAGTTTTTCTCAAGGCCATGTGGTAAAACCAAGCTCGGTATAGTCATAATTAAATTACCAGTATTTTCCCAGCTTCTTAACACATGTATACATCATAAATATCATATTTATATTTCACACTAGCACTTTAAAGTTTGAGGATTTGGCCACTCACCGTTGAGAGACTCCGTGGGGCTCATCTCGATCAGGTTGTCTCCTCCTGCTCTTCCCGTTATTCGATGCATTTTAAATCTCTGGTGGAGGCAAACTCTGCCTGCTCCTTGTCATCCACACAGTAAACAAAAATCCCCAGCGGGACGACGCGTGTGCCGCCTGATCTGCTGAGAACCTGTCCCCCGTCGTGTTTCCTCCGCAGTGTCCCCAGCTCGCTCGGTCAGTGCCAGGGCTCCTCTGCCCAAGCCGAGGCTCCTCCACCCGGCGGCTGCATCACCTCCCGAGGGGAGGGGCTCCACACAGCGGCGCCCTGAGCCTGGACTCGAACCCCACACACGTGTCCGCCGCTTGTTACGCGGAGCAGTGTCACCAATGGGCAGGCGTGTGACGTCAGCTAACAGCTAACAGGCGCTAACTTTAGCGCAAACGTAGAAGTTGGAGGCTAACTTTCCTTTTCCACGGACTTTCACCGAATAAAGACGAGCGCGTGTGTTTTCTGCCTGAAGCTTCCGCTCGCCAACAAGCAGAACACGAAACACGTCGAGACAAAATGTTTTAAAGTTCTTTTCGGACCAGTTTGACAATCAGCTTTGCTCCTGAAGATAGTGTTGCCATGGTCACCACTGATTTAAGGCTTACAGAAATATGCTCTGGCATCCAATCAGAGACGAGCATTCTCCAGGCCCTGGTTTCATGAAGTTGGTGAAATTGCCTTAATGTCAGATGCAATGTAATATCAATCAAAAGTGTAGTTTATTCATATTGATATCAATATATACACAAATATAAATGCCAAAAGTACAGCATGTTCATACTTATATAAATATATTATAAATATGTTATGCCAAAACTATGTTTTATATTCATATACATAAATATATCATATGTATTTATAATCATTTGCTGTGATAAATACAAACTAGAGTCTGAATTATATATACTATATAGAATTATAATTTTTAGTGATTTATTCATACTTTCTTTGTAATAGAATATAGGAACTAACAGTAGAAGTTAGCAGGTGTTAGCGGCTGCCAGCAGACAGGGCCGTATCCTCAGTTGTGAACCTTAGGCCGACACAGGCCGAACTTGAGGGTACGCTGCGGCTTAAGGTAAATCTGAATGGCTACTGGCTTGTATGGCAGCACTGTGAAAACCATGTTTTACCACCTCTTTGCCTTTTTAAACTAAACACTGTCCCATTTTACAACATAGGACAAGATGGAGAATACGTACGTTCTACCGCACTAATTAAAGCCGGCCGCCAGTTGATGTTAGTGACCAACAGCAGATGTTAGCGACATGTCTTCAGTTGTGTACCATAGCATCATCAGGTGCCTTTTAATCACAAGACACCCTCTTCTAAGGCAGGCCCACCACAGGTTGATCAGACCTGGGTGCATGTCCCTTGCATCATGGGGCCCAGTTGGGATCTTTCCCCCTGATCCAGAGCCATTGTTCCGCAGTGTGAGATGTTTCTTTTATGGTCTGGTGCAAGGCTTGTCCGTGGATCCCCAGATCTTTGAGCAACCTGGGATGTTGCAACCTGAAAACCCAAATGAAAACCCAAATGTCCTTATTAATGGACCTAAAGCATGAGCCCACAGATTATAATCACTTTATTAATGGTGCCTTGATGGACTAAAAACACTAAGTGAAGAATAACCATGGCATAGGATAAAATGAGTTATCAAAGCCAGTGTATGTATTAATATATGTATGTGATAACATTAAAAAACACAGAGGGTTTGGGTTCCTTCAGTCCTGATGCTCTGTCACTGCGTTCCCTTATGCAAGTAATTTTCTTATTTATATATTCAATTTGTTTGGTCAAATGCCCAGAGTGAGAGCTTCCAGGAACTCCCATACAACCAACCACATGAGCCTTTTAACTCGTGCCTTTCCAGAATGGTTTCACGTAACCCTGCAAGAAACTTTTTCCCACCTGAGGAATGTTTGACAATTTAAGAAAAACATATTTTCCCATCATACTTGGAGATCAGTGATGAATTTATGCTCTGTAGTAAATCAAATAAAAACAATACATTAAGCTCTTTGCTGAGGAACCGTCTCAAGGCAGCGAACTGTGTGACTCTACTGTATCTCTCAGTAATCTTGGTTTTGAAGATCGGTGTTTTGCTTGGTTCAAGCCAACTTGTTACTTTTAGTGTCGTTCATTCACACATCTGTACGCCTGTTCCTCCATGACAGGGAGTCTTCGAACCGAAGCGTTTCCCTGCTCCTCCCAAACACCTCCTCTACTCTGTACTTCCATGGCAGCAGCGGCCCCCTCTGTCGCCCTTCATGTGGTTTACACAGTCCTGCACTGGTGTAATTATGCTGTCCTCCTCTGTGGGGTGTGGCCATGTACAGAAATACAGGCGCTTATTTTCGCGACCACTTTTTCTTCAGTCTCATATCGCCTCTTCTCCCTGACATGTGGGTCTTCCTGGGTGTGCACTCCTTTCCAAGGTTCCTCTGGCTAATGGTAGAAATCAGGTTTAATAACAGGGCAGGGTGGGCCACCCGCTTGACATGTTAGTTTTTCTTTTCTCTACTGTCAATGAGAAAGGATGAGTAACAGAAATAGGTCTGCAATGGGTTTCACATGTTAGTTATTCTTTAAATAAACCTAATCACAAGCTCACAAAAGAAGAAAGTATCGGCCTAATTTATAGAGATGGCTCCTACAGCAAGTGTCAGTGTCACTGAGAGGTGTAGAGGTAAGAGTTGGAAATCAGATAAAGGAGCCTACATTAAGAATACAGCTCTCAATGAATTTTTAAATGATTTTTAATTGATTGAGCATGTTTTCTGGTCGGTTTTGGTGCTTAGAAACCTGAGTATAGCAGCAGACAGTATTTAATTTCTAACCCTTAAAGAATGAAGAGTTGTTCTGTTAATGAAGTACAATTAGTCATGCTTATTCTAAACTTGACTAAAAGGAACTTGACAATAGAACTGAAGGAAGTAAAACTGCTGAAGGTGCATTTTTATAAAGCTACCCAACACCAACACCAATAAAACTTTTAACTAAAAGAGTTAAAACATATAATTTATCATGCCTAATGTCAAATGTATTCTAGAAACTCCTTCACAGTCAACCACATTAGCTTATCATCTCAACTATGTCATAGATTCCAAAATGCAATTGGAAATATTTGTTCCAATAATAACATTAAATACTTGTGCACTTAATAACCAGATATGTAGTAAAAATGTATTATTTAAATAAATCATTGCACTTTGAGGGGGAATGTAGCTTCATCACCATGAATTTACTTTAAGACTGTAATCTGATTCCCTAATGACCTCATGACCCCCCCCCCCCACACACACACACACACACGCACACAAACAAACAAACAAACAAACAAACACACACACACACACACACACACACACACTGATATTAGCATTCCCATGTCCCATAACCTAAACACGATTCTAACCTGAACTCTCAAACAGGTATTTGATTTGAAGTGGAGCCACACAGTCTCCACTTCCCTCCAATACCCTCACTGCAGAGGCTTTGTTCAGACTGCAGGCAAAACTGATTTGTTTCTTAAAGCAGATCTCTCTGACTGACTGTCCTCGCTGTTATTTGCAAGTTATCAGATTGGAGTTGTGTTTCCAGACAACCAACATGGGTTGCTGTAGTAACGATGTAGGCATCAGTAGCGTAGCAGTCACTCTGGTTTTGACTTTGTTTTTTTCTGAGTGACACTCAAAATATACAGCCTGACCAATCTCTGTAGAGATTCATTTCGAATTGCATTCTTAACCGCCTACAAATCTCCACATCCTCTTTTTGTCAGAACTTCCTAAAATCAATCTGGATACAATCTAGATATGCCAAAAACTGATCTGGAACAGCAATCTGAACAAGGCCCTAAACTCAAATTGGTCCTCACAAAGATAGAATTCTGCTCTGTACACTGTGTCTGACTGTTTGTGAACTATTGAATTATAAAATACCTTTGGATATTTAAGTCAGATATATATAAACCCCAATGAAATAAAACCTCAAAATATATATATTATTCAATAAAACAGATGTCACGTGTAACTGATGTGACTGGTGTGTGTGTGTGGGGGGGGGGGGGGGGGGGGGGGGGACGATACAGTGCATGAGGATGATTCAGTCCCAGAGCGCAGGGACTGAAATCAGAGTGTTTGCTGCCACCTAGGGGCGGACGGCGGTCACTGCTCACCAGTGAGAAGGAGGAGGAGGAGGAGGAAGAGGAGGAGGAGGAGGAGCGGGAGGCAGCATGTTGGAGAACATGTCAATCCACTGCACCTGACACACCATCTCCATGTTGTCCCTGTCTGCACCCAGCTGCTGAAACCCACCGCACACACACTGCCTGTGCGTGCGTGTGTTCGCCGCATTGCTGAGAGACTGAGCGGAGACGATAGGTGGAGGCTGCAGGTGGAGCCTCACACACACACACACACACACACACACACACACACGCTGACACCAGCAACAGGTGGAGTCGCTTTCACATTCCTCAGCTTGTGAAACGACAACACGCTCGTGCCCGGAGGAAGTGCGGAAGTCCACCACAGCCATCATGTCATGTTACAGTGTGGCACATCGCTGACCTGTGAATGGTTGACTGGAGCTTCTCTCTTGCCTTTTCCTTTCCTCTTTCTCCGAGAAGTCGCCTCTAGCTGCATTTCTCGCCATGCCCACCCACAAGAGGCAGGTAGGTGATCGCACTCACACACCACATACACGGTCACATACGTGGAGCTGCCCTGAGGCCAGCTACCTGTGGAGCTGCTGTGTTAAGTTGCTTGTCATGTTCCCACATGAGCTGCCCCCCCCCCCCCCCCCCCCCCCCCTCACAAAGCAGGACTGCATGCTTCCATCTGATCTGTAGTTTTGAATGTGATGTTTAGGATGAGTGAGGCTCCTTCCCTGTCTGGATTTCTACATGTGTGCCACACCTTCAGTGTTTGGGGCCTGCATGTAACAATGTGCAGACTCTTCTGCATGTGAGAATCACAGGGCTCATTGTTTCAGTCAGGTTAGATCGAAGCCTCCTCGCTGACAGTGAGTCAGGATCACCACAGGTTTCTCTCTCCTGTCAGCACTGTGGCATTCATCGACACACCCCCCATGTCATAGTTGCTCAGGATTCTTTCGGAGATAATAACCTTTAGGCACATATTCACGAGTGGGTGGATTTTTTTAATGACGATCATGTAAGTTATGTGTCAGTCAGGCTGTGACTATTTCAATTTGGAACATTTAGTCATGACGTAGGTGCTTTTTCGCATTGTGTGATTTCCTCCGTGTATTTTTCTGAATATTATTATGATTTTATCTTATTATACAGCCCAGTATTGAACTACTGGAACTAATGGGAGTGGTGAAAGAGAATGGCAGCGAACAGACTTCACTCCCTCCGGTGGTAAGTTGACTTCATGTGTCCACTGTGAGTCTATGCTCTGCCCACTCTGATTTATAGAAGTCCATAAAATCATATCATCTGTGTCTCTAAGCACACCCCACTGTCCTATGACTACGTCCTGGTTGCCAAGACGATTGAAAACCAGGAGAGTGCAGCTTTCAAGAAGCAAACTGAATTGATTGAAGAATTGAAAAAAAAGAAGATGAGAGTCACAGTGAGTCTTTGTCAACGAGGAGAAAAATAGAGAGTATTTTTCCTCTTGCAAATGTGACATGATTTGTTCACTCATCCTGTTTGTGATTTCTGTCAGAAAATCGTAGACGACGATCGCGTCTTCTACGGGATTCAAGCGCCAAAAGAGATTTTTGAGAAGTACCGGTACCTGCTCAAAGTGTCGGACGCTTGTAACTGGAGCTCGGGTCAGAGCGTTGTGCCTCTGAGCACCAGGTGAAATATGTTGCTGTTGCTATTTCTGGCATTTCAAACAATCACATAGGCTATTTAAAGCATCCATTATTGTTTAGGTTTCATTTGATCCTATCATCACAAAGGACAATACACCTCTGTTTTATAACTATGTGGAGCGAGCATCCCCAGCGTAACAACTGTATAGCCCTCTATGAACTCTCAGCTAACCTGTTCTCGCTCAAATGACTGAGTTACTCTTTTTTTGCTACAAGTAAAACTTAATTTTGTGATGCTTGTGTCCTATTTTCAGGATAAGGATCGTCCACTTCATTTTGAATCACACCCCTATCCGTTCCGGAGGTGAGAAAGACTGATGTATTTGTAAGAGGCTTTGCTTCGAACCGGGCTCCTAACGTTTTATATCATTCTTCTTGTCTATTAATCTTCCAGAGTGTCTGCATCAGCTCATGAAGATGAAGGTTTTTGAGGCGAAGTTCTGCTTACATGAGGTAAAACTTATTGAACTTTTTATTATCTCAACCTTTTACAGGTGTGGTACTGTCACTATATCTTTTTACATCCCGTTAATAAACATAGTCACTCAATGAGACTTGAATAATAGTTATGTCAACATGAATAATTCAATTAAACCAGTGTCTGCCTTTATTTTCTCCTCGGGGATCCACATACTCTTTTGTTAAAGCAACTTTATGTAACTTGTCTATGTGTAGATAAATCTACAATTGCATACATATATCTGTGAATGTATAAATATATATATATATAAATGCCTACATGTAGATTAGTGGACTAAAAACATTGTTTTGCTTTAAAAAGCTGGAAATTAAGATTATTAGTTATTAGTCACAACTCAAATGAAACTCACATTTGTCATCATTCACGTAATTTTTCCTGCATTTCAGCCATGTCAGATCAGCAAATGTGTTAATGTCGTTAATGTGTTAATTCTTCCGTATCCACAAAGTCATTACTCTTGAATTAGCTGGGCCTGATTCTGGGAATTCAAGCTGCGACTATCTATCAGTTGGACGATTCTAACAGGATATCATCCCCTCACCAGAGTTACATAAAGCCAGAACAGACGTTCGGGGTGAGAAGTGGGAATAAAAGCCATTCTCTCTATTCCAAGTCAGCGAACCATCAAACTAACATTGAAGCTTCTATTGTTTCACATGTTGCTGAAGTGTTTTGCTGCTCTGAGAAGCTTCTAAAATCATGAAGTCAAACTTGGCAGGGTCCTTCCAAAACTATACGGAGCTGCCAAAAGAGTATTTATTGACGGAGATCTTATGCGAGACATATTAATGCAGTGAGTCATCTGCTGCTGGGAATAAGTGGTCATACGTGTGTGTGTGTGTGTGTGAATCTCATGTAAACACTGTGTTTACTGTATGTTATGTTTACCAGTTTGTACACAGCTCCTCATGTTGGTGTTTTCATTTCTCTGTGCTCCTGCTTCCAGAAAAAGAAACAGAAAGAGCTGAAGGAGAACTGGGCACGATGGACAGCCTGTCTCCAAGGGCAACCCATAACTGCTGTCAGGTTTGGACTGCAACACAACAGCCTATTCATTATCCTGCTTTGTATACAGTTGCGGATATTGCAGCTTTATTGTTTTCCATGTCATCTTACTGAGAAGCAGGTTCAAGGATTAGAAAGGCAACAACATGTCACAACCACCCCCTCCACAAACACACACACACACACACACACACACACACACACACACACACACACACTATGCAGCCTTTGTCTGGACTCATAATTCAAAAATATGTACAGATTCAGTCGAATACTGAGTAAACAGCAGGACACAATGCTAACATGCTCTAGTTTTTAGGTAAAACAATGAATATATGTAACCATTCACGTCAGTGTGCTATCTGTGAGACAGAGACATGATTAGAGCTATTAACACATTTGTGAGCGGATACATAATCACTTCACCAGTCAGGTTTTGTCAAAATCAGTCCAGTAGTTGTTGCCCCCACGTGTTAATTCTTACTTAAAAGTATACGTTTTACAATAACAAAGCACTTTATATTTCGGCTCATCAGCACCACTTTGGGACCAGGACTTTGAAAAGATTGTACAAGTAACTGAGTCTGTTCTGAAAAAAAAAAGAACCAGACAGACTTGGAGGAAGTTGTCTCTTTAATAGAGGAGGAAATGTTTTTAGTAGTGGTGTAACATATGCATGATATTCTTAGAGGTGAAACAATAAGAGTGGTTCAAGATTTTGGATCCTGAAGGACTGTACTCTGTACTCTGACTGAACTCTGTCAAGCTCGGGTTCTCCTTGCTCCTTATCCTAATGATATTATGACTTTTTCTTGGTAATTACGACATCATTCTCTGAATCTCCGAATTTTATTCCTGTTACATGGCCATAATAATCTGTCTCAGTACACTGATATATAAAACCATACACATATTGTTATTGGCTATTTTGAATAAACATTTGTATAAACATTCATATTCATTTACAATTTCGTGAGTGCATGTGTGTGTCTCTGTGTGTGTATGTGCTCATATCAGGAACTACTTTGGGGAGAAGGTGGCCCTGTACTACCTGTGGTTGGGCTGGTACACGTACCTGCTCATCCCTCCTGCCATCATCGGGGTGGTCGTCTTCCTCTATGGCCTCGCCTTCTTCAACAGCTCCCCCCTCATGTAAGTTTCTCCACACCCCCACGGTATCTGTGTTAATAAAGAGTGTTTGGAGGCGGAGCGGGTCGTCCAATAACCTATAGGCCGGTGGTTAGATCTCCTCCAGTCTGCATGCTGAAGGGCGAGACACTGAACGGACACCTTAATTGTATGAATGTGAATGTGTGACAGAAAAGCGCAGCATATGTTTGCGCTGTGTGAATGTGTGTGTGTAATAATAGTGGTCAGTAAGACTAGAAAAGTGCTATAAATGCAGTTTATTTACCGTTTACACTGTGTTGTAGAAAAGAGGTGTGCGAGGCTGACACCATCATGTGTCCACTTTGTGACAAGAGATGCAAGGTTTGGCAGCTCTCTGACACCTGCACATACGCCAAGGTACATCAGTGCATTTCTAGTAAGACAGCTGAATGGTGCACGTGTCTGTCGGTGCTCACTGCTTCTCACGTTTCTCTACAGGTGAGCCAGCTCTTCGATAATAACGGCACCGTGCTCTTTGCGATGTTCATGGCTGTGTGGGGTGAGTTTTGTGTTTCTGTATTTCTGTACTGTATGTTTTTATTTCTATACTGTATTGTCTGCATCCAGATCCTTGCTGAAAAGAGTTTAATGGATTCATCTCAGCCTTTAAAATCCGTGTGATGGGCACATTTGACAAAGATAACAAAAAATCATGCTGCAGAACTCCTCTCTTATACAGATTTTTGGCTACACAGGACAACTTGCACAAATAAGTCTATTATCTGCCTTAAATGTATCTTATCCAACTGCCTGGATTTTTTTCTGATCACTGAGGAAAGTGTTGCCAAGGAGATGCCACATCACTGACAGCACCTACTTGTCCTGGCCACTCATATATTAATCAGCCCTGGCCATCTGGCGGTGGGTGGGGGTGGCTGAGCAGTTGTCGATAAGAACACATTATAATAATAATATTATTATTAATAATAATAATAACTTTATTTGTATAGCACTTATCTAAACAAGGTTACAAAGAGCTTCACAAAAAAAATCTAATATTACCTCTATGCCTTTTTTTTTTTAACTCAACTAAATACCTAATGTCATAGGCAGCAGAGTCAAAAGCTGTACTATTTAAGAAACTACATAAAATGTGGTTGCAATAAAAGTAAGATGAGGAATAAAAGGAGTAATAATACAGTAGTACCTGAGTTACAAATCACATGTTCAAAATGCTTTCCTATAAAAATGTGTTTTGAGCAGTGATTTTAATAGATTAGATAAATTAGATAGGTAGTGAGTTGGTGAGCCTAATCTCGTCAGGCAGGGAGTTCCAGAGCCTTGGGGCCCTGACAGAGAAAGCCCGGGCACCCTGAGTAGTCAGCCTTGACCTAGGGACTTCTAACAAGGACACGCTGGTCGATCTCGGATGCGGATGCGACTAGGATTGTACGGAGTCAAGAGTTGCGAAATGTAAGAAGGGGCCATCCCATGTTGAGCTTTGAAAGTTACTAAAATCAATCCTGAATTTAACCAGCAACCAGTGAAGGGCTACAAGGATTGGCGTGATATAAGACCTATGGTTTGTTTCAGTTAAAATATGAGCAGCCGCATTTTGAATAATCTGCAAACGAGTTACTAAGTCTTGGCTAAGCCATATATACAGTGCATTGCAATAGTCCAGACTGGGAAAAGACAAAGGCATGTATTAGCTTTTCTAAGTCAGGGAGAGAAAGAACTGATTTAATTTTGCAAATATTTCGTAGATGGAAGTAGCAGAATTTAATGATTTCATGAATGTGATTTTTAAAATTCAGATGGCAATCCGATTGCCAGGGGACCGAGAAATGAGAGAGTTTGCCTGCTAGTTGATCGTGGCCTGAAGATTATTATTTCTGTTTTGTTTGAATTTAACTGAAGGAAGTTGAGTATCATTCATTCCTTAATGGCAGTTAGGCACTCGGTTAGGACACTCACGCCGCTGACTGGCTTAAAAGACAGTTGGATTTGGGTGTCATCGGCATAGGAATGATGTTAACGGCCTGTTTTTCAAACGTATTCTCATTAAAATTCATGAAAAAAAAATGGGATTTAGGCAATGATAATTTACTTGAGCAGAGTGGATTTGCATTGGAGTAGTACAGCCCCGGGGACATTCAAAGAAAAGTGATGAAGAAGAAAAAAGATTAGATGAGTTTATGAGAGAATTTGAGATAAATAATTAAAAAAGAGAGAATTCACCAGTGACAGAAATGTGGAACATTTATATTACAGGAAAGAATGTGGGCAACTGAATAGAAGCCCCCTGAAATATATGAGGTGTTTCTGATATTGAACTTACCCTCACTTGGTGGTGGAAGAAGTAAATGTACTTTTTAATATACTAAAGTATGAACAGTAAAAGTACTTGCTCAGTGTTTCCTAGTCCCTAGTGCTGCAGCATAATACTTCCCTGTGGCTGAGTCTGGCCTCTTCTGAATCCATTTCATGTGTTTCTTCACCACCTAAGTGCTGCTCCTGCAGGCGTTGAAGGGGGCGGGGTCTAAAGTTACCTGCCTGGTCTGATTGAATCAGTGCACCAATTCCCCTCTCGTTATTAATTACTTTCAAAAACATAAAAAAAACAACGTGAACATGCAGCGCAATGCTTTATATACATGTAATGGAGTAGAAAGTACAGTGGAGTTTAGCTAAAAGGTACCAGCAAATAAATCTACTTAGGTTTAGATACATTGAAAACTAAGTAAACAGCAACAAAGTAAATTACTTCATATACATTCCCATCATTCCCCTCACTGATGTAAAAGGGGTGCGTATCGTAATGTAATACAATTCAACATCACCAACTAAATGACCATAAAGTTCAAATGTATAACTTTATAAAGCAACAATAAAACCGGAACATTATAGACTTTATGTAGGTTATCGAGGAGCTGCTGTGTTAGACTGTATTAGTTTTATCTTGGTGTAGCCTATAATCTGGTAACTCAGTGTAAATTTTGTTATTTTGTTTTAATGTTTTTCACAGCAACACTGTTTTTGGAATTTTGGAAGAGACATCGAGCTTCCTATGTGTGTGAATGGAAAGTGTCTGACTGGTGTGAGGAGGAGGTATGATCACTTTAATATATTAAGCTCATTTCAGTAAAACCTGGTCAGTACTCACTCTGGAATTCAAGGCGTGTTTCTTCTCTGTTGATTTAAATTATAGGAGGAACTAATCCTGGAAATTTTGAACAACGCAACCTGTGAACCTAAGAAGTACAAGCACTCCTACCTGCGCACCACCTTGGTTTTGATCTGTGTCACAGCCATGGTGGGTGACTTGTTGTTTTGACTTTGATGCTCTTCACATATTTTATGCTGGCACAATGTCAGAACCCTTGTTTTTTTACTAGGTTTATGATAACATTTAACTGATGTTAAGATAAGAATCAGGTTACAGTATGGTTCAAATTTCAGGTAAAACAAGATTGGCTGTAGTTTACCTCTGCCAAGGCCCTACAGTCCTTTTTAAATTCAATCAAGCTGCACCAAGTTTCACTCATAGATGTCTGTCTAATAAATAAACCAAATTTCTGTCATCAAGATCCATAAATTATTCACTAGGAAAACAATGGAAATGTTGAAAAATCATTAACATTAGCAATTTAATGGTTTCTTCCTCGGCCAATGCCACATCTTTCCACCAAGTTTCATACAAATCCGTTTGGTTGTTTTTTATGCAATCTTGCTCACAAATAAATAAACATACAAACCAACTAACACACAAATGGACAGGAGGTAAAAATGCATTGTTGTTAATGGAAGGCAACACAAGTATAGTACGACCAATGCCGAGTTACCGTGTTTCCACAGATACTGGTGATCATCGGCCTGACACACGCCTTGGTGGTGTTCAGGGTGATTGCAGCCGTACTCTTGGCTGAGGGATCATGGGAGTTCCTGAGCACCCACTCCAACAGTGGAGCGATGATGCTGGGCGCCGTCCTCCATTACCTCATCATCACCGTCATGACTCGGGTACACAGGTCTCTTAATGTGCATTTGTGCTGTAGCGGTAACACTCGCTCTGACTCTGACCTCGTCTTTGTCTTTGCAGATAAACAGGATTGTGGCCATGAAGCTGTGTGAAATAGGTTTGTTCATGTTTGTTTTCATATTTCAAATGGATGCTGATGTTTAAACATTAGCTCAAAAACATTGTGTGTCGTACAGCTTTTAATATAGAAGGATGTTAAATGAGAAATGCTTTAATCCCCAGTAACAGTTGTCAGTGGGTGGGGAGTGAAAATAGGAAAACAAATATAAGAGTGCTGCAGCAGTACGGCAGGTAATCAGGCTGAAAGCAGGTCTGACACAGAACACACAGCCTAGCAACAGGTTTACACAGGAAAATATCTTCCAGCACACGGCAGCAGCTTGACAACATAAATGATGAGGCTGAGAGAGACTGAAAGCTCTCATCTGTTCAGTCCAATCATTCAAATATACACTCAAGAAAGAGCTGCAGGTAACAAGTTAACATACACAGTGTCTTTATTGTGCATTATGAAGGCGTGGTTCATGGTGTAGGGTGGACATTGGAACTGGGTCCCCATATCAGAGTAGTTGTAAAGATGCATAATAGGTCAGGTGATAGTCAGAGCAGGGAAACAGACTTAGGAGAGCTACAGGTCAGACGAGGCATGAGAGGACAAAAATCATTCCAGATAATACATCTGAAGAAAGAGTCTGAGTCAGAAGACCATAAAAACACAGGGCTCTGTATTATTTTGTCACATAGAGTGTATCTCAACTCCTCTGTAACCCGTGTGGTTGTGGTGCATGGTGTATTTTTGCCTTGGATCCATTGAAAGCAGATCGTTTGACTTGTCATGGCAGGAGAAGCACATTGTGTCTGAATGCCTCATATCAGAGCCCTGGAACTGGTGCATGTGTTTTATAATGACACCGTCACTGAAGTTGTTAAATACACATGTGCTGTACCTTCTATAACATGGCAGTTCATGCTCAATTTGATTTTATAAATTTGACTGTAGAAATTATTTTTATTTAAAAAATAACCTCAGATTTGACTTTTTATTTCTTAAAAAGATCATTAGATTTTAAAACATCTTATCATATTACAATAATTTATTCACCAAATATGGGTGGGTAACTATTTCAGATAAATAAGATGTTAACTGGGGAACTAACATGATTTAGGTGAGTTTGAAACTCTTTATAATAGGGTTTCTGTTTAGTATGTGATATTGTGCCCTCTACTGGACAAATAGTGAAATGCTGGCATGCTAACACACTGACCTGAGGTCTGTCTTCACCAGAGGAAACCAGATCATTCACTACCACAGAGAAGAGTTTCACTGTCAAGATGTTCACCTTCCAGTTCTTCACCTACTTCTCCTCGCTCTTCTACGTGGCCTTTTTCCTCGGCAGGTGAGAACTTCAATACTTCAATATCAGTGTCTGTTGACTGTTAGAGGTTGAAATGCACAGATCAGCCACAACATTAAAACAACTGACCAATGGGATACTATATGTTAGGCATCAAGCGAACAATCAGTTTTAGAAGTTGATGTGTTGAGAAAAATGTGTAGTCATGAGGAACTGAGTGACTTTGAAAGGGGCTAAAGGGAACAACTGAGTCAGAACATTTCTGAAACAGCAGGTCTTGAGGAATGTTCCTGGTATGCAGTGGCCAGTACCTACCAGTAATCACAACCAATGAATAGGCAACATCAAGTTATGCCCAAGGCTTGTTGACTCGTGTGGGAACATGAGCATCAGAACAAGATGCATTGGTAGAAGGTGTGGAAACAGGATGCACTACAGCAAGGTGGAGGCAGTGTGATGCTTGGGAAACCTAAAGATTATTACAGACTCCCATCTTGAATCCTTGACGGCAGTGGTCTCTCTCAACAGGATAACGTGCCCTCCCACACTGCATGTAGTGGCTGTTTACTATGGTCCTAGCTCCTGTAGGCCACTTAAAACTGCAGAGTATCTTGTTTTGTCTTGTGTTCCAATAAACTTAAGTGGACCTTAATGTGAAACCCCAATGTAGTCACACTTAAGGCATGAAAACTTGAAAAGGGTTTATTTTAACATACCTCCAGCTCATCCAACGTAACATTACATTTCAGCACGGTCCATTACCGACTAAATGCTCCACGGCCTGGTGCTATTAACTTGTGTCGATCCACACCTCCGCTTTCCACTAAACGTCTTCCGCACCAAACTACATAACGGCACATCATCTGTCATAAGCTACAACATTATAAATGTATTTTAACACATTAAAACAACAATATAAACGTAACTCTATTTTCCTCTATTCAAACACTAACATTGTCACAGAAACACATTTTACCAAACAACTGAACTGGACCGTGGCTCGTACATTGTTTAAGGAACGTGACTAAAAGTCTAAATTCCTCAGATTTCAGTCCAATTGAGCATCTGTAGGAGAAACAGCTCTTATCCATGGGGGCCCCACCTGCCACTTACAGGAATTGAAGGATCTGCTGCTCACATCTTGGTGCCTGCAGGTTTCAATGTCGTACTGTGTTACAAGAGCAGCATAATAATCCCTTGTTTTTGTGACTCACGTGACAGGATCAATGGTCATCCTGGTGGTTATGTACGGATTGCAGGGATATGGAGACTTGAGGAAGTGAGCGAACGTCTCTATCGCACTTAAAAACTGCATTTCATAAGTAAAATGCTCACGTGCACCTTTAGACGCAATGATCTTGTATCTGATTTAATCCCAAACATTTCACTCTCTTTTGTGCAGTGTCACCCGAGTGGGTGTCTCACGGACTTGTTCATCCAAATGGCAATTATAATGGTACTCAAGCAAACCATTAGCAACGTGTTCGAGTTCACTGGCCCGTGAGTATAAAGCATAGTTTTGATAAATAATGTACTGTACATGTCCAATGTAAGATTTACTTTCCTAATGTTACGTTCCAAGCTGGTGACAGTTGTCTGTTTTGTGTATCAGCTGGTTCTGCAGGTGGTTCAAAAGGAGAAGAACCCGGAAGCTGCAGAGGACATGTGCTCACTGTTACCTGAAGAACGAATTGGAGGACAGCCACGGAGCTGAGCTGTGTGATAATTGCAAGCTTCGAGACTGGGTCAGCAACTACCGCCTCAATGATGTCGACTCCTTCAGTCTGTTCGATGAGTTCCTGGAAATAGGTCTGTGCTCTGCAGAAAGCTTGAACCACAAAAACCGTAGATGTACTAAATAATAATATTTACTTTGCTCTCTCCTCAGTGATCCAGTTCAGCTTTACCACCATATTTGTGGCAGCGTTTCCTCTTGCTCCTCTTCTAGCCCTGATTAATAACATCATTGAGATACGCTTGGACGCCATTAAGATGGTCACTCTGGAGCGGAGACTGGTCCCCAAGAAAACCAACGATATTGGTGAGGATATAATATATAATATAATATAATAACAATATTTCAATCATGTTGAATTGAAGCATATGTGTAAAAGTTCCAATGTTCTCCCAAGTCTTTCTAAATTTCTCACAATACCAAAAGTGTGAGTGCCACATTTTAAACCTCAACCATAAGGCCAGGACTTAGTATCTTTGTAATTCAATATGTAGATCACGTCAGTTTTTCCTAAATTCATCGTACAACCTGAAAGCTTCGGAACTTCTGATAATGTCAATAACCTGAATGTTTGCATGTTCACATATGAATATTGTTTTCCCTCAGGTGTGTGGATAGACGTGTTGGAGGCCATTGGTGTCCTAGCCGTCATTGCTAATGGCTTGGTCATCGGCGTGTCCTCGAATTTCATCCCTCGACTGGTGTACCATTACTACTTTGGCCCATGTGCTAATAGCACAGCGACAGATATTGAGTGAGATATGTGTATTCTTATAGAAGATGTTTGTTTTCTCATTTTGTGAGCAACACATTCTTTAAATACACTCGTCTTGTTTTCTTTTCAAGCTGCATGGCTGGCTACATCAACAACACTCTCTCCATTGCACGAATGGATGACCAGATCATACACAATGAGTTTTCAGCCTATCAGATGACCACTCCTGATGGTTTAAATGTCTCCTCCTGCAGGTTTGTTCTGTTTTAATTGTATTTGTTAGTTTGCAAAAAGCCAAAGTCAGAACATATAACTTATAACTAACAAAAGATTTGAAATCAGTGATTCTTCTCACCTCCAGTGTTACCTGTTCACTCTCTCTGGATGGCCATCACTGCATCTTGTCCACACTGTGTATGTTAATATTTAAAAGAAGTGGGAGATGACATCAGCTTTCTTGTCTTTTTCTCTTCACAGCTATAAAGACTACAGGAGTAACGAGGACTACAGTTTAACCCCACAGTTCTGGCTAATACTAGCCGTGCGCTTTGCATTTGTCATCCTCTTTGAAGTAAGCTATTTTCCATTGAGATAATTAGTAAAGAACTGATGATTTTCTTTTTTAAATGTTTTTACGACACGAGTTTCAAATATGTCAAAACAGGGAGACGGACCATAACAGTGTTACCTTTTAATGAAAGACTACATTCCTAACCTTTACGTCTCTGCTTGCAGCATGTTGTCGTCATATGCAAGTTCATTGCAGCCTGGTTTGTGCCGGGCGCTCCCATTCAGGTCAAGAACGACAGACTCTTTGATAAACTCAACAGACTGAAGGAGGAACTGAGGTTAGTGTCACGTAGCATGTGGTTGGACTGCCGTGGCAGCCGTTTGCCACTGGTTATCAAACTGACGTCACGTAATGTAACATGTGCCTCTTGTGATTTTGCTAAAATGGCACAATCCTCTACCAAGGCCGAACAGTCCCGTTAAATTTCACTATGCTGCACAACATTGCACAAACACAAGTATTAGTCCCCTAAATATGTCGCATTTTTTCATTGACATCCATGAATTATTCTCCTCAGTTCTGAAAATTCTGTTTGCTTTCTTTGACAGAGATGGTACAACTAACCAATGTTTGTGTTTGTTCCGTACAGGTCATTTGTAGCATGACGGCATGCAGCAACTTAAATGGACCACGTTTTTCCTTGAGAAAAGGAATCCAGTGTTGCCTCGTGCATTAAAGTGTCCAGACTATCAGTGTTGAGTCAATTTCAAAGCCACTCATTATCTATGTGAAGAGTTCAGACGGGGGCCGCTCTCTTTCCCTTATTGTTTGCATTCAGGTGTTAAGCTACTGGGTTTCTCATCCATGAAATGGACTTTGAATTGAGACAAATGTACAGAAGTGTACAGAAGGAAACAGGTTTTACTGACCTTACATGAGATTATTCTTATTCTAGGAATGCACTGACAGCTTTATGTTGGATCGCTATATCTGTGAGTTCTATGTCAGTGTTTTTATTGAAAGCCTACAGATAATTTATACTGCTACTGTGAATACAGTACCGATCGTGTGTTAACATGTTGCCTTATATTGTAAGAAGCGCTGTGATGATTGTTGCATTACTGCAGATCTGATGGTGTCTTTTGTAAATCAGACATGACAATGTTTGCCTTACAATATTTTGTATTAATCAATAAAGGAAACTTTTGTCCTTATGAAATTTCATGCAGTTATAAAGTGTGTGGTAGATTACATTTAAAAATTGCTAATATACATATTTTCTCCTGGCAGTGTGGAAATACACACACACACACACACACACACACACACACACACTTATACATATATACATGTGCATAAAGAGTAGAGTATAGTGTGTATCTATATTTACATATAATATAAATAATACACACATTATATACATACATATATAATATATATATATATGTATGTATATGTATGTATTAATGTGTATATTATATAAACTCGCACACATACATACGCATATAAGTGTGTTTGTATATGTGCGTATATAAATCTATACAATATATAAACATACACATAAATACACTACACTGTACTGTAAAGTATATACATATGTATGTAATGTATATATACAATTTGTACAGGTAACACTACCCTTTAAGAAGGGCTTGTAACAAATGTCTTTATTAATGCTAAATAACTTACTAATACTTCATAGATAAGTTATAATCATTCATAATGCTACTATTTATCAACAAGTTAAGATTTAGTGATTAAACCCCTTTATTAATGACTTATACCCGCATTATTGATTAGTTAAAACAAAGTGATAAACTCCTGAAGAGGTCATTTACTACAATTAATCCAAAGTTAAATATTAAATGTCATCAGCTCCCCTCGCCTTATTTGATGTGGTAACATGGAGCTCCTTGACATTGTGTTGACATTTTCCAGGGACCTTCTTGTACTTGTACTTCCCTTTGTGTACAGTATATAAATCCTGTGGATACTAGCGTATAATGTAAAAGAACCCGAACAATTTATTATCACATAACTTTTTTTCTTTCTCTTAACTTAGGATTATTATGATTATGATTTATTGATCTACTTGTTTGTGCCCTCTGGTTGTTGTGAGTGTGGGCAGGGGGGGGGGATTTCCATTCGGTCAAGCATGTAGATAAACAGTGAATTTACAGAGTTTTGTAAATAAAACCCATAAATAAACATCGTTCAGAATAAAGTGAAATCTTTCAAACGTTCCAGGAGAAAAGTTTCACCGCAGCGCAGGTGGAAGTCAGCGCTGACGCCACGTGGCCACGGGGGAGCCAATGGGAAGCTGAGTTTCAGGTCCGTCCAGGTGCAGCTCAGCTCTGCTCCATGTCACTAAACTGTCATTAACTATCACTGGGTCTCAGAGGAGGTGATGTAGAGACAAGACACACACACACACACACACACACACACACGTGTCGGTTCATCTCTCAGCGGAGGACGGAGCTGGAGGAGCAGAGCTGCGGCTCATGGCGGCGATTGTAGCCGCTCTCCTGTTGCTGAGCACCGGCTCATGGAGCCTCCTCAGTCAGGGTGAGTTCATTTAATCTGACTCCTTCAGGCAGAAGAGATGTAGTTAAATGTCTGTAATGTGAATGTGTTCATAGCTGTAAACTATATTCTGGGCGTGAATCTCTGTTATGACCTTTAGTTATATTATAGTGAGTCTGCCTGGGTGAATAAACAGAAGGGTCACATGCTGTCGCCTGGCAACACGAGGACCTGATCTGTACTATGGACCCGGAAGTGTTTAAGAAACTGCTTTAAAAAAGTCACAAGTCAAAGTAAAGTCAGAGAAAACCAGAGGGAGCAGTTGTGCAGGTTGTGGGTTTTGGTCACGTGATTCACGAGGCGCGCATGCGCTGCATACATGTCGAAGAACAGGTCCATATTTATTGGGGCGTTAGTTTTATGAATAACTTTCTATTGTGTCCTCTTGTTTGCAGTGAACGTGAATTTCCAACTGATAAGATTTTTTTTTTTTTATCTAACTCAGCTAAACACACATTAGCTCAGAGGGTGAGAGAGTAAACAAGATCACCTTCATACTCCATTACCCACTCACTGTGTCCTTAGCTGCACTTTTGCAACATTGCAAATATTTATTCGCGTAAAGTAGAAGTGCATCTGCCGCAATACTTTCCTTCAAGGGATAGTTCACCCCAAAAATTGAATTCACTCATTATCCACTCAGCACTATGACGGTGAAGGAGTGGGTGAAGTGTTTGAGCCCACGAAACACTTTTGGAGTTTCAGGGGTAAACAGCGTTGGAGCCAAATCCAATACAAGTCAAGTAACGGGTGACTACTTCTTCAAACAGAAAAAAAAACATAAATTGCCTCCATACTGCTCCTGTGGTGTCATCCAAGTGTCCATTATCCCCGACATTTAAATATGACTCGAAACAGCGTAATTTACCCCGTGTTTTTAGCCTAAAAGTCTGCTACCAGAAGTAATGATGCAGCCGTTAAAATAGTCAGTGACTTTTAATTTGTCAGTGAACTATCCCTTTATACTTAGATCGAGTATTGGCCATGTTGCAGCTCCATCCATCCATCCATTATCTATACCACTTAGTGTCTCGAGGGTCGTGGGGGGAGCTGCAGCCAATCCCGGCCGACGTTGGGCGAGAGGCGGGACTCACCCTGGACTGGTCACCAGCACATCACAGGGCCAACCGACAGAGACAAACAACCATTCACTCTCACGTTCACACCTAGAGTCAATTTAGAATCTCCAATCAACCCAACCCCCAATCTGCATGTCTGTGGACTGTGGAAGGAAGCCACACCCACAATAAAGGCTATATTCAATATAGTTACAAATTTTGTTTTGGTTCTGGGAATAAGGGAGCACTGGTGCGGGGTTGATACTTATTTCCCTGAGTAGAGGGATGAGAATTATTTTCGGAACAGAAAACCTTGCATTGTTTCATCCCTAACATTAAGACCCCCTCTGTGTTTGTATTTGTAGCTCAGACGTGTGTGGATGAGAGCAGGTTTAAGGAACAGGTGATCTACACGGGGCAGCAGGGGCCTCCATATCGGCTGAACTGCCCCCTGGAGCCTCCTCAGCCGCGGCTCACCTGGCAGAAGGACTGTCAGCAGCTCCACAATCAGGAGGGGAACGCCTACCTGGAGTTTACCCGCCTCTCCTTGGAAGACCAAGGGAATTACACGTGCATGCAACAGGGCAACAGCACAGCCTCATTCACCGTGCGTCTCGTAGTTAAGGGTAAGTATTGCTTATAGTTTCATGAAGTCACCAAAAACCCTGATACTGTAATCGTGCTGCTCTCCTGATAAGCTATTATTTGTCTCCGCAGTAAACTTAGAATTTATATGGAGAGTACAGAGCCTACTTAAATCCACTGTCTGCACCTGCATGAAGGCATTTTGTTTCAGCGAGCCCTGCAGCAGCAGTCTTATTAGGCTGTGTGATGAAGGCCGCTATTGTTTTCAGCTCCAGCAGTGAACACAGATAACAGTGGTATGTCTTTTACACAGAGCCCCAGTGTTCCAGAGCACCTGCATTTGAACCTAATGGAGGCCTGAACAGACTGTGGGGGAATGTGGGAACCTCTGTGACACTGAACTGCACTGCTCTCCTCCCCTGGGACCAAAGTGCGGAGCAATGTGACAACTCGCTGCAGTGGAGTAAAGATGGTCGATCGCTCTCCAACCTCACTCGTTACACCCAGAACACCTCCTCGTGGTGATTTTAAGACTTTTACAACATTATTATCATGATGTGTTTGAGGGTGATGGTAAAACTGAGTTGTCTGTCCTGCTTATCAGGTCTCCCGCTGCCGGCCAGCTGATGGTGAGCAGTGTGTTGGTGATAACCATCAAGGAGCTGGAGGATTTGGGGCTCTACAGCTGCACAGTGAGGAATGTCTCATCTGATTTCAGCCTGCAAAATTCAAGTAAGAAAACTCAGGATGTGGGTTTCTAATGTTTTGCATCTTGTGTCACATTGTGTAAAAATTAACACACCAATAAAATAAAATAAAAATGAAAAACATGTGGGGACAGAAGATTCCATAGATAGAATGTGGCACACAATACGTCCTGTAGTTTATCTACAACAAAACTCATATGAAACTGTACTTGTGATCAGTGTATTTAAACTATAGTCTGGAGATAAAAATGGACGACAGGTCTCCACTTCCTCACGCTGTCCAGAAATGAAGCCAAAATATCCTGAGTATAAACACTGCCCTCTTGTGCATTTGGAGCCAAAGTCTGCGCAGTAGTCGATACACATGCTCAACCAATCGTGAGTCAGGCTCTGCTGTCAATCATGAGGTCACACCCTGTTTTCAAATTCAAAACAACTTGACTCATCCCCTGAGTCCGAGGGCAATTCTAAGGCACGTAGAGCCATGTCAAGACAACAAGTAACAAGTGCAGTATACAAAAATGATATAGTTAGAGAAGTGTATATGAATGTAAAAAGAGGGTGCACAGGATAACGGCTGCCAAAACTGATTGTAAGAAGGTAGATAAATACTGACTGATTAAAGTGATTGAGGTAGGTAATAAAGACATAGCATCAAAAAACTAATTTAAACCAAACGTAACAGAAAAATGAACACTCGAACAAACTAAGTTTGTTTGTTTGGTCCATGTCCTTATCAGTTAACAATGGGAGGGAATTATGACCTATACTGCGGCCAGCCACCAGGGGGAAATCGAGACGTTCACTTTTGGGAAGCTGACATGTTGCACATCTTTATACAGCCTATGATTTAAACCGGCCAGCTCCACACAAGGCACCTACTGTCTCACAGCATATTAACCTATAGCAAGGACCCTGGCCCAGCATTTAATATGTCAGCACCAGTGTTACCAGTTCAATATCCCTAATTTGAAATAACATCACTCATCTTTGAATCGATTATGCATCAATAATCTGATTATTCAGTTACACTCTACAAACAGAACAGGATTATTTTATTCCTATTATTATTTGTGTTTGTGTTCAGACAGACCCAGCCACACAGCTGCTGTTATTGCAGCCGTCTTCCTCCTCCTCCTCCTGGCTGTAGCTGCTGTCGTGTACTCCAGGTGTCACCTGAACATCAAGCTGTGGTTCAGGAACTCCTACGGAGACTATGAGCTCAATGGTGAGACTGATGCTGAGGCACGGTTAAATACCTAAGATGATGCAGCAGTAAAGTCACACTACTATGTTTGTGTTTCTCTGTGTCATCAGACGGGAAATTATATGATGCCTACATCTCCTATGTGAGCAACGACTATGACAGGAAGTTTGTCAACTTTATTCTCAAACCTCACCTGGAAAATAAAAGTGGCCACAAAGTGCATCTCAATGACAATGACATCCTACCTGGTGGAGGTCAGTTTAAACTGCATAAATATCCTGTCTTGCAACTTTCTAGCTGTTATTTTTCTTTTGTTTTTAACTGTTACGGCAACATTTTGCAAAATATTAACTCTCAGGAGTCTCATATCATAGCAGCAGGATCAAACCACGTGACTGTTCCCAGCTTATAGAACAAAGCCACATGCAGTGCTCTTCAAAACTCCAGTCAAAAGTGCTGACCTGAAACTCTATGCTATTTTTTTTTGGTGTTTATAGGCCAAGTAAAAATGGAAATATGATGAAATAGATTTGATATGAATATTTCTGCGTGTCTAAAAGTATCCGAGATTGAGCAGGTGTCATTTTTCATCATATTGAGAAACACTTGATGATGCTCTTTCAGTTTTACAATTATATCTTCGCATTTGCAACTTTGAAAGTGCTTTGTTGAGCATGTTTGTGGTTTTCATAGCAAGAGACACATAATTTTCCAGGATCCAAATCAGATTTTAAGTTTCTTGTGTGGTTTTGGGTCCAATATGTTGATATACTGTGTCAAAGTGAAAAAAAACTATATTCTAGTCATCATAGGAGACAATGTAGCTGAAAAAGATTGCAATGAATTTAGAGGCAAAATTAAAAGTGTTAAACTACCAAAATAGTCCAGGACTCTTAAGGGTTAATGCGTGTTTTATATTTTTTTATGTTGCTTAATAATCCGAGATACTGGATTCTGGGTTGATATGGTTTGCCACTTGAAGATTTGCTTCTTTAAACAACACACATTGTGTCTCCAGAACCTTCTGCAGAGCTGTTGATGAACATGAGTCGTTCTCGGCGTCTCATCGTGTTGCTCTCTCATGCTTACCTTGAGCAGGACTGGTGCTGCAGTAACTTCAGGTCAGACTCACAAACAGCACACACACACACACGCCTGAGTTCAATTAATATGGCTTTGTTACAATGTACTGCTCAATGTAAGTGTGGTTGTGATGTACCTCAGTGTCTATGTGTATACGTGACACTGTTGCTGTGTGTGTTTTTTTAGACAGGGCCTTCTGCACTTGTTGGAGATATGTCAGCAGCCCATCTTCATCATGTTGGAGGGTCAGTCCAAACGCATGAGGCCTGAGGTGAAGGAGCAGCTGAGTGAGCAGCAGCACCGCCTCACTGTCCTCACCTGGAGACACAACTCTGTGGTGAGATCTACTGTAAACACCGTTATTATGATTCTGTATTGGGTAGTATTTACTGTAAGTCAACTCGTGGACAGAATATATTACTCTTCACTCAGAATACCTTATAAATGTTATATCTGACATCTAGGTTTTGCCCTGCGTCGCTCTGCCCTTCGTTTGAAGGGATTAATAGGATAAGATGATATTGAAGGATTTGAATATTAAACAACTGTTTTGTAGATGCCTTAAATCTCCTCCAAAACATTAAATATTAATGATTAAATAAGTAACAATCAGAAGTCACTCATGTAATCTGCTTCCTCAGGACTTTGTGGATGTGGTTCGATCAGATTCTACACTGCAAATCAGAATAAAAACAGACAAGACAGTCTGGACAGTACTGATACTGTTAAATCATTTGCCAACAACATATTATATGCTATTTTTATTTTATTTTAGTTAAATGTGTCATTGTTATGGATATGAATGCATATGCACAGTATATACAGTACTATATAATATGATATAAGCGAGCAAGGCTATTTGTGGTTCAAGAATAATGAATGTGTCAGTCTGACTCTAACAGCACGGTGTTATGTTTGGTCCCTGTGTTCACAGACTCCTTCCTCAGTCTTCTGGAAGGAGCTGGACTTATCGATGCCTCGTCAGGTCCCCTTCCACGCTGAGTACGCAGGTGACCCACAGACTATGCTTCAAGACGACAAAGACCCCATGCTGTACCCTCGAACCCGACTACCTAAACTGCAACTCAGATGTTGACCCGGCTGGAGATCTGGGTAAGAGCAGCAGTCACTAATATTACGTTTACTCCTGACTCTTACAATGCAAATACCTTTGCATATCCAAAAAAAACCCAAATTCTTTTTACAAATGCAAATTAAAGAAACATATTATAAAGTTGTACTAACTTGCACAAATTAGGGTGAGCAGTATCAGGTTCTATGTAAAAGTTTAAAATTCATTCCAATTCATTTTAAACAACCTGACCATGACTCATCCATAGAAGTAAATGTTTGTCAGCTGAGTGACTTTTATTCTACTTTCAACCCCATGAGGATTAGAATATAAAAGTTACAACATTTATATAAGTTTCAACAGATTGAACCTGGACCTGCATTTACTTGACTTAATCTAAATCAACACAGATTTGACTGTAGTTAATCTTTTACCTCAATTCTAGGAAATCACATCACTTGATCAACTTGCACATACCTGCTGTATTGGCTTTTCTGTGATGTAATACAAGTTGGTCTGACTTATTCCAAAGATCGATCATCCTATCAACCCCAATAGAGTTACCCAGCATAAAACAGCAGGTTGTTTATATGGGATTTGGTGCTGGCATTTAAAAAATACACTGTTTTGAAACCTTGTGTCAAGGTGAGGTCGATCAGAGACAACCTAGACAGCATGTTCTCTTTCAAAGTGATTCAATGGATGAAATGAAACAGTCCTTGTTCATCAGTGAGCGTCAGATGTGCCAATAGGTGGATTTTATAACTTATTTCCTTACCAGACTAGCTCTCTATCTGTTTATATTGAGCTATCATCAGTGTATCATGGCGGCCGTTTCCACGTTATCAAACTTCTCAGCAGGAAATGCTATAATTATATGACATGTTATCTCAAGTAGTCAAGCTCTGTATGAAGGAGTGGTGTCATGTCGCTGAACAATAAGTTTGAGTGAGTTACATAAAAATAACGACACAGCTTAAACACCACAAAAAGGTAGAAAAACAAACCACGTTTTCATTGATTTTTGAATTTGGATTTTTCCACCTTTTTCTCTTTCCGTTGCAGGGCTCCGCCTCCCTGTGTACAAGGCTCTGGCCGGAAAAGCTCCCGTTCTCCCTGCTGCCCCCATCACAGCCACCGAGCCCAGACCCTCGGACATCGACGTGTCCGACTTGGGCTCTCGCAACTACGGAGCCCGCTCAGACTTCTACTGCCTGGTCTCTGAGGACATATGAGCTGCACTACCCTCATCTCTGAAACTGACCACCTATATGAAGATCTCCATCAGCGTGACTTTATATTTATCCCTGTTATGTAGCTAAATATTTTACTTATCTTTATGATGTGTTGTTACAAATCTAAATATAACCGTTTTATATTTCCTTTCACCAATGACTGATCTTTTATGTTTTTGTATCTTGTACTGTTGGGGAAAATATTTGAGGATCTGAAGTTTGTGTAATCCATGAGGTTTGATATAGGTGTCCAGCAGAGGGCAGAGTAATGTGTGTGTGTGTGTGTGTGTGTGTGCGCGCGCGCCATGAAAAAACAAGCTGAAATAAGGGCGCAGCAGGGGAAGGTCTGGTATTGTTCCTGTCTGAGCAGGATCAAATATGTAAACAGGGAGTGGCCAACATTTCACCATGTTAATGTCGGGACTTTTACAGCTACACAGCAACAAACGCTGCGGCGGTCACACACATGAAAAAAAGCTTACAAGACATTTCATTTCCACATTTGTTTCTTTATTAGCTGAAAAAGATCCAGATGATACACGTGCCTGAATACAACACAAAAGCAAATATGAGAACTTGACTATGAGTTTTTTTCAAAACGCCAACACAGAAACATTCACACTTAAGATTATTTTCTTTAAATGAACTTGCACAAGTCGATTTATATAAATTCAACTCACCAATCTAAATAAATTCAATCTGAAAAGTGTTACATTTTGCAATTGGTCTCATACACTAAACAAATATTGTATTTGTTCTCTCAGCAAAGGTAAGACTATCCTTCCACCCCTGTGATTCACACTCACCATTTATTACATTACACAAACAGCAGTTATATAAAACAAGACGAGAGACAGATTTAATGTTACTTTATGACTTATCTTTAAAACTGTGATCACACAGCATTTTATAAGACGACAGATTTTGCAACTTGAAAAAGTCCACAGCTAAATACAAAGGTCCACTTAGGAGGCACAATCTTTATCCCCAGATTTTTGAATCAAATCTATTTACATTTCTGCAAACTATATCTAAATATCTCCTCTGACGTACATTCACTTATAACTACACGTTATAATTTTGACACTAATACACACATTTGTCCAAAAAAACTAAGTACAAGGCTACACTTATTCAAACATGTGATTTCTGTGTAAAAGAGGAAGCATTATTTACAAGAAGAATGCCACGTTAGTATCAACTGTTGCATTTAATGTTGTGAATTAAGTGCAATGAGAAGAAAAAGGCACAAGTGTCCAGCGTGTTGTCATTTAAGAGTATGACAAAAGATTCAAAAAAGGGCAGATACACAAACAGCTGTTTGCATTTTATCTGGATACACATAGCCCTTTAAAAAAAAAGAAAATCCCTGATTCTGCACTAAACACACACACACACACACACAAACACACACACACAGCTCCAACAAAGAGAGTTTAAGGTGCACAGTTGTATCAGAGTCCATCGATAGTCCATCATAGCTGGACCACATTTCTTACAAAAGTCCATTGACTTTTAAGAGACAGAAACTCTTTTCTTCCAGCGGGTAGATCCTCTATCACTGGTGTGTTCTTATTATAAAAAATCGGTCATCTTTGGATTGGATGAAGAGTTTATTTACTGCTCTCCCATAGGGTGCTGGTAGCGTGCAGGACTGGTGGGTGGTTCAGAAGTGGACGTGCACCACATCACCTGTCGGACTTGTTTTAATTCAGCAAATCAGTAAAATCCGGTCGTGTGAACCCTTTCTGTAAAGCAAAGAAGAAAAACAGACATGAAACACAGAGAGATGATTGTTTTAATTATTTCTCCAAGTAGTTATTATACTTCACACCACAGTGTTCATTGGAATGTTGGAAGTTGACATGGATTGACCTCTCAGCTGGCAATGCAGTGTAGTCCAGGGTCCAATAATTCAATGTTTAAATATAAACATACATTTTGGCATGTGTACATATATTTTTTCGTGAAAGTATATATAATATTATAGAATATATATATATATATATATATATATACAAAGTGCGAAATGAACATTAATGGAATTTTTGGTCTGTCGTGACTTGTTCATTAGGAAACTCGGCACTGCACCCTTGGGTGGGGCAAGCCGTGATCTGCAGAAGGCAGTAAACCTGGACCTGCCTTACTGGGTGTGTGTGTGTGTGTGTGTGTGTGTGTGTGTGTGTGTGTGTGTGTGTGCGTGTGTGTGTGTGTGTCTGTCTGTCTGTGTCTGCGATACACACTGCTGTGTTAGTACTGCCATTATTAACAGACTGATCCAAATTCACTGGATAAACGTGTGTGCGTTTTGAAAGAACAGCAGTTGTGAAGGGAAAGTTTTGAACATCTACCCAAATGATACGGGAATTGCAGAGAGTGAGGAATGTCGTCCAGCTCGTAAACACACACACAAAATCTCTTCTACTTTCACTCTTTTTCATGCTTCAACACACAGGCATACAAGCTCACACACACACACACACAGATATCGGAATGAGGGTGGGGCCCTATACATAGAAAATGTTCTACTGATCATTGTTAACACACTGTTCCTGCCAGTGTTTTGTACTAAACTGAAAACGTCACAAAATACACTTCTGTAATTTTAAATGTTCAATGTGTTTTTCTTTTTTTCTGCATTTATAAAGTGCTCTTCAAGACTTGATGACCACTCAAAGCGCTTTACTGTACAGTTTTCCATTCACACACACATTCATACAGTGCATCTATAAGCAGCCCTTCCTCGACGTGAAGGGGGCAATTTTGGGGTTGAGTATCTTGCCCAAGGACACTTCAGCATGCGGAATGGGGAAGACTGGGATCGAACCGCCAACCTTCTGGTTAGAGGACGATAGTCGCCCCAACACAGGTGTGTATTTTATAAATATTCATATTAAATAAAATATGAATATAATGTGTGTAAATAAGCTGACCAATGACCAAGGTCAGAAGCTTTAGTCAGAAAAGTGACAAAATTCTTCTGTGAAGAAGAATGTGAGTACATTTTAAGATGGGGTTATATTCTATCTGAGCAATCACTGAGTTTAAACACATATTTATGGCCTATATCATGGTTCAGTAATACTCAATACTTGATCTTCTGTGTGGATGTGATCAGTAAGTGAGTCAGTCCTTTCATCAGACTTGTGAAAAATGATTCAGAAAAAAGAACTATTAATTTTGGATGTTTCTGGGGGGCGATATTGTAATTTCCATGTTGTCTCACGTTTTTGTAATCTTTGTGCAGTTTCTTGTACTGGAACATGTTGCTGAGAACTGTGGCTGCTGCTTTGGCTGATTTCATCTTCCCAGTGCTGGAAAAACAAAACAAAGGTTTCGTCAGAAATTACCTCGTGTGAGACGACAGGCTGCAACATTCTGTGCAACATTTGGTATCAAATGTCATGTAAATGTTTAGATATGTGTAACAGGACTCATCATAACTCTTGACTAATACAGAATGTTTTAACGATCGCCAGGTTTAGACCACTCACCTGCTGCCAGTCGAGCTCTTAATGGCGACCAGTTTGGGCAGGCCGTCGAAGAAGGTGATGTCTCTGGCTGCTAAATGGCTGCCCGTCACCAGGTTGTTGAGAATACCACAGATGTTCACCACTACATCGCTGGACGGCTCCTTCTGGTGCCCATCGTCCGGCAGCTTGGTCACCAAGTGGTTTATAACCTTCGTTGCTGAATATTAAAATATGTATTGTTAGGATAATACTGCATTTCTTAAGACCCCCCAAAAAATCATCATTTACTATTTGCAATGATATCCTCTATGAACATGTACAGGTTCCTACCAAAGTTGTGCCAGCTTCCTGCCAAAAAGTTGACATGTTGCTTATCTACAGACTGCTGTCAATCAACTCCTACACTGTCCTGATTGAACAGAACAACTGAATTTCTGATTCTGAAGGTTCAAATGATCAGAGATAAATTTGCTTCCCGATAAAAAAGTGAAGGGAATCACACAGACAAGCTACAAGGGGCTAAACACATATGAATTTAACACGAGTGAGAAGTGTGCCTTCATCCAATGTGCCAAACTAGAGTTTGTCTCACATGTGATACAAATACTTTAAAACAGATATTTCTGTTTTGAATGAGCCTTTATCTCGAGGAATAATTTTTTTAATTCGTAACATGAAGGAAAAAATGGAAGACTAACCCATGTCGCCCTTGTCCCTGGCATGGCGGGACAGATTTCGAAGGAGGCCTGTGAGGGAACGCAGCTCCAGGTCCTTGTTGGTACGTAGCAGGTCCATTAGCATTGGCAGCATGCGCTCCTGCTCCAGAGCCCACCGGCTCAGCACTGACGCCCACTGCAGGACAAAGAGGAAAATAACTCATAAATAAGACAAACTAACATTATAGCATTCGAGTGTTCTCACAGGTGGACTGACAAAGATATGCTTCTTACTCTCTTGTCTCCAGCTGTGATGTTCTGCAGAGCTCCGGCAGCTGCCTCGCGGGTGGTGGAGTTGATCTCGCACTGATGCAGCACGCGGTTGTACACCCCAACTATCTGAGGGTGCCACAGCCACTCCACGCCCTTAGGCACCCGTGCCACCTCGGTGAAAGTGGTGAGATCCTGGTGCTTGCTCTGTTGGAGGAAGGAACACACAAGGAGACAGAGTTGAGATGGAGGGTCTGGTTCCCGGACACAAAAAGCCAGAAATCCAACATGTACGTACGTCTTTAGCTTTCCTGCTCTGAGGTGTAAAGCAACCAATGGCCTCGCCCTTCCCTGAGTCCTGAGCCCTGGTTGGTCCTTCCAGGCGAAACATGGCAGATGGAGGCATCTCACTGTAGAGCTGGTAGGAGAGGTTCCGCAAGATACACACTGCGTTTTCCACCCCCTAAGAACATACGCGCAAAGATACACACAGTAAAGGTAAGACGTGGGTTGAAGAGACGCTGTTTAAATGAGGCTCAATCTCCAGGTGGTCTCACCTTGTCTTCTGCCTTGTTCTGATCGAGGGAGGACTTGATGTAGCCGACCAAAGAGTCCACCAGTCCGTGGGTCTCTCTCATCTGCTGACGGGTCTTCTCGTTCACAGAGCTCATATTCCTGCACACAGTCATTACAGATAAAAGTCAGTCAGGAGTCATGTGTTTCATTAGATGCAAAGGGGGCACAGCACAGTTTGGCTTGGGTGGGTTTTTCCACTTTTGGCACAATGCTTCAGCTTTCAATTTTTTTTAATTAAATCAATAATTTAATTTAAGAGTAGATAAATATTTTGCAGAAGGCTTTGCAAATATCCCCCACATGCAAAGGTATTCATCAAAGCCCTCAGGTGTGCACACAAACAGAGCAGAACAAAAGCGACTGGAGGCTGGAGCGATGCAGGCTTCTGCAAACAACAGTGAAGAGTAATGGGTGTGGTAAAAGCTCCAGTGGCTTTCAGCTGACACACGAAATAGAGTGGCCTGCAGGACTGGTTTGCCCTCACAAGTGTGGTCATGGCAGAAGAAGCAGGCGCAGATGAAGCCAGAACGAAAAAAAAACCCAATGCAGTGACACTTTGTAGGCTGCAGGGATGGGACGCAGAAAAATCGAGGCGCACCTGAGGCAACCCGTGGTGTTGTAGTAGATGTCGGCCTCGGAGGAGGACTGATAGATGTTCTCAGAGTCTCCCCCGCCGGACAGAGGGATGAGGACCTTCTCAGTCAACTCAGGAAGTGTCTCCCGGGCAAGTTTCTCCTTCAGGTTGTCTTTCGATGAAAGGTTCCACAGAATACCTGCATGTACACACACACACACACACACATCAGGGACAGGACAGCAACAAATTCAGGCATGATTGTCCATTTTCCACCTTACTGCCGACTTTTTGACATTTTATTTCTCATGTAGGATGTCAGAAGTCTTTAAATTTTCATTTGAATCATGGTGATTTTTATCTTTTGCAGTTTAAAAACACACTTATTGTCTTTCTTGTCGAGAATTAGGTGAGAAGATGGATGTAGCTTCATGTTCATAAAAATCGAATTGGATGACCTGTCTTTATACGAGACAGTTAAACCTATAAATCTGGAAAAGGCACATCTGCTTTGTTATATATCACTTTCCCAAAGATTCTTCTTCCTTTACATGCGCCATCGACACACAAGCTATAGCAGTCCAGTAGATATAAATCACTGTGGCTCAAAGGTCACAGAGACTCTGTTCATCAAGGGCAGGAGCAGGTACACCGATAGTTATCCTCCTCTTCACACACCCTATAGATAAGATAGCAGCTCCACCTCCTGCTCTTTGAGTGCTCAATACACACTGCATTCCTCTTACATCTCCACCCTGGAGGCGGGGTTGCAACATCCTTCTTTTTCTTACATTTTCAAGAAGTCATTGAGTGAGAAAGTGCGATCGCTTCTGCTGACAACAGACGATGATGGCAGTTGGAGACCAGACAAGAGGAAACTAAACTTGGCCCGACAGACGTAAATGTCAAATAAAGAGGAAATGAAAGCACAACCACTGAAAGAATGCTGATATAACGAAAAGAGACTCCACTCCCTCTTCAAAAAAATAAAACGAACTGAGACTTTATTTACAGTAAATACAGACTATCTGGATTCTCCTGCCATCCTTTCTGCGTGTGATATAATATCACTTCCAAACGCTAGTCTTTGCTCAAAGAATTTCAAGGACACCACAGCCAAGATCACGTTGCATCCAAAAACCAAGTAATCAGCATTCAAGTTTTGCTGGAGGCGAATGTCCACGGCGAGCTGTGAGAAATCCGCTCCGCTCGTCATGTCTTACTTTTGTCTGAAATCGGGGGGGGGTTTTCCTACCTGTGATGTTTTTGTGGAGCTCGTCGTCAGTTCTCCTTGAGCGCCTCGACCAGCTGCGGGATGCCGCCTTCATCGATCAGCGCCACTTTATTTTCCATGCTCTCGTAGATGAGGTTGCGCACGGCGCCAGTGGCGTAGCGCTGCACTTCCTGGTTGTCACTGTTGAAGAGCCTCACAAGCTCAGTGATGCCCTTCATACGACGCACCTGGAGAAACAAGATCATTTTGCTTAGGATTTTACATTTAATGCTTTTTTTATACTTTCTCCTATTATTTGGTGGGTTTTTTTGTTTGCTTTTAAGATACAGCATCTTTCACATTCAGTTTCATCTCATGCAATGTATCATTGTGTCTGGACTGTATCCATGGCAGTGATAAAGAGTTGCCAAATTCTTTGAACTATTCTGTAAACAGTTAGATAAAAAGATTCAGAAATTATGCATGTATCTGTTAATAAATATTTTTGAGCTGCTGAGATGATTTTGCCACATTTAGCTCTCCACCCTGTTTTAATTGCAAATAAAATCCAGATCTTGTGAATTTAACTGTGGTTTCATGAGGGGACTGTTGTGTTTATGCAAAGCTAAGATAACTTTAGCTGCTGGCTGAACCTTCATATTTACTGTACAGATATGAGAGTAGATAATCTTCATCCTCTAACTCTGAGTAAGAGACTGAATATGTTAAATGTGTTCCCAGACTGTCTGACCATTCTTTTTAAATATAAAAGAACATTTCTTTTATAGTGTCTGCCTGTCCTCAACGGGCTAAAAGCACTGAGGCCACAGCAGATAAGAGGTTTAATCTTTACTATATATCTGCCAATCAACATGTTTACAGGCCAGTGTCCACATTAGTTTACTGCATGACTTAAAAAAAACAGAAGCAAAGCTGTCACTGCCTCCTGTCACCAGATCATCCATCATAACGCCTACAGATTATATAACAGAGTGTCTCAGTGCTGGATTGCAGAGAGGAGAAACCTGGAGGAATTTGAACCACAAGTTTAAATTGTTTTAAGTACCTCGTGTTTGGCGTCGCTGTCGTTGTAACACTCATGTTGAATGTAGGCAGCACCCAGGACCTGTAAATCATGGTCGGGCTCCCTCAGGTGTTGCACAGCTGTGGCCATGTCCAAGGAGGTGATCCTAGCAAAGAAGCAAAAAACACATTAAAGCCAAGAATGTAAAACATTTTAGTGATGTCGTTAGGCTGCTGTACCGCAAGATAGCACTAATTCTGCATGACCTCTGGATGTCTGAGTGAAAACCAACAGAGCGGCCGCAATAATTACTGTAATCAATCATGGATGATTTGTGTCATGTCTGAAAAACTGTTGTATTTCTTCCAAATCAGACACTGGCCTGTGAATCGGCTTGGCTAACCACACGCTGCGGGATGTGTGAAATGCAAAGACAGAAACTCAGCTGCCACACCCAAAACCGGTTCCACCGCCATGGAGCCATCTCCCGATCCACAGCTCTGAGTAAATACACACACACACACACACTCCCTCACTAAGACCTCCTGACACATGATGGTTGTGACACCATCATACCGGTGCATCTACCGTTACTCTGCTGCCGCTGACGTCTCAGACACATTCAACAAGCTGAGTCACCAGAATCCAGCCGTCATTTCTGTCATCGAGTATTATGAACTAATTAAAGGATACAGGATGATTATATTGGTGTTTACTGACAAAACATATAGAATAATAATGTTCTTACAGTCAATAACTCCCAATTAAAATAATGTATGAGTCCATAGCTCTCTAATCTAAACTCCATTCCCAAGTTTCATTTACAAAAAAGTTAAATAAACACCATGGCATTGTGGGTTCATCAAACCTCAATCGCATTGAAGCAAATGGAGCCTTCACTGGGAACTATTTTCAGCAGTGGAGTACTACACATATGGTGCGTTAATGTTTGCCCCATCAGGCTGGTGCTGGGTGATGATCAGGATGTGGCGCAGACAAAAATAAACCCAAATTGCCCGTGTTTGTCATAATAAAGAAACATGTTGCCAGTGGCTTTAGGGTAATAGAGGCACAGAGGATTAAGGTACAGTAAATAAACATTTGGCTGCACAGACAATATGAGTTAGTAGCCGCTTTGCTCTTGGCTCTGGCCTTTTCTTACAACTTGATCAGACGTGTGGTGCAAAGTGCCAGAGAACACCTATGAGCATGCTCGTTTTCAAGGCTATTTATCTGCTGCGGTGTAGAAGAGTTTACATAAAACTATAACTGACCACATGATCGAATGTTAGACTGACTTCATGAATAGTTTAGTAGAGAATATTATGCAGAAGGCAGCTAAACATTGAGCCAAGTAGTATTATTGCTGATGTAGTAGGTTTTAATTAAGCAAAAAACGGTGAATGAACACAAGTAAATTGTGTTTTATATGATTTCATTTGACCCTACATGTCAATTTGGAAACTTCGACATTCCATTTGTTTTATTCTATTTCCGTACTTTGATTAAAGCGTCTTCACACTGCACTACACCTATGGACGTGATTACGGAACGAATATCATAGAATATTTATTCATGATACCAGATTTTAAACCTCCTCATATGAGTCAGCATCAGCGTGTTGGTCATTAGGTGGATGCAGTTGGTGAAATCTAACCAGTCAAATTTGACATTTTGCTGACACTGATCTGTTCAACCTACCATTACACATGCAGGGTCTGTCAATAATAGTGTGAGAACAAGAAATGCATCGTCTGTTTCAAATGGAAACACTGAACGTGTGAAATGTAAACGTAAACGTGTGAGTGTCTCACCCGCTGAGGTTGCCCATGCTGGCTCCCATCTCCATCTGCCCATTGAAGATGTCCATGCCCCGGCCGACACTCTGAATGCTTTTGGTTGACATGGCGCGGGACAGGGTGCCCTGACGCTGCATCATCATGCTCCCCTGGGAAGCCGAGCCCACTCCAGAAGCGATGAAGCCCCTGTCCACCACGTCCCCTCCTCTACCGTAGGTGCTCCCAGACATGGAGCCCATGCTCAAGCGGTTTCGGTTTGTAATCCTGCTGATGGTACGGTGGGCCGGGCCTTTGAAAGACTGTTGGTGGACGATCTCCGCCTCCCCTCCTGTCATCCCTCCGCCACGTTGAAGAGTGCCACTGAGGGATCGCTGCATGCTCGGCATGTAGGTCAAGGTGCCTCCTCCTTGCCTCTTCTGGCTGCCGTAGCCGTTTACCGTGCCCTGGCTGTACTGTTGGGTGAAGGTGGCGTCCCGGTCCGAGACTAGGCTTCCGGCATCGCTGGCATCGAGCATCCAGGGATTTATAGGCTGGGAATGCTGCCGCATTGTGTGCATAGAGAGGGTCTCTGAGTCCATTCGGAGCTGGGGTCTGGCGTTGCCGTGGTAGCTGCCCATGCGCATGTCCTCTCTGTAAAAACCACCACCACCACCACCACCACCAGCTCCAGCTCCACCACCTCCAACACTGATCTTATGGAACTGGGCCAGATCTGGGCCGGCAGACTGGCAGCTGAAGCCCGACCTCTGGGATACACGAGGACCCTGAGGATGAAGAGAGGAGTAACTGTTACGATCTAATGTGAGCAGAGTTATCCTCTGTGTTGTACTGAACTGTATGTGTTGGTGAATTTGCGATGAGTCACCGGTTTCTAAATGTGATCACCAACATGTCAGGAAACAAAGGTCATGGCCTCAGCATTCACCGTTTAGGCGTGGAGGATATTTTTAACTAATTAAAATGTGACATATCAGACAGCTATTAGAAAGAAGTTAACGCAAGGTCACGCTTAGGTTCAGAGCTCAAACATTAGTGGAATAACGCCAGCGTTTTCCTGTTGAATCCCAAAAATAGAGGAATCTAGAGGGTGGACATGAAAACCCTGAGCTGATCTCATCACAGCCTCCTGTGAAATACCACACATGCTGAGCGCTGTTCATGACCCGCTGTGACACCAGCAGAGGGCCGGAACTGGTGATGTTTGATATGTGTGAAGAAATGTTTGAGCAGTGAGATAATCTGGCCGCACTCACCATCGTTCTGGAGCCGGAGGTCATGTAGGAGGACTTTGAGCTGAAGTTTGGGTTGTAGGTGTGATATTTCACTGATGAAGAGCCACCGTATTCTGAAATAAAGCAACACCATTGAGAAACACATGATTACTAAATATAATACATACATTTACAAAGGTCGAGAAATATTTTCTGAAAAGACGAAAAACCAGATACAATCCATCTGTTGTGAAAAATATATCTATTGTATATCTTAAATCAGATATTTATGAATAAATAAGAAAAAAGATGACACTCCAAATTGGTGGATTTAAATGTTTTTTCCCAGTAAAAGTGCAAATGTCAGTTTGATAAAAAAGAAGAGCAATGACAATTGACTTTTATAGGAATTCTTAAAACCTTGATTCATATCTTTTGGATTTTTATGTGGAAGCAGAATAATGCTGGCTCTCCTAGAGAATCTTTGGCCGAGTGAAAAACATAAACACTTTTACAAGCTCGTGTTTTAGCATGGATATCTAATTGGTTGTTATTATAACATTATACATGAAGATTGAAGAGTGAAGATTAAACCACATGGAGGTGTCTCGCCTCTTTAATTTACAACAATGATGATTTGCATGAAGAATAGCAGGTGTTGTGTTGCAGTTGGAGACTGAGGACGAGACTGTAACAGGAGGAGGAGGAGTCCAGTCACCAGGTCTCTGGTTACCGTTCACCTGGGAGAATACTTCTCGACCGACACACACATTCACGCGCTGTGAATGTTTCGCTCTCATCTGCAGATCGGTGTGACTGAGCAGGTGAGCGGTGAGCGGTGAGGCTGACGGCGGCAAAACGTTCACAACGGTCCGAGCCTCGAGAGGCTGATCGCTGAGTCAAATATCTGGGTCAACTGAAACCAGAAAAGTTCAGTGACTAAACCCTGTTTATTATACTCAGTGTGTGTACATGTCAACTAATAATTCTGTCAAGATTATTATTGAAAACTCCTGAGAATGAATCTGTTGTTCCAGGTATGATACAGTCATGCAAACAGCCGTGCAGCTGTGTGAGCCTGTACTAAATATAACTATACTAAAATAGTGTACTAATGATACAGTACTAATGATAAGTAATGATGTACTAATGATAACATTAGCTAAGTAGAGGGGCTCTCAGAACATACCTCCACCAAGACTGATTGGCCTCTTTATCTCTATATTGCACACACATTGAGATCAGACTTCTTCTACAAACTGCTTATGATATCACCTGTTCATAGATATGAGCTTTCTACACAAGCCTGGTTTCTTTTGATTAAGATCGCTGGATTATCTTCTTCTTCTTCCCAAACCTGTCAAATCTTGCGCTGTTACAGAAAGTGAAAAAAAGAAATTCCTAGATCTGTTTCCTTAAATCACATCTGCTCTGAAAGTGAATATGTTCTTTCTTGGCCCATGTCCCAATTTCCCGCAATGTCTTAATAACATCTGTTCAGTGGTTTATTGTGTAACCCTGACAACAGGCAGACAAACAGTAATGAGCATGTGTCAGCTGAGGTAGAGTGCCATTAGATTTTCAGGTAGACTGTTTGAATTTGATTTGAATGGTTACAGGGTGACCAAAGTCAGGAGGGTTCATCCTCTGGGGAACATTCACAATTGACCAACGTTGTGCCACACTGTTACTAACAAGTTACCTGTAGCCAGTGTCTGATAGTCTTTAGCATCATCTCACAGATTATGATTCAAAACTTGTGGAGAGATGCCGACACATCTCTTGGCCTGGTTTCAACACAACCCTGGCCACGCCCGACACACCTGAGAGCCACAGTTTTTACAACACGCAGCAAACACACCCTGAAAACTCCTTCACTAGGAAACTTTTTTTTTCCCTTCCTGTTGTTTTTTAAAAAGTGAACTTTGGTCCCTGAATCAACAAACACACAAAGGGTTGCACAGTTAACCATTTCAGGACTTTGCATTGACCTCCGTTCATTGTGGACCAGAACTTTATTGCTAACCTAATCCATGACCATTTCATATGTAACCCTAACCTTAACTTAACCATATTGCATATCTTACAACTGGAATTACGTTTTTGCCTCATTGGGACTGGGCTTTAGTCCCCATGAGGTCTCCTGGACCTAATAAGGTACGAGTTTATACTGGAAAACGTCCTAAAGAGGTAACAAAAATGAGTACACGCACGCACACACCTTTTCCACTCTTACTTTCTGCTGAGGCTTGTCCACATATGAACAGCAGTTATTGTCATAGAGAGAAACTCGTTGCAGGATGAACATTTAGATTCAGAGGAAGAGGCGATCCTTGCCGAACCATCAGCATGTTTTCCTCATGTGTAAACACATCCGTTCACAATGAACCTCTCTCGAGCCACAAAACCACTGAAATGGCAGCCTTCCCTGCTGTGTCATTATGTATTCTTCCTCTCCTTCTTGAACAGGTTTCAAAGCATGATCGAGACGACGTGACAGTATTTTATGTTTGCCTCTGTAAAGCCTCTAGCGTTGGTACCTCGAGGGGAAAGAGTGGAAAACTAGTAGGGTGAGAAAAAGATTCTGCCTCAGCCACAGCCCAGAATGTTAGATGTCGATTACGGAAGGCTCTGATGTGGACCTGCTTGGCGTGCTCACGGCGGTTTGACACATCCAATCTTGGGAAGAGAAGGAATGTCCTTAGGCTTTAGGGGACAGGTAAACAAGTTTTAGCCTCCATGACTTCTACATCAACTCAACCTGCATCCATGCTTGTAAATCATCCAGCTCTTACTGCATGAAATGTGTCGCAACACCAGAGTACACTGCAGGAAACCTTTCATTCACCGTGATGCTGACATAACAATCCCACCTCCACTTTGTCTGACGATGCAGACACCTTTTTACAACTTCAAGTCTCTGAACAGAAGACGACGACACTCCAGTCATCTTCCAGGTATCTCTTGAACTGTCGGCCCCTTTCAGCTGAGCAAGGCCTGAAACCCAATCCCACAGAGGGAGGCTTTCACTTTACTCTGCTATCAGGGAGGATCTGAAAGCAGCTCTTGTTTGGGCCTGTTACACATTAACCCTTTCTCATGCCATTTGCAGGTATACACACACACACACACACACACACACACACACACACAGAACACTGTACGATCGCTGCTGCGTTCAGTGCAAAGCAGCTGAATGGACGGATTTTCACTGATGAGAAACAAACCCGCAGGAATGCAGCAGTGACAAGAGACACGCACACACACACACACACACACACACACACACACACACACACACACACACACACACACACACACACACACACACACATTCATACATGTATAAACTGGAAAGTTAAATGAAAAGCTTCCAATGATATGAGTCATAGCCTACTGGAGAAATGTGAATTATGTTACTTTTGGTAAATTCTGAAGCTTATAATGGATGACTAAACAGAAAACATATTAATCAAACTAAATTAGGTGGTTTGATTATTTTTGAAAGATAAACTGGAAACAATCCACAGATTCAAGCCTCTTAAATGAGAATATGTCTGGTTTTCTTATACACAGATATTGAAAATAATCAATAATCGTCCATTTCCCCAAATGAATGAATATGGTGGCGAAGCAAAGACAATTTTTGAAAATATAAACTAGATGCAAGGACATTTGCCAAATGAAGTGTCCAGTGTCACACTTCCTCACTGGGGTCAAATCCAAATACAAGAGTCAGAGTCATTTCAGTTCTTTGGAGTAAAGCAGAAGGAAACACGGTTTTAAGACTGACTGGTCAGACTGTCACACAAAGCCACCTGCACCTCCCCGTGTACCTGGGTGGACACGGAGTGCTTCTGCCTTGAATTCCCAGACTGCTCTAAACTGAACCCAGATCCGCTCAGTGCGCGCAGCCCAGCGGAAACATCCAGAGACACATAGAGGAACATGCATCCAGAGCAGATCCAGAGCAGTTCCCCTGTGAAAGGTGAGTTAAGAGACCTCTTTACCTGACGTGGCGTAATGCGAGGCGGATCCATTCTGACGCGGAAGTGTGGACTTCTCGGCCAGTCTCATCTGGACCTGCTGCTGGACCCGCCGCGATCTGGACACCTCGTCCGACGCGGAGCTCCCATTCCCGAGGCGGACCTCAGACGGGAACCCGTAGGTGGTGACCGATTTGTTGGGCTGCAGGGCGGACATAAAGACATTCTCAGTGCCCACGACACTCATGGTGGAAAGGTTTAGGAGGAGAGTCGCTGGCGTCCGGTCAGAGCGCAGCTGCGAACAGGTTGTTGTGTGTCCGCTGAACGTGGAGGAGGCGACTGAGAGGCGCACCAGCAGGGGGCGGGGCCTCAGGGGGCAGAGGACACCTGACGTACAGGTGTGTGTGTGTGTGTGTGTGTGTGTGTGTGTGTGTGTGTGTGTGTGTGTGTGTGTGTGTGTGTGTGTGTGTGTGTGTGTGTGTGTGTGTGTGTGTGTGTGTGTGTGTGTGTGTGTGTGTGTGTGTGTGTGTGTGTGGGTCTGCGATACACACTGCTGTGTTAGTACTGCCGTCATTAACAGACTGATCCAAATTCACTGGATAAACCTCCATTAGACAAATCACGTGCTATGCTATGCTATGCTATGCTGTGCTGTGCTATTTTGTTTTGTTTTATGTTGTGTTGCATTGTTTTATATTGTGTTGTGCTCTGTTATCTATGCTATGCTATGCTATGTAATTTGATGTTGTGTTGTATTGTTTTTTATTGTGTTGTGTGTGCTATGTTATGTTATGTACTTTTTATGTTCTGTTGTTTTATGTTGTGTTATGCTATGCTATGCTATGTAATTTTATGTTGTGTTGTATTGTTTTTTATTGTGTTGTGTGTGCTATGCTATGCTATGTTATGTTATGTACTTTTTATGTTCTGTTGTTTTATGTTGTGTTATGCTATGCTATGCTATGCAATTTTATGTTGTGTTGCATTGTTTTATATTGTGTTGTGCTCTGTTATCTATGCTATGCTATGCTATGTAATTTTATGTTGTGTTGTATTGTTTTTTATTGTGTTGTGTGTGCTATGCTATGCTGTTATGTTATGTACTTTTTATGTTCTGTTGTTTTATGTTGTGTTATGCTATGCTATGCTATGCTATGTAATTTTATGTTGTGTTGTGCTATGCTTTACTACGTTATGTTATGTAATGTTATGTTGTGTTAAGACCAGGTAGTTTAATGTACAACAATATAATATTAAACTGATTGTATGTTTTATAAAGACAATACTTTTGCATTTGATACGTTACCCATTTTCCAAGCAGGAGTATTATTATATTGCAGTATTACTTTTAATTGAGTAAAGGATATGTGTATTTTTGTAACACATCTTTAAGATTATGTTAATTGTTATTTGAAAAGTTCACAAGAGAAACTCCACATTTCATTTTAGTTGTACTGTGTTGTGATCACGATCACAGCTACATTTCTGTTCTGTTACAAAGAGTGGATTCGGTGGACTTGTTAAAATATATTAAAATATAATAAACAAAGTGAATAAACCAGGTTAAACAACAGATGATTGTTAAAAAACAACGACAGTCCTGTCTAGCAGCCCCTAACCCCTAAACCCTTAAATGAACAATGGGGTAGATGTGATGGCGTTGAAGAATTAAGACATAAAGCTCTGATTCATTAACATTACCACACTCCATGCTCCATGCTGGATGTGTTGCACAAGTGGATGATTTATCATATATGTTAATGCAGGTCCAAATATATATTTTAACTATACTTCAAGTTGGAATTTAAAGTAGAATTTTCATCGAGATCACATGCATTAACGTCTATACTGCTCCAATTCTGCATTGTCTTGTAAAAACATCAAAATTTACTTGAAAATGTGCTGTATGTGAATTATTAAATTTTGTTAAATTATTCTTAGTTTTATTAGTCTGTATGATTTAAGGTTCAGTGTGTAGAATTACGTAACATCTAGTGGTGAAGTTGCATGTTGCAGCTGAATACCCCTCCCCTCACCCTTTCCCTCCAAACACGAAAGAGAACCTGTGACAGCCTTCAGTCGTCTAAAAACTCAAAAGGTGTTTAGTTTGTCCAGTTTGGGCTTCCATAAAAAAAAAAAGAAAACAGAGGACCCACTCCCGATGTAAATATAAAGTATTTAAATATAAAGGGCCCATTCTGGGGTAAAGAAAACAACAATTCGTACAATTTAGATGAAACACACTAGTGAAAACAACACTTGGATTATTGTATGTTCAATTTCTGCCAATAGATCAATTTCACCTACAGACTGGACCTTTAAATCATTATATTGTTCTTTTTGTACGTGTAATGATTAGTTTACTTTTTGTCTGTGCATAGAACAGTGTAAGAGCTCTTTGTAGGGGATGTTTTCCAGAACTGGCCTCAAATCAAGTTGAGTCTTGTCTTGTAAATGAGCCTCAGTCTGACTGAAGGACTGTTACAAGGTGTGGTTCACTCTCACTCGGTTTCGTCAGAGACACACCTGTTCTCTCTGGTTTGTTTTATTTCCGCCTAGCAACCGTGAGTCACCATGGCCACAGATACAAAGGTCATATGAAGCGTGGGAGTGATGCATGCTACATGTGGTACAGCTGTAGTATCTACCTGTCTGGAGGTGAAGTGAAGTGATGTGAAGTATTGAAAAATCCACATCCGGTGCAGGTTAAGTTAAACTGGTTTAAATAATTTTAAACAAATATCTAGTGCAATCATTTTGTTTTCTGGATTATTTTCTTCCTTGGGATTTAAGAAAACAAGAAAAACAAGAAAAACAAGAAAAACAGAAGATCAATTTAATCCTGTTTTAAGGTTTTTCAATTAGCCAATAATTTCCCTTATTGAAAGCCCAATATTTTATTTCCCCATAGATGATTGAAGTCAATAGATTTACACAATGAACCAGATGTAGTAAAAGATCTATAGAGTTATAACCTCCTTCCTGAGGTTAAAACAAAAACTGTACCATGTACCATATGTACAATGTATATATAATCATATATTTCTTGTCTATTTTTTAATTATCAATAATATTTTCTGTGTATTATATTTATTGCAATGCTTTGGAGATTCGCAGCAAAATGTTTTTGTACGTGCAATGACAAGAAAAGCATTCTTTTTTATTCTATTCTATTCTGTCCTATTTCGTCAGAAAATATTTGTTAATGCAGCTATACAAATGAATTCAAATTGAATGTTCTCAGTGTAAATTAATTTCCCTTCATAACATAAACAGCAGTGGAATTAATTAAATCTTTTTTAAATGTCTTTTTAAAATAAGATGACACTTACCATAACCATTGAGTTGATGGTGGATGTTCTTTCTCTCTCTGAAGTGTTGAACCTGCTCGTCAGGGCGTCTGATATGCTGAGGTATTAGACGGCATTAAAACTTATACAGTATTTCTGTAGCCACCACCCTAATAATTATCATCAGTCTCTTTTTAAGTGTAGGAACATGTGGGGCCTCCGCGAAACAAAAGAAATGAGTCAAAGTGTATCACATCATTGGGTGTGTTACAGGAGAGGGGACAGGGAACTCTTCACTACACGCCATGTGATTTGATGATGTTGGTTCCGATTCTTTTCTTTTTAAGATGTTGCAACATTTCATTGTTGAATCAGTCAGCACAGCAGATTATCAGAGCAGGTGTTTTCACTGGATTCTCAGAATGCTTTAGGAGAACTGAGTGACAAGAACGGTTACTGACTCAGAGCAGTGTGTGTGTGTGTGTGTGTGTGTGTGTGTGTGTGTGTCAGAGAAAGTTACGCACTAGAGAGAGTGACACCCATGTTCTGTCTGCCGTCTGATGCGTCACACACTTCGTCTGTCTTTGGAGCGCACTACATGGCCAAAAGTATGTCAGACATTATGAGAACATGAAACTGAAAAGAGTTCAACACTTCTAAGGGTTGTACTGTCGTTTGTGCTGACGCCTCAGCTGCTGATGTTGGTTTAGTATTCAGTCAACAGATGAAAATTAGTTCTCTAACTAATTCATTTTTAAGCCAAAATGTCAAAAACATGTTAGTTGCAATTTTTTTCGCTTGTGACAACTTGCTGTTGTTTTTCAATGTTATCTGATTGTGAACTAAACATCTTTTTGATATTTGAATATGTTACTTTGGGCTTAAAGAAATTGTGATGAGCATCTTTTTAAAAAAAATTGATTTGACATTTACAGACCAAATAATTCATTGATTCATCAAGTAAATAATCTTTAGATTAATCCAAAAAATAATCGTCAGATTAATCAATAATGACAATTATTGTAAGTAGTGTTGTGATAAAATAATACGTTGTATCAGACAATGGCAGAAGAAACTTTGACTTTTCCCACTCTGACTGCATTTAGGCTAACTTTATTTCTGTTCTTTTACTGAAGTAAAAAAGCAAACCATTAGAGTATTTTACACTGTGGTATTATGCCTTCACTGCACGATTGGTTTGTATTTCAGATATCGGATCAGGAGTTCTCTTAAAAAAAAGACATTTAACACACCATAAACAAACAGCAGGATGATAAAACTAATTCTATGATTTATAATAATAAAATGAATGTGTTAGGTAACAATGATAATTATAAGGAGGGAAGAATAAGAGAAATGAGGTTCCTGCCTCTCTGACATTCTTAACCTGCCACTTTCTTCACATTTACTTTCCTTCCTTATTACCTGGGATCCTCCAGCCCCACTGCTCATGCTTTGTAAACATTTAATAAAGTGGTAACCCTCCACAACCTGGGCCTGCATATTTCACAAAAGTGCCAAAATATAGAACTGACCATAAAGCATCATTTTAACATCAAGAGACTCATGTTTCATATTTGATATACAGTACAGGCTACACATGAGCTAATATACTCCTTTTGTAAAGTAATTCATTAACACAGAAATGTAAAAATAAAATCATTTTGGATCCAAACATATATTTGGACTTATGAATTACTTTACAAAAGGAGTATATTAGCTCATGTGTAGCCTGTACTGTATATCAAATATGACACATGATGACAAAAATAGCCATTAAGTATCAACCTGATAAAACCAGGCTATGTATGTTAATAGGCTTTTAACCGGGCCGGGAGTCTCCAGCTCACCAAACAGAACATGTGGGTGAAGAGCTCGCTGCAGAACTCATGACGAGTTGGAGACAAGATTTTAAAAAGTGTGTCTAATGCCTAAATATAAATAGGTGAATCAATCTAAGCAGGTGGATGTGAAGGTGTGAAGCTGGAGACTGAATCTGGATCTGACGATTTATGTGTTTGCCGAACTTCAGCGATTCTCAGCCATTGTGTGACCGATGATTGTTGATTACACTCATATGTCAGTGGGGGACATTTCATGGGTATTAATACGTTGCTGTTACAGTCGGCACTCGTGTGGGAAGACGCCGCACCAGATCTTCCTTTCAGCCTCCTGAGTGTTTAGGTTGAACACTGATGTCAGCTGATTAAACCATGTGGTTCTTCCAGTTCATCACAGAGGTGTCGGACGGGGCTGAGGTCACGATTCTGAGCAGGGAACCGATGAGAAAACCTTTGACATTAACACAGGACAGGGCCTTATTTATTGTCTGTGCATGACTCCACAGTAACATTTCGCTTAACTGGAGATTCGAGGAATGCCTGAATTATTCCTCCTTTATTTTAACATGTGAATACATTGAGGAGGGGACCTCATTTACACTACAGCCAAGTAAACACAAAACATTCCAAGACACCAAGAAAACATCAATAAAAAACTGCCAAATAGCAGAAACAAGGGCAATAGTTACAACATGAATTTGAAGCAGATTAAAATAATAACAACTAGGGGTAAAATAAGGTGAGGTTAAATACGTACATTGCCCTGAGGATATAAACGTGTTGAGCTTTAGATTGTTCTGTATCTTGTTCCAGGTTGTTGGTGCATGATGAGAAAAACTGGATTCAGTCATGCAGTCATTTGAGTGTGTTCATTGGGAGCTCACGTTAACAGACAGCGGTGATACAACACATTCAACTGGTGCCTTTTAAACCAACAAATCTTTAGTGATGAGATGGTTTCGGGTTTAAAAAGAATAGCTTCACCACTTATACACGCAAGCACCACTATAAAAACTATACAAACTATAATGCAGTTTATTTACTTACCGTGATGTAAAACATCTCCTTTCTGTGCCAATTTTTGAAAAGCACGTTTGTAAATCTGCAACAATATCAATGATTGAAAAATAACTTTAGAGATTCCTTCGACATGAATGAGATGCTGAGTGGGAGCGCCACATCAGCACTTTCTCTGCGTGTCTCCACATGATGTATAAACCTAATTAATGAACCACTCAGTTTGTTTGCCCTCAGAGGGTTCCACCACATAAAGTAAACTCTACTCAAAACTCGGATTCACATCTGCACTCAGTTATTGAAAAGGCTACACCGAACTCAAACTAATCCAACAGCCCTATGAATGTCAACCTCGAGTTTTTTGAAACTCTTTAGGAAGGTGTTGATTGAGTTGCATGGCTTTTTTGGAGGCTACTGAGTTTCACTGCATTAGACTGAGAGGTGTTTTTCTGTTTTGAGTCAAGAATGGAAGACAAAGAGATCACCACGTAAGAGAGAAAAGGCCTCATATGTGCAGTGTGTGTGTTTCTTGTGGCATTTGGTTTGTTGTCTCACACGTTCACTGTGCTGGAGTTTGATTTAACACATCTTTGTTTTCTGAACATCTGTCCAGTAGACAGGGATCATAAAACATGTCAGTGAATGTGTCTGAGCTTGTGGGGCACCGTGAACGAAACCTGCACCCTGATGTCGTTAAAGAGGAGACGATGTGTCCTTCAAACGGTTCAAACACGTGTGTGCCAGGTGTGTCTGCTGCCATTGTGCCAGAAATTCAAGTCAGTTCAGTTTTTAATGTGTTCAGCTGAGCTTTCGAATAGATGACGCTGATTGGGCAAGAGAGGTGCTGATGTCACACTGCCCCCCTGTGGGGACACGAGCTACATACTGCAGCTTTGATTTTAAAATAAGTGAAGCTGAAGGAGGTTGACAAGACACATTATACTCATTATTCACTCATTATATATTCACTACTATGCTGATGGAGGGGCGGATGAAATGTTTGAGTCCACAAAACACTTCACCCACCCCTCCATCTACATAGTGGTGAGTATATAATTTGTGAATTTTCATTTTTGAGTGAAGTATCCCTTTAATTTAAAACAGAGTACTGATAAAGTTGTCAGATCCACACATGCTCCCCTCTGGTGACATGAGGCAAATACTGCAGGTTTGATTCTGTTTGGAATAAGTAAACTGAGGTAGAGTGATAAAAAGATAACTGAACCACGTCGTGATTCTCAAACAATCTCCCCGCGAAGCTTTGCAATCAAGGTTTGCACATTTGCCTCAGGACCCTACAAGGGATCACAGGATGAAGCTAATGCAGAGCTTCTTGAACTTGTTCTAGCGTGTCCCCCTTTAGAAGCCAAAACAAGTTTAAACCTCCAACCAAACAAATCTTTTGACAGGGAAGGTAATTAAAAAAGAATGATCTAAATTGAGTTGTAGTGAGGTAAAGGTGAACACAAACTTTTTTTTGAAATCAAAACATGTGAATGTTAAAATAATTGGTGACACCATATATTTTCTTTGTTCATCCATGACCCCAATGCAATGGACCCATGGCCCCTGAGAAGCAGTGAACTGGTGAGACATGAAATAATCGTCTTGGTAACAAATAAGAAAAGAAATAAACAATGTATTGATACTCAAAACATCTTTATTTTCCAGACTTATCTCTGTTATTTGCTACTCTTTTACAAAACACTGTAGTTTTGCTTCTTCAGGCCTCTAGAAATAATCAACTGAAAAGTCAGAATTCCTCTTTAAACTACTCAAAACTTATAGACATGATACTTATGATAAGAAATGACTTAATCTTAATGGATCAGGAGAGAAAAGGGTTGAAAATCAATAGTACAAAGGAGGTGACATCATTTCTTAGCATTACTAAAACAGGATAAGTAACTTGTTTTGCGCTAATAAAGACAAAACACACATAGCAGAAACATAAAGCTGACTAAAGGACATACAGGCGAGAGTAGGACAGAAGCTTAGTCCATGAAACCCTGCTAAATCATATTGTAACACTAACAATGCAGCCACAAACAATCAGGGAATACATGAACTCTCCTAAGTGTTATTAACATATACAAAGTTTATGTATATATATATACAATTTATACATCCAACAGCAATACGTTTAATGACTTGAGATAAACCTTTCACAAAAATACTGTAAATAATATAAAAGATGTTGTATGATAAATAATAAAGAACATCTGACACACAGAAGCTAAAATAACAGCAATGATAGATGAGCAGTATCAAAATCAATTCATTGTTTCTAATCTAAAAGAAAAAGGGGAGATATCCGTCTAGTGTTATAATCAAAAGGAAAAGGAGCTGAAGCACAATAAAAATAATCCCATTATACACTGATGCTGCCTGTTGACTGGAGTCCTAATACGCTCCAGGGCTGTTACGGATCCCACAGCAGAGCACCATGGTGAAGATCATCTCAAAGATCTAAACGGGAAGAACAACAGAACAGTTTAATTCAATATGTCTCGAATCCAGCCCCTGCGCTCTTATCACAGCTGATAAAAGCTGGAGTTCGGAAAACCGCAGAGAGCCGCTGCTGCGTGAAAGATACGTCTTTAATCTACACTCACCATGATGACAGCCACCACCAGCGCGGCCAGACCAATCAGGTGGAGCTTCTCGGAGAACAGGTCGATCAGTTTCTGGTGACAGCTCTGCAAGGAGACAGAAGAGAAGATGTTGTACACACTTGACAGTTCAATGGCCAAATTTCATGATTGACCCTAATTGGTTCAGTTTTTGAGTGATTTTTAGAGTTTAGGTACATTTTTAAAAAAGGATTGAGAAATTAATTAAATTATTGGACAGGAATGGCATTTCTAGGGAATTCATAATAATACAAATAACGGTACATTAGCATATTGATAGATATACATAGCCTACTCATCATCTAATAATGAACATTTTTCTTCCCCTTTCTTAACAGCACTGTGGAATTAGTTTCACATCCAGCTGTGTTTGTTAAGTATAACTGTTTGTAGTGAGTGTGTTTAATCACTGCAACTACTTCTAAAAGGATAAGACTGACTCAAATTTTTAATTTTGTAAAAACTGTAATTTATGTGTCCATTTTTGTAAAGAAGCAAATTAAAAGTCTCAGCTCCTGAAATATATTGAAAGTTATATAGCAGCAGTTTTATACAAGAAATCAACCAGTGTATTCAAGAATTTAAAAAAAAACGTGACACAGTTGTCGCTGCACTTCTTCAGGTCCTCACTAAGTTTGAAGACAATTCGGACAAGCGGTTGTTTTTGATTTGTGGATTTATTAGTAGGATTAATGTTTACCTGAGATTTCAGAAAGTCCCCTGGAGACGTCCTTGGACACAAGGTGCTGGACACTTGTTTGAAGAGCGCTGTGTCATCACCTTTACCACAGCAGTCGAGCTGAAGAGGAAAGAAGAAGAGGTCACTCACTCAATGAAAAAGGTCACTCAGGTATATTATCACTTATATTGACACAAAAAAGTGAAGGTTTTCCATGGTGACGTACCGTAGTGTGGAAAACATCCAGGACCTTGATGGCAGCGTCTTTACTGGGAGACCCGGAGACGTCCACAGCCTTGATGTATGCAGAGTCGTAGAAGTTGATCAGTTCTTTGGAGATCTGTGGACGGCAGGGAGTCAGAAACACAAATACAAACAGACAGAGTAGGTGCACTGGAGCAGAGGAGGAAAATCAATACAAGGATCAAACAACAGGCAGGGCTGCTGCTGTGTGCGTGTGCGTGTGCGTGTGCGTGTGCGTGTGTGTGCATGTGCTTGCATCACTTACTGTGTCCCTATTCATGAAACCCCAGATTGCTGCAGCCACTTCACAGGCAAACAGGATGACCAAGAAGAAGAAGAACTTAAGAGAGAGGAGAAATAAGTGTTTGAATCTGAACGTCTGTCACAGATTTCAATAAATGATGTCATTCTAATTCAAGAAAAGAGCTCCTGCTGGATAAAGTTCAAAGGTGGGAGCTGGGAGCTGCAAAGTCAAAAGAGATGTGACACTCACTGTGCCCAGCAGACACTGAGACTCCTGAATGGCACCGTAACATCCCAGGAAGCCAACGAGCATCATCACAGCTCCCACAGCGATCAGTATGTACACGCCTGTAAACACAGAGACAACACACAAGTGAACGATCAAGTTTTCAAGAGGATGCGGTCTACCCTGTGCACCACTAGAGAGCAGCAGTGTCAGAGCAGCCTGTGCCCGCTGCACATTCATCAATCCACACACTGTTTAGAAAAGAGCCTTGATGTTTCTCCAGCCTTCCCTGAGCGATGGCACAACATTATTGACATCCTGAACAGAGCCCAGATCATGTGTGTGAGAGAGAGGTGGGGCAGACCCCGGGCAGCTGCCAGGCCAGGAAATGCCTTCCAGACACCTTCCCAACCCCCCACAAACCCCCTCTGCACTGACCTCTGACCCCGAGCATTATTCTTCCCCAGGAAACAGAGGGTAACCATGTGAATACACACACACTGTTTTTTGTCATATGAAGAAAAGATAAGACTTAAAAGCTCAAGAAATATATATATACTTGAGAAAGGTTTTTGGGCCGGTATCCATGGTGATGACAAAATACACAGTTTCACATGAGTTTCAATGGGAGTGAGCAACAGGCTCCTGAAGAGCAGTGAAGCTCCACGCACAGAAGAAGTCTGGATTAGGTTTTATTCATCTCAAAAGAAAAGCACTGAGCACAGTAGAAATATAAAATGTTACATAGACTACACAAGTTGTATGGTGAGTTGAGTTTAGAAGACAAAGAGGAAGCTGGTGTCATAAAGACCTTCATTCGTGGAGAGGCTGGAGCCTCTTCTTAATGAGTCTGTTTAATGGCCTTAAAACATGAAACTGTTAAAGCTGAGACAACATAGTTTGAATTACAAGGTACTTCAAAACTAAAAAAGGGCAAATCTGCAAAGTCCTGCATTCAAACTTTTACTCATGTTAAAGTATAAATACATAATCATTATCAGAAGAAATGTGGTATACAATTAAAAGTTCTCATCATATGGATTGTATCTTATTCTATTTACTATTATATTATTAAGTTAATGATAAGTGATAATAATATAGTAAAATAACCTCTAAACTGTAGTTAAGTACAGCAACTGCGTGAGTAAATTTACTAGTTTAGCACTAATTAGAAACATAAAAAAATTGGAAAGCTATAGAACATATGACAAACTTGTTTCTTCTCTTTTTAATTGATCTTTTTACTTTGACTATTTTAGGGATCTCCCTAATGGCAGTCAAAATGACATCACAATTACATACACTGGCAGAGGAAATGAAGGAACACCCAACAGGAAATAATAAGCTGGTCTCCTCAAGTTCAGTCTATTTATATGCATGTGTACAATGTGTATTTGAGTCGGCTGTTGTTTTCAGGTCTAAAGCTGAACACCGAAACTCATCAGAGGGATGACTTGAGATCTAAGACGTTTGGGGCTCAGCTTTAAAAGAATCCTTTAAAATAACAAAATTCTCCATGAACTGCAGGTTGTTTCAGTCAATCCCTCAAACAGTCCAACTTTCTCTAAAGAAGTATTTGTACTTTGATGCTACGTTTGAAAGGGAAATATACTTTTTAACTGCACTAGAATTATCTGACAGCTGTGTAGACATTTCCCTCTCAACCTCTCATATGGTTTCTTTCAAATAACCTTTTCATGCCCAAAGAGGTCAAATTTGTTGTTTTTCCACCTCAGATGTATCTCATGATCCTTTGCAGGGGTGGTACATATACATAAATAAAGGATGTGAATACTTCGAACCGCTGCTTTTAGCGAGAAGGTCTGGGAGCAGTCTGTTTCTGGGGTTTTCTATTCTTACCCACAGGCAAACACAAGCCTCTAATCTGGGCTGACAGCGCGGCCTGAGACGGACAGACAGTGGGAAACCTTGCTGCTGTAGCGGCTGCAGGTCTCTAAAACCTCACACCCTGAATCAAACATCACGCACAACTCTTCCTAATACTTACATCTACACCCTCTTTTCTCTCTCTCTGTTTCTACTCAACTCCCTCCTCCTTTACTCCCCCCCAGCTCCGTCTCTCTCTTTTCATTTAGCCCTTTTTTGTTGTAGTGAGAAACGGCTACCAGTGCCAGTAACCCGGCAATGCAGCAAGGCAGGCATTACTTCCACTGCCTTCCATTACTATGACAACACCCTTTAAGCTTTGAAGGCTATTGAGACTTTCAGGGTGACAGGCAATTTTATGCCACCGGGGAAGTTCATTTATTTCTTGTCTGGCTGTGTAATCTCCAGAGGGGCAAAAAGAGGGAGGTGAAGAGCAGTTAAAAGCCCCACTTGGACTTCTTGCTCTCCTCATCCATTATTAATAAACAAGCCCCAAACAGGCAGGAGCTGTGAAGCCATGTCCACACAGCCAGAGCCTGACACCAATAAACTCAGATGAACCTGTATGTCAGTCAGGATAAAGGATCATAAAATAACTCGATAGCAGTTTTACACAGTTGTTTGGTATGATGGTGAAATACACTTTTTTCAATCTCACCAAATGGTAGACGAGAGGGTTGATACCACTTTCATTTCTGGACACTTAAAACCTCCACTCACAGTAATTGGACAGAACTGTGTTTGACACATTCAATGACATAAGTGCTAATAAACACTGCTGATGGAGGGGCCATCTTGGACTTCGAAGTCAGGGTTGGTGAGGTTCCTCCCACGCTCAGGGGTCAGGAATTCTGTGCTCTGAGGTTTAATGGAACACGGCATAAGCTAACCTAACCAGCAGCTCCCATCTTAATACTACTTTGGTAAATAAAAAGCTGGATTCTGCTCAGCTCAGCAATAAATAGAGAAGCAGACATAATGTATTATTTTGTGAGCTCTAAGGTGGGTAGGTTTTATAAACTTTGTACAGAGGCAGGACAGTGTGTAAGATTTAGGTGAAAGGGATCTATTGGCTGAACTTGTGATTAAACAATCCTAGAGATGTTTTCACTCATGTATAATCATCGAATTGTAGTTTTCTTTACCCTAGAATGGGCCCTTTATATTTAAATACTTTATATTAACATCGGAAGCAGGTCCTCTCTATGGAGGACGCCATGTTTTTGACAGTAGTCCAAACTGGGCATAATTGAGTCTGAGGTGAGGGGTATTCAGCTGCAACATCCAACTTCACCACTAGATATCACTAAATTCTACACACAATTCTACACACTGGACCTCTGTTGGTGTTATCATAGCAGTGGCAGTGACAGCTCTATTATTTACACACAATCATTAAGAAATAATTAGAGTGGATCGAGCCCCAATATAAGATTTTGGTTTGCACTTCTGTATAAAGCTTTATAACTAAATATCACAGCAAATTGAGATAAATGTTAGACTTTAAACACAGAAGATCTTTGTTTGTTGCCATTTTCATCAGGACGATGTTAGAAAATGTCCTGTTTAGACAAACTAGTGAAAGTCAGACCAGGTTTCAGCAGCTGGGGGGCTTCAGATAATGATTTTCCAATTGTGAGCAGTGATGTAAGCATGCAATTTCATATCAACCTTGATTTTGCCTGCGTTCCCACAGTGCAAGCTTTTTTCTCAGTCATGAAACAGTGCAAAAAAAGCTCCAGTATTCAGGCAGGGACTTTTGCATTAATCATACATTGTAAAGCAGCAGAAATGTCCTGTATACTTGTGTAATGAATTCTGTCACACTTACTGTATCTCCTACAGAGAGCATGCAGCACTAACCAAACCAGACTGCCGACAACTGCCACCAGTGATGATTTCAGGCCCTGGGTAAGAGGCAGGAGACTGAGTATTTCCAGCCTTGCATAAATACCACTTTGGTGTGCCAGCATGCTAAAAACATCCACTCTAAACTCTAATTTGAGAGGTAATGTGCAGATGTAAAAGGTTATTTGCATTATGCAAGGGCGTATGTTCAAGGGAGGGTAAAAAAAAAAAGAAGATACATTCCCCTTGATCTTGCCTGGGTGGGCCTATCCGCCCTGCCTTTAAAATCACAAGTGAGCCTTCCCTCTATAAAAAGCACGAGCCTGCCATCGCTCTGTATACTTACAGAGGAGTAAGTATGGGAGAGGATCAGGAGCCCAGATCTAAATTAATGGGCTCACTGGAGTTCACCACCACAACACACCGAGATGATGGACTTTTGAAAAGTTTAAAACATATCATGTATTGCAGGTTTTTGTGCCAATCTCAGGACGTCTGAGGGCAGAAACATGATGATGATTTACGACCCAAGTTCATGCAGTGAACACAACCTGAGCTACATACTCCCCATTCTGGGATTCAGTTTAAGCTTCGAGACTTTGGTAAATGTACAGAACATGATGTGCTGCATTCACACAAAACCAAAGATTCCTGAGGATTGAATGCTTTAAAGCGACATAAGGCACATGGTGGCTTTACTTTTTCTCACAGCCCATTAGTTTGCTCGGAGCCCACAACATCTGCCTGCAGCATCTGTTCTCTCCCTCTTGAAAGCACCTCAGGCCTGAAGGCTGGGACTAAAGTTCATCAACGTATTTTTGTGATTTAGAGATCATCAGCTGTGCGTTGCAGAATGTCAGCTGAGGTGCAGACGCTGGCTGTGCCGCTCTTAAGTCATGCTGCGGATTTACGTACGTCCTGTTTCCTGCTCTTTTCTTAGAGGTCACGCCGCTCCTACTATTTCTGGACGCTGAGTGTGAAAGACAGGTATTTCTGTGAGTTAGTTCACTTCCAACGATGTGTTAATTGTGAGTTTCCTGTCATGTGTGTAACAAAGTGTAAACACTGAGGAGTTACCATAAGAACTGAAGTGTATGTTTAGAAGTGGACAACTTAACAAGAACATGTATATACATTCTAAATAAATAGTTTTAGTGACTGTTCTCCTTTCAGACTTTAATGTTATTTATCTTTGTTGCTTACGCCAAGGAGGTTATGTTTCCACCCCTTTGTTTGTTGGTCTGCATGTTTGCTTGTTTGTAAGCAAGATTAAGGCAAAAACTAGAGGAGGGATTTCAATGAAACTTGGTGGAAGGATGTCTTATGAGTCAGGGAAGAAGCCTTTCAAGTTTGGTGCAAGGTGCAGGTCAGGGGGCAGGTCCAGGAACTTTTCTCATCACTTCCTTTAACATTATGAGTTTTTTAAATATTTTTACTGACACTCGAGAGCGCATACCTCCGTCTAGTTGAGACTGTGACAGTGAGGAGGTGATTCACTTTCATGGCATGCGTCCAAAGTTTCTTTGTATTGTTGTAGTTGACGGTATTGTAAGTTAGTGCACTCAGTGGACATGAAGCATGTTGTGTGAAATGGCATTCCCATCCAGTCATGCAATGATTCAAATATTCCCGAATTGTTTTTGAGACCAATTTTAGGTTTTATATATCTAAACTTTATCACAGAGTGATGATGAACCACAGAAAAGCTTATATTTTTAATTGACCGATTCAGAGAGACATTATTTACATCATCTGCATCAGTTTTAGTGTGATTGGGAAGCTGTAATGTTAAAGGTGTATACTCACTGATATAGAAAGTGCCCGGTGCTTGGTGGCCCTCAAACTGCAGTATGAGGAGGTTGCTGGTTTGACTGTCATGGCGCAGCCACAGGGCCACTCCTAAGATCACACCTCCGGCCAGCTGTCCAAAGAGAAAAAGGTTTTAATTATTCTCTCTCATGTGTTTTTACTTTGGTTAAACCTTGAGGAGGGTCAGAGCTTTTTTTAAATGTTTGATAGTCAAGAGAGATGTTGTCATGAATATTAAAACAAAACTGTAGTTATCAATTTTTAAGATTTTTTTAACAGCCCATCACAGTGTCGTCAGAGTGTCGTGACCTCTCGGACACAGCTCAGAGCTTGACTCTGCAAAGATGTTATCAGTGTCCAAACCTGTCCGCTGCAATGAGAGGATATCCTGACACCCCACTGACCTACGGCACGGTGTCCTCACAGCATTGTTTCAAGCCAACTCAACAACTTTGTTTATCAACTTTATCTCCCTGGATCTCTACCGTGTTCTATATCTAATAACACCGAAATAACATAATGAAAGTGATAGATCATAAATTCTGAAGAATCCCACCCACAGCAGTATTTTGCTCCACTTGCTGACTCCCTATCTCTTTAGGCCAATGTTTAAATCGAGATATTTACACATTTATGACTGAACCCCATTGTTCTCCAAGAAACAGGAAATGGGATTCTCCACATGAAAAATAGCAAATAGAGGAAGAGAGGGCTCAGAGTTTTCACAACGATAGGCACAGCAGCAAAACCAACAGAGGAAACACTCCATCAAGTGCAGATGGCGCAGGATATGGTGACTGTGCTTACTTTAAAAAAAGAGCGATGGCTGTTCTGTACAGACAAACCAACCGACAATTGCACAAACAAGTGAACTCAGTCCTCATTGTGTGCAAGGCCACGACATAAAATAGAAGACACATCTGCAGGAAGTGTGATGTGATGTAGTAAAGCATAAAAAGTCAGACAGCTGCATGAGGCCAGTGAACTATACAGTGGCAAGTCCCTTATTATGAAATAACCTTCCATAAAAACAAAATGCACTGGAGGAGAGTTTTCATGGGGAAATGGACAATAAATGATGAATGAAACTGCACCATCTCACAAGGTGTTTGCTGAACTCTTGCAGCCTGGTGCTACAGTGCGGTGACCAGGTAAGAACAAAGGAAATCACAGGGGGAAACGTTTCCCCCCTCCCCCAGATGTTCAATCGCTCCCTTTATGTGTTTTTAATTTGGGGGGGCCCCAGACTCCCCTACAACAGCAAGAAACCCCCCAGAGCTCAGCTACATTGTCGGAGTTCTCTCCAAAACCAGCTGCAGGGCTCAGACTTTCCTGTTTATCATTAGTAAGTTGATTCAGTGAAATGATCTGAGGCAGAGTTAATGTGAGGCACGAAGAAGCTGAGGCTGCTCCCTTCTCTTGTGCTCGGCCATGCATTCAAAAAATACTGTTGATGTAACAGCAGTTCTAACTCTGGCCTGGACAAGGTTTAGTGTGACGTGTCTCCTGCACTGATGATGCTCTCCTCTCTGACACAGAACAGCATCTCCTCCAGGATCAATCATCAGTGAATCTAAAGCCCTGAGCTACACAGATGTGGACATGGAAAGCTGTTAGGCAAGTGAAAGAGAGGAAGTTTTAGGAAAACAGAGGTAACAATGAAAGGATGAAAAAAAATCAAAAGCTACTTAAAATGTAAAATGTCTTCAACTCACCCAGAAAATAAAATTAAAGAAGAATAACATATATTTAATGCATTTCGTGCAGCCCGCCACAGCCATGATGCCAGTGTGTTTATCAGCTCCTTCTTGTTTTGGACAAAAAGATAAACACTGTGTGAGCCCAGTCCACGGTCCGGTAACAGGCACGTCTCTGCCACAGGACTTAGGTTTATTCAGGCTTCAACGCTGGAAACTCCTCCTTTATAATCCAGAGTGAAAACCGAGACGAGGAACTGCCCACCACAGTGGAGAGGAGAGAGAGGGTGAGGACAGGAGGAGAGAGAGGGAGACGACAAGATCTGCATCAGCAAGAGGGGAAGGAAAACAGAAAGAAAGAAAGAATATATAAAAAATGTAAATATGCATCACTGGGTTTAAACCTCATGGTGTAGGTCTTCATGTTTGGTATTGGGTCATCTGTTGTTATTCAGGGTTTCATTGGAAAATGTATTAAAATAACCATAGAATTGTTAATTTAAAGGGATCCTATATTATCTGCCCCAAAGCTGCACTTGTTCTTTTAGTTTACTTTTATTGTTTTTGAAATGTCAGGATAATTAACTAACTTGATCAAACACATAAGTTGTCTTTTGGGTTTATTTTACTGTGAACAAGGGCGCCCTCTGCTGACATGTTAAACACAGGCAGGGGACCTTTTGGCTAATTATTACACAGCTCAAGTGCAGCACATTGAGTTGCACAAGAAATGACATGATCTCAGCCCTTTTTAAGTTTTAAGATTAAGTTTTAAATATGTTGCGTGTCTGTGCAGTGACAGGTACAGACTGTCACACTGGCCTATAGATCACAGGCTGATGTCTCCCACCCATTAATCCTGAAGCTGTCTGTGTGATCACACTCTTTGTGATGTTATGGGCGGATCTTTTCACGGCTCCAGGGTCACACCTTCTCCTCCAGCTGCGCCTCCTCTCGCTGTGACTGAGGGATGACCATTACAACAACAGCCGTAATTGGAGAAGTTGCCAGATGCAGCCTCCTCCACTGGGCATGCTCACTGTGGTGTGATGAGACTGAGAGAGAAGGAGACGGTGTGAATAACAGGCAGTTTTTGGCGTTTTTTTAGGAGGATCTCATCTTTGATTGTCTTCGTTTGGATCAGAGAGAGCAACATATTCCTCCTGCAAGAGGAGGTGGAGGTGTTTTTCTGCACGGTGCATGAGCGGGCAGGGGAGCAGCCTGCAGACAAAGACCTGCTGTGAGGTGGTGGTGGCGGGTGTCGGTGAGCTTGAGCGTCGGTGTGAAGGAGGTGAGTCTGTGGGCAGCAGCAGAGGAGGAGGAGGAGGAGGAGGAGGAAAGTCTCCATCGCAGCGCCCAGTCTCCAGCAGGAGCAGCCGGACAGGCGCTGTCCGCTCAGCACCACCACCGCAGTCACCTTGAAAGTCACAAAGCTGCTGTGTGACCGATCCGATCCATCACTGCAACCCAAAGAGCCGGATCTACTCTGCTAACAGGCGGAGACATCACCAGCGTCTGTGCTGCTATCACGACATCTTGGATGTACCGACGATGTGACGTCCCTTCTTAATGTGATGCCATTGGCTGCCATCGTTTTTTTGGGATCTTGATTCTGCCCCCTCCAGTGAGCCCGAGCCCCTCTGAGCCCCCAGCTGCCTGGCAGGTGCGAGGAGAATGAAGCCTGGTCCAGCATCAGCCCTGATTTCTGTCTCGTAGCTGGAGAGAAACGACCGGTTGCTCTGCCTCCCTCCTGTCAACACTTTCAGTTTGATCCCCGGTGTGCACGGTGGCACGGTGCGCGTGCACCTCTGCGATGAAGGGAACTTATTGGAGAAATGCCTAAGGGACGCAATGGGCCTGAGCGACGACAAGGATCGCATTGTGATAAACGTGGGAGGGATCAGACATCAGACATACCGCAGCACTCTGCGCACCCTGCCCGGCACCCGCTTGTCCTGGCTGGCCGAGCCTGATGCGCCCAACCACTTTGACTATGATGCCAAGATCGAGGAGTTTTTCTTCGACCGCCACCCTGGCGTGTTTGCACACATCCTCAACTACTACAGGACAGGTAAGCTGCACTGCCCCGCTGATGTCTGCGGGCCTCTCTACGAGGAGGAGCTGGCCTTCTGGGGCATCGACGAGACAGACGTGGAGCCATGCTGCTGGATGACATATCGCCAGCACCGGGAGGCAGAGGAGGCCCTTGATAGTTTCGGCGGGGGTGGGCTGTTGGACCTGGGGAGCGAGGATCCTGAGCCGGAGCAGGAGCACGCTGAGGATGATGTGGATGAGATGACAAGGAGGCTTGCGCAGGGGGACACTCATCACACCAGGAGTGGGAGCCTATGGAGCCGGTGGCAGAAACACGTCTGGGCCCTGTTTGAGGACCCGTACTCCTCTAAATATGCAAGGGTGAGTATCCCATTCAGATGTTTGCCTGTGCCAAGCCATCGCTGTGTTCTTACTATTCCAATAATGAGTTATTATGAACTGAAATGCGGGTAATTTGTTTGAAACTGTCAGAGCAGCATGAGGAGGGCTGAATAGGGAATTTGTCAATGTGCCTTGATGGAGAGTCAATGACTGATGGAGCTGACAGGCGTTAGAGAGGCTTTTGATGACCTTGAAATTACTCTCTCAGGGATCTCCACAGCGGGGATGTGATTGTTCAGAGCAAGGAGGAGGGACACAAATCAACCAAAGACCTCATCCATCAAAATCCTTTACATGCCAATCATTTCTCCCAACACCCCCTGTCTCTCAGAGGAAGATAAAGAAAGTCATTTGGACTCACACAGGTCTTTGGATTGATATTTCCATGACACGAGGATCCCTGGGCAGGCCGCGGATGGCTCTGTGGTTAAATAGATCAGCGGCACATTAGAAAACCAGATCTTTGGCACCACCAGAAATGTCGCGGCACACCTCCAAATGAACAAAGGGGTTTTTTGTGAGAGGTGACACTTTTGGTTTTGGTCATGGGCACTTCTCCATCTGGGCACCATGCCTCTCAATGGTGAAATGATAATTGTTTTTCTTGGGGTTTTGACCTGTCTGCAACAAAGACCGCTGCGCTGCACGCTGCTTTAACAGCCTCTGCAGCCTGATTGGTATAATTAGTTGCCATGCCACATCCAGCAAGTGTAAACTGTATTGACATGTCCTCATTCTTAACACCTAGCATCGGTGAACGTGGTTTAACCTATAACATGCACACACTTCTTTTAGATTCCCCCCTTTTGCATGCAGGACGTTTCTCAAAGCGTAAAACTCCTTATATATGTGTCCGACAGTTACACAAAGAGTGAGACGAAAAGCCGAGCGAGGACCGACAGAGCTCCACCAAGAGGCTGCCGAGAAGATTAATTAGAAGTGAGCCTCGGAGTTAATTACAGACTCTATTCACAGTGGATACATCAGTGGAAAACCCATTGCATATCACTGCAGGCCCTGTGGTTTGCCGGTAACAGTGAGAATTAGCCAATAAGGAGCAAACAATCGTCACCCTCCCCTCCAGGCCACACTGTTCCTATCGGACACAAACACACGTAATTTAGGAGGCAGGGTGATGAGACACAGCGTTTGTTTAACTGTGTGGAGGCTTGGATGCTCCGAGGGCCGAGCGATCAAGATGTCAGGAGGCACTAGCGGTGGACATGAATGTAGCTTATAACAATGAGGGGTTTGTGAGTTTGGAGGATGCTGGCAGTGCTGGTGATGTTGGTTTTTCATCTCTCAGAGCAGAAACAAAAATCACAAGAGAATCTGACACTTAGAGCTGCAATTATAAGATAATTCTTTTGGCATCCAGTGGTAATTATTTGGATTAATAGAATAATCATTTTGGCCATAAAAATGTGTCATGTGTCACCCGAGAGATAAATCATGTAGAAGAATAAGCAAACTAGCAATGCTTTTCAGTTTAGATGAAAGAGAAACAGCATTTTTCTGCTTTAAACACCTCAGTCCCTTTATGGCACCACATTTAGATTTACTAGATCTGGATTTTTACCAAATTGCACACACTCCTAAACATGCCAGATTTCATTCATCAAGATCCATGAAATATTCTCTGAGAAATGTTGAAAGACGCCACAACTCTTAATGCCAAATATTTAACTGGTTCTTCAATGAACCGTAACACATCCTTCCAACAAGTCTCCTGGTAATCTGTCCAGTCATTTTTGTGTAATCCTGCCAGCTAACTGACGACAAACAAAGAGCTGAGACGAAAACATATCCCCCTTGAAGAAGATAATAACACCAGGATCTGTTAGTTAGAGCTGCAACTCAGGATCTATTTTCTTGCATCATGTGGTAATTCTCGGACTAACTGAATAATAATGGGGCCACCATTTCCTGAAGTCGTGGTTGCCATAGAGCCTAGTTGTCCAACCAAGAGTTCAAAAGTGGAGAATAAGAAAAGCAGCAATAATTATCGTGCTTTTTTGCTATTTTCTGTTGACCAACTTGTTGATATAGTTTAGAACCTTGGCTATAAACATGTCAGTTTACATTGCATCTGTAAGGCCTACACAGTGACAGATACAGTCACCAGGGTTCCCCGGGCAAACATAAACCTTTTTCTGTGACAATTTAGCTCAATCTGAACACATAATGAATCAAAATCGTCCGTAGGTTTGAATGTGAGCATGAATGTTTGTTTGTCTCTGTCCGTTGCCCTGGTGATGGCCTGGCAACCTGTCCAGCCTGTGCCCCACCTTTTTCCCAATGGCAGCTGGGATTGGCTTCAGCTCCCCTGCCACCCTTACAGCATACGTGAATGGATAATGGATAGATGGAGGAACTTATAAATGAAAGCATTGTGTAAATTTAGACAAGTAGACCAGAGATTCTCATCTGCATTTATAACCCAATCAAACCCACTGATAATGAATCTATACCTTTTTTTTGTCCCAGAAAGTCTGTGGCCCCCAGTTTGGGGGTAATCCACCCAGTGTTATTTATGTAGGTCACGGTTTGTAGTGCAGATTTATTGGTCTGTATTAAAGCGTAGGGCGTACTTGTTATTTTGCACCAAACATACTGTGGAGGGGGTGGACAAAACAACATTATGCAATGGGATAAAACACCACCACATAGTACTGACTGAAAAACTGGATCAGCACACACTGAACAAGCTGCATTTTGAATGTCCGTTTCTATTTGGTTGTATTAAAATGTCAAGTTTCCTCTTGTCTAGACTCTTTTGTAGTCTATTGAAAACGTTATATTAGTTGTGTAAATTGAAGTAACAATCGAGCTCTAATATTCATCTCTGTGAATGTAGAGCGGAGGACGTCAATGTGCTGGAGAGTCACTGCTGAGACAGTTTCCCTCTGTGCCACCATACGAACATGGAAGCGAAGCAGACATTCATGAACAGCAGCGATTTCCTCAGCACAGTGCAATGAATAGCGAGTGATGAGATGTTACGATGGAGGAGCCTGTTTTCCATCTCGTGCAGTGCGCTCGCCTCCCTGACACACTGCGAAGGGAAGTGACCGGCTGAGTTTCCTTTGCTCAGTGGAATATATATGGCTTCCTCGTGCCCAGACATGCCCCACTCTAACTTACCGTCTCCCTCATGTCATGTCTACTGTCATGTCCCAGCTACTTAACAATACTATGCGTTAGTGCATTAGCATCTATTGCACTTCTGTCCATCCTGGGAGAAGGATCCCTCACATGTGGCTCTCTGAGGTTTCTACGTTTTATTCCCCCTGTTGAAAGGGTTTTTTGGTTTTCCCTGACTCTTGTTGAGGGTTAAAGACAGAGGATGAGACAAATTGTGATTATGGGCTGTACTAATATATTTTGATTTGATTGACTGATTAGTCATGAGAAGGGTTACAGACACATTTAGGTCATTCCTTGTTCACTGTTAGCTCTATAGCTTTGATAATATATATAATATATATTTTTGTCAACACTACTGATAGGACAGGGGTACTTCAGGGGCACATCAGATTTCAGCTGGCCCCAGTGTCCCACTGGCCCCGCCCCTTGATCCGCCCATGTCATAAAGACATGAACAGATTTCTATTGATCGAATTTTTGCAAGGGATGGGTGATGATTGAGTAGATATCCGCTTTCATTGAAGATACAGCTGTTTTTTATCTATTCAAACTACAGTAAGTCACACGAGCGGTAACACATGCTGTAAATCAGTGATCAGAGGATAACAGGAGCACAGCACTGCAATCAATACCCGGGAGAGGATACTATATCTGTTACACCCATGTAGTATGAACCAGAAATATCAGAACCTAAATGTGATGAAATGTGATCATCTGATCGATACATGATGAAGGCCAAGGTATTCTTTTCTCATCCCAGGAGCTGATCATCTGGACAGTCTGACCTTGTGTTGGGAAAACCTACTGTACCAGCGCAGCTGTAGGGAAGAGCCCAAGGCTAATTTTAGTCATGGGGGTTGATTCCAACGTGCCCGCTGCTGTCTCTTTGTAATTCAGCATGTAGCTTACCCTTGAGAAATCCCATGACCTTGAGATACAGCAGAGGGAAGGGAAGGAAGAGCGGCATTGATTGTCCTCTTTTTTACAATGAATCAAGATGCACAGGGAACCAGGGAGCAGCGTGGGGGTCTGGGGAGCGGTAGGAGCGAGTGTCTCAATGCCACTGTCACTGTCAGAGCAGTTTGCCTTTGTCTGAGATTGAACTGTCGTGCTAAGAATGGCTGCTGAGCCGTCAAGCTTTATTATATTGCATGTGTTACTGTGCTCATTATCCTCTCTGTCCTTCTTCCCTCCATTTCTTCTCCTTCACCCTGCACACGTTTCCTGCCCAGTGGGTAGCTCTGGCCTCGCTGTTCTTTATCCTGGTGTCCATCACCACCTTCTGTCTGGAGACCCACGAGGCCTTCAACCCCATTATCAACCGCACAGAGCTGGAGCTGGTGGACAACATCACCGTGGTGCACACCTACCAGGAGACGGAGACTGCGGCCTACCTCACCTACATAGAGGGTGTTTGTGTGGTGTGGTTCACTTTCGAGTTTCTAATGCGAATAACTTTCTGTCCAAATAAGTTTGACTTCATTCGGAACGCCCTGAACATCATCGACTTTGTGGCCATCCTGCCCTTCTACCTGGAGGTGGGCCTCAGCGGGCTCTCCTCCAAGGCAGCTAAGGACGTGCTGGGTTTCCTGAGAGTAGTCCGCTTCGTGCGGATCCTGCGTATCTTCAAGCTGACGCGTCACTTTGTGGGGCTGAGGGTGCTGGGCCACACACTGAGAGCCAGCACCAACGAGTTCCTGCTCCTCATCATCTTCCTCGCCCTTGGTGTTCTCATCTTTGCGACCATGATCTACTACGCTGAACGGATAGGAGCCAACCCCAACGACCCTCGAGCCAGTGACCACACACACTTCAAGAACATCCCAATTGGATTCTGGTGGGCTGTGGTGACCATGACGACCCTCGGCTACGGAGACATGTTCCCTCAGACGACCTCCGGTATGCTGGTGGGAGCCCTGTGTGCCCTGGCGGGCGTGCTGACCATCGCCATGCCCGTCCCTGTGATTGTCAACAACTTTGGAATGTATTACTCGCTGGCCATGGCAAAACAGAAACTACCAAAGAAAAAAAATAGGCATATCCCACGAGCTCCCCAACCAGGTTCTCCTAACTTCTGTAAGTCAAGCATCAGCTCCCAGCCCCAGAGCCCCATCGCCCATGACGACGATTTCGAGATAAAGTTTCAAGGTAAGAAACAAAGATGAGACATATTCTCCTCACTTCTCTGTGCTCAAGACCCAGACACATCACTGCTCAGCCACTTCACTCTGTCTGTTTTTACACTTCAATCAGCCGATGAGTTCCCACAGAAAGTAATCAATAAAATATGTAATGAAAGGCACATTTGATTCTCGATAGAAGAAAATAGAGGCTGAAGTAGACCGTGAGTAATCTTGCTATTGATTTTGCAGTTAATAATGCAGTAATTCAGACTTCCTCTGTGTATTTGTAATATTAAGAACATATAAATAGAGGCTTTAGTCACTTGATCCCTCTGGTTGCCGAAGTGTTGACCTTTGATCAAGTTTGTGCTCAAAAACATGGGAGGAACAAGGGACGGTCCAAGGCAAATATTGACAGCAGCTATACATACAGTAGTTACAAAAGAGAATCCCAATGTGCTTTCAGCATATAGAGCGTGGAAATAGCAGATAAATGAAAAGTCATTGTACCGTGCTGGTGTATGAAACCAGATTTGTTTTGTGTGTGTGTGTTTTCCTTTCCTTTTCTTTATTGTTTTCTTATTAGACTCCAAGCTGAACGGTGAGGCGGCTAACGCAGCGCTGGCCAACGAAGACTGCCCCCACATTGACCAGGCGATATCTCCGGAGGAAATCTTCAGCCCCAGCGAGCGCGAGCGGCCCTGCTTCCTGGTCACGACTGCTGAACGCCCCAACCACACAGGGGGCAGAGTGAGGAGGGGTACGTACAGCAACAGCCAATCACAGGCCCCCGTAAGACACTGACACCCCGTAGACCATAGACAGGATACGCTCCTTTATCCCTCTCTGCTGAGTGTATTAACCACACGCGTCAACACACACAACAACAAACCTCTTATTGCAACCTCCACACACTTTCACAGCAGCTGCTTCATCCCAATGGGAATTGTACATATTCATATATATATATGTATATAGAGTCACAATAGCATTTGTTAAGGCCAAGCACAAGCACCACAAATGTCAATAATACATGTCCGCATCTACATAATATATTTTTTGATAACATTCATAATGTAATACCCCTATTTATTTAGAAGAAGAAAGCTATTTTCGAGATTTATATGATCTAGAATTTGTTGTCTTACAAAGAAAGTATTATGTGCTATGCGTGTACCATGTATGTATATGTGCTTTAATGGTAAATACCACGCGGGATCCGGACTTTTGAGTACATTGACCATAACGGTGCATGAAGTGTCTTGCCGATGGGTGCTACCAGTATGGTGAAGGAGCACAACACAAATGGAGGAAGGCTAATGTCAATTATTGTTATTATAAGAGCCAAATTCAACCTTAGTAGTTTTTACACTTTAATACCAGGGTTAAGCCCTTTTAATTTATTTCAATTAAATCTAATATTAACGTGCGAAACGTTCCTGAGAAGATCAAATTAGACTTCAGCTGTGTGTGCAGCCAGCACATCCACAGGAAAATGGCGAACAGCATGAAATTCTACCTGTAGCTGAGAGAAACATTCCCTGCCTGAGGTGCCTGCCTTTTTCTTTTCCGAGTCTCGTGCAGTGTTATACTCCGAAACCATTCCAGTACCGCCCGGTGCATGCTGTTGTACTCCTGATGCAATCAATGCATGGAGAAGAAAAAATCTGTCTCAAGTCTGTGTTGACCTGTTTCTTTGGAGACAAAAACAAGAAAGCAACAGGTGTAGTATTTACCAGTTGAGGAACGGCAACAAAAAAAAAAAAAAAACCCAACAACGTTTTGTCGTGGATTCAGTGCTGCAGTGTACTCAGAACGTTCTCTGTTTTTCAACTGAAGGTTATGAAAAGCCTTGGAGCCTTAACAGCATGTCTGGCATGAGCGGGGATGCCTCTGGAGTGTCCTCAGTGTCTGCCCTGCCCTGCAGCCCACCCTGTCTAATGCAGCACTCACATTCTCCCATCCCATCCATTATGTAGCATGGTTGAGTAGCAGACACAATGCCATTGGAAGGCCAGTCCACACTCCTCCTTCTTATCCTTCCTGTTTTTGGTTTTGTTTTTACACTTGCCTTTGCTCCTGCTTTCTTTCATTATTTTTTTATAATTTCTTTTATTTTCCTGGAAAACTGTATCTTAACTGTGCTAGTACTCAAGCTTCCCAAGTGTTCTCCTTGGGTGTGTCATCATATCCTAGACTAGACAACATTGGCACATGCCACTCTGCATGGGTCACCTCAGTTGCAGACAAAGCACTGTTCTACTTCTACCACAGGCTAACCCCACTCTCTCCCTGTGTGTACATCATTGCCTGTTGCTCTGTTGCTTTTGATCTCGCATACTCTCCTGCCAGTAACTTTTCTTATCTCATCTGCTTTTACAATTTTGTGAAAGAAATTTTCATAAGATGTAACCCCTGCTAACGGCCCAATATGCTGAATATTGACAACACATGGCTTTGAAACATATCCAAATGGTACCATTGCCAGCTGTTAAGGGAACTCCTCTAAAGTGCTTTGTGACGTTGCAAAGTGGAGACGTTACCTTTCTGAAAGTACAATCCAGGCGAGGCTTTATGTTATCTGAGTGGCCATTAGAAAAAATATTATTATAAGATGATGTTCACGATGTCCAATGCAACATGGAGATGATGACAATTCACATACTAGTGATGATTACATCCAATGTCAAAAGAACTAAAACTGTTTGTTCATTTGCATGAACTGCATGAGAAATTATGTTCAACGAGAAGCTAACTGTATCGTAGTACCTGTAAGAAAAAAAACTGACTTTTTTCTTTCAAAAGCTTCTAAAGCTTTGTCATGTTTTATGCATTTTGAGACAGCTTTACAAGAGACTCAGTCATAGCAGAGGTTTTATGTAGCTGCCATTCTTTGCCTTTCCCCAAATTCATACATTCATTTGATTTATTCGACAGGGGCCTCCAGCTAAAATAGAGTGATTTGACTTGAACAATCTGCCATAAAGCCAACTAATGCTGTTATGAGCATAGCCAGTTTTTATACTAATAGTTACGTAGTTACGAGTTTTTAAAGTGCCGTTAGTCTGCAGCAATTTCAGTGACTGCTGTGATGCCTAAAATTAATGCGAGACTCATGAATTATTTAACAACGGTGCCTTCGTACCTGGTGAGGCAAAAGCTGTGTCTCAATTCAGGGTCTGCATCCTTCGGAGGATGATTTTAAAGGCCACTTTACGTCCCAGTGGCTTGACTAGGCTCTCACGTTTCAAAGGCTCCTCCAAAAGTTGACACCAATGCACTCTAGCATCCCCGAGAAACATTGGCTACAACCAATAGATCCTCCTCGTCCCAACCTATCCCAGGATTCATTGCGCTTTGGTGACAAATGAGGTTTCTCAAAGAGGTGATAATGTCAGCAAGCAACGAGACATTCAACGCTTCAACTCAACCGAACAGCTAACTATGCACACGTTAAAAAAAAACTAAGGGGGATTAAAAATGTCTCGGCGAGTCCAACCTCAGCTCCGGTGACACCGAATCACGGAAAACCTCTGTAGACCAGACCGTCTAATTTCATTCCGGCCTTCGCGGTCTACGCAGCTCACGAAGGAGGCGCTCTTCGTGGATAGGGTAGATAGTGTCAGTGACAGTGATGCGGCCCCTGAATTAAGAGACAGGTAAAGCAAAAGAGAGAATAAATTGAAATGATATTACATAAGTGCTCCCGGTGTAGCATTGACTCACTTTATATACCATGCTCATAACAGTGTGACGAAAGCTTTATATTACATGGTGCACCTTGTACTTTTTGCACCTCCCTACATATCCTTAATCATAGTAATAGAACGTGTATTGTTACACCACACAATCCACAGTAGAACCTGACCTCTAGTGAGACACATAACTCCAGCAAAAAACACCAGAAAATACTTTCTTAATAGTCCCTAACTCAAGAAAGATTTTTGTATTGTAAAGCACAAAATGTTATTAAAGGGGACCAGGTAGGTTATGATGACTCCTGCAGTATGTATGTCTATTGATTTAAAAACATCAATACAGATACTGGTACATGTATTGATACTGTCCCAATAATTATGCACAATTCTTTCAGGGCACAAATTTAATGTTGATCAATCAATAAAAAGAAAAGAGAAGATACCTTTTTAGAAGAAGATATTAAGTACAGCATCTCATCTAAGTTTTGTTCTTATTCTGAATGAGCAGAGTTTTACTTTTCCAGTCTTGTCTCTTGTGGTAATTAATGGGCGTTATATATATTTCAAAAGAGAAAAAAAAACTTGTGAAGATTTGATGTGAAGAGATGCAGGTGAATTATATGCTCATGCAATTCAAGTGAAAAGGAAAAAAAAGAACAACACATCACATCATGTTATGTGGGTCTATACTTGGGGAAAGGTAAATGCATGTATTTTACATTTATGCAACAGAAAAGTATTCAAATAAAAGATGTAAATACGAGTCCTTGCATGAAATAAATTTTATACACAACGAGCGTTTAGACTCCGTTTTTATTCAGCAGCACATGCATACATACAACCTTGTTTGACCGCTAGCATACGGCTAGCTGGTACCTACTGCTGTTTGACCCTCGGCCCACCTGTGTTCGGGTCAAAGAGAGGATTTAAAAAAAGAAAAAAAACGAGGTGACTGTGAGAGCATGATGAGAAGTATACAAACGCATGACAGTGACTGGTCTACTGTTCATAAACCCGTAAAGCGCTGCATGATCGGGCATGTCTATTAACCTGACTCAGCGTCCAACCTCTGCACACAGACACGACACCGTTGTCTGATGCCTTGGCTACGCATGGGAAACACATGGTAAACCTGTCGTTTACCATGAAAAACTAACGGAGCACATTTTCTTTACTCTCCAAGCTAGTGCCATTTCTTCACCTCTGTCGCCCGCACCTCAGACCTCTCCATCACCGCCATCATTTCCACCATTATACATAATTTGTGTAATAATTTCTTTTTGTTATTGTTGTTTTTTTTTATATGTTTATAGAGACCCAGCGACAGCACCGGAGCAGACAACCAACAGAGTCAGTTTGTGTTATGAACCATGGTGTACCAACCACTATGTGTATGACCCATAACGGCCCATCACCCACCTGATAGTGCTGTAGCTATGTTGTGTGTATTACTTAGTATTTTTAAATGGGTGTGACAGTGACAACCTGTACATCACAAACTCAGCATAGATGTAGCACTGAGGAAAGTTTTGTTGTCAAGCCTTATATAGCTCAGTATCTGGTTACTGTGTTGTAATTTTGTGTGCCTAATTTGTTTGTGCCAGTGCTGTAAATTACGCTTTTTTTGTGTGCTGAAGCTGTGTGTACCAATGTTTTTGAGTGATCATCCGATATCTGTGTGCTTCTACTTCTGTTGAAAGAAAAAAAAATGTTGCTCCGATTCAAACCCCACCCTCTCCCTCACCACACAAACACCAACACCAACACACACACACACACACACACACACACACACACACACACTGTCCCAACAACCTGTCACTTGTCACGTCAGCCAGACTAAACTGCTGAGAAAATATTAACTTTGCACTGTCATGGTCACATCTTTGTAGACTTTTTTGCACTGTTTTGCACCAGTGACCTTTTCTTAACAGTCCTTTTCTAAGTTTTCAGGCATCAGAGAGATAACATCCACAATAAAATGTAAAGAATAATGTCATATTTTCAACAACAAAAATCCCCTCTCTTACATTGTATTAATGAGGCGTTTATACGACGGAGTGCCGTTAAGAATTGGTTAAGACGTTTGTTGGCTAAGCAAATGACCAATACATATTCAGCTTTCATTGAATGTTGAAGAATGTCCGTTTATTGCTGCACTACAATTAACAAAGTCATTTCACAGCTCAATTATTCTGCAGTACGTTTTAATTGACAATCATGTAGAATTGGACTTTTATTCTTTTTCTGCACACATGCAAATTGGTGTATTAGTGTGTAACTAATGCCAACACCTCATACGCCTCTCACCCTGGACAAGTGCCTCTGTTATGCAAGTTTTTCTCACCATTCAGGAGTTACTCCACCAACATGATGAACCTAAATGTGCGTTTTATTTCAAACCAACTATACTGTCACCAGCCATTCAAACCAGTTCAGTACTCAAACAGTAGACGGGATATAATGGGAGTCCCCGTGTGGATCAGTTTCTAAAGGCAAAGCAGTGAGCATACCCAAATAAAAAAAATCGGGTACAGATTCATTGTCTGTGTGGAAAAGTTGAGAGTGATGAGGGACCAACTTTTTACCAAACCACTGCGGAAACACTGCCAACTATTTGCTGAGACCTGCGTGCAGTCAGGTTACAGCAGATCTGGAGCTGAGCACCAATGGGGGGGGGGGGGCAGTGTGCTGATCATTGTCCAACAGAATAAAAAAAAGAAAAAAGAAAACAGCAGCTGTTGTCATTAATGGAATTAATCACTCAACTAAGAGGCAACTAATGTGTGCCGTTTAGTGAGACCTCAGAGTGTGTGTTTTGAACACCATGCATTTTGTGGTTAGTTACTTCAAGAACGTGTTTAGTGGTCGTTTGGATTTTTTTTTGTGTGTGTGTTTTTTTTTTTTTTTTAAACAGTTCAGGCTTGTACAATAAATAGTGATAAATAAAAAAAACACAGAAATGATCTTTTTCAGCGAGTGTTGATTTTTATTTTTTTCTATCTAACTCAGCTAAATTTAATTTTCATTGATGCATAAGGTCAGTGACAGCGATGGTTTCCACATTTAATTTCCATTAACGCTCATTCTAAAGTGGAACCTTTTAAATTCAAAAGTAAATACATGTAAGCATGTCATCCCTGAGCCACACCGAGTGCTGCTGCCCTTGAAGGAGGCACCGGCTTAAGACCAGCAGCTGATCCACAGGTGCTGCATTGCGGTCGCCCACAGCTTATAAATATGTAGGTTGGGTTAAATGCAGCAGACATGCTTCTCCCACGAGAGATGAATAAAGGATACAAGTGGTGCAAATTAGACAATCATAAACTGACAAGATAATAAATGAATGATGCACAGTTGGAAAAGAAAAAAAAAAGCCTACGTATGAGCGGTAAATCATGGGATATTCACTATGAACTGCAGAGATTGACGACCTCCTGACAATCAAGATGACTGCAATAAACCCACTGACATGGGAAGATGGAGGTATAGCAGCAGTGTAGCCCATTCCTCACACGTTCCATAACGGCAGGAGGACCAGGCGCCACAGACACGCCCATGTCCTGCAGAGCCGTCCCGGGCATGTCAATCAAAGTGACAGGTTGGCCTCTGTCCACATAAAACATACCTCAGCCCACCTACGTCCACATGAAGGTGTTAATGACGACATTCTAAAGTATGACCTGCTCAGGTAGCTTTTGGAAGGTGGAGGTTAATTAACCTTTGAGGGCTCTACAAAGCACCAATGCATCACTAAATCAGTCAGAAGTGTGTTGATTCACAAAGTCCCTTTGTTTTTCTCATCTGTGATTGTCACATGCCGAATGAATGAATGAGTCCCTGATGGAGTCGGTGCAGAGTTTTATCTCGAGCCGGTCGTCGTGGCGCACACAGCCATTGAGTGCCCAGCTCCGCAGCCGATGAGAAGAGGTCGGAGACCAGATATGAGCTGAGGCTCAGAGACGTCCGTCTGGGAGCCGTCGCCGCACATTCCGTGTTCGTTCCAGCCCCAGGAAAGGAGACATCCCCCTGGAAGGGAGAGGGGGTCATGGGTCAGTGGAGCTGACAGGGGAGAGACAGGGATGCAGTACAGTAGCATGTAGGATAAAATTAGCAGCCTGGTGTGCAAAAAACTAAAAAGAGTGAACGTGATTACACAACTTACACACACTGAATGTGACTTCAGAGGACATTGCATTGATTTCCTTTAAGTACATGGAGACCCTGGAAACCCTCCCTCTAACCTTAACCTACCACTAACCTTAAAACATGTCTTCCCCTAACAATCTCAGGATTTACATTACGAGGACTTGCTTCTTGTCCACATAAGGAAGGCAAGTCTCCATAATGTGACTGCGTAAACACATCAAGGTCCCCACAACATGAGCAATAACTAGACCACACACACACACGCGCGCACAGAGTCTCGGTTCCCAGTGCTGACACTCGGACAGTAATGAAGCCTCCCTGTTCTTCACAGCTGGTGAGCTTGTTGGTGGGTGTGGTCAGGTCTGTATCACAGAGGAGACACGTGCCATGGCAACATAGTTACCTAATAGGCTCCATTGCCATGGCAACAGAAGCGAGCTTGCTTTCTCAAGGGTAACACATCGTCAAGCTTTCCCCGTCCTGCAGTTGTGTGTCTCTCATGCCATTTACTTCATCAAGAGTCTTTGTCTTTCTGCGTTTTTATCTCCCTCTGAAAATTAGGAGCGTCGAAGATTTGGATTTTTCAACAGACATCTATGTTTTTGCCAGTTTTCGGAGCACAATATCATGCCAGCAGCTTATGTCAGCGTGGCAGTCTGCCAGACATGGCTCATGCATTACAATGGTGGATGTAGCCACGTGTTTGAGACACGTTTATAACTGCACTGCATCGTGGTTGTCATCTATAAGTGAAGTCAATGTGTCGAAACGTTTTGTTCTTTGGAGGAAATAAAAAGCCATATTTTGGTGCTGCGCTTAATTCCTGAATTCACTGACGGGAATACAGCACATCAGTGTTTCCATGGCAACAAAGTGCCTGCACAATATCTTGCACAACAAAAGGATAAAAATCAAGAAACTCGAACCAAAAAGCCATATCCTAGTAAGCAAATCCACCCCTTCGGTTTTATATTCAACAGTTTAAATTAACACCACTGACACAATCTGCTGGCGGTGCATTTTTTTTTATGGCTCGATACTTCAGATACACGTGAAAGCAGATGTTTGCCCTTCCTCGTTCATGCGAAGTTCAACATGTTTAACAAAGATCTTTCCTCAGATTGGATGAGCCTGACCCACAGTGACTTCAGCCCGTCTCCCTCCTCTGAACACCGCTGATGAGTTTCATACATGACGAGCACTTCCTCAGGTGCAAACGGGCGAGGGCTGAGCAACAGATATCATGAGCAGCATGCAGTGCTCTCCGTTCCTTTCTGCCTGACCTACTTCAGCACCAGAAATAGCAGCACTCAGGTCTCTGCTTCCAATCCTGTTTTTTGCTATTTCCTGGCTCCTGCCACCGCGCTGGAGACAGGAGGAGAAAAAGAAAGACAAGGCGAGAGCGCGGCAGAGGAGCGAGGTGCAGGAGGTTCACATGAGCTCACCCTGCACCGCTTCTGCTTTCTCATCACATAACTGACCTTCTGAGAGCGGTGCTCTATGAGAACTGTCATTATGACTAACAGTCAAACTCTCCTAATTGTATTGGCACATCCAGTTAACAGGTTGAATTGGTCTCAACATTAATAGCGGATGGCTATTTGCTATTTAGCATTTCCTCTCTAATGGAAGCCTTGACTTGTGTTTCAGTGTTCATCTGCAGTATTTATGTTCATGCCGATATAAAAAAAAAAAAAATGGGTCAGTGTTCAAATTTTAATGTACAAGATTTTACTTCCAAAATCTTTTATAGTGCACGGTGGTGAATACAGGAAAGCCAGCATGGAATTAATAAAGTACAGTGCATTTTGTAAAACAAGTACTGTATGTTTACTGTGTGTGATTGCAGTGTCTGTATTCTTTTCTTATGTAGATAAAGGGAAATTGCTCTCCTGGAACACTCGACTGGAAAAACATACCTGTAAATGTGCGTGTGTGGTTAATTCAGCTCCTTTACAGGCCTGTTGGGGTAATTGCTCCTGTCAGTGATGCCCATGTATCCATGCTGTAATTACTTCCTGATGTAAAAGTCACAGAGCAACGAGCCGACCTCAGAAATCCTCTGCAGCATTACCGGAAGGATAATTATAATGTTTCATACTTATGTTCAACTGTAACATATTAGACAGTTCTCTTACTAATGCTTTGGTCCAGAGAAGAGGATTGTCTGAAATAGTCCATCCTCACCTATGTGTGTATTCTGTGTTCTTTTATGTGGTAGGAGCATGAGTAGGAGTAGGAGTCGTGTCAGGTCAGGAATTACGTCTCTTGTTTCAGCTTCTTGCACTTACCGAACAAAAATCCTGTTTCTGCTCAAGTTCTCAGACACCTGTCTTCTTGCATGTACGTTTCTAGTGCAGTTGTGTAATGCTGTCGGATGTTTATGCCCTTCTGTTTATCTGCAATATATTATACTGGCAGAGGTGGACGTTTAAGACAACTATATGGTAAAAAGAAAATCGGTAGAGAAGCACCACATGAGCTGAATGAGAAGGAAAAGCCATGAGCCTGTGAGGACAAAGTACACTCACCGACAATGGCAAGGTTATGTTCAGATCCACACGCAATCTGTAGAGAAAAAGACAAAAAGAGGTGAAAGGGTTTATCTGCTTACAATGCATATTTGCATGTTGAAAGCAGACACGACAGTTTTAGGACTGTTATATCAGATAATTGTTATGCCAACATGGACATAAAGATTAGAGCCGGGCCGATACAAATTTTTTGGGGGGCCGAGGACGATATTAAGGAGTGAAGAAATGCTATTGAAAATGTATTTGAAGCTTGACATTTCACAGTTTAACTTAAAAACAAACACATAACAACCCATTATAAAGAAGACACATGCTGACAAACATAAACACAGATACCGATGTGTCTGTGAAAGGTTCATATCAACCAATATCATCGACCAACCAAAACAATGGTCGGGCTCTAATTAAGACACCTTTAAATAAAATAAAAAGGTTCAAATAAAAACCTGTGTTAAGATGAAATTGTCCAGCTCTTAAAAACACTACACAACTTGAGTGGACACAGCACAGGATACATTAGGGGTGATTTCATTTCAATATAAAATCACCTAACTAAACGATGTATCATCAGAAAGCCGAGTAGACAAATGCAATATAAATGGCAGCTCATTCATAAAAGCTAAAAACCCATGGGAGTTAATGCCACAGTTTCAAGATGGCTTCCTCTGCAGATTTTTTTATTTTATTAAGTGAATCTGTATTTCCACTTCACAACTACAGGAATTGAGAAGACGGAGTGAAATGCTGATCATGTCATCGGGAACACATGAAGTCATGTTTTTGACGAAGCATACAGCATGTGTCACATCTTAAATAGAAGCTCCCACAATGATTCCTGAAGCATTGACAGATTATAAATTGTTACTGCAGTAGCGTTCATAGGCCTCATAGAGATATGACAGTTTACTAAATATTGACTGAGTGGGTGTACAGTTATAGCTGGACGCCAGTGCGGCCGCAATGATCTATGCGTGGAGAGGGAGCGATCCGGAGCTTGGCCTTGTTGGTCTGTGACATCCACTTAACTGGCAACACTCTCCTAACATATAGCTGCCATTCAGACGGAAGGTTAACTGCTGCAGTACCATGATCCTCACACATAACTGGCCTTATGGGAGAAGGGACCTCTGCCTTGGCTAAATGTGAAAGGTTCGCTGCCATGTGGAAGATAATGGATGTGAGTGAGTGAGTGAGTGTTTGGGGTCTTTACTGGATAAATATTATGAAGCCAATCATTAAGAGGTTTCTCTCTCTGGACCTGCCTCTCATTCGGTAGCACTGGCTTCCACCGAACAGTAAATCATCTGCAGATGCCTATTTTGTTAGTTGGGGTCTGCTGCCCCCTTCTGGATTGACACAGACATTTTTAGAAAACATGAGGTCGACAACCACAATAGTTTAGTTTTTAAATGGGCCTGTGTTTAAATCATGGGGTTGTTGTAGTTTGGATGATATGCATCATGCACACGAATTATCTATATTGCAACTATACAAGATAGTAGAAACTTGGCCTATACAGCTAACTCTGGCTCAAGACACATCAATGAGAACTGTCCCTATTAAATAAATAAATAAAATAAAATAATGAGAATCAATTTAATATATCATCAATAATTAGTATTTATCTAAAGCCTTGTTCTCAAGACCATTCAGTCAGCAGAAGTCAACCCTGACATCTCTTTTACACCAAAATTAGCAAGTTTACCCAATTTTTTAAAAGTTAAAAAAGGTTATAGACTCCTTTACCGTTGCCAGTAGAGGAGTTTGCCTTTCAGTTTTTTTCCCCCCGAGCTGCTCTTTCACCTCGTCTTGCCAAATTACCATATTTACCCAGTTGTCTCATTTCTATTGCTGACGATCAGAGCAAGAGCGAATACAAATCTGTGTCTACTAATGATAACGGGTGTTAGTGAGTTTTTGACAGATGGATGCCTCACCTGTGTTGCTCCCCTGAGGTCTTTAACCTCTGTAGGGAGGCAAACCTCCTGGTTTTCCCTTCCTGTTGAAGGACCAGCTGACTGCTGCTCTGCGTTCTGAGTGGTTGCTGCTTGTCGGCCCAGCTGTCCATAATCTCCTCTGCCCCATGTGAACACTCTTCCACTCTCTGAAATGAAGTAAGGCCTGATTCAGATATGGCAAATGTCTGTAAAATCCTGTTAGAGTACCACGTATAAGTGACTTTGTTCCACCTGTTTGAGCAACAATGTGAGTCCAGCCGCTCCACACATTCATTACTTTCTCTCCACCCAGCAGCGAGCGCTTCAGAGGAGTTGGAGAGGACAGGAAGGGCTCAGAGGTGGTCAGCTGACCGTGCTTGTTGCTTCCCCACAGGAACAAATCACCGTCTGCTGCACACGAGACAGAAGCAACATCACTCATCATCCAGAAGAGGCAGCAGCACACAGGCAGAGCAGTGATTACGTGGAACTGGTCAACAAATTACAAGACAGCAGGGAGCCCTGTCATAATGATGTATGGACATTTAGTGGAAGACAACACAAGGGTACAACCTGGATGCATAAATGCCCCCTGAGGAGGACCAGCATGAAATTCAAGACATATCTGCTTTTAAACGATGTCTTATGTTTGTATTCTGCTCCTTACTTTGTGAAATCAGGTGACTTTACACATTTCTAAGGATTCAATGAAAATGTCTATGTTTACAAAGCAAGAACCTTTACAACATTTCCTGTTGAATGCTTACATCTGCACATACGTCTACCAAGACTTAACAATCCTGTATGTCTAGTTCTTATAGCAGAAATAGAAAAGAAAAAGAAGTGGTCTGATAACGTGAAAGATTTATTTGTCAGAGAAAAAAAACAACCCATCCTGGTTTCGCCCATTAATCTTCATCTACACCAAAATTGTATGGGCTGGTGATGGAAAACCTAATCTCGATGGTGGAGATAACAAAGCATAAGGAATTTGGAACTTATAAACTGAACCTTGCACTTCTAACAGTGACTGGTATTTAAAACTTGAAGGGCAATCGCAGAGCACATGCCCACTTTATTAACATTTTACATGGACATGTATTGGGACCAGATACATATAACATGCACACACATTTCATATGCAAACTGTTTACATTAAACATCGGATATGGCTGCCAGGAAATCCATGCAGTAGATTTTATGCAATGCTGCTAACTATCAAACAACTGCAGATGAAAACATAACCATATTGGCGGAACCAAACACAGGGTAACAGCTGATATTTATGCTGTTGTCATACCTGTGAGGCACACAGAGTGCGCTGAGCCCGCAGCTACCAGGTGTGATATTTTCTGATCCAGACCTGCAACATGAATATCTGGACATTTATCAACCATCAGGGAATCGGTAAATGTTTTCTGTGTTTGTGCTCAGTGCATGTACCTGGTACCAGACAGGGCAGCTGAGAGCAGAGGTGTGATGGGACAGGGTGCGGACTGAGGGCTCTCTTAGCGTGACTGAAAAGGCCAGTTCCCCATTGATACACAGCACCCGAGCCTGAAGGCCAAACACAATATTAGGATCTGTGGATTGACCTCTCAGGAAAAACACACTGAGGACTGTTTCAATTCTTACCAGTAACAGCAAGGGAGTGTCTCAGTCCTGCCGCTACACTCACCACTGGATCCTTCAGACACTGAGAACAAACAGCACAGTCACATGTGTCAATGAAACTGATCAAACCAACCATGACATGAAGTTGGTTTGGAGCAAACAACTCTATATAGATATTACACAAAAGGTATGACAAGCATTACAGAGGTTTCCAAAGTTGTGGCTATGTTGTATTATTACAGTCAGTAAAACACACACGTGTTGTGCTCACCTTAACAAACAGTAAATCCGCAGAGTGCGTGACTTTCGGTCCAACACCCAGTTGTCCAAATGCATTGGCGCCACAGGCCAGTACCTGACCACAATCTGTAGGTACAATATGAAAGAAAGATGTCACACTGAAATATTCAACTTCTGTAAAGGTGGGAGGTGGTTCCAGGAATTTTCTGTGATTTCCTTTAGGTTTATTTTATAAATTGTATTGATTTTATGTATCTTATTATCTAAGTGTTATTATTTTTATTTAATCATGTTTTTTTTATTTCTGTGTGTGTTTAACTCTGTGTTTAATGTTTATCTTTCCACTTTCCACAGTTAAGTGTTCACAACTTTCACGGTATCTCATACTTTGGGCAGCAAATTTTCTAGATATATAAAGGTTTGCTTGCTTGTTTGCTTGTTATGAATTTTGGGTAATTCCATCAGAGCAGAGTCTGTTTGCAGCCTCACAGGAAGTTGGAAAATATTCTCACATGCAAGGGTTTGTGTCATTAGACTTTCTCACACAGGATACTTCAGAAATTTAGTTTACAGATGTATGTACAAAGTGGACATTGACACAAATACAATTTACAAGTCAGATCTGGTTATTACAGTAACCTACATATGACATGAATGTGACATCAGTCTGTGGTGACTGCTCTTGTTGTTACTTACTGTTATCTTATATGATGTGTTTGCAGCTATCTCACCCTATGCTCTATTGCACTATCCTTCTTTTACTAACTTCTTACTACTTCTTACTAACTTACAACTGTGTAGGTTGCATTTTCCTTTCTTCTATATTTCCATTCATGTTCTGTCTAACTTTAGGCTGCTGTGACATCCAAATTATTCCCTAATAACTAAATAAAGATAAATATTATTCTCCCTTTCGATCATTCCTGCCAAGAACTACTTGAGATAAATGCTTATTCTAATCTCGTGAAAATGTCAGATCAAGTGGAAGTAAAAAAACAGTAGTGCTCACCGGTGAGAAGAAGAGTAAAGTCCCAGCCACAAGCAACATTCTTGACAGTTTGTTTCAGGCTGGGACAGAGCTGAGGAGTTGGGATGTTCGCATGTTGCCCGAGTCCCAGCTGACCTCTGTGATTCTGTCCACACACAAACACTTCTCCATTCTCTGTCGAAGACAAAATACTAAATAAACATATGAAAACCAAGCAAGAGTTTAATGAGTTTAAAAACCTGAGCGCACTAACTATATAAATTGAACTGCTGTTGATTTTCCAGTAGTCTCACATACACATTACATAAGCATAACATTGCACATTGACTTGAAGAAAAAAAAAAGCTTATTTGTCAGAATAAAAAATACTACTGATTATTTGGATTGATATTTTGAATATTGTATAATATTATATTGTGTATTTATGTATATAATTTTGTGAAGTTTTTCCTGGAACTGTATTTTTATATTCTCACGGGAAACTGGCTACACCCCGGGTGGAGGTGGGACGGGACGGGGATCCAACGGGGTTTGGGGACAGAAGGAGAGGGTATGAATTACTTTTAAAGCCACAGGGCTGACAGGTGGAATTTGAGGATAGCGGTTTAATGGCACGATGTTACGCACCCTTTGTACAGAAAGTGGTTGGCACCTGAAGTTGTTTGCCAGTAAACCGAGAGAAGGAGAAGAAGGAACACGGCGGGACGTACCGGTGACGAACACGGAGTGACCGCCGCCTCCACACACACACCGGAGCGCCTGGTCCTGGAGAGCCGCGGTGTCAGAGAGCCGGGGCTGGGACTGGTCCTCCGCATGTCCCTGTCCCAGCTGTCCGTGACTGTTGGCCCCCTGAGCCCAAGCACATCCATCCCTTACTGTGGTGTTCAGGGCTGACACTTTTTTTTTTTTTACAGCCGCTGGTTTTAGCTGCACTTGTAGTTTCCTGACTCCAATGCTAACGTTAGCCAAAAGTGCTACATTGAGGCTGCCGAGACAAGTCTGTCTGGTGGTGAGTGTTTAAATCTGATAAACTCCATGATACACACACACAAGTTGAACACGAGCGTGAAACAGTGAAGACAACAAACTTACCCAAGACCGTAAACAAAACTCCAGCCGCGAGCTCGTTTCCATGGAGCACTGCAGCTGCCAGCGAGCGAGTCCAGAGGGATTTGCGACACTGTCGTAAAGCCAACTATTATTCCGTTTGGCTGTTTCAAAGACTTTATATATACAATAGATATACTGTATATATACAATGTCGTACTGTGTTTTAAGTACGTATTATGTTGTCTGACTATATGTTTACACAGGGATCAGAGCTAAACAGCATTTCAACCCTGTCTATGTCCTGTACATATGGCAGAATTGACAATAAAGTTGACTTTGATTTATAAATTAGATTCTACTTGAAATAGAGTCAACTTTAAACAGCGCAAAATCCCAAATCCCTTGGGCTTTACAATCTGTACAACATGCTACACACTCTATTTTAAGAACTTGTTATGGATACATTTTGACACCTTCTAATATTCACTTCAATCATTTACTAATGCTTTATACATCAATGACAAGCCATTAAAACAGCTTTTGGGTTGCCAGGTTTTGGGGAATCCTCTATAAAAATGAGTTGCCAGTTTAGCACACTCACCTAACTTGCTAAAACAAAGTCTTCTCTGATAGACATGAATCAGAGTCAGTTAGTATAACGCAACACAGCCCAACACCACAAACTACAACCCCCAGCCTTTGTGATGGGAAGATTTATTAAGACCAGATTACTTTTAGCTTGTTGACAAAGTTATAAACTAGCAATTTAGTGTAGAAATAATTCATTTATATTAGTGACACAATGTGAGATAATGTTCTGGAGTCGGGTCCGAGAGGATCCATGACTGGACATCAAGTTTTCTGTAAACCCTGAATTTAAATAAAACTATTTGGGATGACATATATTCAACTATATATATATTCCATAAAAGGTACACACAGCCAGTCAATAACTCAACAATGAACCAGCTTCAGGTGTCACCATTAGTCAAGTCTTTATGGTGGATTTAATTATGTGGCCCCCAGAACAAAGACATCATTATATACTTACAGAATAGAACTACACAATCTCCAAACTCCCAACTTTTACCATAACTTTAAGGATCTTTGCTGTCGTCATTCTCCATCTTTAGGATCATAACCAACATCTCTCTCAACAGGTAACAAACCACTGAGACACTGTGAAGACACAATGAGCTTTTCTCTTTATTATATTTTTCAATAGTTTGATACATAGCCTATACTCATAATTTCTATATTTCTTTACAGTAGAAAAATAATGTTTTGATTTCAGGATCACTACAATTATATTCACGTGAAGAGAAGGTTCTCAAAATCAACACTGTAAAATAAAATGGGTTGGGGTTCATGGGCCAAATTTGCCATAATCAGTCAGGAAAACATTCTTATAACACAGTGTTTTCGCTTTTATAATTTTCCTCAACAACGCACAGAAAGACGAGCATGATACATACACACCAAAAGAATACAAACAAGGTACATTTTTATACATATCACTGGAGTGAGGAAGATTAAATGTGAAGAAGAATTAGATTAATTACAAAAAAAAATCACATGGTCATATACAACAGCAGAGTTAACAACAGGGAGACCGAAACCACATCTGTGTATGTAACAGCTGAGGACGCTTTAAAATACCATGATGACGTATCAACTGTTCATTATACAGAAGCCAAGCACACCTGAAGCACTACAGTTAAGCAGCTCTTTGGGTTTGGGTAAAGTACTGATATCAATGGCAGTATATTGTATTTGCCATACACCATGCAGTGGGGACAACAGAGCAGTTAGCCAACGTCAGTGCACACATTCCTGTACCGACAAAGTACAATTCACAACCAGTATCTGTACAGCGATGCTGAGGAGGGGGGGGGGGGGGGGACAGCGAGCACTGGTGTAAGGTGGTTACTCAGACTCAGACACCCAGCTGCTTGTTGAGCCGGATGAGGGCATCGCCCACGATGTCGAGCTCGTGTCGAAGCTCCTCCACGACGCTGTTGATGCTGGGCGTGTCTTTTAGCACGTCCACACTCTGGGTGTAAGGGTTGTATCGGACTGTGAAGGGACGCTTGATGGTCTTGGCGAACTCCCTGAAATGAAAAAATAATATCACTGAATAATATGCAGTAGAAATTGTATTACACGTAAAACAACAGTGTAGTTTGTGGATCATTTTTAATCTTTCCATGCAAGGTGTATCGTCATGGAGATATTATGTTCAATGACTGAGGAGCCAAGCTCACCTCATCTTGACTTTGGCTTCCTCGAAGCTGTCTGACACAAAGTACACATCCTGAAATGTTGTGATGATGCATTCTTGTTTGGACGTGACTTTGGGGTCAAAAGGCATAATCCTTGCATTACCAGAGAGTGCATGCTGAAAGAGAGAAACATGAGAAAGATGCTCACGTAAAGATATTTCATGTTTAAATGAGCCCACGTCTGGATCAAGTAATTAAATGGGAACCAGTTTGTATTTTAAGTCTGTTTACAGAACAAATATCAGTTGTTTTTCAATTAATTTATCACAATAAAGTGCATAGCACTTTTTAAACAACCTTTCTTGGTGCTTCACACATGGATAAAAGAACAATAGAATTTAATTTAATAAGATTAAAAATAAACAAAACAATTAAATAAATTGAAATTCACCAAGAAATGAAAGCTTTGTTTTTCAAGAATCTTTTAAGAAGGGATTTAAAAGCATTAACAGATGTAGCATTTCTGATCCCAGCGGATAAGTCATTCCAGAGTTTGGGGGCCTGTACAAAGTACAGTGGCCTTTATTCACCAATGTATTTAGCATCAACTCTATCTGTTCAATAAAATTATTTCAACAGGTTTAATAAGAGGATTATTTTGGTTCTAGTCAGCTCTTCAGATATTCTTTTAATATACACTGCACATATACTTATATTTAATTTAATGTAGCTCAATCTCGCTCAACATCTCGCTCAATTACACTGCCTTTACCTTAAGCTCACTAATAGATGACAGCAGTCCTGCTCCATATGCTCGCAGCTGCCCTTCTTGTTTGCAGAGGCCAAACTCCACTGTGAAGAAATAGCACTGTAACAGATAAAAGAGAAACTATTAATTGCAGTTATTCCCGCTTCACTCAAACTTTGCTTCGAGTCATTTGAACTGAATCAGTGTCACTCACTGTGGCCAGTTTCTGAACAGCATCATCTGAGGCCCCAAGTGAGGCGAGACCGATCTCCTGAGAGAACTGGGCAAAGCTGGGCTCAGCAAGCAGAGGCACGTGACCCAGCAGCTCATGGCATGTGTCCCTGGGAAATAGAAGACCACAGAATATTAGCTCCAGTAGCCTTATATGTGCATTAATGCCACTTTTCTTAATATAGCAGTGGGTATTACTCACGGCTCTGGGGTGTATAAGGGGTCGGAGCTGTGACGCACATACTGGGTACAATGGAAAACACGGAAGGCCAAACCAGCGAGGAAGTCACGTGGGGACAGATAGCCTGCCACAGGCCTGATGGTAAATCCAGTACGTTCTGAGGAGATGATTGCAACATATGTGAGTAATTTACCAAACTGAAGTTTCCAATTTGTAAGCAAAAGAATCAAGTTTTATTTTATAAAGAAAATCCATCCTACCCCTGAGGAAGCGCGAGACGTCCTCCAGCTGAGGGATGTTGTCCTCTCGACATTCACAGTATTTGGACAGCAGCGGCAGGTTCTTCAAGTATTCGCGGCACGCGTGCGTCGGGTACAACTTTATGAGCTCCCTGTACACGACGCCCCAGGTCTTCACTTCCTCCTCTGTGAACTCAATACGAGGAATGGGATCCCCACTGGAAGAAGAAGTAATAAGATTTCTACAGTCAATTCTCATTGTATTGCTTGAGTTTTGTGTTTCCACAGAGGCCTATCGTGGCTTTTAATGTTTAAAAAACAGATAAAGTGTTAATCATAATTATAACGTACTGTTTGTTGGCCATGGCGAGATCTGCAAAGTACTTTCTCCTTTTCCGGTAAACGTTGTCCTTAAAACCCTGATGGAGAAAAGGATACAAAGATAAGAGAGGGCTTCACATTAAAGAAATGTATCATTTCAAATCAATCCTACAGGTGTATATGGGCAAACTTACAGGATGATCAGCATCCAGCTCAGAGCCGTACATCAGGACACGGTTGGCGCACTTGTCCAGGTCTGAAATTTTCTTTGGGAACCAGGGAACATTGTACATTTCTGACAAGTGAAGGAGAGAAAAACAGTTGTTAAGTGTTATAATCAGGTTGAATTGGCTCCAGTATATGTCTGCATCATTTCAATACTGCCCCACCTTCTTGTAGACAGGAGTTATCTGGAGGCTCCATATCCACCACGTTCACATGCTTCCTCAGCAGCTGGATAATTTCATTCAGTTGCTCGTGGTTGCTGTCGCAGTCCACAAATATCTCAAACTCAGAGTTGCGTCTTTTCGATTTTCTGGACTCTATATGTACGAGGTTGACGTGGTTTTCCTGCAACAAAAGATGTGAATAATTCTGTTATCCCCTGAAATTTAAGACGTGAAGAAAAACGTATGGATCGATACTGATAGATGGATTGTGTTAACATAAGTCTGAGCATACTTGGAACAGTTTGAGTGCCTTTACAAGTCCCCCCACTTCATTCTTCAGGGAAAAGATGATAGTTGCTCTCCCTTTCTCTGATGTATTCTTCTTTTCAGTGTTTTCTTCGATTTTGGTGAAGGTTGATTTGTTTATCTGTAAATAGCAAGAAAAGATAGATGGAGGTAAACCTGTGTAACAGCAGGAAATCATCATCATCATCATCATCATCATCATCATCATCATCATCATCATCATCATCGTCATCATCATCATCGTCATCATACAACACCCAACATTGGTTCTCTTCTGATAGTCATTTAAGGCAATATATAACTTTTATTAACTTTTTTAAAATGTGTAGATTTAAATGAGTATATGTGTACAGATTATATCACTGTTGTTGTTCTATCAACCCTAAAAGTAAATGTGATGCAAACAGAGAAATAAACGAATTCTAAGATTGTCGCGCCTACATGTATGTTGGACGTTTCTATTCTATTGACAATAGTGGGGAGACAGCACTTAATTGAAATGTGTCATGTTCTGTAGTTTTAGTAAGGCCTCAACTATCTTAGTTTGCCCCTTATAATAATGCTAATACTAATATTATTAATAATAATAATGTATTTATATAGCACTTCCAATAAATTAAATACACAGTCACAAAGAATAAAAACACTAAACGTTTGACAGAAGTGAATTAAGCATCCATAATAATAATAAAAACTAGAATTTAGTCAAATTGGAGGAATGCTCTTATCTCTATGAACCTGCATCACTACACACAACGCCTGCGAACCCTGGCAGCGTGTAGCAAATATTACACCCTGAAAATATAAAACAACAACAACGCAGTGTCGATGCCGGGATTAGTGCGCGCCAGCCCTCTTGACCATTTCAGCACATCGGACAGCGCTCTCACGTTGACGCAGGCGTGTGCGCGCTGCTGTTCACGCCCGGGGGAAAAATCCAGGCAGCTAATCCTGCATCAGATTTGACATGTATGGCAATAACATGCACACACCACAGAATAACTAATCTCCTTACAATCACTCGAACGTTTTCTCCTTCACTATAGTTGCATTCCTGTCACACGAGGTTATACTTTACTACTGGACAAGGTGATTTATGGAGGGGGGGGGGGGGGGGGGGGGTCTCACAACCATCAGTTAAAGTCAGCTCAGTTGCTTTCCTACCCTGTTCCGACCCTCCAGCATTGTGTACACCGCGCGACAGACCAGGTTTCGGTGGAGCCGTGTCGGTAGTATCCCTGACAGCATCAGTGCATGGATGGAGACTGGATCAGCACGGCTCCCCGGGGTCAACGCTTTGCGTCTCGGTTTAACGAAGATGAACTCGTGTCTGTGTCGAAGAATCGCCTTAATGCAATCCCTTTTAGATCGCATGGAAGCCTATTATTAGCTCCGTGCGTGTGGAGGTGTGAGCCTCCAGTCTGTGCAGCGCGCAGGTTGAGGTCTGCAGGGCGCACGGGACGGTTTTACGCATCAGACCTGCCCCTCATCAGATAGCGTGTTTTTTCTTCCGTTATGTCATTAATGCAACATGCACTGTTATTATTGTCTGTCTATAAACATATTCAAAACTTAACTCTAGCTGTGAGATCTTTTACAATTAAGCATGATTAAACCATTTGTTCTTTTCTTTGGTGATAAAATTCATTTTCAGTTTTCTGCATTTGTGCAACAGTTATTTTGTGTGTCCTCATTAGAAAATGCCAAAAGTATTTTGTTCAAAGCTCACAGACACATTGGCTCCTAAAGTCACACGAATGTAGTCACATCTTATTTCACATTTTCCTCCTCCATATTTGGTTTATTTCGTATTCCTTATTCTTTTGTCGTTTTTCTTTTTGTTTGAGCCACATTTAGATGGATCCATGCAGAGAAAACGCGCAGAAATGATATATTGATGCAAACTGTTGTGATGTGTGCTATTATATCATCACCCTCAGATCACCCTCTCTCCTGTCAGTGTGCTTTTAATGGAGACATCACAGACTCTGCAGGTCCATCGGTTTATCTTTTATCTTCTATGTAAATCAGGGTGTGCATGTCCAAACAGCACACATGCAAGCATTTTGGTGAATTCACATTCAACTTCTTCTAATTAATAGAAAAAAATATTATTCTACAATAATGAGTTGCTTATGAGTTGAAATTGGGAGGTATGCTAATTTAAATCTCTTGACCCTTTGACGTAAATTACACTATAACAGAATGGCTTAAATTAATCTGCGCTGACAGCGAGGTAAAGGCTTATTCATTAGGATGACTGCACCGATCCCACACAACCACTGTCTTAAAATATCACATAAAAGAAAACCTCTGCACATCAGCCAACACTCATGATCTTACCACAGTAGGAGAAACACTGAGGGACAGGACAAAACAATCCTGAAGGTGAAAACAGTCATAAAAACATACATTTGTTCGTATTTCTTACCTCATTATTTAGAAGCTTTTCTTCAAAACCGATGTTCATGGAGTCAAAAGATCTTCCTCTACGTGGTCCTTCGATTTTGTTTGAGTACATGTTAAAGGTCAATTGTGTTATTTTTTTTCTTTTTTTGTGTAGCCTATGTATACAATAGCTCTTTGCAGGTGATTTGTCTCAATAACCTCCTCTATGTAAAGTAGGCTGTCTACCCCGGGAAGCGGCGCGCTTTGCTATTTAACCAGAGTGAGAAATAGGAGGGGGCAATAATCTGAGCCACAGCAGCAAATGGAAAAAGAGCAGCACCGCCCACGTCATTAGGGAAAAAAGGGGGGAGATCCTTTATTTAATTATTTCACCTATAAGGTCCCAAAACAGCATGAATGACATCAATCACAAAGTCGGATTTTACAGAGAGAATAAAATGATTAAACCCTTCCTAAAGTCATGTAACCTACTTCGGTGCATTTCTGAAAACCCTAAATGCTGCAGGAAAAAGATATGAGCAGGAATTATTGCTTTACTTCTTTGAGTTTTTGGCAATAAACTGTTGAAATATGGAAAATATTCTACGTTTAACCTGTCTTATTTAACCACAGTGGACCCAGAGCCACTCGTGTTTGCACAAACAGCTAATTCTCCTTGTTAGTTGACACCTTGAAGAGGTCAGGCTGTAAGAGGATTCAGGCGTAGCCCACCAGCCCTCATTGTACAGTGATCCCAGCATACCCCCCTTTTTCGAAATCCATTCCCCTGCACGGTAAGCACCTCTGGGTTCTCGTGCACATAACAGAAATAATCTGCGTGTTTTCTTTCTGTAAGCCTTTTAATAAGATCAAGACAATCAGTGGGAAAGGCCTCGGCGAGCAGAATCAAGACGATGTGGCACTAGAACCTGAGAGACCTCATTACTTTAGAGAGATAATGCCGTTGTTCTCTCTAAGCTGCCTCACAAAATAGGAAAGTCTGAAGTGTCTTTGTCTGGTCGGCCATCACTTTTAGCTCCATTCACATGGCTCTTAAGCAGCGGTACATGTGGTCGATGCACATGCAGCTTCTCTCAGGTGGTCCTGGCCTGTGTTACCCGTGACATGAGCGGATGCTTTACACAACCCTGAGAAGGCAGTGAGGGGAACGTCCGCCTGAACCCAGGTCTGCCCCAAGATATTGTGTTAGGCAGAGCAGTTAGCAAGGGTCAAGCTTTCATTATACATGCATGTTTTATTCTAAATGGCAAAGCATTGCCAGAGGAGATCATCTTAAAAGTAATTCACTCATTATATAGGCGCCGGTCTGTTCTGTCTCGTCTGGTTCTGGTTCTGTGAAACGCATCTGGTAACATATTCATATTGACAGAGGAGTCACTGATGACATGAGCCCCTGTGTATTACTCATAAAGTTTTAAGCTACACACACACACACACACACACACCTTAAGATCAGTGATGATGTTTACTTGCCTGTTAGCTTAAGCTCCTTATCACCTCCACATAGAGGGCAACCGTTTCTGCTTTAATGCACTAACACAATACAACACATCGCCAGAGCAACAACACAAAACATTTGCACACCCCCGCATGTTACATCTGCATACAGTTATTGTAAGTCACAATTAGAAATAATAACCACAGCAGACAGCCTTATATCATCCTGAAGCTGCTCATAGAAAGACATTTATTTATTTAAAATTACAGCTGAAACGATTTATTGATTACTGGATGAATCAATTCACACCACACCAATTCAATTACTTCTTAAGCTGAAACATCAAATATTTCCTATTTCCTTTTTTAATGTGGTTTTCTTTTTTGCTGTATTTTTGTAAATTAAATATGAATATGTTTTAGACTGTTGATCAGATAAATCGAGCAGTCACCACCCAGGAAACTTAAACCATCTGATATTATGTTGGCTAATGACGATAACACAGTTAGAAATAACAGAGCCAAAGAGAAAATGCCTGAGAAATAAAAGTGAATACAATCATTTAAACAGTGTAAAGGACAAACTGAACAGAGGCAAGTACAACATAATGTTATTATTCTTGTATCTCCGCCAAGGAGGTTATGTTGTCACACCTGTACGTTTGTTTGTTTGTTCGTAAGCAGATTACACAAAAAAATGTGGTGTGGTGTGGATCAGGGAGTGGATTCAGGAATAGTTATTTCCTTTTCTTTTTTTTTACATTGTGACATCTTTCAACATTTTCACAGATTTTCCAGAGAATAATTCATGGATCTTGATGAAAATATTCAGGGAACTGAGATTTATGAGTGTGTGAAATTGGGTGCAGCTTGATTGAATACAAGGGGACTGTTGGGCCTTGGATTTAGTTATGAATTTTATAATACCGCAATTGTGAGGAAATGGAAAGCATATTTATAAAAGAGATTCGAATGAGGGTATAGAGCTGACAGACCTGAACTTATGAGATCTGACATATAGTTGTCAGTCTGCATTTACACATAATTTCTGTCTCTGTGGTAGCACTGGTTGCAGTAATCATACTGATGGGGGGGCATCACAGCATCAATTGCTGCCTAAACCTCTGATTTTCTCAGTGTGGTGGACTCTGGATAAAACAATCAATGATTTTAACATCTTATAAAATATGCAGTTTCTATAAAAGAAAACGGGAGTAGAAAATTAGATTTCTGTCGCATAAACTCATGAGGTTCTGCGTCCGTCCATTGACACCTACATACGTCAGTGAACGTCACAAGGAGTTAACCAGGCTGCAGCTGCCTAAAGCAAAACAAACAGTAATGTGGACCTTATAGACAAACTCTGTGACTAATACTCTGAAAAGGATTGATTTTTTTCCTTTTCCTAGAATAGGTATTCTAGGCTTGTGTCTCTCTAACGAATGAGCAGGAAAAGGACAAAGCTCCTGAATGTTATTAGTGCGTCATTGTTCAGGACTCAGTAATGAACTGTTCTTTTCACAAAGCCCAAACACTGAGCTGAGCTGCCACTGAGCAGGATCAAGCTCGTCCAAATCCACTTACAAATACATTTTCAGAACATCACTGTAAGGCTGCGGTCGCTCCGGTCCTGTGTTTGATCTCTTCATGTCTTGACAGCTCCTGGATCAGATCTCTGTCATTTGAATGTCATATTCAAATATAGAATTATATGTTTCAACAGTTACCGACTGTAATAATTTGATGTTGCTCGTGCTGCTTTCCCTTTCACAGGGTGACTCAGTTTCTCTGAGATGCTTTAAAGCCAACAAGTACTTTGACAAGGCAGAGAGAGTGCGGCCTGAATAAAAGGCGCATTGTGGTCCACCGTCCTGGTGAAGCAGCCACCTTACGTCACTGTAATAATTAGCTTCAAGGATAAAATAATACGATGCAAAGATTCAGCCATTCACAACCATTTTCCAAGCAGAACATTTGAAGTTCTCACCCTCGATGGTCATGGAGACATTCTTCCACATTCAGGTTTACAAATGTACTGATGTTCAAAAAGCACAAGGTTATTCAATCCCTCTTTATATTCATCAACATACATATGTATGTACTGTAAACAATTTTTTCCTCAGTTATACCTAAACTCAAATATTTAATCATACCAATATTGATTTTCTGCAGCGGCAGATAAGGCTCTTCATACTCTACTGCACTCAGATCAGGTGAGTGCTCAATAAATACATTCACACGTCTCAGTGCTGAAACAAAACCTACTTTTATGGACACCAGCTGTGGAAACTCTGTTGTTGTTCCCCCAACATTTCTTTATATACATTTATGTCTTAATTACTATGCTATGTGGAGGTGTGTGAGAAGGAGATGCTGTGTTACAGATGTGTCTGAGTGTGTGTGTGTGTGTGTGTGTGTGTGTGTGTGTGTGTGTGTGTGTGTGTGTGTGTGTGTGTGACAGCTGCACCACGACCTCTCTGTCCCAGTTCTGTTCACTTCAATCAGAGGGATTTATTCACAGTGTCTGAGCACCCAGAGATCTCTGTGGCTAATCTCACCCCTGGTGCTAAGAAACTGCCCAGCGTGAGCATTAGAATGTGTTAGAACTGCTCTACATCCCACTGGACACGTTACTCTTATATTCTTCAATAACTTATTGGGTTTTCCACAGGGAGGTCAGAGGTCCCAGTGCCTTTGATAGATATTCAGTGTCTTGCTCATAGATGCCTCAGCAGGGCAGATGCCAGCTGAAGTATTTACATTCACACTTCACATGTTACTGTATTACCGTTTTCAACTCTGTAAATTTACATGTTTTAAAAAACGAAAACACTTATTTTTGTATTTGTTTTATGTGCTACACAAAGACTGAGACAGATTTTGCACGAACCCTCAGTCAGTTACTTGGAGAAAAACAGGAAAATAATGGGGAAAAAAACCTTAACTTTAGCTTTATAGTTTCCTTCATGTCTTCTGCTATTCAGTGCACGATTCATTCAATCATTTTCACAAAAACATGTTATTTCAAAAATATTGGCGAACTGGTAATTATGCAACTAGTGTCTTTACTGATCGTTATGTATATGTGTAACCAAAAAAAATTCATGTCTCTATGAATTGCAGCTTCTTGTAATCTCTTTTGAGATGTGCCAGAGTTTTGAATGACAGCAAAATACAAACTATATGAACACACAAAGAAATAGATGCAGTTAATATATGAAAAGTGGCTTCAGTGTGCTACTATAATTAATTATTTTCTGATCTATTGCAGAGAACAGATTGATTGAAGATCAAAGTTGAGTTGAGGATCAAAACCAAAAATAGAACAATTTTTGTAAATTCTTTCAGCATCAAAGGCAAACACTACAGTGAACATACTGTACCATGAATGCTCAACTCAATCTGTGATTGTAAGTCAGGCAGCATCTGTTTAGTTGCACTTGTTTTAATTGTTGTGGCAACAGACACCAAAAACAGTTCTATTTAATAAACAGATTGAATGACAGACTGTTTTTTATAATAGATAACAGTATATTCAGAGTAAATACTTGTTTTTTTGCATTGGAAAGATCATGTTTAACAGAATACTGAGTATACAGTGTATTTTATATAATTTCAAGTCCCTGTGGTTTGACCTCTGTAGAATGTTCATGTAGCTCTTTCACTCCTGAGTAGTGTTGTTTGAATTTCCAGAAAAGCCAAGGTCTTCTAATAACACTTCATCACCAGAATTCCACTCTTTCACCTGATCCCGAGCCTTGTTTGAACAACTAACTAATCAGAACAGTGAATGGTCGTCCTGCGTGTGCTTCCTGTGACAGGACTACGGCTCTTTAATTAGCTCCGATTCTTTCATTGCAGAGCAAACAGCAACATATGCCACTTGGTGACAGGCGTCCGTGTACACAAGGACAGGACAGGATAGAACTGTGCCCATAAACACCTGCCACATTCAAAATAGAAACGTCACAATGCAAAAAAAGAAAAGAAAAAGAAAACGATAGTAAACTTTAAGATTCACTAAAAGTATCATGCAACTATTCTGGAATTCTATTTGAATATGTTTTAATTACTGATGAATTTAGCTGATAATACAACCTCTTTTATCTAGTACAATCAATTACAAATTTGAAGAAAACTAACTGTATTCACTTTTTATTTGCATTTAGTAAAAATGTCTTAATCAAATTCCAAGCCTTCCTCCATATTTTGCTGAAGATCTCTTACCAACTAAAGAACACTACTACACAGTACTCAAAAACTAATACATTTACTACAATATGAATTTAACCAGCCTTCATCATGCTGTGGGTGGGATTATCCTACACAGACTTCGACTCAGACCATAATTTCAGAAGCAGTATCTTTTTTTTAAGTCAAATCACAAGTGCCATTTACACAGATTAAGCTGGAGAAATATGACCCCACCACTTTTATTTAAGTGGCAGATTTAGTCTCAGTTACTTTTAATATAATCTACCAAAAATGTTTATAAAATCCAATCCCTGCTTCAGTTTAAATTCTGTAGTTAGTTGCCCCGTTTAAGGACAAAGGCCTTGTAGGTAACCTGTGTGGGTTGGATGTAGTTCAACGGGTGTGTGAGGAGTACCTGCATGTAATGGCTGTCAGCCACATTAATGTACTGTACGTAGTTCACTGCTGCAGAGGAAAGTTCCCGATTATGAACGTCACAACATCTCACCACCATACCTCATTAGTGGAGTGATCTGGACTGTCAAGACTAGTTACCAGCTTTATGAGCCAGGTTAAATATAGAACAAGTGTGTAATACATGGCAATAATATTGCTTCACACACCTGACCAAGTGACTATGGTTTAGAGCAATGCTGGATGCAATTAAACTTCCATCAGACAAATAAAGACAGGCTGGAAATATAGAAATATAGTCAGCCTACTTCATGACGAGGAGGAATAAAGAAAACCATTCACACACAGGCAGGCACAGAGAGAAGTGGCATCAGACAGGGGAGAAAGAAAACAGCATTTGCAACACGACTTACCCTCAAAACATTCAAATATTACAACAAATAACTAAATTTGACATGTCAGCGTCATAGAAAGAAAATAACCAAATCAGAATTTGATCATCTCAAAACAAACAGTAAGAATTAGAGGTCTCATGTCCAGAAAAGATGTACCTCATATTTTCTTTTACTTCATCTATTTTGAAGACATGTGCATCACATTGTGTTGATGACACATATACAAAATATTATTGCTGTGCCACTGACACACAGTATAGCATCCATGCTGTCTGGTTTTGTCTTTCCATATCCTGACAGATAAGCTGGTCTAAGCCGCCGAAAATGCAGTTAAATGCAAACACAGACGTCACCTCATCACTTTTTGCGAGCAGGAAACGTCAGTGTCTTTGATATTTGAGGATCACAAAGAGGAAAGTTTCATTGTGATTCTGTTGACAAGAGATAGAAAGCCAGGGAACTCAGGAAATGAGCTGAAGGGGGCTTTGATTGCGCCCAACAGCATCATGTGTCTTTATTAACAGGCCTTGACCAGGTGGTTGTGAATAGGCCAGGCCTTAGAATCAAAGGAGAGGGGAACGTGGAGCTGCTCACGCATTCTTCCTCCCTTCATTATCCCTCCTGCTCGCCCAGCAACAGGTACTACACCAGTGTGAGGGGTTTTACACACACACTTAGGACGGCTTATATCAGATGGGTTATTTTTTCATCAAGGGCGAATCAGTCTGAGTGTCAGGGCATGACACAAACTTATTCTTGGAAAATATATGATCATGAGAGATCAGTTTAAATCTTCAAATCTATAGAAGTAATATAGAAGAGCTGTTTAAGAGCCTGGAAATAAACCTTGACCAAATATCTTAAATCAACATATGTATGTATGTGAAAGGTAGTGTTCTATTCATTCCAGGCTACATCAGGACATTGAACACATTGAACAGTTTTGACTGTAAGGCAAATGTCAGGTCATTTAAAAGAACAGGAAGTTAGTTGTGTGGGCAGAGGTAAACACAACAAGAATAAACTGACATCCAGCATCAGCATCAGACAGGCCTGACATGCCTCATCTCTCTGATGTGTACAAAGCACCAGTCGCACGAGGAGCGGCCTGCTGCGTTGTGTTCACGGAGTCAGATCATATCAAGCCCCTGTGAAGACCGGCAGACTGACAATGAAGTTTGGCAGGGCAGCAGGAAGCATCTGGGCTTCACCCTCATCTCTGTGACATGACGCGCCTGCGAGGGAGGCCCGGAGTCAGAGCGGCCCGCAAAAAGCAAGTCACTGGCCACAAGCAATCTTGAAAGGCCAAGCATGATTACATCCACATCATTCTAGCCAATTACAACACAAACAGAACGTGACTCGCAGATCAAGGCACCAGCCACGTATGAACATCATGGGTCCATCAAGGTTCAGACCTCGTCGACAGGCAGCAGCATTAAAAAGACAGGGTTTTTTTTTTTTTTCCCATAGGGTGATCTCTGCCTCGCGTGCACTCAGACCATCTCAGGATTTCCATTAGAAAGAGTGTTCTCCATATCAATCCAAGCTTTAATTAAAAAGCTGCTATATTCACAGAGCCTTCGTACGCTCGCTGGAAACGCACAGGCCGTCCCGCTCTTCTCCGTGAGTGGGCGAAATGGGGCTTTTGGAAACCAAATGAGTTCATTGTGGCCGGGCTGGAGCCTTTCATCTAATTTTATTGTCCTTACAGAGTGACTGTCACCCTCTGGTAAACACTTGATGTTGTCATCAGAATCAGCACAATTACTCATATGCTTGAAAAGGTGACTCAATAGACACTCAATGCAATTTGATCTATAAAAATATATATAGTTAAATAGTTTTAGAATTACTCAAATCATCAATTGTGACAAATGTATTTCATGTTTAATAATTAAACATATAAACTTAACATAACATGTTTTGTATTTTAAAATCTCTTTGGCCAAACTGCAGAGCACTTGAGTCTATTTAATTTGCTGGATGCATGTTTTACAGAGACACTTGTTGACATGTGCCAAATAGACGTGGATAATTAAATCATAAAATGGAGTCTATATTTCCAGTTGTAAAATGTATAAAACTACAGCAGTTGATTTTAAATAAAGAAAAAACATAGGAGAATTTTGGAGGCCAATTAACTGTCCTGTATTGCCCTGTAAAGTTTCAGAGACATTTAATGAGTCCAAACAGTCCAACAGACAATTTGAGGATTATTTTTACCATTATTGGACGACTGTATTATTCCTCTAAGCCTCTCTCGGTTTGCATGAGGTTTGTTCATTCAGCCACATAATGATGCTTCAGTAAACGCTGATAAACAAAAAAAGGTTTTATTAACAGATCAAATGAAATCAATACAAAAATATCCCTCTCAAAACAATTTAAAAAACATCAGAACAACTTGTACTACTCTTACAGACTGATCTGAGCCTTCCCTTTGGAAATGTGAAATAATCTGACTTGAAGTAGGATCCAGTACAAAGAGCAGTGGTGATGGTCTGGATGAGCGTGTTGCTGGTCGTCTCATTCAGGAAACTGGCTCCTCATCGTGTCTGCCAGCTGCAGGATCAGTCTCTGACAACATGAGCTGCAGGTGCTGAAACTACACAAGAGGAAGAAGGGTGGAGTGGAAACATGGTGTTTATTTTCCACAGAAGCCGGTGGTGTGTGACAGCGGTCCATCACACGTCCTGGAGTGAAACCAGCTCCAAAAATAAATCCCTTTATGCGAACCAATGACATTTACCTGAAGTGGTGACCGCTCCTCGAGCAAATGTATATTTGTAGAAAGTTCAATGACAATTTAACTCAATGAATAAATTGATTACTTTGTTAATAAATTGCTAATTTTGTCTCGCCAACACTCGAGAAACTTAAAAGTTATTCCATTTAAAACCATGAGAAACTGAGATCAAAACGAGGAGCTCTAACCAACCAACTGAATGTAATGCAAGATTGAAACTAAACAAGCATTTGGAGGCAGCACTTACTGAAGCTTTAAACTTGGGAAACAAACTGCCTGCAGCTGTGAGACACATCTTCTCTGTCAGAAAACCTTTCTTCACCAGATCTGCAACGGTGTCCTGTGAAGAACAAAGAACAGACCTGTCAGTGGCCTTTCACAGAGAACAGGAAGTTCTGGTTCATATTACTTTATGATTCTTCAACAGTTGCATTTGAACAGAGTGCTCCTTGACCTTGGGAATCTGACTGCAGATGTCAGCAAGAAACTCAGTCGTGATCTCTGCCAGAGTGTGGAGCTGTTCATCTTCCTTACTGCCTTCATTATCTTTGCATTCACTGTGGAACTGAAGCACCCGCAGAATGGTCTCCACAAGGGGCAGACCTAGAAAGAAAACACAGAAGATATTTGCACTAAAACATCCATCTTTTCTATTATTAATTATAACTAGGCACATTCGAAAAAGGAAAATGAGGGAGGAGGAAGTGCTGAACCTCCAAAGTCTCTCTTCTCACCATGAGCAAGATACAGAAGTTCAAAGCAGTTTTCAGTGAAATGCACAAAACAATTCTTTCACTTTGCATTTTGGATGTTTTTCATTTAGCCAGGTAACTTCTTTAGACAAGAAAATAATTAGTGTGATTTATGTGTAAATTTAGAAAGAACAGTGAAGCAGTTTCGACTAACTCACTTGTGTCACTTTTGCTGGGCCACTGATCCTGGCATCTATAAAGAGCCTGGAGAACAGAAAGCGACTGAACCAAAATGCTCTTCTTCTTCTCCTCCTGCAGGACAACGGGAAGATCATCGGGCCGGCAAAGGTCTTCACATACAATCTCACAGACAAAGTCCCATACTGCTTTGCCAGGCCCATCGGGGGAGGCTAGAGGAAACAGTCAAGCATAATATTACCACATAAACGTGACTCGTTAACTTGTGAGATGGTGGGACGACAGCTGAAGATGAGTCTTACCAAAAACCTGAATGCCCTCATCTATGGTGGTGAGGAGTTGGAGGGCATGAAGGTAAACCTCTAAGCCAGTAGAACTCTCTGGTCTGTGAAAAGAAGTTAATCCTGTTGAATGCTGAGGCTCAGCTACATTATCAACATTGTGTTTAACTGTTGTACTCTGTTGTATCAGAACAACAATAAAATATACATATATTTTACGACACGTCAATAACAGCAAATTACCAATGCATTGAAGAAGCTAAATATAAATATACAAAAGGAAAAGGAGAGTCTGAGAGTGTCTTATCACACTAAAATAATTGTTAATCTCAGTAAAACTACCTGAGGATCTATCTAAAAGAAAATATCACTTCATATTCGCAAATTCCCATCAATTTATACATCTGAACTAGAACCCGAGCGATTTATGGTTTGGCTGATAAAAATCTGTCACTATGAGCCTTTCACAGACGTATAAATAAACGTTGCAGTAAAGAAACGCATGTACGTTTATATTCTATGTTTAAAGAAAAGGTGTATTTTCTTAATTCAAGTTCTATATATTTGGTTCCTTTTATCTGGAGTAGCAGAATTTAGAATAAGATGTATGCTCAACTAAAAATATTAAGCCTCAGTTACATTTCTTTGTCATAAGGGTTTGATAACAACATCATGGGAAACGTTGTCAATATATCATCATCAGCCGCCATAACTCAACCCTCATTAAAATGGTTCATTTTTAAAAACTGTATTTTCAAGGCTTTCCTTGTAGATTTTCATATTCCTATTGAAAATTTACGTAATCACGAAAATACAACTACCATTCTCCTGAATTAAAACATTCCCACCTAAGCTGCTTGGCTGCTTCGAGAAGGCATGAGGCCACATCCAGATGGCTTTCAGCATCATCCCCCTCCTCACTAGGCTGAGCTGTTATCCAACTCTTCATCAGCTCTTCGTCAAGGTCAAACAGTTTGTCAACCAGCTCTCCCACCTTCTCGAGCAGGTCCTCTATAAAACAGAGACTAATGTTTTTAGGAAGCACACAAAGGTTACAAATAGTAACCATCAAACTTATCGTGACTTTGAGACACTGTAATTCATCTCATGCCAAACTGATTGTAATCATACAAAAGTAAAACTTCTTTAGCTAATGATAAAAAAATGAAATGAGCAAAAACAAAGTACTGTTGGTGGAGCTGCACATGATGAAGCAGAGGTTGGATTGCACCGAGGTCTGCTGTCGTATTCGCTGAAGCCAGAGGGAACAAACATCTTTCTGAGAGAGACCGGTCAGCAGAAACCTGCGAACATCATCAGAGAGAGTTAACACTTCTCCCCCAGTCCCTACATCTCAGATGTCAACAGGAAATGGAAACCTCACCTGCTTGTTTCCAGAAGGGTTGGAGGATCTGCGTCTGCAAGAAGAAGCAACAGCACAGCTCTGTGGACACACAGGGAGTTGCATTATATAGCGTGAATCACAGTAGTGTACAAAAATGTAGACTGTATATAAAGATGGATAACATGACTGCTGCCCAATAGTGAAGCCAAAGTGTTTCAATTGCAACCTGGTCCAGGTCATAAATGTCGCCTCCTACATGATAATTTACATTTTAGCTTAATTTATGGAAAGTGGGAGGAAGACACGTCGTCCATCTCTATATACAGTCTATGTCTAGTATCTATGAAACGGCGATGACAGATGACGACTACCCACACTAAGTCTTCATTTTGGCTGAGAGTCAGACATGTGTCAGGAAAACAAGCCATGTTCCCGAGGATTCCCACACAAATTTCCTAGAGAAGCACAGGAAAAATCTATGACAAGTGATGGAACTCTCACAGCTCAGAAATAGACATTGGATTATATTTGAGACTGTACAAAAACCGGAATGGAATTTTACTCACTGTGAGTCGTGGACATTTAGATTTGACGATCATCCCAAGAAGGATATCAGGGGCTTTAAATTCCAGCATAAAACCAGCAACGTCCTATAGATGTAAGGTAGATAAATAGTAAATATCTAAACTTTTACAATTGTTCACCTCTCACCTCATTGATATCAATGAAGTTGGGCTAAAAACAAAAACAGTTCAAGGGTAAGACAAACAACAAATCCTCTAATACAGTTTTAATCAGGCAATAGAAATGTTTTAGGTTGTAATCATAAATTATTATAATTATTATTTATAAAGACATCGTCATTTTAGAAAGTAAACATTATAAGTTTACAGAAGGGATGATTTATTGCAGAGCTATTTTATGAGCCAATATTAGCTAGGTACCTAATTAACTGTCATCTAAGTATATGTTTAAAATGATTGTTAATGCTTTATGAACGACACAAAGATACCAGCTGCATATTTCATCATTTGATTCACAGTATGTGGTACAACTTCTAGTGCATAGATCATTTAACTTAATGTCAAATGAGCTTTTTTTGTAAATGTTTACCACTGCAACTTGTTTTTTTGTTATCTAATTAACTACATTAATGTCTGATCAATTATCACTTATACTATCCACTACATGAGTGATATATTTACACGACACAACTTAACGTCCCGTGGTAAAGAAAAGCATTTGTAAACAAAGACTGTGAAGCATATGGGACAAAGGTTAATGGGAACTTGACCTTGTCCATCGTCATATCCCAAACTCTAGATAGATCTTCCTCATCATCATCCTTGAGCTGCATTGGACCTTCAGATTCTTCCTCTGAATGATCTTTAATCATCTGTAAGACATTTAACAAACATGTTGTGATGTTACGATGTACAGTTTGCAGCAGAGAGCAACTGCACAAAGGACATACAGTGGAGATGCTGCTATCAATATCAACTGCAATTGAAAGATTTGTCATCGCTTCTGATTTGATTTGTCATCTCTAAATTGGCTGATGAGGAAAGTATATTGTTCAATAGCTCTAGAAAACAAATACAACTCAGGATTAAGTTGTCGCTACTAGACAAGTTCAGATTAGCTGCTGCTGTGATCCATTGAAGATATGAGCTATTAAATTAATACATTTTTATGGAACAAATCATTGCGTGTTTTATGAAATTCTCAACAACAGCCTGCCTACACGGATGAGACGATTCAGGGTGGTGAAAAGCCAGAGTTTGCTGTACACAGTGTTTCCAATTGCATCCGCATTTTCATCCTCCTCTCCATCAGCTGTCTCTCGGGGTGGTGATGGGTTACGGTCCATTACAGGGGACTGTGCAATTAGAGATGTCGCTCTCCATTTCTCCATCTCCTCTGTATCGTTAGAGTCACCAGACTCGATAGTAGAGTCATCACTCAACTCTGGGGGAAACAACAACAAAAGATGGTGGCACAAATTAGAGTTCGGGACTATGATTATATAACGTAAGGAGATTTATCAGCAATACATTTTTACTAAGACAGCTAACGCTCAATACGTGCTGGAGTGTCACTGAGCAGGACTGCTTTATATAAGAACTGGATTTACAGGATTTAGGCAACAATGTCTTGACATATATTTGACAGGTATTTAATGAAGAGGAAAAGCAAACACATCCAGACTAGTCCTGTTATCTTTGGAATCAAAATATTCCCAGAATTTTAAGAATATACATTTATATGTTCTAGTCACATTTAAATAAAACCAATGCTGCCTAATATTAATGATATTAAGCTTTATTTAAAAAGCAATGGCCGATATTTTGATGCTTGAACACATTCCCCCACCAACAGAATGCCAGGTGTAGTGTTGACAAATGAAACTGTCGCACACTCATTGTGGGTGCATTAGCTAAGTGTGTAAATAAAGCCATGGAGGGCAGGAGTGCATTAACCCAGTTAAAGTAACCATGAAACCTTGTAGAAGTAAAGCTAAGGCACTCACAATGGGGCGGGACAACATCATTTGTCAACACTACACATGTCATTCTATTAGTTGAGGAATTTTGACGGATGAGCACAGAAGAATAAATCCAAGAGCAGAGGAGAAATGCAAGAGCAGCCGTTTGTACACAGGTACAGAGTCAGTGAGGAGAAGAGCTGAAGCGCAGGAAATCTGTTAAAGCAACACAAATATTGTGCAAGTTTGAGCATGAGCAGAGCAAATCCAAGCACAAGCAGGGACTGTTAGAGTGAGAGCGCAGGGTTTTTCAGTAGTAAAACGATTACAAAATATGAATGGGAATTGAGTGAGTCCTGCTCTCAAACTGAAAGACCAGGCAGTTGGATAAAGAAAAAACACATAAGGTGACACCACAGTTTTGACATTTGAATTAGATGCTTCAGACAGAGAACCTCAGTACTTTACTACGTGAAGTGATTCAATTTCATAGTGATTTCTGAGGTTGCGCTTTGTGGTGCTGTTTAAATATAAATGTTAAGCAGAGAGCTATTTACAGAATAAACTCAGTGGGTGAAATACAAGTAAAAGTCCTGTGTAAAAAATGTTCATTATGCAAAGTAATATATGTTATGCAGGCTAATTTGATCGAGTATCTCAGATTTATCTATAAATTAAATGATGCATCTGATTTTACTTAGTAACCAGCTCTCAAACAAATGAGTGTTGAATACAATATTATATTTTATTAAACGTAGTGGAGTGGACGTATATAGTGGTATAGATAAAGACAACTTTTAAATAGGTTACTGCCTCCAGTACCTTACAGTACTGCAGCAAATACACACCATCATTTCAGTATTGAAGAACTTGCGATTAGCAGTTTAGCTAGCAGCTGCACATATCGCAGTTAGCGGTGTGTTGTTTTTAAAACGGCCTCACTCGTGAACTTCTTGTGAACTCACCCATAGTGTTCGCTCTCTGCAGACGAAGTTAGCTGCTGAATAATGACGTAAATATTCGTGAGTTTCTGTTTCTAAACATTACAAACAGCCTCCATTTATCAAGTCACTGGCTGCGCATGCGCGGAAGCGGTACACTTCTTCTTGTAGTGGTCGACCACCTTAGAGCAAATGAATCTGCTTCCCCCTGCAGGACGTACGGGGAATGACAGTGTACCTGTAAGGAAGGTTTGTTATGTGGGGAACATTCACTCCTTTTCAACCCTTCTGGAAACAAGCCCAGTAGATGTGGATAACTTACAGGTTTACAATTATAAAGTGTCGATACAGTAATTGTGAAATGTTAATATAAAAGCTGTTGTTTTATAATGTTAATGTTTTTATATTTAACAAGTAAGTACACAACACAACAAATATGCACCCAACCCTCCCCAACTTCCTCTCATGATTACAAATAAATGAGAGAAAGAAACAAATAAATTGATAAGTAAAGAAATACAAAATTTAAGACAATTAAACAAATAATAAATAAATCATACAGTACAATTTATGGTAACAATCCTAATATACAGAGAGAAGACTGGACTAGTCCAGAGGTGTGGCCTAATCTGTAGGAGTGGTTGTCTCAGTCCTTTATATCTTTAAACTTATAAAGTACTGTAAGAAAAATGTGATCACTTCCCTGCAGGTTGCATTATATTTTAACTAAACTATAAGTGAAACAGTTCACCTTTCAGACATGACTGTGTTTCTGTTCAGTAATGATGCAGATGTAAATGTTGGTAAAACATGAATAAGTGCTTTGTGGTTTGTGGATGTGAATGTTAGTGTGACATCAATAAAATATCTTCCACAGTTTCTAATGAACCATACACAGAAGTTAGACTGACCTGCAGTTATAAATAGTAATACATTGTGTGTTCTACAGTCCATAATGTTTGCAGTACTACTGTTTTTACATTTTGTCATAGGTGATGACACAAGTATATATATATATATATATATATATATATATATATATATATATATATATGTCAAATTTAACCCGTGTTTGAAATTCATTACTCTTTCTACTTGCAGTGACACATACAGTATATTCGGATGGTTGGTGCACTACAGAGCTCTGGGTTAAACCAGTAATGCAGTTTAGTTGGGATCAATGGGATTATCTTGTAGCCCGTTTACCAACCCACTGCATCTATCTTTGTACAACTGAGAATCTGAGGGTACTTTCCATGTTCTCAAATATCTACTGCGTTGTGAGCTCCTCCAATGTCAAATATTATCACCTCAAGAGGTGGAATGTATAAGGAGGAAGGAAGGAGGAAGGAAAATGTATCCATATTAGCATGTGAGTGTTGATTCAGGGAGGGCTGTCCAATTCAACAAATTCCCCTGGAGAGTTTTAGTTAAAGGCAGGACTGTTCCGCATGTTCATGCGGAACAGTCCTGCCCGAAACATACACAGGTGAAAAGATGACAAAGAATTATTAACAGGAATTACACTTGGGAAAAGGAATAACTTGTTATCGTTTCACAAACTAACTGAAATGATCACTGAGGTTATCAAAACAAAGTGGTGTGTCAGAGTGGTGCACAGGCATTAACCAAACACAGACACAGAAATATAACAGATAGACTTGGTAAAATACAGTAATATGAACAGAATATTAGTTGAGAGTTGGTTAAACACTCAATAAAATAATGCTATCACATAATAATAACAGTCATGTAAAACACAGCGGGGGAGTTTTCCAGCACTGAGCTTTCCAAGACTCTAAACTCAACCAACTGAGCAGAACAGGCAATGGAACAGGCAGACAACCAGAGCAGAGGATTGTGAGGCTGAGTGTGGCAGGTATTATCTGAGAGGCAGCTGATACTCATGTATACCACTTAGTGAGTGACAATCTGGTGGAGTCTTGGGTTAAACAAGTCTTATTACATTACATTACATTTCATTTAGCTGAGTCTTATAAAGGCCACTGCTTCTGGCTTGTTGTGCTGGTCAAAGAAATGATGGAAGAAAGAAATTACACATTTCATATGTCTGCATCATAAGTCACCTCCTCGTGCGATAACCAAGCATGTGACTTATGAGTTTACCTAACAGATAAGAAGGAACAACACACAACCTCAATCCTGTTTAAATATATATATATACACACTGCTCTAACCCTGCTAAAATCAATCTAGAGATATGACACCTGAGAGGAGGCAGATGCAGCTGAAGTGTTGTTATAAGCAGCGTCTTCACGGATGAATGGAAACAATAGCAGCATGGGATGTTGCACTCCAAATGTTCCTATTGCCCCTCCTAAACTGCAAATACACAGACAAGTATATAACATGACAGGGTCGTACCGATTGGCACAACCTTCTCTCTCAGGACGAGAACCACTCACGCATCATGAGGGGAGCCAGGGAGCAGCTGGAATGGGTGACACTATGGGTCGCCGTCTGCTTTAGACTGTCTGCAGCCAACTCTGGTATGATGTCTGGAGCCAACTCTGGTATGATGCCGGCAGCCAACTCTGGTATGATGCCGGCAGCCAACTCTGGTATGATGCCGGCAGCCAACTCTGGTATGACGCCAGCAGCCAACTCTGGTATGATCTGTAGATTCAATAGGACACAAATAGAGATGAAAACATGAAAGTTGAAATCCTGAGAAGAAATTAACCCAAAGTGCTGTTGGATTTATTTACATGCGCATACTAGATAATGCAAAAATAAATACAGTCAGCTTTTGTCTAAAATATGATGATTTGCAGTGATGGTAAAATGTCTTTCTTCTCTTTTCAGGCATGCGTCAGACAGAAGCTAAAACGCCAGTAATCCCAGGTAATTGTTTTTAGGATGACATAACAAACCAAAACATTTTGAATATTCATAATTTGAACTGCAGTACAATAAATACTGTTTTCTCTTTTTATGATTAGTAATTTAGTGTCACTAAATGCTGTTTTCTTCACAAACTAGAGGTGAGATCCTTCCACGATGACGGGATCTGCAGCACATGGGGAAACTACCACTTCAAAACTTTCGATGGAGATTTCTTCCAGCTTCCTTTCACCTGCAACTACATCCTTGCGTCCCAGTGTAAAGGCAGCTATGAAGATTTCAATGTTCAACTCCAGCGACAGGTGACGAATGGGGTTGTCTCCATTGAGAGGGTCACTATGAAACTGGACGGGATTACAGTGGAATTAGCCAACACTTCCATCAAAGTCAACAATAAACCGTGAGTCTGTTTTAATGATGTGAGTTTTCATCAACAGCTGATTGCTGCAGATTACTGAGATGTTTAACTGTGATGATGTTTTCGTCCTCTCTAGTGTCTCTATACCTTTCACTCATGCTGGCATTTCAATTGAAAGAACCGTTTCATATGTCAAACTCGAGGCAAAGCTGGGTTTGGTCCTCATGTGGAATCAAGAAGACGTCCTCTGGGTACGTTAATTCAAATTCACTTTGATGGTATATGACCTGATTGCCCTTATGCATGATTGATATCTGACTCAAGTCAGGTCGATACAATACAATACAATAGAGAAACACTTGGTTTACCTGAGCCAGCCCATCTGATTCTGGCTCATATTATTTTCACAGTTTACAGATTAGCACATACATTGAGAGAACCAAGTATTAAGGGAGCAACTGTGACACATTGCGTCAGGCTCATGAGAATAAGAAAAGACAAATACTCAAAGTACTGGCAAAGAACAGAGTTATAAAAAACCACATTAAATTAAAATGTTAAAGAGAGACCTCCACAACCAGTGGCTCTCAAGGGGAATGGACAGAAGCAGAAACTTATATATTTAGTTTTAAAAGGCAATATTCATTTTTGGAGACAGAATTTGTCAATCTCCACTCAAGGTCCATTTACTCCGTCATGAAACAAATGGCCAGATGCTATTAGACAAGGTGTAATGTGAGTGTTCTAACCTTCCATTCTCGTCTAATGTGGTTGAACAAAATCAAGTGCAGCTTCATCAGACCTTCATTGGGCAAACATTTAGTTGAAGTTAAATGATTTCTTGTTCATTAATGCAATTTACAAATTTCTCTCTGGTATAAAGATTGAGCTGGATCCAAGATACAGGGAACAGACATGTGGCCTGTGTGGTGACTTCAATGGAGTCCAGCTTGATGAAAAGTTCACAACAGGTAAATACTAAATAATAGAGCTTAGAAACAAGATTGCACAAACATAATCCTTGCGTTTGTTAAAAATCTTTTTTTCTTCTTGATAAAGGGGATTCTATTGAAGATTACGGGGAGGAATGGAAAGTCAATGAAATCGAGAAGTGTGAAGAAATCTCCTCTTCAGCTATGCAGACCTGTGAAAATCAGGTATGTGAAAATGGATTTGCTTTAAAGGATTTTATATGCCACATTTAGGTACAATTAAAACACATCCCATACTGTGACACACAGACGGACCTCTGTGAAAACCTGCTGTCAGGACCTGCCTTCCTCGGCTGTCAAAACCTGGTCGACACCGATTCCTTTATCAGAGCGTGTGTGAAGGACCTGTGCAGCTGTAACAGCAACAGTAGCTCCTGTTTGTGTTCCACCATCTCAGAGTTCTCCCGTCAGTGCGCTCATGCTGGTGGGACACCTCAGCAATGGAAGACCTCTCAGCTCTGTGGTAAGGAAATGCTTATGTTCAAGATTTAACTGTTTCACTAAAGTTATTTATCAAAGTCCCTGATTCTAAATTCGCTAATTCTTGTGTTTAATAGCAAAAACGTGTCCGTTCAACATGGAGTACAGAGAATGTGGTAGTCCCTGCACTGACACCTGCAGCAACTTTCAGAGAAGCCAAGTGTGTGACGACCACTGCACTGATGGATGCTTCTGTCCACCTGGTGGGTTCCCTGATTTAAAAAAACAGCACAATTTATGTTAACTCTTTTTTTTTAGTTCTCTCAAATGATTAAATCTTGACTTTGAAATACTTGACTTGAGCTCCTCAAGAATATGTAATTCATCCTGATGAAAAACAAGTTACTGTAAGTTAGATTTTCTTATTCTTCGGAAAAACTTTTTCGAGTGAAAACAATGAATTTAATGACTATCATTAGATTGGGCAATTATTTACACCCATGTATTGACTTTGTGACTGATGGTTTTTTTTGTTGTTGTCATAAAGCACTCTGTGACAAATAACACAAAATTTCATACTCTCATATGAGTCCCCCGAACGTGCCAGATTGTTTTCATCGAGATCCATGAATTACTCCCTGGAAATTGGTGATAACAATGCCGCAGTGTTCAAGAAATGAAAAAAAAATGCATGATCATGTAAATCCACACAAAATTTAGATTCAATGGGTTCTTCCCTGACCCATACCGCATCCTTCCACCAAGTTTCATGGTAATCTGTCCATTAGTTTTTGTTTAATGCTGCTAACAGTCAAACAAACCAATCAAAAAAATTGGTTGGTGAACAATATTCACTCTAATACCTACACACATATGACTTTTGCAGAGTTTACATTGTTTTACTGCTCTAAAACTAACGCTGTCACCATGTTTCTCTAAAGGGACCATCTTTGATGACATCAAACAGAGTGGGTGTATTGCCCGTAACCAGTGCTCCTGTTTGCACAACGGCAAGTCATACAGGCCAGGGAAATCCTACTCAAGGCCATGTGGTGAATGGTAATTACTTCCTAATCTTCATTATATTCACAACATGTGTATTTGAGCTGGTCCGTCCAATTGATTCAACCATATCTCTGTTGGCAGCACCTGTACTCTGGGTGAGTGGAAGCTGTAAGGACGATGACTGTCCCGGTATCTGCTCCGTGCTGGGAGGCTCTCACATCTCCACCTATGATGACAAAACGTACACATTCCATGGAGAATGCTCTTACGTTTTCTCCAAAGTGAGGAATCAAAGCTCAAATTAATTTATTCATTCACAAAGATAATCAAAGCAGGGGTAAATGAGAGAGCAGGTTGTAATCAAATGTATTTTTATTTTCTTAACTGTAGGAAACTAATGGGGCTTTCAGTGTCCTCGGTGACCTGGTCAGATGTGAAAAATCGGATAAATCAACGTGCCTGAATGAAGTCACCATAATGCTGGCAAAACAAAAGGTAAAAAGTAGCCTATATTATGGTTCACTCTTATTAACCGTAAATATGTTTCTTGATGATTAAACAATTCCTTTTTACCACACAGCAGAAGATTAGAGTTAAAGCCAACGGACAGGTCTCATATAACGAGCAGATCTCTCTCCTGCCTCTTTTCACGGGTGAGTGACTTGTTCATGTGTTCAGATGCTCAGAGTCAAATAGTCTCTTTACTGAAAATGGTTATTCCTCCACAGACAACTTAACAGTCTTCAGTCCATCAACATTTTTTATTGTGGTCCACACCACCTTCGGGCTCGATGTTGAGATTCAGCTCACGCCGGTTATGCAGGTCTACATCAAAGCCAGTGTGTCCAACAAGGGAAAACTTAGAGGTAGGTTTTAATTCTTGAGAACTGTTGACAGACATGACCTCCCTGATGGAGGTAAATATCAACCTTTTGCAGGGAGCAATTTATTTGGTATTCAGACAAACTACCTTTATCCAGGTCTTTGCGGAGATTTTAATGACATTCAAGCTGACGACTTCAGAACCACAAACGGACTGATCGAGGGAACGGCTAGGACATTCGCCAACACATGGAAGACCAAATCCTCCTGCCCTGATGTGACAACCACATTCGCGGATCCCTGCACCTATAGCTTGGGCAAGGGTATGTCACCAAGACATGTTCATATTTAAACATCATTCATCAAAACTCTCCAAGCAATCCACATGTTTATTTGCTTTTGTAGAGAGATATGCCAAACAATGGTGTTCCCTGCTGTCACGGCAAGGAGGGATTTTTGCCAAATGCCATTCTGACATAAACCCAGACATCTATGAAACTGTAAGCAGTCATTTCTCTTTGTACACAATCAAATGCATTAGTGTGTTAATACATTTGAGTTATTTCACTTTTTAAACAACAACACGTTTCAACAATTCATGCAGCTCATTGCTCTCTCTCTCTCTGCAGTCTTGTATCTACGATACATGCGCCTGTAAAAACAGTGAGGAATGCATGTGTGCTGCCCTGTCATCCTATGTGCGAGCATGCGCTGCTGCAGGTGTCTTACTGGACGGATGGAGGGACACTGTATGCAGTGAGTTTAGCTCAAACTATAAAAATGTTAAATAAGTGATATTTATAGTACTCAGAGCCTAAGTGACCTATTTCCTTTCAACAGATAACTACACACGTGGCTGCCCTTCTACTTTAGTGTATGCCTACCAGATGAAAAGTTGCGGCCGCACCTGTCGCTCTCTCAGTCAGTCAGACTTAACATGTGAGGTTGAGTTTACTCCTCTTGATGGCTGTGGCTGTGCTGAAGGAAAGTACCTCAATGAGAAGAGGGAGTGTGTGTTGGCCTCACAATGCTCCTGTAATGTGGGGGACACAGTGGTGAGGCCCAGGCAGGCCGTTAAAGTCAATGGAGAGACTTGGTGAGAATTTCACATTTTGCCGAAAAACTTAAATCTAGCGTTTCTTTACATTTTCGAGTGCTTTCTTGCAGGAAATAAGAAAAATGGTCCGCTGCAGAGGGTGACCCACGCATAACAGGGTCACTATCTCCTGAGTGAACTTAAGTGTCTTTATAATCTGTTAAAGTATTTATACCTTGTGTGTAATAGAAAGAGTGTTTTATTTTTATTTTGCAGTCATTCTCACTGTAGTGTAAGTTGCAGCGTTACAAAACAAGTAGCCTACCAATGACTGGCCTCCATTTTGTCACAGACCAGCTTGGATCTTCACTGCGAACTGCAGGGATGGAAATTGATATCTCTCACATCGTGGTGCAGTGATCAGCACTGTTGCCTCACAGACAGTTTTCTCCAACAGTCCAAAAACATGCAGATGGGGTTTGGTTGAATTGAGACTTTTAAATTGACTATTCAATTCAGCTTAGAAATTTTGTTTTTGGAAGCACCGAATGCTCAAAGTGGGGAAATATCTAACACTGACTCAGTGTTAGATCATGTGTGGCCCATATAATAGCTATAAATAACGGTTGTTCCTTCTTCTTGACTTTGTTCTTTATTCAACAGAAATTGCCACCATAATACAGTCTATAGTTGGCAACACCTCTGCATAATGGACTGTGTTTGGTCAAATAAATCGCATGGAAGGATTAATAACAACATTCATTTCTCTCTTCTGTGTTTTCTGTCAGCTCCTGCCACGATGGAAAATTGAGGTGTAAAGGAAGTCCAAAAAATAAATGTAGGTACCCAGAAGTCATCTCATTATAAAGTAATATTCCTTCTGCAGCAAAGCAAAATGTGAACAACACCAGGCATTCACTTTTATCACTGTCATCAGCTTGCACCGATCCAATGGTTTTCTTCAACTGCTCCAATGCAAAGCCAGGTGAAAAGGGAACTGAGTGTCAGAAAAGTTGCCAGACTCTGGACACAGACTGTGTAAGAATAAGACACATGTTCATGACTGCTGTTGAGTATTCTACACATGTACAATGAAGAAGTGGATTCAAATGGTAAATACTGTTTCACGCTATAGGTCAGTACACAGTGTATCTCAGGCTGCGTGTGTCCTGCTGGTCTGCTTTCTGACGGTAAAGGAGCCTGTGTAGAGGAGGAGGACTGTTCCTGTTCCTATAACGGACAGTACTACAATTCTGGACAGACTGTCACTGTAGACTGCAATACCTGGTGAGCCCTCTCATCTCACTGTGAAGTGTCTGTTCACTGTTGTTCTGTCTTTCATTAACATGTTGATATTGTTAAATCTTTTTGATTTTATAGCACTTGCAGAAGCAGAAAATGGAATTGCACACATCATGAATGTGATGGGACCTGTTCCATGTATGGAGAAGGGCATTACATGACGTTTGATGATAGGAGATTCTCTTTTAATGGGGAATGTGGTTATGTCTTCACTCAGGTAAAGTGTGTTCCTCTGTTTAGTGTTTGTGATTTGGATTTGGATTTTAAAACTAATATCAGTATCTGGCAGGATTACTGTGGGGACGATAAGAATGGCACCTTCAGGGTCCTGACTGAGAGCATCCCATGTGGAACATCTGAAAGCATCTGCTCTACTAAAATCAAGCTCTACTTAGGGGTACATCACTCTTTGCACAACACCAAACACTATTATATGTAATTCAAATGATTCCAATTTTGTGGAAATTAGAGTGTTTTGAGGTTTTTTTCAGAACAAAGAAATTATTCTAACAGAAGAAAATGTCCAAGTTGTCAAACAAAGCAAAGGGGTGGACATACCCTATCACATCAACACTATGGGTCTATATCTGGTCATTGAGGCGAAGAATGGTCTTGTACTCATGTGGAATAAGAAGACAATGTTGATGATCAAACTCAGCTCAGCATTTAAGGTGAGTGAGCAGATGTGCAGATAAATGTTAACACAGTTGCCATTTTACAAATTTACCCAATCTCATTCCATCCCAGGGCAGAGTCTGTGGTCTGTGTGGAAATTACGATGGGAATACCAAGAACGATTTTACCACCAGAAACAAAGAACTTGTGGTCAAAGACCTTGAGTTTGGAAACAGCTGGAAAATGTCGCCTGCCTGCTCCAATGCAGATATATCAACAAATCCTTGCAGTCTGTACTCACACAGGAAGGCGTGGGCATTAAAACACTGCAACATTATCCACAGTGAAGTATTTGCTGCCTGCCATGAAAAGGTAAGATTAGAAATTACCGCTCTGTGGTTGTATGCCTCAGCCAAACAGGTGCAGTTTCAGTGTACATGCATTTTTATTCAGACTCATATGACCTCACCATGACTTTTACCTATAAAAATTGTAGCTCTGACATCTAAACAATTCATCTTGACCACTGTGACCCTGACCTCTGACTTTTGACCACATAGATCTAATCACTTAATCTGTGAGTCTAAATTAACATTCGTGTCAAATTTGAAAGGATTCTCTCAAAGCGTTCCTAAGATAATGCATACACAAGGTAAAAAAGTTTTTTGTGAGATCACAGTGACCTTGACCATTTTCATCCAGATCCCAGTCAGGTCATTCTTAGGTCCAAGTGAAGTGTTTTTACCAAATGTAATGAAATTCCTTATTGGTGTTCCTCATATATCACCTTTACAAGAACGTGAGGTCACCATGACCTTGACGTTTGATCTTCAACTGCCCAGATTCTAATTCTAAAAAAGACAAACATTTGTACTAAATTGGAAGAAATCCCCTCAAGGTGCTCCTGTGATTTTGCGTTCACAACTCTTGTTTTACAAGGTCACAGTAACCTTGCCTATTAACCACCAAATCCTAATCGGGTTATCCCTGAATCCAAGTTAATATTTGTGCAAAATGTGAAAGGATTCCATCGGAGTGTTCCTGAAGTATCTTGAATCAAACTTCTTGGGACAACCAGAAGACATAATGCCTCCACTGCCTGGCGCAGACGCACAACTACTGTTGTGCATATGATACCTTAATTGTGACACCATTAAATGGTGTGCTTTTGGGCATTCAATAAATTTGCTTATCAGAAAAAATATTTAATATAAATCTAAAAAGTATTTATATTAAATAATATCTTTGATTGATTTAAGTTGTCTCTGGGCAAAAATAGCCAATTTATAGCTTATGCCTCATGAAAGTAGTAACTACAAATTTGGAACTCTGATTAATAATTAAATTAATAACTATAACCAAAATTACCATATAGGTAGTTAGCAAAGTTGAAGGATATGGAGTTCTTGACAGTGTAGAGGTTGACAAAATTCACACTTATGCAACATTAATGAAGACAAAATTTGTTAAAGAAAAACATTTATTATGAAGATAATAAAAGTATCAAAAACACAAACTACTAAAGGTGTACTTATATACAGATGTGTGTGTGAGTCTGCATGAGTGTGTGTGTTGTGTGTGTGTGTTGGTGCCAGGTTAGAGAAGGTAGTTAATTGCATGCAAAAAAAGACTGTGAAGAGCATAACATAACTAACATTAACTTTCAAATAACTTATTACCAAATATCAGAAGAACACAAAATAACACATTAACATCACATGAATTGAATTGAACAGTCTCTGCTTAGCCTTGTATAATTATTAAGCCCAGTTATGTTACCCGGGGGTAGGGAGGAAGTTTCCCTGGCTAGGTGAGCTGCACCTCTCCTCCAGAAGTTGAGTAGAGAGAAAAAGGAGAGCGGGAACTGGGCTTATATTGGCCTGGTGACCTCATGGGTCATGGGGCCCAGAGTGACCAATAGTGGTTGAAAGTTGTATACAGGGGCAGTTTTAACACTAACACCTAGGTGTGAAGTTGAAGTCCCCAGAACAAAGAAACATGTGGTCAGGTTTTTGCTTAACATGTAGGCCGAACTATAGTTCACAAATACTAGGTCCCAACACTACTCACGTACGTCACATGAAATATGTCAAACCAAGTCATTGTAAAGTTACACTTTTGCGGAATAACTTCATTCATTTTTTAAAGGTGGATGCCAAAAACTACCATGATGCCTGTGTGAGAGACACATGTGCCTGCAACACAGGAGGAGACTGTGAGTGTTTCTGCTCGGCTGTGGCGGCCTACGCAGCCGCCTGCAATAAGGCTGGAGCCTGCGTGAAGTGGAGAACTCCCACAATCTGCCGTGAGTGTTTTATGTGTGTTAACTTAACTAATGCATATGTTTACGAGTAACAAGTTACAACTGAAGTCAATTTAATATAAAGGTTTCATAGTTGGTATTAGTTAACTCAGATTACAAAATTAAAGATTCTCTCCTGTTTCATTAGCTCTGTTCTGTGATTTTTACAACGCTGATGGGGAGTGTGAGTGGCACTACAGCCCATGTGGAAAACCTTGTATGAAGACATGCAGGAACCCCTCAGGAATATGTTACAACCACATTCCAGCATTAGAAGGTACAAATGGTATTAATGTGACAGACTATGTTTTTTAAGTGTATTACTCATAGAGAACGGATCGATCATGCATGCTCTTTTCTACTAAATCCCCAACATTTCAATTTTTAATTGTTGCCTATTGATGTATATGGGTAATTCCATTCACTTTCAGTTGTTCTCAAGGTTTAGTTCAGACTTTTTGTCACCATCAATTCTTTCCTAGCACCCCCGATTTACAATGTCATTTCACTTTCTGAGGCTGCTATCCACAATGCCCACTTGAACAACCTTATTTGGAGGAAACTACCATGAAGTGTGTGCCACAGAAGGAATGTGGCTGCTACGATGATGAAGGGAAGCATTATGACGAAGGGCAGGACATGCCTACAAAAGAAAACTGTCAACGCTGGTAGGACGCTTTCGATCTTAGTAATGCAGTAGTTAAAGATAACGAGTAAGTTTAAAACATTTATTATGATAACTCTTAAAACAGAAGGAATTCGATACATTGCACATTCTCAAAGCCTAGAGTATTAGTGTAGAATGGATGCAGTTTGTTTGATGTTTGTATTATTAACATACAATACGACATGTAACAATTCTTCAAAAACACATTGCTAGCCAATTAGCTAGTCAGCTGTTTTTTCCTTCCAATGCTTGTAATGAATCATGATTATTCATGATTGTACCTGAGTCACGTGAGGTACATTTTCATCTGCAATAGTGGTTAAGTTTTCAATTCCCATGATTCCACACTGCTTGGAGGAGTCATCAGACTTAGTCTTTTGTGCTCATTGAGAGACCCCTAGCAGCCAAAGTTACAAACCATATATTTAAATTTCCATGAAAAACAACTTACATTTGTTTAGAAGAAGCTGGTAGTACTATTTACCGTATTTACAGGTTGATATATTTAGACTATCTAATCAAATAACTGCTTAAAGTGTATATATGGATAATTCTAAATGTATAAAATCTCATCTATAATACATTTGTTTGATTTGGGAGTATGTTACTTCCTTGTAACTGTGCAACTTTAATTTAGTATTTTTATATTCTTGCATCTTAGTCGATGTGGTTACTTTGTTTGAAAACTCTGGAAATGTAAAATCGTTAGTGTGTGAAGTATAACCTTTTGAGTGTGCATTAAGAGGTGGGGAACTGTTAGAACATCTAGCTATGGCTACTTCTATTATTGAGAAGAGTGAGTGTGCTGACAGGGAGGTAGGCAGAGGTCAAGATGTAAACTCATGCCAGTGCTAAGTGGCTGAGGGTGGCAGGTTATGGCAAAGGCATAGATTTATAGTACAGGCAAAAACAGAGTAACAGAGCCAAAGGGTTTCTAGCCCTGGGTGATTATGATCTGGCTGAGTCTTGTGCAGGGTCTTGTGGTCTTGATTAGGAGACAAGGATGGAACTGCAAAAACAACTCCACATTCTTCACAGTTGGTGCTGTAACATAAGGCAATAAATATACGTACAAAAAGGTTATGAATATTTTCCAGATTAATTTCTCTTCTTTCGTTTACCTTTCAGTAATTGTTCTTCAACAAAGAGGAAGTGCAGCGATGATGTCCACGGTGAGTAGATATTAATATGTGATAGTGTTAAGTTAATGATATGTTAATATTATGAAATACTAACTTTATTATGAACTTAACATTATCATTATACATTTTTACATGTGGAAAAGCTCTGTCTGTTTCTTTTATTGTTTAACTTTAACAATTGTACTGTTGTGAAGCACCTTGTGAATGGCTCTGTGAAAGGTGCTATATTAAATAAAATTGAAATACATTACTTATGAGGGTTGTAGTTATTAATAATGACCTCAGTTGCCAATGAGCGAGCTACAGACTAATTGAAAGGACAACGATATAAATCAATGGAAACAATAAAGATTTAAATATTACCTTATCTTTTTTCAGCTTGCAAATGCTTATATAAAGGCAAAGAATACAAGTTTGGAGATAAGATCTACGACACAGAAGATGGAGATGGACACTGTATCACTGCTTTCTGTGGAAAAGAAGGAAATATAACTAGAAAATTTGAATATTGCACAACAACCATCCAGACACCAACAACCACTGTCTTTAATTTTACCACAACAGGTAAGACAAACAGACTGTAAAAATGCATAGCAGACACATTTCTACTTTGTGTATTTTGAGAGAATTCTGTCTTTTCCTTTCTTGTTAATCACAGTAAAACCCACAACCACTACAACCACAACCACAGAGAAACCCACCACCACTACAGCTACAACCACAGAGAAACCCACGACCACTACAACCACTACCACAGAAAAACCCACCACCACTACCAAAGAAATACCCACAACTACTGAAAAACCCACAACAACCACCACAACCACTACCACAGAAAAATCCACAACTACTGAAACACCCACAACAACCACAATCTCAACAACAACCACCCCAACCACCACCGCTGACTGCTTTGTTTGTAAGTGGTCTGATTGGATCAACAATCATTACCCTGACATAACCCCAGATGGTGGAGATAATGAAACTTTAGACAATGTTACTGATCCAGATCTAAAAGTTTGTACTGAACCTCTGGAGGTAGAATGTAGAGCAAAACAATACAAAGATACACCTCTGAAAGATCTAAATCAAAAAGTAACATGCAACCCAACAGACGGACTCATCTGTCATAACAAAGACCAAGGTAAACCTCCTCAATGTTTTGACTATGAAATAAAAGTCAAATGTTGTATTAACATGTGTAGGGATACAACCACAGAAAAACCCACCACCACTACAACCACAACCACAGAGAAACCCACCACCACTACAGCTACAACCACAGAGAAACCCACGACCACTACAACCACTACCACAGAAAAACCCACCACCACTACCAAAGAAATACCCACAACTACTGAAAAACCCCCAACAACCACCACAACCACGACCACAGAAAAACCCACTACCACTACAACCACTACTACAGAAAAATCCACAACTACTGAAACACCCACAACAACCACAATCTCAACAACAACCACCCCAACCACCACCGCTGACTGCTTTGTTTGCAAGTGGTCTGATTGGATCAACAATCATTACCCTGACATAACCCCAGATGGTGGAGATAATGAAACTTTAGACAATGTTACTGATCCAGATCTAAAAGTTTGTACTGAACCTCTGGAGGTAGAATGTAGAGCAAAACAATACAAAGATACACCTCTGAAAGATCTAAATCAAAAAGTAACATGCAACCCAACAGACGGACTCATCTGTCATAACAAAGACCAAGGTAAACCTCCTCAATGTTTTGACTATGAAATAAAAGTCAAATGTTGTATTAACATGTGTAGGGATACAACCACAGAAAAACCCACCACCACTACAACCACAACCACCGAGAACCCCACAACCACTACAACCACTACCACAGAAAAACCCACAACCACTACCAAAGAAATATCCACAACTACTGAAAAAACCCCAACAACCACAATCTCAACAACAACCACCACAACCCCTAGTACCACTACCACAGAAAAACCCACCACCACTACAACCACAACCACCGAGAACCCCACAACCACTACAACCACTACCACAGAAAAACCCACAACCACTACCAAAGAAATATCCACAACTACTGAAAAAACCCCAACAACCACAATCTCAACAACAACCACCACAACCCCTAGTACCACTACCACAGAAAAACCCACTACCACTACAACCACAACCACCAAGAACCCCACCACCACTACCAAAGAAATACCCACAACTACTGAAACACCCACAACAACCACAATCTCAACAACAACCACCCCAACCACCACCGCTGACTGCTTTGTTTGTAAGTGGTCTGATTGGATCAACAATCATTACCCTGACATAACCCCAGATGGTGGAGATAATGAAACTTTAGACAATGTTACTGATCCAGATCTAAATGTTTGTACTGAACCTCTGGAGGTAGAATGTAGAGCAAAACAATACAAAGATACACCTCTGAAAGATCTAAATCAAAAAGTAACATGCAACCCAACAGACGGACTCATCTGTCATAACAAAGACCAAGGTAAACCTCCTCAATGTTTTGACTATGAAATAAAAGTCAAATGTTGTATTAACATGTGTAGGGGTACAACCACAGAAAAACCCACCACCACTACAACCACAACCACCGAGAACCCCACAACCACTACAACCACTACCACAGAAAAACCCACAACCACTACCAAAGAAATATCCACAACTACTGAAAAACCCCCAACAACCACAATCTCAACAACAACCACCACAACCCCTAGTACCACTACCACAGGAAAACCCACCACCACTACAACCACAACCACCGAGAACCCCACAACCACTACAACCACTACCACAGAAAAACCCACAACCACTACCAAAGAAATATCCACAACTACTGAAAAACCCCCAACAACCACAATCTCAACAACAACCACCACAACCCCTAGTACCACTACCACAGGAAAACCCACTACCACTACAACCACCAAGAACCTCACAACCACTACCACAGAGCAACCCACTACCACTACAACCACTACCACAGAGAAACCCACCACCACTACAACCACAACCACCGAGAACCCCACAACCACTACAACCACTACCACAGAGAAACCCACAACCACAACAATATCAACAAACACGACTTCAGCCACAGTAAAATCAACCACATCAGTCAGTGTGGCCACAAACACAATGGTTACAAGTCAACAATCAACAGAACACCAGCATGCAAATTCAACAACAACAACCAATGGACAAACCACTACAACCACAGAAAAACCCACCACCACTACAACCACAACCACCGAGAACCCCACAACCACTACAACCACTACCACAGAAAAACCCACAACCACTACCAAAGAAATATCCACAACTACTGAAAAACCCCCAACAACCACAATCTCAACAACAACCACCACAACCCCTAGTACCACTACCACAGGAAAACCCACTACCACTACAACCACAACCACCGAGAACCCCACAACCACTACCACAGAAAAACCCACAACCACTCCCAAAGAAATATCCACAACTACTGAAAAACCCCCAACAACCACAATCTCAACAACAACCACCACAACCCCTAGTACCACTACCACAGGAAAACCCACTACCACTACAACCACAACCACCGAGAACCCCACAACCACTACCACAGAAAAACCCACAACCACTCCCAAAGAAATATCCACAACTACTGAAAAACCCCCAACAACCACAATCTCAACAACAACCACCACAACCCCTAGTACCACTACCACAGAAAAACCCACTACCACTACAACCACAACCACCAAGAACCCCACCACCACTACCAAAGAAATACCCACAACTACTGAAACACCCACAACAACCACAATCTCAACAACAACCACCCCAACCACCACCGCTGACTGCTTTGTTTGTAAGTGGTCTGATTGGATCAACAATCATTACCCTGACATAACCCCAGATGGTGGAGATAATGAAACTTTAGACAATGTTACTGATCCAGATCTAAAGGTTTGTACTGAACCTCTGGAGGTAGAATGTAGAGCAAAACAATACAAAGATACACCTCTGAAAGATCTAAATCAAAAAGTAACATGCAACCCAACAGACGGACTCATCTGTCATAACAAAGACCAAGGTAAACCTCCTCAATGTTTTGACTATGAAATAAAAGTCAAATGTTGTATTAACATGTGTAGGGATACAACCACAGAAAAACCCACCACCACTACAACCACAACCACCGAGAACCCCACAACCACTACAACCACTACCACAGAAAAACCCACAACCACTACCAAAGAAATATCCACAACTACTGAAAAACCCCCAACAACCACAATCTCAACAACAACCACCACAACCCCTAGTACCACTACCACAGGAAAACCCACTACCACTACAACCACCAAGAACCTCACAACCACTACCACAGAGCAACCCATTACCACTACAACCACTACCACAGAGAAACCCACCACCACTACAACCACAACCACCGAGAACCCCACAACCACTACAACCACTACCACAGAGAAACCCACAACCACAACAATATCAACAAACACTACTTCAGCCACAGTAAAATCAACCACATCAGTCAGTGTGGCCACAAACACAATGGTTACAAGTCAACAATCAACAGAACACCAGCATGCAAATTCAACAACAACAACCAATGGACAAACCACTACAACCACAGAAAAACCCACCACCACTACAACCACAACCACCGAGAACCCCACAACCACTACAACCACTACCACAGAAAAACCCACAACCACTACCAAAGAAATATCCACAACTACTGAAAAAACACCAACAACCACAATCTCAACAACAACCACCACAACCCCTAGTACCACTACCACAGAAAAACCCACTACCACTACAACCACAACCACCAAGAACCCCACCACCACTACCAAAGAAATACCCACAACTACTGAAAAACCCACAACAACCACCACAACCACGACCACAGAAAAACCCACTACCACTACAACCACTACCACAGAAAAATCCACAACTACTGAAACACCCACAACAACCACAATCTCAACAACAACCACCCCAACCACCACCGCTGACTGCTTTGTTTGTAAGTGGTCTGATTGGATCAACAATCATTACCCTGACATAACCCCAGATGGTGGAGATAATGAAACTTTAGACAATGTTACTGATCCAGATCTAAAAGTTTGTACTGAACCTCTGGAGGTAGAATGTAGAGCAAAACAATACAAAGATACACCTCTGAAAGATCTAAATCAAAAAGTAACATGCAACCCAACAGACGGACTCATCTGTCATAACAAAGACCAAGGTAAACCTACTCAATGTTTTGACTATGAAATAAAAGTCAAATGTTGTCTTAACATGTGTAGGGATACAACCACAGAAAAACCCACCACCACTACAACCACAACCACCGAGAACCCCACAACCACTACAACCACTACCACAGAAAAACCCACAACCACTACCAAAGAAATATCCACAACTACTGAAAAAACCCCAACAACCACAATCTCAACAACAACCACCACAACCCCTAGTACCACTACCACAGAAAAACCCACCACCACTACAACCACAACCACCGAGAACCCCACAACCACTACAACCACTACCACAGAAAAACCCACAACCACTACCAAAGAAATATCCACAACTACTGAAAAACCCCCAACAACCACAATCTCAACAACAACCACCACAACCCCTAGTACCACTACCACAGGAAAACCCACTACCACTACAACCACAACCACCGAGAACCCCACAACCACTACCACAGAAAAACCCACAACCACTCCCAAAGAAATATCCACAACTACTGAAAAACCCCCAACAACCACAATCTCAACAACAACCACCACAACCCCTAGTACCACTACCACAGAAAAACCCACTACCACTACAACCACAACCACCAAGAACCCCACCACCACTACCAAAGAAATACCCACAACTACTGAAACACCCACAACAACCACAATCTCAACAACAACCACCCCAACCACCACCGCTGACTGCTTTGTTTGTAAGTGGTCTGATTGGATCAACAATCATTACCCTGACATAACCCCAGATGGTGGAGATAATGAAACTTTAGACAATGTTACTGATCCAGATCTAAAAGTTTGTACTGAACCTCTGGAGGTAGAATGTAGAGCAAAACAATACAAAGATACACCTCTGAAAGATCTAAATCAAAAAGTAACATGCAACCCAACAGACGGACTCATCTGTCATAACAAAGACCAAGGTAAAACTCCTCAATGTTTTGACTATGAAATAAAAGTCAAATGTTGTATTAACATGTGTAGGGATACAACCACAGAAAAACCCACCACCACTACAACCACAACCACCGAGAACCCCACAACCACTACAACCACTACCACAGAAAAACCCACAACCACTACCAAAGAAATATCCACAACTACTGAAAAACCCCCAACAACCACAATCTCAACAACAACCACCACAACCCCTAGTACCACTACCACAGGAAAACCCACTACCACTACAACCACAACCACCGAGAACCCCACAACCACTACCACAGAAAAACCCACAACCACTCCCAAAGAAACATCCACAACTACTGAAAAAACCCCAACAACCACAATCTCAACAACAACCACCACAACCCCTAGTACCACTATCACAGGAAAACCCACTACCACTACAACCGCAACCACAGAGAAACCCACAACCATAAGCAGATCTACAACATGCTTCTGCAAGTACAAGAATCAGATTTTCTCCCCAGGTAAGCTATGAGCCATTGCTATTCATTATTGTTCATATTACACCTGCACAAACTGTTTGCATTAAAAGTTGTTATCAGAGTTTCTCTGCACTTCTTTAGTTCTTGGACAAAACTATAAGGATTTGATGTGCATACAGGCAAGACCATGCATGCCAATTAACACAATTAGCTCAATTGGGTCAAGGAATTTTCTTTCAATCCTTTTCTGTATGACAGGAACTCTTAACGATTTGTTTGCTCAGATAGCAATACCTCAATACCTGGTCAATACCTCACCCCTGCTGGTGTAGTGGTCTCTATACATCTATTGGAGTAATATTTATTAAGCATTTAATTATAATTTTGACGAACAAGGTATTTTTCAACATTTTCATAATTTTCCTTTATGCATGAATCTGGATGAAAAAAATTATCTTAAGGGAACCAATATCTAGAGTGTGAAATTGTATGCGGCTTGATTAAATTTAAGGCGACCGTTGGGCCTTGAGGGGGTCATTTGTCAATTGATCATTCTGCATTGTCTTTGTCCCTATAGAGAGCTTCATGTACAATAAAACTGATGGTGCAGGCTGGTGTTTCACTGCATATTGCAATTTAACATGCAACGTTGAGAAGCTTGCCAGACCATGTCACTCCACCACTCCACAAGCACCGACCAGCACCACTTCAAGCTCTGGCACTACAACACAAAGTCCCTCAACGGAAGTTACAGGATCCACAGCGAAGCCTTTCGAAGACTGCTCATATCTGGATCCACCCAGAAAGGTATTTGAATTATATTCTGAACACAAAATCAGTCAAAACTGCTGAAGATTAATCTCTATGAAAATCTGAAAACAAGGTCTTTGATTACTTTGGATAAAGTGAAGATGCTCATGACACATATTTTGCATACGCTCATTGGTTTTTCAAATAGTCAATGAAATATACAAACAAAACAATATTACAGGACAACAGTTCTAACATCACATCGGACAATATGCTGTGATCCACAGTCACCAGAGCTCAATTCAATTGAACACCTATATATTGGACTTATTTGGTGGCTTTTCACTGCCATCATCAAGAGACTAAATGAGGGAACATATTTTGATGTTCACCCGTCCAACAGAATCCAGAGACCAACACGTTGTTAAGACCTTTCATGTTCGTTTTTTTCCTTCATGTGTCATCTCTGTCACGTCTGTTGCTTGTTATTCTTCTCCTTATATCTTCATTAGAACCAATTGTTATTTTTTTAAGTTTGATTTCATTTGTTAAGGTCTTAGTTACCTTAACCAAAGCTGAGGTTATTCTTCCACAGATCCAGTCAAACAATTAACATACATAAAACATAAAAAACGCATTCACATACAGTACACCATGACAACTCACGACATACATAATCACACAATGAGAGACATTAAACATATAAACATACAACAAAACCAATGCTGCATTTCAACTAAGCATTCTTTCTGTGTGAAATTCTTTCCTCATTTAGATTTATATTTTATTTTACAAAATGCTCCTGGGACATTTTTATTTTGTTTAAGTGGATTGGTAAAAGTATTGGTTTTCCATTAACAGCATGGAGATACGTGGAAGTCAAACAATGATTGCACCACATCAACATGTTATAATGGTACAGTAAAATCAGAACGTACTGTAACATGTAAACCAGTGACCAAGCCTGTCTGTGAAAATAAGATCGAGCCACTCAAGGTCTATGATGAAACGGGCTGCTGTCATCACTACGACTGCAGATGTAAGTGCAAATCAAATTTAAAAAGCAACTTATAATACATCAGCAAAATATAATCTCTGCAGTTTTCTGAGCAGTGTTTTTTATTCTATGCTGGCAGGTATCTGCAGTGGCTGGGGAGATCCTCATTATGAGACATTTGATGGTCAATATTACAGCTTCCAGAAAAACTGCACATACATCCTGGTCAAAGAGATCATTCCCAGATACGGTTTTAAGATTATTATTGACAATGAAAACTGTGACGCCTCTGGAGCTGTGACCTGCACTAAAGCCTTGAGGGTATATTACAAAGAGTATGAAATTATTCTCACACAGGAGAGGATTCCCAAGACCGTAAACAAGGTAATCATCACAGCAATCAAGTGATCAGAGTTTTTCTAATTATATAATTATAATGATATACAGTGGATGATCTGTAGAAAATGTTATTAATGCTGACTCTTACAAATGTTGATATTGTGTAGGTCTTCATCAACGACAAGCAGGTTTTCCCAACCTACTCTAATAAGGACCTCAGGATTACAAGTTCAGGGATCGAGCTGCAATTGAGAATCCCAGCAATTGAAGCATTTGTGATGTTCAAAGGACTTTCATACAGCGTTGAATTGCCATATGCGCTGTTCCACAGTAACACAGAGGGACAATGTGGTAAGTTAAGTATTGGATTGTTGTTAGAATAAATGAATTGAAAACATTGCTTTACAAATGAAGAAAATGCCAATGTAATATCTGTTGTGTTAATATTTACTTTCACAATAAGGTACCTGTGACAATAACAAGAAAAATGACTGCAGATTACCAAATGCCACGATTAATACCTCGTGCCCTGAGATGGCAGATCACTGGCGTGTAAACGATACGACAAAGAAATATTGCGAGGGGCCACCTCCTCCTACAACACCAGGACCTGATGTTGAATGCAATCATGATATCTGCGAAATTTTGAACAGCACGTAAGAATTTGCTCAATTAACTTGTCAATCTGCAATGTCACCCAGAGTAACACTCTGCTTTCTTTTGATTTGTGCATTAAGGCTGTTTGAGAAATGCCACAAACTAGTCCCACCACATTCCTTTTATGAGGCCTGTAAATTCGATGTCTGCCACATGCGAAATACCACCTGGGGTTGTTCCAGTCTGGAGACTTATGCCACGATGTGTGCCGATGTTTCTGTCTGTGTAGCCTGGAGGAATGCTACGAATGGACAGTGTGGTAGGAAGCAAATGCTGTTCAAATTCTCAGATGTCCACATTACCTTGTTCGATCCTGTTTGAATCTACATTCTCTTATTGTAGAGTTTACATGCCCAGAAAATAAAGTCTACAAGGCTTGTGGACCAACTGTTGTGCCAACATGCAATGCAAGGTAATCACTCGGGTCAATATCACAAATAAGAAAATTGTCTCAATGGCCATGCTGCTGGATCTGTCCACAATCATAAGAATGCTACTAACATTCTCAATGACAATGCTGACATGCTGATATTAAGCAAAAAATGTTGCGCTAGCTAACATGTAATAATTATGTTAGCGCTGAGCACAAAGTACAGCTATAGGAGTGTAATGTACTTGATATGCAAGTATTGGACCAAGTATTGAACAATTGCAAAATGTAAAACTAAATGTTTCAGAAAATCAAAGTGATGCATGAATTCCTGTACCAAAGGTTGTGGTCTTCTATCAAATAATTGTTTAGGCATTTCACTTGAAAACACAAATGTGACCCTCATGGTGGCACTAGAGTCATTAGGATTCACTCACTGGGGACCATGAACATTGTTACAAAATTTGATGGCAATCAATCAAATAAATGTTGAGATTCTTTTGTCTGGACCAAAGTTCTGGACCGACTGATGTCATAGACCCCCACTATGGCTATGACCAAAAAAACAATACTTGACGTCTACACTGATTTATACATACGCGTACATGTGTGATTTTTCCCCATCAATTATCTCCACATTTAGGTACAATGACAAGTATATAGAACAATGCCCGGGAGAAAAACCTCCACACAACAATGAATTTAATGGATTCATGGAGGGATGCTTCTGTCCAGAGGGAACGACGCTGTTCAGTTCAAAATCTGACTTCTGTGTCGACGCCTGTAAGAGCAATTTATATGGAGAAGAGAAATCTAAATCTTTTTGTGTGTGACTGAAGATACAGATTAATTTTTTTTTATTGTTCCAGGTTGTACTGGACCTGATGGCCAACCTAAACGCGTAAAATGCCACATCACACAAACATTTTTATAATTCACAGCGAGTTCTAAAAAGTCTAAAAAATGATTCTGTTCCATCACCAGCTTGGTGAGTCTTGGCAGGTTGGCTGTCATCAGTGTGTGTGCACTGAGGAAATTGTTCAGTGTGAGCTGCGAGCTTGTCCCACTCAAGAACCAGTGACCTGTACTGAGAAAGGTGCGGTGTTGGTGAACCGCACTGTGGACTGCTGTGAGATTCTGACATGTGGTGAGTGATTTAAGATTCCTCTCCCACCACCTATAATTAATCAAATCATCAATTCAATTTAATTTGTACATCCCATGTTTACAAATCACAATTTTTCCTCATAGGGCTTAAAAAGGTGCAACATCTTCTTCCCTTGATTCTCAAAGAGAATGAGGAAAAACGACCCAAAAAAACCTTTAGCAGGAAGAAAAACATTTTGAAGCTGAAGCACATCAACAAAATAGCAATATTTACAGCAACAGAGATAAAGGGAGCAGCAATGAAAATTGTAATGATAGCAGTATTGCTTATATGGGTAGTATATGTGAGGAGGCATATTGTATAGTTGAATTGTAACTATAGTTGTAATCATAATCCATGATTGGCTGCCACTATGAATCACTATCACTATCACAATCCCTGATCCACGATCCACATATATAATGTGGACCACTGCCCTGGTACCATAGGTGAATTATTTTGGTTGTATGTACAGTATCTGAAATGACTGGCAGGGACTACATATAGCAATGCACTGTGATATTTTATGTGGTTGTATCTGCTGAACCCTAAAATGAACCAGTTTAGTCACTGAAACATTCTGTTCTTTGATAGTGTAATGCCGCTGGTGATGCATGGGCCCTTTTTTCTACCTCTGTTATTTGTAGCATGTGGCAAAACCATGATGATATGATGATTAGTCTTATTAGTCCAGACCCCCTTATTGGATGACTGTAAAGACCCAACAATCAGCTGATTAGAAGAGGTGGGGAGAGTGAAATAGAATTGGGAAGGAATGGGAAATACAAAAAGTTGTACCCTAAGCTTCATTATGCTGTTTTTACTGACCTGAATACATTTGTAATGGTTGTAAACCATCAAATTCCTGTCAACGTATTACATGATATTTATTTTTTATTATTATTTTATCCGTGAATGATAATGTACCTGCAGTTGTGTGTCTTTTTATTTAAAGATATGAAAATCCAATCCACATGTCATTCACAGAAACTCCTAGCCAAAGCTGTCAAATAAACAGGACCTCCACTTACCTGAAGACAAAGAATTGCAAGTCATTTGTGCCGGTGGAAATGACATCCTGTGAAGGATCCTGTGGAGCCTCCTCGTCAATGTGAGATTCATTAGAAAGGATAGGAATTGCATTGGCAGGACAATGTTTGTTAAAATTGAACAGCAGCTGACTGACACTGAGCTTGTCTGACACTTTATTTACAGGTACTCTGCAGAGCTCAACAGTATGACACATGCATGCTCATGCTGTAAAGAAATGGACTCCAGCAAGAAGGAAGTGGACATGATCTGCTCGGATGGAAGCAGACTGAAGCACTCCTACATTTCAGTTGACAAGTGCGGCTGTGAAGTCGCTGAATGTACTAAAAACAGCACAGACTAGTGGAAAATGTTTGAAACTGGAAACCAATCTCACTCAAATATTTTTGAACTTGATTTCGAAAAAAGTTTTTCATCCAAAAAGAGATTTACTTCGAGCTGTTACACCTTCATGTTTAATGTCTTCCTAGGATGATTCAAATGTTTCCTACATTTGTAGACACTTGGTCATTGAACCTTTAGAATACCTGCATTTATTTACAGTGAGGCCACTCTGGCGTCATGACGATAGCACAGGCTAGTGTCATGTTCTCTTTTAACTTTTTCCAAACATCATGGGATGTTTTCTGTCTAAGAGGGTCTTTCTTTCAATGCTTTAAGGTATACACACAAAGGGCTTCAGATATACTGTATACTACATAAGGTTTTGCAGTTTTTATCTTTTTGGTGAAAGGATTTTCCAATATCTGATGTGTCACAAACTTCTGTCAACTATGAAACCTTCAGTGCTATTAAAACTACTAATGATCATGCATTCTATATTTGTTCAGATCTTGTGTATTTCTTATGATTTGACTTGATGTGAAAAAATATATTTAGTTTTTCTATGACAGTGCACCATCATGTATAATGAAGTCTGAGAGCATCACTTGAATAGGAAAGTGGTATCAGGGTTTTGGACCCTACTGCGTAACTCACACATATTTGATTATTAGATATGTAGATATATACAGTCAGTCATATTTAAATGGTCTCTAATCAATTCCCACCTCTAAAATATTTTTTTCAGTAATTGAGTAAATAAGAATTAGTTTCTGTAACTGTCATGTTTCAACTTTTGTGATCGATAGACAGGCAACATTGGCTGAGTTTTAAGTCTTTGTTGTGTCCATGAGTGACCAACAGGATCGTCTGCAGGAAAATATTCAGTTCACTTGATATTTAACTTTGGGCATCTGTGAAATAGCAAAGGGTCCAAAGAAAATAATAAAACTGGGAGGAGTTGAGATCATAAAATAAACTGGAATTGCACTCGTAAACCTCCGCCAAGGCCCAACAGTCACCTTAAATTCATTTGAGCTGCAAGTTAATTTCACACATGCATACAGATAATATTATTCTCCTAAATTCCCTCAATGTGCCTGATTTCTTAATGTTGAAAAACGCTCTCACAATTTTTAATGCAGATCTAGATTCACAAACCCACAAACAAACAATTGAACAGGGGTGAAATAACCAAATCCTTGATAGAAGTAATAATAGTCCCAGTTAATCAATCAATCAATCAAATTGTATTTGTATAGCCGATATTCACAAATCACAATTTGTCTCATAGGGCTTTAACAGGGTGTGACATCCTCTGCCCTTAACCCTCAACAAGAGTGAGGAAAAACTACTAAAAAAACCCTTTTAACAGGGTAAAAAGAACGTAGAAACCTCAGAGAGAGCCACATGTGAGGGATCCCTCTCCCAGGACGGACAGAAGTGCAATAGATGTCAAGTGTGAAGGAGAACATCATCAAGGTTTTAGCAGCATTGATAAGGGTAGACGTTTTTGAAGCATAACTGAAGGTCAGTGAATTGGTGGATTAATGTCATTAATGGTCAAGTATCTGAGAAATACTATGTATCAAGCAGTCTTGCTGCAATCATAGTCTATGGTCAGCAGCCAGCAAGATCATGATCCACCATCAAGATCGGAAAAGTTAAATAGCCTGTCCTGTACCATATGATTGGAAAGCGATCCCTTGCAACTTTTTTCTTGTCCAAACTTTCACCCACAGTCATAATAAATAAGTAAAAATACCTAATTATGAAATAAATTTGTAAAACAAAAAGACACTTCATTACATATATATTGAGGTTTGATTTTTTTTTAATTATTAAAGGGATGGTTCACACAAAAAGAAAAAGTGTTAAATCCAATCCAAATACAATACAGTGGTGAGCTCTTCTAAAATGTAAAGAAACAACAGAAACATTTGAATGTATGGGATTAACGACACTTGGACGGCACCACAGGAGCAGTATGGAGGCATTTTATGGTTTTGTTCTGTTGTTTTTTTTTACATTTGAAGAAGTTGTCCCCATTTACTTTAATTGTATTGGATTTGGCTGCCACACTGTTTACCCCTGAGACTACTAAAGTGTTTTGTGGACTCGGACACTTCACCCACCCCTCCATCGGCATTGTGGTGAATAGATAATGAGCTGAATTTTCACTCATCCACTCATCAACTATCCCTTACAATATTGGGTTATGCACTGCAGAATCATGACATGGCATAACAATCTTGAGTTAGTAGCAGAGAAAGGATCATACATTTCCATACACTGTGGATTACACTTCTAAAAGTAAAATCACTTCGAACTGCAATTCTAGTCTCTGCCTGAGAGGGGCAGCGATGCGCCGCAAACAGCCTCTCTGATGTCAGCCCTCACCGGAACCCTTTGTCCTCACCGCTGTACCCCGCCGGAACGTTTTGAGTGTGGCGCTCAGCATGGCAGTCATGTCGGCGCTGGGCTCTGGGCGTCCAGTGTTCATGTAGTGAGGATTCAGTCAGAGATAAGACACTCTCTCATTTTTATACTCTGGTGTACATCGGTTAAAGATTATGTGTTGAGGACGGGCGGAGGTTGTTCGCTGCTGTGTTGGTTTATTCGGAGGTAAAGTAAGTTTTCTGGCCACTTCTCCCTCAGGCATTTTCTCCTCTTCACTGTGAGCTGCGGCTAACTGGTTAGCTAAGTTGATGTGATGAAACCACAGCAGGCTCCTATAGTTATATTGTATTTTCTATCACGGCATAGAGGCTTTGTAGGAAACAGCACATGAACTAGCTATGAGCTGAATTTGTGCTTGTATCTTAGACAAAGTGCTTCTTGCATCACTACAATGTTCCTCATTGTTGTTTCTGCACCTGTCAAGAAACGATTGTGTGGTTTTGCCATAGCCTCAAATACATTTTCTTTAAAGAACAACGTTATTCTTTGTAATCTCCTGTTCGCTCTTTCATCTGTGACACTGTGTTAAGTACTTAATACATCTTTTGTTCTCTCAGGTGTCATTTGGGACGATGGCATCACTGTCAGAAGAAGTGCTGCTGGTGGTGAAGAAGGTTCGCCAGAGGAAGCAGGATGGAACACTGTATCTGATGGCTGAACGTATAGCCTGGGGTCCGGAGGGCAAGGACCGCTTCACAGTCAGCCACCTGTATGCAGATATCCGCTGTGAGTGTTGGACACACACCACCAGCTCACACCCAGTGCTGTGGTGGTGTTCTTAAGCTATCATTCCTTCTCTGCACAGGCCAGAAGATCAGCCCGGATGGTAAAGCCAAAGTTCAGCTCCAGCTGGTGCTTCACACCGGCGAGAGCACCACATTCCACTTTTCTAATGAGAGCAGTGCGATCAAAGACAGGGACGCTGCGAAGGAGCTGCTGCAGCAGCTGCTGCCCAAGTTCAAGAAGAAAGCCAACAAGGAGCTGGAGGAGAAAAACAGGTGAAACAATGTTATTTGTCCTCAGGAGATTAGGCTGGTAATATTCAGAATTACTTTTTTTTAACAAATTGCACGAAAAGATGAAAACCATCTGACTTAATGATACTAACAGACGTTGCCTGTGTAACCAAAGCTTAATATCAGCTGCTGTAACATGGTCCATATCCCTGTAGTGGAATTAATAAAGGACAATCTTCTCTTATCTTGGATGCAATATTGATTTTATGATATAAGACAAGAAACTATCTAAAACCATATATAATTTCATGATATAGTTTAAATATTTTCTTGTCTTAAAGGAAGGATTACAATCAATTAACAACGTTCTTTGAAAAAAAACAATTGGTGTCTTCAAGTTAACTTTACTGAAGAGGTTTAAGCAAATCATCAGACATTTTCTTGTCCTATTTTTGAATGAAAGGAGCAATGATCATCTCTCAAATGGTATTGCTTTATTTTTCCTGCAGGATGCTTCAAGAGGATCCTGTGCTTTTCCAGTTGTATAAAGATCTAGTGGTGAGCCAGGTGATCAGTGCGGAGGAATTCTGGGCCAACAGGTTAGGGGGCGTAAACAACGCAGACCCAGCACTGTACAACAACACACAGGAAGTCGGTATATCTGGAGCCTTTCTGGTGAGTACACATCAGAGTGAGACCATACAGAATGAAAACAACCTAACCTTAAATTTGATAACTTTATTCTTTGAGAATTTAAGTTTTAATAACTGAATTTGAACAGATGTCCTTTTCATGTATTACAGGCAGACATAAGACCTCAGACAGATGGCTGCAATGGCTTGAGATATAATCTAACTGCTGACATTATTGAATCCATCTTCAGAACATACCCCGCAGGTAAACAGTTACTTCTCCACTTTGGAGTCAGATACAGTAATGATAGATCAAGAAAAGGCTACTTCCATGTCGGCTATTAATTTCAACTACAAACTACGACACTGATTTTACAGATTCACACACTGTCAGCCATCAAGTAACTGATATTAACTGTGCTTCTGCTTATCCTGATCTGAATCATAAAAGACGGGATTAAATGTCTATCAACTTGGATTGTGCTTGCAGTGAAACAGAAGTATAGTGAAAATGTGCCTCATAACCTGACGGAGAAGGAGTTCTGGACCAGCTTTTTCCAGTCCCATTATTTTCACAGAGACCGCATCAACACAGGAACACAGGATATTTTCTCTGAGTGTGCCAAGCAGGATGAGATGGGTAGGAGTTTTTGTAGTTTTGTCAGTACGTGTCGTTTCATTACTGAAAAGTGAAAGTCAGCTTTCATGTTTTAACGTTTTAAATCTGTCTCTCGCAGGGTTAAAGTCGATGGTGACTCAAGGAGTGAAGAATCCTCTGGTCGACCTCCTGTCATTAGAGGATAAATCATTAGATGAGGTGAGATAATTGGCCAGCGGCAGCCACGTTATGCTATTCACTAACTATTAACTTTCTTCTTCTACTTCCTCCTTCAAACTCAAAAACTTGACTTTTTCCCTGTGGCACAGGGTTATGGAGTTAGCACAACACTACCATCAACTTCCAATGCAAACCGGACGGTGAAGGAGAGCAGCAACTCTGCCATTATAAAGCGCTTCAACCATCACAGTGCCATGGTGCTGGCAGCAGGCTCACGAAAGGGGTGAAGACAAGTTTCAGACTTCTACAGATTCCTACTGTACTTTTAAAGAACTTCACAATAACCTGTGTTCCTCTTTTTTCTGTCTTGTTTACATAGGGAAACACCAACAGACCAAGCGAGTGAGACAAGCAGCACGGATGGAAACTCCAGGGATTCGGACTTCTTTCAACCTCCTGTAAAGAAGGTATGAGGGTTCTATAGCTATATAAACATTTTTCAAAATTCATAAGTTCCGCTTTAACAGACTTTTTTTCTGCCTGCAAACGTTTTTAGGTTAAATTACAAGAAGCGATAGAATATGATGATCTCCAAGGGGAGAACAGACCAAAAACAGTCCCGCTGAACCTTAAGAAGTCTGACAGGTACAGTTTGTCCACATGTATTGTTATATTTTCTTTGTTCTTGACTGGGTAAGGTAGCTGTTGTTTGCTCCAAATGGCAGGGATTAATAACATGTCACAAATAATGTGAATGTGAAATTAATACTTGATAAAACTGTGAAAATCAAACCTTATCCGGTCACTTCCTCTGGACAGAGTGCAACATTTGTGTATATATATCTATATCAATTCATAATAGATTTGATATTTGATTCAAAGGTCAGAGTCATGGTTTCTCTATGTTAACTATCTATAGTTCAAGTGAATGGGAAAGTGTTCTCAGACTCTCAGACCCCACTGTAAGTTTCGGGTAGAGGGGATTGGATGTGCTTCTGTTTTGCAGATGCCTCTTCATGTTTAAAGCTGCTAAAACGGACACATTTTCCCCCTCTGGACATGTTTTGATATGTTTTCTCTATCCTTCTCCTTATAAGGTACGCTCATGGTCCAGTGCCACTTCAGTCCCAACAATATACAACTAGCCAGGAAATCATCAACTCTGTCAACTACATCCGCCATGAAATGGCCAATTACAAACCCAACCTCACTCAGGTTAGATCATTCACCGTCTCGACAATCTTATAAGAGATGAAAATCAAACCTGAAAATGTGATTTAATTTCATTTCTGAATGATTGTGATATTTTCTTGTGATTTTAAGAAATAATCTAGTTTCAGTTTTTGCTGTAAAGTCAGGAATATGTATACTGTTACGAACATGCCACCACAATGTTTCACATCAGTTAAACTCCTCACAGGTGTTGTCCAGCACAGCAGCGACTTCTGCCATCACTGCACTTTCTCCAGGTGGCGTCCTCATGCAGGCAGGAACACAGCAAGCCATAAATCGTAAGTTATCATTGAATTACATTAATATTACTTAGTGGGAAAGTTGGTGACCGTGAGAGCCTGTAGCACTTCTGACATGTGTGAGGCAGCTGAACTGCTGTTGAGCAACACGATGGACTTTAAGTTGTCTGGGCTACTGTCTACATCTATCGTAACATGGAAGTAGGAATTATTTATGTTGTATTCACCTGAATCTTGTAAATATCATTGTCTTATCTGAGAGCTTTATCTGAATATTTGGTCTTGCTCTCATTCTTTTTCAGAGATGATACCCACTGATGTTCAAGGAGAGTTGAAGCATCTCTACGTAGCTGCTGGAGAGCTATTAAGACACTTCTGGTCCTGTTTTCCTGTAAACACTCCATTTTTGGAAGAGAAGGTAACGCATTTCTAATCCTATTCAAAGGAAGTAGAATTGATATTGTCACCCAGGTTGTCCCTTATTACCTTTCTTGACGCAGCAAAAAAGTAAATTGCCACTTCTAAAAATATAAACCACACTTTTGCATAACTGTAGGCAACAGCAGGTAAATTTAATTTATAAGAACACAAAGCCAATCATAGATATTCATGCCCTTTGGACTTTTTGTTTTATTGTTTCACAACATTGTTTACCATTTCTTTTACCATAATCACATTTTTAGTTTTTTGTATATTTTAGTTGTAGATACTAAACTTATATATAAATCCATTTTTCATCATTATGTTCTTTTCACAAAGGTGACAAAAATGAAGACAAACCTGGAGAGATTTCAGATGACCAAGCTTCGACCTTTTCAGGAGAAGATTCAGCGCCAGTACTTAAGTACAAATGTGAGTCTCTAAGGTATTACTGTTTACACAGTGGTTTTCACCAGGTAGCACTTCCTGGATATTAAATCTCTTAAATGTTCCCTCAGCTCACAGGGCACTTGGAGGAGATGCTGCAGACGGCCTACAACAAGTTCCACGCCTGGCAAACCCGTCGGATGATGAGGAAAACCTGAGGTCTGACGGCTTGTCAACAAAGAGGACAAGAAAGTCATTAAAGTGTACGGACATATGACCTGTGAAGGTCCTGCAGACTGCTGTGAAGAGCGCAGTCTGATGGGACACAGTCCACTGGGATTTAATGATGGGGATGTAGATGGACGCTGCCACATCCCCAGATGCTCAACAGACTAATTGCATCTCAGTCACAAAAAAACTGTAATTAGTTACTTTCTCCTTAGTTTGTTTCCTCAGTGTTTGAGAGACTGGTGGTTGAACAGGACTTTTTAAATGGTGTAACATGACCAAACTGCAGATGGAAATGGTTAAAAAAGGCTCTCAGGACAACAAGCTGAGGTGTGAGATGCAAGCGGAGGACTGCCAACAGAGACAGAGAGGAGGGCTTGGACGTGACGAGGAGCCCCTCTGAACGCCGGCTCGCTTTGTGGAAGAAATTCTGAAGCAAAAAACGGGGAAGTTAATATAGCAATACTGTAAAGACGTTTTACACTTGAGTGCATTAATGTGTGTAAGTGAACTCACACTGTCACTGGTTTGTAATGTCTGCACCTTCTGTTCTGCACTGGACACAAAAATGTAAGTGAATTAAAGTGAAGCTTTTGTTTATGTCCACATGTCTGATCAAACTGCAATATTTCATCAATCCCCTGCACCTCCACTCATTCATGTTTCTGGTCATTTGTCTCTGTTTTTATAAGATGGATTGTTTTTAATACCATGCTACATTTTAAAATACAGCATATGGAGCTGTGTATTGTTGTCTTCTTACATTAATTTAATGGTTTTGTTTTTTTTAAAACTTATCTCAGCATCCAGTGCAGCCGCTGGGGAACGCTACTAATTCATGCTTTTTTAACAACTTTAATTAGAAAATTTGTGTGTATATATATATATATATATATATATACATAAAAGAAAAGTGACATAAGGCAAGAAGCTGCCAAATATATATACATATATACAAAATTTCAAATTAAAGTTGTTAAAAACAAGTCACCTGGATAAATAAATATTTATTAGGAAAAGAATGAAAATTATGCCAAACGATTAACTTAATACAAAAGAGGGGAAACAAGAAAAGTTTCTTAATGCTCATTAAAATATTTAGAATTACACGTGAACAGTTTTGTAACTATTTTAGGGTCTGGAAGTTACATATATTTTTTGAATTCACAAAGAAATCGTGTGAAAAGTATTGTTTGCCATTTTGCATTTATGGATGGGAAATGTATTCACCACACAGAATCAATACGTTTATAATGATCTTTAAAATATGCAATAAAATGTTTGAATTTTACTTTGTCACTCTAAGATTAGATTTAACAAATATATATTTAGAAACTTTAGATCGAGTCTAACAAGTGATCGAATGCAGGAGCAGAGTTCGTGTGCTTTCGCCTCCAGGAAGTGAAGAGGTGTCCCCACAGCAGCGGAGAGAGGAGCCGTGACAGCTCGACTCTCTGCCGCCACAGAGCCGTGACACCCACCGCTGACTCCCCCCCCCCCCCAACAACACCACCCAAACTAACCTTAACCCGGGCTGTGACACGGCGATGTGCTGCTGGTTTATTTGAGATAAACAGGCCGGAGTGTCACTAGCACCACCAGGTGAGTTCATATCTGTCGGAGCTAGCATGCTTGTTGCTAAAGTGTCACCGCCAATATCACGACACCGGAGCGAGGAGGCGTTAAACCGGAGTGCTGAACATGTATTTACCTTCACACATGTGTACTTCAGCAGCGTTGAGCTAATTCATTAGTTTTCTTCAAGCCTTGGCTGTGCCCGGCAGTTTCGACAGAACCGTTAGCATCAGTGTCAGCAGACTGGTCTCGTGATGCAGGGAAGTCGGTCCATCCCGCTGCCGCAGCCCCGCGGCGGTGCTGCTGTGGGCGGCGGTGGGGTGTGTTTACCGGGTCATACCACCACGACAGGAGCAGTAACTTTAATGGTAGCTCAGCCGAAGTGTACATGAGCTGTCCAGCTAACTAACAGTGTAAACGGTGGACACGGAGCTCCATGGGAACGACAGATTTCTGTACAGCTTTGGTTATTTGCGATGTCTGGTAACGGTGCCCTGGTGTCATTCAGCTCCACTGCCTTGCTCGTGCAGGCTCAACATCTGGGATGCTGGGGTATTTCCAGCTCATTCCACCACTCGCTTTAACACCTCACACGTCAGATGAGACGTTTCTGCTCCAGTTCGTGAACAAATCAACATTTTACATTTAGACATCAAGCTTACTTGATTTACTGATTTAGTATCAGTTTTTAAAACAACACTATACACGTTGTTTAAATCAACTCAACCTCCACCATCAGCAACAACAACATGTTATTTGCACAGTATCGCTGCAGTGATTAGTCAATCTACAAAATGGTTGCACAAGATGATTTTGTAATGTTTTATGTAAAACGGCAGCTGTATATGGAGGGTTGATGCCTGTTTGCTGTGTCTAGCTCCACAAATATAGGGATTCTATGTTTTTCACACACTTGTAATGTTAAAGTAAAGTAAAGTTTGCATTCTGAGCTTTTGGCATTGTTGGTCAGACAAAGGACATCGGAGTATATCACCTTGATCAGTGGGAATTTATTATTGGCATTTTTCACTCTTCTCTCCCATTTTCTGACAAATAACATCAAAATAAAGGAGCCCAACCACTGGATCTTTGGGGCCAATACCAATACCAGGGAGTAAAGCATATATATATATACTCCATGGAGTTGTGTAACTAAGATACATTTTCCAGATTAAAGACCTCCACTTTGTACATGTAAAGTCATCTGAAGTGTATTGTTGTTACAGCAGAGTGATGACAAATAGAAGGTCAGAGGTCAGACTTGACTGTTTCTTCTCACCTTCTTCTGAGGTTCTTGTGTCAACTACATTATTGCTGAGAAACAATTATCTACCCACATTTAGTTTTAGTAGTTTTTCTGGCATTCCTCACTAGTATATGGTTGATCTGATATAATAATCTTTGGTCTAAATCAGAATTTTGTGAATTAAAGAATTAATTTAGCGACAATGTTCCTCATGTTGATAATAACTAGAAACATCAGTAAACTTTGCTAAATGAGAACCGATCCTGTAAGTGAGGTTTGCTTTAACACCCACAAGTTATAAATGAATTAAAGTGTGTTGAGGAGGCTGTAAACAGTGTAAGTGGAGTCATGACTGGTCCGTTTACTGAAAGTCATGTGATGCCACATGGCTGAGAGCTGTGGTATGCAGGCTAGTCACTCTTGAAGTCACACACTTTTCTTTATTCTCTCCTGACCGTCTCATTCTCTCTCAGTTGTGGAGGAGCACCAGTGAAGATGTCTCTGATACCAGTCGTACCAGAGAACCACGGTCATGTGCTGGCAGAGTTTGACTGTCTCGATCCACTTCTGTCTGCGCTACGTTTAGACTCGGGCAGGCTCAAGGTAGGTTTCACCATCATGCCTCTGAATCATTTATTAGCTTCCTATTTAGTGTCATTATTGTAGTGGAGAGTGAGAAATTACTTAATTGACCACATAGATTTAGATTATTGGACATGTACCATGTGCTTGGCAAACAGAGGTTCAAATCCAACAACAAGCTACAAACAGGCTGTCAATAATAATGATAATAATAACTTTATTTGTGTATCACTTATCTAAACAAGGTTCTAAAGTGCTTCACAAAATCCATGGCAAAAAATGACTGACTTAAAATAAAAGGTATACAATTCAGTTCAATTTTAAGCGCCAAATCATAACATAATAGAGAAACCCAACAATTCACAGTGTAAAGGCAGAGATAAGTCGAGTCAATACAAACCATAGACTGTAAGTAAAGATTTGAACGACATCACAGCTCCCAAAAGTGAAGCCAAAACGTCTCGATCGCCCCCTAGTTGCTGGCTGCAGTATAGGTCACAAACCCTGCCTCCTCCATGTTTGTTGATTGGACATGGACCAAAGTAAAAAGTACACATCAAATACATTTTTCTCTCTCATTTCATCTCTCATTTTAGGTAGTAAATATCACTCTGATGTTTGTTCAAGTGTAAATTTTTCTAGTAAGTTTGGTTTTAATAAGTCAATTGATGCTATAGAAATGGGGTGATTGCATCTATCAACGGGACTCCAATAACACAACTCCATCCCCCCATCACTGCTGCGCCAAGTCAGGCTCTGAATGTGCAAGATGGCTGCGTTCCCATCCAGGATATTTTGGCTTTATTTCTGGATAGTGGGAGGAAGCGGAGACATTTATTTAATTTATTTACAGTTGATGATTAAACCATAAAACACTGTCCAGTGTATATTTATCGAACAACATATGTCCAGATGAAGCCACTAGATGTGACTCTGTTGTGTTACAGTGTACCTGCCTGGCTGTGTCGAGGAAGTGGTTGGCATTAGGAACATCAGCAGGAGGGTTGCACCTGATTCAGAAGGAAGGTTGGAAACAAAGGATCATTCTCTCTCACAAGGTAATATGTGACCTGAGTACCTATTGTGCAGATACAGAGCTGACTGTTGTTCTGCTGTTAAACGAGCTGACTGTTGTTCTGCTGTTAAACGAATACAGCTGCACTTTACAGGGAATGCAGTCAGTTTTATATGAGTGTGCTCTTTTCAGGAGGGATCCATCTCTCAGGTGGCGTGTTGCCCTCACGATGAAGATTTCATTGCCGTTGCGACAAGGTTAGAGTCTGTCGAACAATTTCCCTCGTTGTCGTCTTCCTCTTCTTTGCTTATATGACACATATCTCTGTGTTAGTCGTGCTGCCTGTGTGGTTCTTAATGTGTGTGTTGTGTATTGTCTCTGGTCCAGTCAGGGTCTGGTGGTGGTGTGGGAGCTGCAGCTGGAGCGGCGAGGTCGACCAGAGAGAGTCAGCGTGTCCTGGGAGCACAGAGGTCAGGCCATCACTGCGCTCTGCTGGGACACAAGCGCACTCAGAGTTTTTGTCGGGGACTCGGGAGGCAAGGTGTCCTTTCTGCGTGCAGGATCCTCCAAGCTGGGGAAGGTATTGGATTCTGATTCACAGTTAAAGTTGTCTTGTTTCCTCAATACTAATGTATGGAGAGCAAATATGATTTTTGAAATGATTCTGGTTTGGTTTGGTTCCAAAACACAATTAAGTCAGCAGGCCTTAATTTAAGCCAGGTGACAGTCAGCAATCAGAGAGGCCTCCTAGCAGTGGACTAAGGACCTAAAAGTAGAGATTATTGATTCTTACTTGGCGTGTTCATCAAAGTGAAGTTGTGACACTAAAAGTACTCTGAGAGGAAGAGAGGGGCAATAGAAATTTGGACATTTGGACGGTCAAATATCTGTACCATTTAGTTCTGACTGATTAGCTGCTCACTCAGTAACCTTGCTTGTCACATTCAGGAAAATAGTCTCAGACCTTTGGACACCACTGTGTTGGACATTTGCATTTTTTATGTTAATTTAATAAAAAACTGAAATACACCTCCTTTAATGAAATGGCAGGGATGTAGTAAGTATGTGCTGTTGCAATAATAGTCAAAACCAGGTTAGCCAACTAGGTTTTGTACTGGCAACACTAGTAAAGTCCGGCTGAAAGACTATTTAAAAATAATTTTGTTTTCCACATTTCTGTGGTCCAGCAAATGAAACATTGTCCCTCCTGCTAGCTGTGCCCCACTCCTCTATAATTCAAATTTTTTGATTTTCCTATCAAAGACTTATGTGATTGTTTTTCTCTGTGTCCAGGGGTCAGCATTTGTTATCTTCCCCGTTCAGACCGTCACCACGGTCGACTCCAGAGTGGTTCAGCTTGGGTACCAAGATGGCCGCCTGCTTGTGTCTTCTCTCAGCCGCTGCTACCTCTGCGACACAGAGAGGTGCGAAACAATATGTTTGCATCTCGAATGTGACTTTGATACTTTATAGAGAGTGACATAAAAACAATTTAAATTCAAAACTAAGCTAATTCTCTGATCATGTAAGTTACGGAATCTCCATTGATGAGCAGGTACAGTAGTCGGATGAAAGTAACATCTTTATTTTTTAAACAGTTTTTCTTTAAATTAATAATGCAACTATATCTATTAATAGGGGTAATTACTGACTGAAGAAAAAGATGATTGAATTGGGCTCTCAAAGAAAATCAAAGGAACATTTTGATCACTGACGAAAATCTCCTTTCTTTATGTTTGACGTTTCTCACTGGTGATGTTTTATCGTCTTGACCTATCGTCAGGGAGAAGTTCTGGCGTGTGGGAAACAAGGAGCGTGATGGGGAGTATGGAGCTTGCTTTTTCCCCCAGAATAGGGGACTATTAGTTGGTCAGCCACCCCTGCTCTACTGCGCCCGGCCAGGCTCTCGAATATGGGAGGCCAGTTTTCATGGCGAGGTTCTGAGCACCCATCAGTTCAAACAGCCACTGGCCTGCCCCCCTCTACCTCTCATCACTTACAGGTACTGATTCTTCCTGCTCTTATGTTGTCGTCTGTATAATAGCAAACTTCTTACTTGTCCTCTTCAACTTGTATTCTGCAGAAATGAGCCACATTACAGCCCAGTGCAGAAGAGCCCCCAGTCGATTGCTTTTCCTAAACTGCTTTATTTGGGGTAAAGTATCATATCCTTTATATATTTTATCACCTCCCTTCTAAGACTTATCAATCCCTTTTATATCATATCTACAGTAAATCCCATCAGACAAACATCAGTTAAAACCTACCTGTTACTTCTTCTACTTGTTTAGAGATCAAAATCTACTGACCTGGACCGATTCAGCTATTTATATCTTCACACCTCAGAATGGACAAGTGCTTCTGTGGACTGAGGTCAAAGGTACATTTCCTGCTTTGTCTCTTAAAATTTGAACTGTAAGGACTGAACAGTCACACCATTTTGCTCATGAACTCACACTTAAATGCTTTTCTTCAAAAATGTTATTGTTTGTGCTGCACTGTTGTGATCGTCATTGTTATTCGAATGATCTAGCAATGCTATACACTAATGTCTTTCTGTTCCTATGTTTTTTTTTACTTTAAACTGATTCAAACCTGTTTTCTGGTTCTGTAGACCTGATTGATATGGCAGTCTACCGCAGCGAGCTCTTCTGTCTCCATGGCAGCGGGCGTCTGTCCCACCTCTCCCTGTTGTCTGCAGAGCGCTGTGTCGAGCGTCTTCTGCGTAGGGAGTCCTGGCCGCTTGCTGCTGCCGTCTGCTGTATGTTTCAGCACGCAATCACTACCAGCAAGGTAAGATGGCTGCTACTGTCATGCTACCTGACCTCGTCTCTGTGCACAGTGGAACCTAGATTCCAGTCTTCTCTCAGCTAAGCTGTTCTTTTGAGTTGTTGACTTTCTGTTTACTAAGACTAAAGAGATCATAGCTGTTCACCTGAAGGTTCCAAACACTTTTGAAACATCGGTAACAAGGTATTATCTCCATGGTTAACATTATAATTTTCTCTACACAGCACAATTAACCTGACTTTACAGACCATAGTAGTTTGTATTTAAAGTTTCAAAATGTATAGTAAACCTCATTAAGTCTGGGTTTATGCAGATGTTAAAAGACATGTGAAAAAACGTTCACAGGTTTTAACTAACACATTGTGAAAACTAGCATGGCAAGATATGGATTTTTATTTAGATACATTTTTGTCATCAACATCTATTCACATTTCCCTTGGAAATCAGTGAAAATATTAAAAAAATGCCTTCTCTCATTATGTAAATGAAGTGAAAAAACATTCCTTGGGTTCACATCCGAATTTCATGGGTTATTTCTTGTCCCATCCCTCCACCAAGTTTCATGGAAATACGTTCAGTAGTTTTTACGTAGTCATGCTAACAAACAAACAGACAGGACTAAGAATGGAACCTTCTAGGCAAAGGCAGAAAGCAGCATCTTAACCACATTTCTTTTAATCAGAGTAAATGTTTATGTGTGTCTTCCTTACTTGTGTTGAACTTCTGTGTTGGCTGGATTCATAAAGTAAAGTCCTAACTCTCAATTCAGGCCAGGAAATCCATTCCCATCGACCGCCTTGAACATCTCAGGTCCCAGCTCAATGCCACCACTCACCTGGAGCTCAGTGGCCAGCTGGAGGAAGTCATCACGAAGCTGGAGCCTCTGGACTCCGCCTCCAGTAGCCGCAGAAGCAGCATCTCCTCACATGTGAGTTCAACTTTAACTTATGTCTATGTGCAGTATAAGCTGTTTGTCTCATAAGCTCCATCGCTGTAAATAATTAGCAACACACTTCCCCCGTCAGTTACATTGAACCCAGTGAATCTTTTTTGCTATGGAAACCATCCTGTTAATGAAGGACAAGCATCTCCATGGAATCACATTAGACAGGCTGTTAGGTGAGGATTAGCAGCCTCCAGTACTGGAATTAATCTCACATGTCTAAAGTAAGTCAACATTAGGCAGTTAAATATCTCCACCATGACTTGACATGACTCATGACCCATCATGAGGTTCAAAGAGCTGCATGATGTGCACAATAATCAACAGATAATTTCCTGTCTGGTTGACGCACAAGCAGAGTGCTCATGTGATCAAGCATATCCATCCCATACATGTTTTATTCCTGTGGGGGTATTTTTACTGAAGAATGCTGCTTCTGCTAATCTGAATACACATGTAATGGTGAATGTACTAATATGAGATACGTCACTATCCAGGAGAGCTTCAACGTTCTCGACTGTGGAATCTATCGTGTGATTAGCCGAAGAGGAAGTCAGTCAGACGAGGAGACGAGCTCACTCATCAATCAGTCCTTGTCGGAGGAGGAGAGACTTAAAGAGTTCAGCTTTGTCCAGGAAGACGATCAAGTGGATCAAGGTGAGAGGCAGATGTTGCTCTCTAACGTTAAAATCCCTCTGAAAATTCCTTTGATATGAACCACACATGAAATCATATATTCAGTAATCTAGTGAATATGTTCTTCACTCTGCCTGATTGGTAATTCTGAGTTTCTTGTCTGTGTCATATTTATCACATTTTGGTTTTGCATTTTTTTTGCATCGTGCAGCATTTGATTTACATTTGCTTGCCAGTAGTGTCTGGCGACTTTACACCATCCACTTCTGCATTTCCCACTCTCCCTGTCATCGTTCCACTCCAGTACTCCATCCATCTGTGTTTTTCCTCTGGCTCTTGCGCCCGTCTATATTCAGATCCACAGAGCGGCGAGCGTCCGGAGGCTGAGCGATCTGACCAAGGCATGCAGTTCCATCTCCCCCTTTCATTCCGCCCCAAACCACCTCGCATTGCACTGCAGGCCGTCAAAGACAGGTGAACATCCTGAGAAACATACATGCTTTACAGGGCTTTAAACAGAAGAATGTGGCATGATATTTTATTTCTTGTTGTACTTGTTAGGATTGAAACTCCCACAACATCCTATCATTCGAGTTCAGCTGTGCCTGCAGACGGCTCACTTCCTCTTTCCATTGAACACCCAAGTCTTTTGTTTTTTAAACTCACATTGTTCATCCGTGGAGGCACATGTTTCATTTGACATCACTATGAAGAGGTTCATGTTTCGTAGCTCTGTTCGACTTGAATTTTCTTTCCCGCAGTGTTTCTAGTTTTGTCAAGAAGACAACAGAGAAGATCAACACCCTCCAGATGAACTCTGAACTCTGGCAGCGACCTGAGCTCCGAGAGGGAGGACAGTCTGATGTGTCCGCCGCCGCAGCTCTATACTCAGACGAAATGGAAAATGAGTGAGTACAGAGAACTGATGTTTCTGTTGTTGCTATATTCATAAAAAACAAAGGAATTAGCCCTCTATAAAAATATATCTTTCTGACTTTAAGGCACATCTTTACATCTTTCCCTTTACATTTGTTGTGAATAGACAAGAGTTATATTTTGAGTTTCATTTGTCCTCTCAGACTTTATGATGAAATGCCTAATACAGAGACAGACATGCAGGAACTTCGATCAGCAACAGAGCGAACTATGTGAGTACTGCACAACATTATGTTATAATTCCCACTGCAGGATTTCACTGCCATTTTTCCACCTGCACTCTGGTATTCAAATGTTACAAATATTTTCCAAATATCAGCTCCCAGATCCAAGATCCCTTGGTGCTGCTAGATCCAGTCTGCCTGGGTGAAACGCTGCTGGAGTGGCTGCCAGTGATGGAGCGAATACTCGGACCTGCAGAGCTCGGGTCGTCTGCTGTCAGTGGTTCAAACGCGGATGGAGCAGGACAGGATTCAGAGGAGTCGTGCTGCTCTTCAGGAGAAGCACCAGATTGTGGCACAGAGGAAAAGAATGAGGAGTCACCTGAGGTCAGAGAGCAGGAGAACCAGTGTGACTCCACTGAGCAGGTGTCTGAGGTTCCTAACCTCTCAGAGCCTGTGCGAGTGGTGTCCCCCAAACTTGTGCCGCCTGAACTCCTGGTTAATCTCACTCAGCTGGCCACATTATACACAGAGCTGAGCTGCTTTAGAAATCAGGAGAATGAGCGAGCACCGGGATGCACAACGTTCCTGCGCAGTTACTTCTTTCTGCTGGATCAAGAGCGCATCAGAAGAATGTGTCTGTTATGTTACCAGGAGCGGCCGGAGGTGCAGAGCTCCTTCACTGAGGCCATGTTAGGTCAGAATCTTCTCCTTACAACCCTGCTCTCTTTTCATGATACTGATTATATACTGATACAGGTTTTGCTAATTTTAGCTTTAGAGCTCAGTAAAAACTTTGAATTGCATTCTATGATCCATAAATACACCAGGCCTTGGTATTGTTAATCTTTAGTGATTTTGAAAATTAACTTTTTGTCTTCCTCCGTAGATCTCACTAGGTCTTGTAAGGTGGTGGAGGTTATTCAGAAAGGGGATTTACTGCGATCGCTGCGCAGTCTGAGAGAGCTGCAGCCCTGGAGCGCACCGGTTCTCCTCGCTCACCTGCACAGGTCAGTACGTGCACTTTTGTCATCGACACATAGTCTTTAAATTGCGAATGGACCAAGTGAAGTCAGTGTACTCTTTTATTCTCCAGGTTATATGAGAAGCACGGGGAGGCAGCTGTACGGTCGTTTTCTCAGTTCTACCCTACAATAACTCCTGCTGACGTAATGGCATTGGCTCAGCAAAGCCACTTCCTGGCCTACCTGGATAATCTGGTCCAATCACGAACTGAGGAGCACAGGTAGATCTTGGAATCACAAAAACAAAGACATTGAATTCAGTTGCTGACTCTTATACTTTCAATTCTTTCTTTATTTAGGTTGTCGTTTTTGCAGTCCCTTCTTGAACCAGAATCTCTGAGGCAGGATTGGCTTGAACTTGCACTTACCCATGATGCACCTCAACGCTGTGATACCCTAACTCCTGATGGACAGCCCAGGTCTGGTTCTGTTATTGTTTGAAAATGCTAAAATAATATCCCTGTTTCTTTAAGTATAATTTTTAACTGATGTATGCAGGTGTCAAAATTAAATGAATTATATTTTACTCATTTTACTCAAAGGCCTGGAAAGTTCACTTCCCAATTCTAAAACCAGATATCAAATTTAATAAGAATTATAAATATCTATACATATGAACGGATCTGAACTAATCTGCTTTCGTGGGTTTCAGTGTTTCACTTCTGGTTTCTATTTATTCACAACACAATAACGTACTGAAGTGAAAGTAGAGAGTAACCGTAACTGTGAATCACATGACCTCTGTGGCAGGTGGCATTCACATTGTTTCAGCTGGGGTTACGGACGCCTCCTGTCGCTGCTTGATTCGCCTTCCTGCAGACCTGTCCTCAAAGCAGAAGATGGCAGAGACATGCCGCGGTCACGGGTACTTCAGATTTACTCAGCATATAAAGAACTAGTCATCTTTCTTAGTGAGATGACAGTGTTATATTCAACATTTTGTATAATATTCCCATGTGCAGGTACTGGACGGGCTACCTCTACCTCTGCTGTGAGCTGCAGTGTCGCGCAGAAGCCTTCTCCACAATCTGTCAGCTGGATGACATCAGCCTGCTGGAGGAGCCTGAGGGTAAAACTGCTTTTCAAAAACCTTTCACGCCTTCAGCCTTAAAGGAGATTTTTAATCTCTAATCGGCCGAGAGGAAAAATCGATGCCTGTTAAGAGCCATCATCTAAATGTATCACTCATTGTTTAAACCCTCTCTAAGTGCAGGGGGAAGTTTGGACTAAAACGAGGGAAACAAAACATTTCAGCAAAATAATCTCTTTACTGGCTCTTGTTATTTTCCAGGCGTCGAGCCGCAGACATTGGACGAGTGGAAGCTCTTGATCCGGTTGTCTCAGCAGTGCAGAAGCGCGGAAGACTCAGAGCAGGTCACAGGTGTGAACGGGAAAAGTTGGTCCAACGGCTCGGCAGACTGCGGAGGAAAGACCAGCCTGGAGAACCTGACCCTGATGCTGGCTCGGAAAGCCGGACCTGACCGAGCTCTGACTGTCCTGGAGGAATGCGGCGTGCAGCTGGTCCTGTCCCCTCAATCCAAACTGGTCTGTGAGCTGCTTCGGGTCACCGAGAAGAGGCAGAGGTGGGTCAGGGCGAATGAAAGAACAGGTTGCAGATCTATAATAGTTTCTTTCAGGCATTTATTTAAAAAGCAGACAACAAAAAAATGTAAATAAACCAAACATAAATGCGTATACCTTCATTAGGCATTGATGATTATTCTTGGGATTTTTATCTTTCCAAGCCTAGAAATGATACCCTTAATACAAACAGCATCGAAACAGATGACTTCAATGAAACAGATGTGTCAGAAGAGGGTCAAGAAGCAGCAGAAGTGGATTTCCCCCCCAATTTATCATACAAAACAACATAATTGAACATTAATATTAAAGGAAAACGTTGATGATGATCAACTCTGTGCTTTTTTATTAACAGGAGTAAAACAACTAACATGGCACCTCCGCCAAGGCCCAACAGAATGCTATGAAACCACATTTATATTCACTAGATCTGTTTTTTTATTATTTGGGTCTGCACCATATTGCAGACACTCATAAATATCAGTCCCCTTAACCTGATTTTTTTTTTTTTTCTTTTCAAGATCCATGAATTATTCTCTGAGATATCAAAGAAAATGTCGAAAAATGGCCTCGCAATGTGAAAGATGAAAGAATCACGTCAACATTAACAGCTCAAGAGTCTCTGAGACGACAATAAACTTTGTCTTGCTGATCGTACAGCTCAGTTTCTTGTGATTTTCATTTCAGGGCGATGATCCAGACGATGCTGGAGCGCTGCGATCGCTTCCTGTGGTCTCAGCATGCCTGACTCTAGGTCGACAGCGGCTTCACTAAACCAAAGAATGTAACTACCACTGTATGTAAGTCTTCCCACTAACTGCTGCTTAACGAATGCACTGTGATATTTGCCATTTTGTTCTAACTTAATTTAACTGAAGACACATGCAGCCAAAAGCAGTATGATCTTTTTAACATCTTTATCATGATGAATTTGTAAGAAATCAAATCACTGTTTCTTTAATGCTTCAGATTAATTAGCATGTACAGGAAAGAAAAAAAGAATTGTAAATAATGAAATGTTCTAACCAGGTAATTTAATGTGAATAAAAGTGTCTGAATGAAACAAATACACGTTTTTGTTTTTTATTGTTACGCAGTCCTGTCAATTGGTTGGGTCTCTAAAGTGGAGAAGTCAAATAGCACAGTGGAGCTCACACCTCCACCAATACCCAACAGTCCCCTTGAATTCTGCACCAAATCCATACTGAACTGTTGATTTCTTCCTGAATCCACATTATCTCAGCTTTACGTTTGTAGCTGCTTTTCTTACAATACAGAGGCTGAAGAAATCCGGCCCCTGTATGGAACCACAGTGAAATCCAGTGATTTGGTTCCGTGAACACTCTTAGATATCTCCTAACTGTGCCTGCTTTTTTTCATCAACTTCCATTAATTGGTAGAGAAATCAGTGTCAAACAAAAAGTGAGTAAGTATAAAAGTGATTTAAAAAAGTCCTGGATCTACCTCTCTATCCAGATCTGCACCAACATGTTATGTCTTTCTATTTCTTGGCTGATTCTTCATCCTTCCACCAAACTTTGTGGAAATCTGTTCTATAGTTACTGTGTAAAGGCTGCGGACAAACAAACAAACAGAGACAAAAGGTTCACATGAAAAGTGACTAATGTTGCTGCTGCTTCCCTACATGCATAATTTGCAAAAAAATTAGATAGGCTTGAAACCATTAGGATTGAGTGGAGAGATGCTTTTGAAAGTGAGTCCGGTGAAATGACCCATTTTAAGGAGAGTATTTCATTTGACGATTTCAGGTTCAACAAGACATTTTTTGAGAACAAAAGATTTCTACATTTCAGATCTGGACCATCAGCAGCAGAGCAGAAGATGGGTAATGTGGGTCAGCAGAGATAATACTAATACCCACCTAATGAAATGGGACCGATGACTCACTTGATGCTATCACGCACCTGGAGCATCAAAGGCAGGAGAGCGGGCAGAGGGTCGACCTGTTGCTTCACGTCTGAGTTTTAAAGGCTCATTCTGGAGTCATGCTTCACGAGTCGTGATTTAACAGAGACTTTCCTGTCTGAGCCTTTTTTTATTTTCAGTCTCATTCCTTGTTCTGTATCATTTCCCAGAATCCTCGTTTCCTCAGCCACACGTCTGTGTCTCAGATTGAACTGGTATGAGGACACAGACACACTTGACATGAATCCCAGAAAACTTTAATGTGTCGTTGTTAAATTTGGCTTCTTAAAAATATCGAAGGAACATGTGTCTCCTCCAGCTGCGGCACGCTGCTCGGACATACAATATTTCAACGGCCTGAAGGTGGTCGGTGTCCGCTGCTGCATTCCCTGTCCTCCTGGTTAGAAGTGTTTCATTTATTTGAAATGATCCAGATATGACAGGAGGTTTTCATCGTGGGTGAAAGGACAGAAATAAATTTGATTTGAGAGGTTATTAGGTGGAGGCAGTGAGTCCAGTGTTTGATGTTCCCCTGCTGTCACCATGAGGACAGATAAGGGGATTCTGCACATACCTGTTGGCCCTGCTGCCAGTGTATAAATGGCAACCTCAACGCTCGGGACGCAAACACACACACACACACACACACCTGCTGGCTCTGAAGATGAGTCACAGTCAGAGCAGCAGTGAGCTACGATGAGCGTGTTTGATGCGAACACCTGAAGTTATTCCTCTTTTAAATGGATAGAGCACTCATGGTGAGTTTCTCTTTTCTTTTTTATTATTTGATTGGACTAAAGAACCAGATAAGTTGAGACGTGTCCCCTGATTTCAGGTGTCCCTCTCCCTACTTGGACTGGTCCTCCTCTCCTTCCCTGGGCATGCTTCACTGAGCCGAGCGTCTGGAAACACATCAGGTAGGATTTCTTTTTGGTTGTGACTTTAAAGGGCAGGTACCTAGGAGTTTTTAAAAGTGCATGTTCTCCTCCGTGGGGGACACAGGGACTGTGTATCTGGGGTCTACGTTTGTGAAGGAGGCTCTTCAGAGGGCGATGGAGCTGACTGATGCTGCTTACGCTCGCACAAGTGAAAGGTAAAACATCCCGGGCCTCTGTAGAAATATTTCAGAAAAAGCTGTTGCAACTAATAATGAATCTCTTGACTTTTCCAGGGGGAAGAAATCCCTGTCTGAGGGCACTCTGAGACCCAGTGACCTGCTGGCTCAGTTCAAACACACTGAAGCCAGAACCAGGACTCAAATCTGGGCTGCAGAGCTGCTGGACAACACGGTGGAGCTGATCAGGGAGATGGTCTACACTCACACTATGGTGCAGCCCACCTCTCATGGTACTGAACAGCAGCACTTCACAACATTTAAATAAATCCTCATCTAATATGAAAGACCCTCCCTATGATAAGATAGATGAGATGAGATAAGATAAGAAATTCACAACTGAGACACCAGCCAAAGGAAAGTAGCAGCGCAATGGGAAAGATTTAAGTAAAAATTCAAATAAGAAAGAAAATAGGATTATACAATAAAAATGGAAATAGTACGTACAAGGCTTTTTTAATTATAGTGACTGTGTGTTTTTTACATAATAGATGCAGGTTCGGAATAAAGAGGGATCAAACTCTAGCTGTGGTCAAAGAAACAAAACACCATCAACATACATGCACACATGTCAGGAGCGTGTCACTCTTCTAACTTTTGACTCGTCATACCAGCATTACCTGTTTTTAAATCATTGTATAACATGTTTTTTATAGGAAAGCTTTTTTAATGTCTGATTTTGAACCGGTTTTAATGGATGTTGTTTGTTTGTAATATTATATATTATAATATTAATAATAGAAATATTGAATAACTTTTATGTTATATGTCTTATTTTTATCTTGTTTTTTTCTGTTGTTTTATTCCTGTGTATTGTGCAAAGCACTTTGGAAACCTTGTTTAGATAAGTGCAATAGAAATACATATACAAATCATTATATAATTTACCAATAATAATAATATAAGAAGAAAAGGTTTTCTGACGTAAGACAAGAGCAAATGATCTGTATAAACCACCAATAGCAAGTTCGAGGATATTAATATTGTTGTTTGTATTATATAAGTTATCATTTGTATCATGGGTGTCTTGTGTTATTTATTGTGTTTTCCAGAAGAGCTGCTGAGTGACAAAGATGTGGAGAATCTGCTGCAGGCGACCGGCTGCTCCGCTGAGCTGCAGAGACCCAGCTGTCAGAGCGACTGTGTGTCTGAGCGCTACAGATCCATCACAGGAGAGTGCAACAACAGGTCAGAGCTGACACACACACACACACACACACACACACACACACACACACGTGTAGTAATCCAGCAGTGCTGTTCTGAACAGAGTGGATATGTCTGCCATGTCCCGTACAGAGATCATCCCAGATGGGGCGCTGCAAACATCCCATATTCCCGCTGGCTGCCTCCTGAGTACGAGGACCTGTGGGGGACGCCCAGAGGTTGGGACCCAGATCACACCTACCACAACGTCAGCCTGCCTCCAGTAAGAGTCCTGCAGCAGCACACTGTCCTCCTCTGTCAGCTGCTGTACCTCCATCCCTCCCCTCATGTTTGTTGTTCAGGTGCGGCTGGTTTCTCAAGAGGTGCTGTTCACTCACAACGACAACATCTCTCTGGACTCCACCCTGTCCCACCTGCTGGTGGAGTGGGGTCAGTGGATCGACCACGACGTGGTGCTGACGCCTCAGAGCCCCAGTACGGCTGCTTTCAGGACCGGAGCGGACTGCACACACACCTGCAGCCGGGACACGCCCTGCTTCCCCATACAGGTACACACCAACTATCAGCTGATTCTCAAAGGGCCTCGTTTGGGTTTTTGTTCGCCTGTTAAGTTTAAATAATAATAAAAAAAGAAAATAAATAAAGTTATTGTTTTATTAATAAGTAATGTGAAAGAATTAGTATGATTTAAAACAAGAAAACAGAAACTGTCAATGAAGAGAAGCTGAAATAATAGTGATATGATCAAGCAGATGAAAAGTCCAAGTGTACCAAGAATTAAAAAAAAACTGCAAGTAATGTAGAAATATCACAATGTACTACATAACTATGAAAAAAATGATATATATACAAATATATATAAATAAATAAAGCTTTATTTCCCCAGATCCCTCTGTCAGATCGCCGTAATGGCGTCCAGAAGTGTATGCCTTTCTTCCGATCTGCTCCCAGCTGCAGCGCAGGAGTCCTCCCTCATCGCCACAGAGAGCAGCTGAACGCCATCACCTCCTTTGTCGATGCCAGCATGGTGTACGGCAGCTCCACCAGTGTGGCCTCGTCTCTGAGGAACAACTCCTCTCCTCTGGGCTCCATGGCCCTCAACACCCAGCACTCAGACCAGGGGCTGCCCTACATGCCCTTCCTGCCTCGACAGCAGGCGCACCTGGACCCCTGTGGTCCTCGAAACTCCAGCACCGCGGGGACGTCGGACAGATCAGAGCACCGGGAGAACTCCACGTCCTGCTTTCAAGCTGGTGAGTGAATGTAGAGATTCATCCGTCCTCTGCAGGCTTCAGGTGGAGATGCTGTTCATCATTCATGTCTCTCAGGTGACTCAAGAGCCAATGAGCATCTGGGAATGATCGCGCTGCACACGCTCTTTCTGAGAGAGCACAACCGGCTGGTCAAAGAGCTGCACCTGCTCAACCCTCAGTGGAGCCCCGACACCCTGTATCAGGAGGCCCGCAAGATCATGGGAGCCATTCATCAGGTACAGTCTCAGCTCTACATCCATCCTCCATAAGCACTTCCGGCCCTCTGACCGGCCTCCTGGTTCTTCTTCCAGATCCTCACATGGGAGCACTACCTGCCACAGGTCCTGGGGGACACTACCACGTCCCGTCTGGTGCCTCCTTACGAGGGTTATAATCCTGAAGTGGATCCCAGCATCGCCAACGTCTTTGCAGCTGCTGCGTTTCGTTTTGCCCACGTCACGGTGCAGCCAGTGGTGAGCAGGCTGGGGCCAGGATACACCACAAACTCCCAGCATCCCCCACTGCCTCTGCACCACTCTCTGTTCGCCTCTTGGAGGGTTGTGCAGGAAGGTAAAGAACAAACGATTTGATTGGTTGTGCTTCCTTAATCACACTTAATCTTTTACTCAGCAGTTCTGTCTCCTGGTGTTTCAGGGGGTATCGACCCTGTGCTGCGTGGCCTGTTGCTGTCTCCAGCCAAACTGCAGACTCCAGGTCAGATGATGGTGGAGGAGCTGACTGAGAGGCTGTTTCAGGCACAGGGGGGGATGCCCCTGGACCTCGGGGCCCTCAACCTCCAGAGGGGCCGAGACCACGGCTTACCTGGTACTTTTTGTAATCTGCGGCACAGCAGAGAGTCACTTTATACTGAAAGTCTGCCGATGACTGTCAATGAGGACTGTTTCAACAGATAGACATGTTTATTAAGTAATGCTCAAATCAGTATAAATAAACATAATTTGGTTGAAATTTAGGCACACACAGACATGACAAGGAGCCTGGATTTGTTTAAACAGAACAAACTCAGTGGTGTTATAGATTTTATAAAAGAAACACAAATAATGTCAGCAGCTGTATGTGAGGTTTGAGTCTGTTGTATGTTCACAGTGGAGATCTGCTGCAGGAGGCGGAGCTTCTCCTGGCTGCAGCTGCTTTAGACACATCAGGTGGTGGTGAAACATAATAATATATTTAAAGAGCTATTTTTCTATCTTTAGATAGTGAAATAGTTTGTAAAGTTGAATTTGCAGTGAAATTCTGAATTGGCCATTTGATGACCTCTTTGTATTATTTCCTGTTGATATAAAATATGCTGGTGAAAGTAACAGTAAAATCATTTGATATATAAAACAAACTGTATGGAATTACTATAACTTCTACAGGCCTCTGGAGCTTGAACAGCTAAAAAACATCATGTGATCAGTTTACAGACAACGCCGTAATCTCAAACTGCCTAAAATCTCAACTGCCTAAAATCTCAGGAGTTGCCAAAATTGTTTTCTTGGTTTTTCATGAATTACTCTTTACTTTACAGTTAGTGATGAGGCGAAGGGCAGCCATGGTCGTCTGTATTGATCAAATGCAATGAGCAGGGGCATTCATATAAGATCCCATAGTCCAACAAAGCAAAAAACGTAGCAGCAACAAGTCTCTTTTTCACATTGAAAGAAAAACCTGTTTCTAAAGTAGAACCGTAGTTTAGGCCTCGTTCTTTTACCAAGTTCTGAGCATGTGGCTTAAAGGAAAGAGAGTCATAACCAGGTATTTAAAGGTGTTAACCCTCTGAATGAGTTTTCTCTCAAGAGTGACCACTGAAGGGATGTGTACATTTAAATGCAGTTCTCTCGGTGTCTCACATCTTGTACTAGACCTTTAAACTCCATCTCTTTGTCTCACCTCGTCTCCCCAGGATACGGCTCGTGGCGAAGCTCCTGCGGCCTCTCGGTTCCCGACTCCACGTCCGAGTTGGCCGAAATCCTGGGAAACTTCACTTTGGCTCAGAAACTCCAGCTCCTGTACGGGACGCCCCACAACGTCGACGTGTGGGTGGGGGCCATCTCCGAGCCCCCTCTGCCCGGAGGCCGAGTCGGGCCGCTCCTGGCCTGCCTGCTGTCCAGACAGTTCAGAGCCCTGAGAGATGGAGACAGGTAAAATCCGCAGCTCATCATCTACTGATCTCACGACATGAGTTAACGCCACAAGCCCAAACCATCTGTGTTTTGTCCTGTGAGGTTCTGGTGGGAGAAGGAGGGAGTGTTCACCAGCACCCAGAGGAGACACCTCCACGCCGTCTCTCTGTCCCGCATCATTTGTGATAACAGCCACATCGCCCTCGTCCCTAAGGACCCGTTCTCACGCACTGAGAGCGCCCGGGACATGCTGGCCTGTTCCCACCCGCTCATCCCCCACCTCGATCTCAGCCCCTGGAAAGAACCAGACACAGGTGACGACACAGAAATATGTTGTTGGTGATATTCCACTTGTGCTATTTCTTTCACTGACGTCTCTCCCAGATCCCGGCTGTGGACCGATACCCAGGTTTCAATCTGGTTACTCCCTCCTCTGTGACTCTGTGATTCTGTATGAGTGTCACTCGGGCTTCAAGCTGCTGGGATCTTCATCTGTCAGCTGTGATACGAACAAGAACCAGTGGAGCCCCGCCCCTCCAACATGTCAAGGTACAAAGACTAAACAGAGGCTGGTGACACACCTACAGAAGATATCCCATTTTAAATCAGCAATATAGTTTATGTGTCACATGTAACAAAACTGGTGTTCATCTTGATGGTAATGTTCTTTAATATCTGCAGCAAAACTTAAAAAAAAGTTGATAATTCTTAGAATTTTAGACAGAAAGTGTATTGTTCACATGGAAACAATCACCTGGCTAAGTCCATTTAGTATCTGTTCTGGAGCTTTCTGTACCATCACATTCTTTTCCTGATGTTGTCATGTATTCTTTTCACTGAACTTAACACATGGCATTGGAGGCATTAGTCAAATCAACAGTCTCCTCTGTTTTATTTAAAGTCAAGAATGAACATGCAGTCTTGACTTTGATGCTCAAATGAAGAACCTGTTCAGGGAGTGTTGTAAAACGGGGGAATGAAAAAATGAATTAAATTTGAAAAGAAATTGTTGATATGCTTAGACAACAGTGTTTTATCATACCAAAATATGTCCATATAATACAGTTTAAATAAAATACAATCTAATTGTTTCTTATTGATTTGTTTTTGACCGACAGATATTAATGAGTGTGAAGAACAGATTTCTCCTTGTCCACAAAACATGGAGTGTTTCAACAGACCAGGTTCCTTCATGTGCTCAGGTTGGTTCAGATGCTCCCTGAGTTAGTGATAAATGTACAATTCTTGAGAAGCACTTTTTTTAACCTTTGGAAAGTAAATCTTAACTTACAACAACACATACAACATGTCAGAATCTGTCACGTCTGATACTGAACATTTCTGTGTTTGTGTTTGTGTGTGTGTGCACGTGTGCAATGATCCAGAGCCCTCGTCACTCTCTGCCATCTCTGTGGTCACTGCGGTGATAGTAGTGATCGGTGGTGTGGCCGTACTGGTGATGATAATGATCTGTTATCAAAGGTAAGGAACTGAAAGAATTTAATGAACCTGATTAAACTATTTTAAACAAATATTATTTGGAAATCATATTGATAGGAGCATCGATTCAATGTGTGTGCACCCTATTTTCTTGAGATGACATTTTATAAACACTGTTGACTCTGTAAGTTTCCCAAATCAGAAACATTATTTAAGTCAGTGTACGCAAGTACATGTTAGATTAATATTTGAAAAATCTATTTATTCCTGAAATAAATAATATATAGCAGCAGTTGAAATATAAATAATATTTGTTGACTCTTTCTTGCAGATATTTCCCCAAGAAACAGGAGTTGGTCGCTGCAGCTTGTTGCCAAGCGAACCGTTAATCCAACATTTGTGAGAGTTTGGTTCATTATTATTTTATTGTCGCTACATGTTAAGGTTATTGTGAGGTCCTCAATGTTTCTGCAAGTTAAAATAATTATTTGTGGAATCATTTTATGTATTTGTGTTTAAAAACATTTTGTCTTGTTAATTTATAATCTCACTAAAACTGAACAAATGAGTTTTACATATTTAAGTATCCCTGCATTGACCAGACCATTTATGAGATATATATATGATGCTAAGATTTGTCCACTGACAGTGTTGGAGGAAGTACTTAAACATTTTACTTAAGTAATTAAATAAATAGACAAAGAATGTACTCAAGTAAAAGTACCACATTAACTTTTCTGCTTGAGTAAAGGTAAGTACTCTTGTTAAATATACATTTCAAATTTTAAAAGTATTTCAATCCAAACATATGACAATATGTGAAAGTACAGATATATGCTGTTTATATATGTAGTGGAGTAAAAGCGAAAAGTGGCCAACTTAAGTACATATTCATAAGAAAGTAACTTGTTGCATCCCACCCCTGTCCACTGACTTCACTTCAAGTCACCCTGACCTTCACAACAGTAAAACTCTTTATTAGGTTCTGTGGTAATCTGTGTGATGAGGCCAGGCAAACAGCATAACAAGCTTACAAAAGTCTTTTTCAATCCGGAAATTAAAATCTTTCAGGAATGTCTGCACCAAAAACAGATTTTCCGACCATAAAGCCCCTGTGAGTGGGATACGGCCTCAGTGTTTCCTCTGTATCCATGTGCCCGATTCCTGCTTACAAACCTGTTGGGTAACTCTGGGTGTGTGTGTGTGTCTGGGCGTATGACCTTAATTTAAAACCAAACCAATGACGTGCTGAGAAAAAACAGGTCTCTGTGTCATGTATTGTCTTGTACGAATGAATGAACTACACAGCAATGAGTCATGACCTGAAACCAAAGTCAAACTGATCCATTTTACTGCCATCAGACTTTATACAAACAAGAGCTGTAAATCACACAAGGTACAAAGGTGACATTGCCTTTGTTTTTACACTGGAGAACACAGGTAATTACCAGGATAAGATAAGCAGTTATTGCACTTTCTGACACAATATTGTTCATTTTTCATTCAACAGATTGTCTTCCGTAAAAACTGATCTAAATCTTTACTACGAGGTACAACCAATATACAATATAATTATGCATAATATGGCTATGTGCTGCACTCATGCAAAGTCCTTTATGGCTTATACTGAATGTACATACTGTTCATTGTAGATGTGCAAAACTACAGTTCCAACAGTTGTGCATGTTGAGATAAAATGTATTAAAGCTTGTTTATTGTCTGTTTATACTGTAAAGCTGTCTCTATGTTGAATGGGATAACAATTCATTAATAATATATCTGATTATTAAGTTCAGGCTAATGGGAAACTGATTTTCAAGTTTCATTTATGATTTTTTTTTTAAAAAGGCCTCTAAAACAAGTAATGTGGTGAGAGTGAATTAACATCCCGAGATAAAACATCTTGTTTGTGGTGTTTAACTTCATAACTGAAAGCAACTAGGAGACGCTTAGAGAGCGTCACACTAATGTAAAAATAAAGCAAAAAACCTTGTTCTATGGAAAGTACACAGATAATATCAACCTCACACATCTTACATGTGACATGTAGTTGTCTAAGTCTGTAAAACTTGAGGTAAGAGACCGACCGACCTTCTCGACTGCTTCCATCCTGGGCTCATCTTTCTAACAGATTTATGCCAGAAGCCTGATACATACAATCTATTTTGTTCACATGAGACGATGTGTTCACTCCACCTGGGAGGTTCAGAGCTTACATGATAAAAAATAAACGGAAACAAATCTTGTGTCCTGCACTGTAATGGAGGAATATATTTTACACATCTGGAAGTAACACAATCTTATATAAAATCGTGCTAGTTTTATTTATTTCTTGCTGTGCTGGTTTAATTCAAAATCTCTTATTGCATAATGCAGAAGTGGCACTAGAACATGTTCCTGCTTCCCTTGTTGGTTGACCTCTGCTGCAGTACGAACGCCATACAAGCTCTGCTACCAAAAAATGATCCAAGGCCTTTTGTTACCACAGTTTAACTCAGCGTGTCTGAATAATAAAAGTCCTGGGATTGTGCATGTTACGTTGGGTGTGCCCATGTCCCGTCAGATCCTCTAACCCAGGTCAGTGAGGTAGAAACCTAACTTGGCCACAGTCATTTCTCTGCGGAAACTCATCACCTCCCAGAACATCTGCTCGGCTGGAAAACAGCAGAGAGACAACGACAAGTCAATCGGCTAAAATCAGACATACATGGCAAAGGAATAGGAAAACAGGCCCCTGATTATTTATTATTTCAAACGTAAACAGACGTTAACTTACCATTGTGTCTCACCAGGCCCTGCTGGATGTAGCGGATATAGGTAAAAAAGTTGCAAACTGCTGTGATCTAGAGAGGAGAAATAAGGACAAGGTTACAAGTAGGAACTCTCAGCAGCAGTGTGTCTAGTCAAGGTGACAAAGAAGTGATAGTTACCCGCGCTCGGCTGGAAGGAGAGATGTAATAGTAGCTCCCCTTGTCACCGAGTTTAATGCGATGTCGACAGAGCCGTGACACGCCACTCAATGCACATTTTCTACAAGTGGAGAGAGATCAGCTGTCAAGAAAATCACAGCCACAAGACACTGACACACACGGTCCTAGCAGACAGTTAACATTGCTCACAGAGAGGCCACATTTATAGAAGACAGCACAAATAAAGAGGTGCACAATCAAAGATAGTTAGTCAAGAAGAGCAAAAGGTTATAGGTCACATGAATGTAAACTCAGACACGTGCACAACCCATCTGGGTCATTTATTTACAGATTTGTTTACAACTTTCCAGTTGTCTGGACAGGCAGGTTTCATGTCATGCTCCAGTAGTTTGTGTTAGTGCAAAGCTCAACAGTTTATTACGTCTTTGGAGGACTTACGTCTCTATTGCTGCCCTAAACCCACTGGAAAAAAAGATGTTTAAGTCAGACAGTGATTTGAAATGTGCCCACGGTAAGACAGTGAAAAGCTTATAACCATAAATCACCAGTGAAGAAACCAAATCCAAGTGAATTTTAGAATTGACTTGGCCGTCGTTTAGCGGTGAATGGTGACAGAGAGGAGAGGATGATAGTTAATGTTTAGACGTGACAACTCACTTGGGGCCTCCACACTCTACAGCTGAGGCCTTAACCATCGGTAACGCTGACATGGCCACGGGCTCGATGGTCAGCGAGTTGTTTTCCACGGCACTCTGCACCAGCTGGGACAGCTGTGGGGAGCAGGAATTACAAATAACGTTAACGTGACATCACACACTGAAATGTGACAAATACAGCAACATAATATTTCTGCCGAGAAGCAGTGGGATCGTGACCTCGGATCTTGTGAAGGAGAGACAGGGTCCGATGTCTTCTCTGTAGATTCGTCTCAGAAAGGCGGAGGAGCGGTCGAAACTCGGATGTTCCCTCCACATCAAAAACTCTGCATAAAGAACTGAGTCCATCTGCAAACAGAAATGTGGAATGTGTCGACCACAGAATCTTCTAACTTTCAAAAAGATGATGCTCTGTACATTAATGCAGCAGCTAAATAATGTTAACATGCTGATGTTGACTAGTTATATTTACCGAGTTCACAGTCTGAGCATGTTTGCAGGGAGAAACTCACTGATTGAATGTGTGTCAGCAAAACCTTTATGGACTCACCCTGTGGAAACTGGTTTATATTCAATCTAAATGAGCTGCACTGAAATGATATAATGGACAAAGCACTTTACAATTTGCCTCTATGTTTACACGGACAGACAATATTGACCTTATTCAAGACATCTTTTGTCTCAGAATACTCTAAATTCAGTTATTGCTTGTTCTAAATATGACCTTTTACGCGGCAGCGTCTTATTCAGACTATTCTCTTAATCAGGTTAATATCAGAATATTGCTGTCCATGTAAACATAGTCATTGATGGTGCTGTGCTCAACTCAGGGTTCAGTGTCTTGCTCAAGGACACTCCGATATGTGGACAAGAGTAGCACAGGATCGAACTGCGTGCAGTTAGTGGACGCCCCCTCTACCCTCTGAACCACAGGGCTGGTATTTGTACCAAATCTCATTGCAGTGGTAGACTGATAAACCGACTGTCATCCTCAGACCGATGGAGCTTGTCAAAAATATAAGATACAGAGAGGAGGGTTCCTTATTTAGTGAATCAAACATTATGAGGCTGTGATTCTCTTTTGAACTTGCATTTAGCAGGAATGACGTCACTTTCCACATAATTAGTGGCTCTTAGTTGTTTACACCTCCTTCAATATTCAAAATGAAAATTCTGTCTCTGCTGAATATTTCAGCTCCTTAAAGAGCACAACAGACATGTTCTTATAGTGAAGCAGCTCTCCAGTGAAAACAGTCTCATGAGAAAGACCAACTCTCTCTGCCACTGCACTGCCTTTTAAAGGAGATAATGACCAATTAAAACATTAAAATCTAAGAATGCTGACTCACTCTGTACAGGAAAAACTTGCTCACTGTCCTTGTAAATTCAGACAATTACAGAATACAGATCCAGCAGCTAAAGCTAAAACTCCATGGAGCCTGGCTGAAGGGATGCAGTTACCTGTCTGCTGCCAGTGTCTAAACCCTCTCCCCGCTGCCGCCAGTAAGAGTCATAGGTCATACTGACAGACTGTCCGGGAACCAGGCAAAGAATCAGAGAGAGGAGAGCAGGAACAGCAGGCTGAGAGAGGAAGAGACACCAGAGACAGAGAGGAAGAACAAGTCAGGCAGAGGTTAGTAGTGAGAGAAAAAGAAAAGAAATCAAAAAGCTGAAGAACAAGATAAGAGAAAAGGAAGCAAGAATAATTGATGGGAAAAGAGAACGCACAAGTCCAAAGATGCAAAAATGTATTTTAAGGAGAAGAGAGGAAAGTGTACAACATTTTATGAAGGTCACCTCTCGGTCCTCTTTGGCCACAGAAGAAGGTTCATGTTTTTCAGGTGAGGATGGAAAAATACCGCTCGCACTCTTGTTGCGGACGTGTCCCCCGACGTGTTTGTACGCCCCCCTCGCTCCCGAAGGCTGCAGCTGTGGATGCAGCTGGCGGTTCGGTGAGGAAGGTGTGGATGTCAACACCAGAGTCTTCAGCGCCGTCACTTCTGCTTGCAGGACGTCAATCTGGGAGTCAGACACAGAAGAAAAAGGATGATGGGAGAGAAATCAGTGGCATCAACAAAACACGATTTATGTCCTCTTGTTAATAAAATATGTCTTTACTGCAGCCTATTTTAAGACTAATCGGAGTTGGATTCATGAGTAGTTTAGGAGAGTCTGAGGAATTTTTACGGGGACAAAAGTTCAATTCATCAGACATCTCATTTTCAGGTTTGGACAGAAACAAAGAGGAACAACACACACCTTCCCTTGAGCCTCCTTGAGTTGTTTCTCTGCTGCTGCTTGTTTGACGTTTGCTTCATTCACCATCTTGTGAGCTTCCTGTACACAAGTAGATTACTTCAACACAGGCTGAAAGACATCTGGTTGTGAGGTTGTTATTAATTCTTCACTCGTGCTAAGTTAAATCAGTTAAACGTTAAAGCTGCATTATTCAATCTTATTGGTCGCCTGGCAGCAGCAGCTGAGGACACAGCTGTGAGTGTGTTCACAAGACAATATCCTGATTGTGAGCATTATTCTGGCAAAGATCATATTCTGGAACTGACATTTACATAGAGACATCATTACTCATATACATACTATCACTGATTCTTACATTAACCCCTGTTTCTTATAATCTGTGTGGAGTTCTGTCTCTCTCAAAAAATGGGATCATTACCAGGGCACTAATGTTAGTCCAACATAAAGCTGATGAACCCAGAGAACAATCATCTGACTCTGCAGGTTTATTGTTTTATATGCCGCGTTTCACCATAACTTTTCACCCTCTCTGCTATCATTAGTGCGACTTCCAAAAGCAGCAGCAGCAGCCATTAGTTTGGCTGCAGCCAGATGTGTGATAATGTTGCTCTGTGTCTGCTGGATGAATAATGTGTTCGCTAACAAGTTTGACTTAAAAAGTTACAGCTTGCAATAGCTGACCCAGAGTAATGCATATTTAAAAGACTAAAATATTAATGTTAATGTTTTGACTACAGTGAAAACTGTAATTATTAGGGCTGGTGCATCACTTATCAGCAGGGCCTGAGACGCAGGTCAAAGTGCACTCAGCATGGAGCAATGATAACTGCTCACCTCAAACAGACTGGCTGTGAGCTCCTCCAGCTCCTGCTCCAGCTGATTCCTGACTTGAGACAGACGCTCGCACTCCTTATCCTTCAGTTTCAGTTCCTGATATTTGTAGGAGAAAAGTGTCACAACCACATTGAACGAGGAAGAAGAATTGCATTGTCGACTCTTTTTTTCAGGTCAAACTATACTGTGTGTTTTTGTGCGTTTGAAATGAAGTGGGTTACAACACCCTCTTTGCAGCGTCCAGCTGTTCCCTGAGGATCTCTGAGCCCTTCTCTCTGATTTCTTTTTCTCGGATTTCCAGTGAGGGGCTGCGGAGCCGACAGAGGTCGCCATGGTCTCTGCCGGAGGTGGGCCCAGCCTGGCCTCCTCCCTCCACTCTGGACTCTGGCTCTGGATCCAGATCTACCAACCTGCACAACAAACAAACAAAATAATGAACATGAAGTTCTTCAAGTTACAACTGGGTCCATTATCTAAACCATTTATCCTCTTGGGGGCCGCGGGGGAGATGGAGCTAGTCCCAGCTGACAGTGGGCGAGAGGCGGGGTAGAGTCTGGACAGGCCGCCAGCGTATCACAGGACCAACATACAGAGGAAGTCAGAGTACATGGAGAAACCCAGGCATATACAGGGAGAACATGCAGACTTCAATCATTCCCTGGACCTTGGTGTGAGGCAACAGTGCTAATCGCCGTACAACAATGCCACCCATCTGCCATTTTATATATTAAATATATATATATATATATATATATATATATATTCTTTTTTTATTTTTAAAAAGCAAAGATTCCTAAGATGTTATGACAAAGACATGTAACTGAGGCTTGAACAAATACAACCAAATATATAGAACATTAATTAAGAAAATAAAGATTTTTAATGTTGCACATCTTCTCTGCATTGTTCATTGTTTTCAAATCTGTGAATATCGGCAAACAGACACTGGTAAGTCTGTTTGAGGCTCATGTCAGCTGATACTGTATCGGCCGGACACTAACTTAAATGATAATGACTGATTACTCCACAATTATTTGGTTGTTTAAGTCCAGCCCTGTTAGTTAGTGGCGTACAACACTGTTTGTGTATTAACTTCAAGATAACTCTGATACGATACATTAAAATGCAGTGTTAATGTTTAAAGTTTATAGGTTTAAAGGTACAAGACGCAGATTCCCCATAGTCCTTCGAGTCAATGGTTTACAGATGGACGGACACAGAGCCAGTTGATGTGGAACATGACACCATCATCTCATTTGTAAGACTCGATCTGCCATTAGCTTGTATTGGATGATACATTGAACCAGATAAGTTATTGATCAAGCCGTACCTTTATTCCAGGGCTGCATTAGTCTTAGCTAGGTGTTCCTAATAAACTGACAACTGCAGAAATGTCAGGTCAGCTCATGTTTCAAACATTAAGCTAAAGTACTGCATCACTGGAGTCCCAGACCCCTGAGGGACCCCGGGCCACCGCTTCGGACCCTCTGCTACCATCTGGCAAAGCTTCATTTGAAAGACTTTAGCTTGTTGGTCACTGCTGTTGTTGTTTGTGAAGTTTAAGGTGAAAGCAAATGCTAACAGTCATTTAGCAGCACTGTTAGCCTGCTAGTTAGCTTCAACTTTTTCTTTTTTTTTTTTTTAAAGGAGAGGTTTCCCCTCAGTGTCCGCCCTTACCCCGTCAGTGTCCGGGACAGCAGACCGACACAGCTCCCTCCTCTGTGTCCCCTGTGTCCCCTGTGTCTTCTGTCCTCCAGCTGTCCTCCTCTGTGGCTAAATGATGGACAAACACTGCAGAAGGTGAAGCTTCGCTGCTTTCACTGAAACTAATCGCAGCTGTTTTAAATCTCAGCAGCCGGCGGAGGAATGCGGACGCTGACGTAGACACCGACAACAGCGACGGTCACAAAAACACGAGCAAGTTTGAATATGCAGAGCCGAATAAAGAAGTCAGACAGAGACAGGGGCTGATGCTGCTCCTGACAGTTCTCTCATAGATTTACTCACATCTCCGCGTTGTTGATCCCAGTGAAGAGAGGGAGCGTCTCTGCGCGTCCGCCTCCACACACACACACACACACACACACACACACACACGTCACATGACCGCGCATCCACTCCCAGAGGCCTCCGGAGACCCCCACCCCAAAAACTCACATACTCGTATAAATTCATATACTCATATACCCACATACCCATATACACAGTCATGACAAGGAGCACCACTAGAACTTTATTTCATTTATAACTTGTTAAGAGATTCTTTACAAAAACGTCTAGTTCATTATAAAACAAATCGTGTTATTATACTCATCATAAATGCTAATGCTCATAAAAGTGTTGCTGTTAGAGTGAGACTTTCATTCATCTTTGGTGCATTCATCTTTATTAAAGGTCCAGTGTGTAAGATTTAGGTGAAAGGGATCTATTGGCAGAAAATAATCCTAGTGATGTTGTTGTTTTCTTTACCCTAGAATGGACCCTTTATATTTAAATACTTTATATTTACACCGAGAGCACGTCCTCTCTATGGAGGATGCCATGTTTTACAGTAGCCCAGACTGGACAAACTAAACACCTTTTGAGTTGTTATACCAACTTTCATGTTCATTTGAATTTGAAAAAAACTTTCAGTTATAGATTGATCAAAGCCAAATGGGATCAACGCCATTTTCTGCTCTGTTGTTCTCATCACCATGACAACCACAGACATTGAACTGACTTCAAAGGAACTTCAAAGGAATTCTTTAATTCCTGAACCCTATAAAGGAGTCTGCCACTTAATGTGATCATTTCACTTCTGCTGCAGGAGAGAGTGAGACGTGCTTTCACGACTGCTGTGCTTTTGGAAAAACTTTGGAGAAATTGCCTAAGCTGATTTCCGTTGGTTGTCTGATTGAGGCAAAGAAGTGGGCCATGGATCACAGGTCCAGAAAAAGATCCTTCTCTGAAGTCCTGCAGTTGGGCATCCACAAAGGAATACCAGGAAGCTTCTCCAGAGAGACAAAGAGGTCCAGAGTCTGCAGAGAGGAGGGAAGGCCATATCCTGAGCGCATCCAGAGGCTATGCACAAGGCCCTTCACTAAGACTGCTGAGGACATTGAAAGTCCTCAAGAGATGCCTTCCAAAATGATGAGGATGACCACTCGCACCTCTGCAGTGTTTCCTGCACCTGTGGTCACTGTCAAGAGGAGCAAATTGAACCTCTCCTATTCAAAGGTAAATTTTTATTAAGTTATCTTTTCATCTTAAAGGGATAGTTATTCTATAAATGAAAATTCCCTCATGATCTACTCACCACTATGCCGATGGAGGGGTGGGTGAAGTGTTTGAGTCCACAAAAGTCAAGAGTCTCAGGGGTAAACATTCTTGCAGCCCAAGCGACCTCTTCTTCAGACATAATAAAACAACAGAGAGAGTGCAGTGTTCGGAGGTGCTCAAGACTGACTTTAATTGACTTTAATTGTATTGGATTCAGCTGCAACGCTGTTTACCCCTGAGACTCCAGACGTGTTTTGTGGACTAAAACACTTCACCCACCCCTCCATTGGCATAGTGACGAGTAGATAATGAGGGGATTTCCTTTGAAAAGTCAAAGAAACAAGGTGATTTATACAGAATTTACAGCAGAATGAACAGTCAACACCAGGCAAATGTTTTTGTTGTGTAGTAACTACAGCATTGTTTTTTCTTGTTACAAAGAACAACAGTGATTGCAACTTATTTAACATAATTTATTTATCTTTATTTCTATTTCATTTATTTATTATTCAACATTATCTTGTTTTCTATTCAAATTCCAGACGTTCCCTGTCACTGAAGAGGTCACAGAGACAGAAAGGTTCTCGCTAAATAAAACCTGGATCATTGGATCCAACTACATCCGCCGTAACCCTGAGATTACTGAGGACATCGAGGCTCCTCGCACCTCTGCAGTGGATCCTGCACCTGTGGTCAGGGTCCAGAGGAAGATATGGAAGAACTCCTATTCAAAGGTAACTTGTATTTAGTTATTTGTTCCTTTTAAGTAACAAAAAAAGGTGAATTGTAAAGAATTTACAGCAGAATTAACAGTCAATACCAGGCAAAAGGTTTTTGTTGTATATGAACTACAGCATTGTATTTTCTTGTTACAAAGAAACATTGATTGCAACTTATTTAACATTATTTATGAATCATTTATTTTAATTTTAACATTATCTTGTTTTCTATTCAAATCAAAGAAGTTCCCTGTCACTGAAGAGGAGGTCAGAGAGACAGGAAAGGTCTGGATCATCGGATCCAGCTACATCCACCGTGGGGAGAAAGCTGCCTTTGACTGTTTCGGTGAGAACTTTGGACTCAAGGCCAAAGTGCAATGGTTTGGCAAAGGAGGCCTGCGGTGGACTGATGTCCTTCCTCGCTTTTACAGCGAACTGTCCACGCAGAGTCCCCCAGATATCTTGGTCATCCACGCCGGGGGCAACGATCTGGGACTCACGCCAGCCAAGCAACTTGCAGCTGCAATGACAATGGGCTTGATACAGCTCCACAAAAAGTTCCCCAAGATGAAAATCCTGTTCTCCTGCATCAATGAGCGGCAAGCGTGGCGCTACGGTGAAACAAGGATCATCGACGGACACAGGGTGACTGTCAACCAGCTGATGACCAAGGCTGTTCACCAGTTTGGAGGTGAAGTGATACAGCATCCACTCCTGAGGTCTTTCAAGAAAAAACTCTATCTACCTGACGGAGTGCACTTCACCCCGGAAGGAAACCATGTCTTTCTGTCAGCGATGCATGGAGTCCTGAGGAAGATGCTTCTCCTACAAAGACTCAACTGACTCCTCCCTGTGAGAAAGTTGTTGAATGTAAATAAAATGTAAATAAAACAAACTTCCTGATCAATCAGGAAGCAGTGAACTGAAAACACTCTGTCAGCGTCCTAATGTTCATATGACTTGTAACCTGGATCACAGAATAATGGCCGCCATGTCAATAAGCTGAATTGTATTTAATTCTTTTATTTGGGTTATTGGTAAATTGCAAATGGACTGTAATTATTTCGCACTTTTCCAGTCTTAGAGACCACTCAAATATTTACAGTACAAGTTACTTTCATCCATTCACACACACTCATTCATCACTTTACAAAGACAAAACAGCTAAATAACTATATTTACAACATTGATGAGAAAAGATGGTGCCTTACATGACCGGAGAGGTGTATCAATGTTACACCTCTCAGACATGATCCGACACCATTGATTAACAACTAAATACATGATCGTAAGTTTGCCACCGAAATCCTCCCAATAAAAAACGGAACAAATGAATGTGAACGAGTTCAGTTTTGGAACTCTGAACTTACTTCCAATTTTTTTTAATTGAACTATGAACTAGTTCTTGTTAAGTGTGAACTGGCACAGCACTGCCCACCACATATCCAGCCAGCACCCACCCACAGACAGTACCTAGCCACATTCCACACCAAAATTGAATGGGTTCTTCCCTAACCTATACCACATCCTTCCACAGGGGAAATCTGTTCATTTGTTTTTGTGTATTCTTGCTTACAAACCAACCAATAAACCATCAAACAAAGAGACAGGGGTGAAAACATAACCTCCTTGGGTAAGCGTTTCAACACCTGTCCCACAGTGATCCAATCTCCTCCACTCCGAGTTACACACCAAAGAATGAAACAAACCCGTGAGTCGACAAGCAAATCATGTGGCACAGTGGTAACTGAGCGGTTTAAGACACTGACCACACTGTGTAATCTCTTCATCCCTGGTTTGAGTTCAGCCATGGACCTGAGTTGCCCCCATCCCCTCCATCAGTCTCTGTTCATTTCCTGTCAGCTCTCTACTCCTGCAACTCTAATAAAGGAAAATAATAAAATCAAAACAAGCTCTGATCCGATTGCAGAGAACCCACAGATTGAAAAATGGCTCCTGTTCGCTCTTTATTTCTTCATAACATTCGTCTCGATAAGATTTTACATGAAAACACATGTCAAATCTGCTGGCTTGCACTTTGCTCACAGAGAGTAGATGTTGTGACAGAGAAGTGCGTTACTCACTCACATGTCTGGTTAACTTTCCATGACTTTTCATGGTTGAACATTTTGTTGAGCGGAAAAAATAAAATGTATTAACTGTCTCTACTGTAGGTGGTGGAAGGTCCTTATTGTGACACCCCAAAGGAGCGTAATTATATGAACACATCCATTTTATTTCATCTACCTGCTTTATTTTATTTCTCATTATATTGCTGTGTTGTTGCATTTTATTCATATTTTGACTGCATTGTTAAGCACCTTGTATTTGCAACTACTAGTGCAACTATATGAATAAACCCTGATTTGGTTTGAATGAATCTATCCTTTATATTGAGCCCAGATTCAACACTCACCGACCAACCACACAACCCTGCTCAGGCTTTCTGCTGCTCCTTTGTCTGGTCGCTGTGTGTCCCAGCACATCAGGTGTCCCGAAGAAGACAGCAGAGGAGTAAACTGCTATTCCGGACCTCCCCACCTTGAGGACTTCATATCCGCGGCTGGACGAAGCCGAGGACGGTGGAGAGGAAGAAATCTGGACACTGTGAAGTCCTTCCAAAGCATCCATGTGTCTCTTTCAGGTCAACGACTTATCAGAAACTGGTAGATATCTCCAGTGTATATTTACTTATATACATATATGATGACCCTGACGTCTGTCTGTCTGGACCTAAAATACAAAAAGGAAAAAGTTACATACTTCAGCTTAAAATCACATGAAAAAAAGTAAGTGTAGCTTAACAAACTTTCACAGAGGACAGCAGAAGACCTCCAGAGGACAGAATGTGACATTGAACCTGGGTATTTCAAAGTAATGAATTGAGTTTTAAAATGTTGTTGCCATTGTCATGTGAAAGCGATAAGTGAAAGAAATGCTTTTGAACTGTACTGGTTGTCCGATCTCAAATTTACTCAAAAATACAAAGGTACCTTTCCTTATTGTTACAACTCTATCCTTATTGTCAGGTATTGTTTTGTTATTTTGTTATTAAGTTTTCTACTTTTATTATATCTGTAAAATATGAGAGGGATCATGAGAAAGATCAAATCTGTGAAGAATAATCTTTGAATGATGAAAAGATAAACGTTTCTCTTAACAAACTTGCACAGAGGACAAATGTGTGACCTCCACACTGTTTAAACTGTATCGCACACTTGAATTGAATTCTTTGCAGGCTTTGCCCTGCTTAAGGAATTTGTGTCTTTGAGATATGCAGTGTAAACACAAGTTAAATGGTACCTTGCAAGTATCACACATGTGGACTTTGAAAAACAAACAAACATGATAAACTCACCACAGTTTTCACAGCAGATCCCCAATTGTCTCCAGACCATCCAGAATCTGAAAGGCACAGTTTTTAATAATCTCTACATGCAGAGTTGAACTGAGTCCGCACTTCGCCCTGCTGCTGATGGTCTGGTTCCACAGGAAGGGTTAATCACTAACACTTTCTGACCAGTAACAACTCAGCTGTGCACATTTCTACCAGCAGGGGGTCGGAAGTCCCCCCCCCCCCCCCCCAACACACACACACACACACACACACACACACACAGTCTCACCTGATCAAAAGTTCAAAATCGTCAAATACTGAAAGAAGTTTCAAATGGAAAATAATCAGGTTTTAGTGAAATCCCAAAATGACAAAATGCTCAAAAGTGTCATTAAGCAGCTGAGAGAGATTACATCTGTGCCAAACTCACTGAAGTGAGGTTTTTATAAAGTCATACTTCCTTAATCTGAACACAACTCCACAGTAATGCCTTTCACCAACCTATTTGTGGCCGTGCGGCCGCTGTGCTGTCCTCAGATTTGTTCAGATTACCAGGACCTGGCCTCACAATGCATCTTTGTTGCAGAAACAGATTAACACATCAAGTGACCGGAGGTGTAGGAGTCCCCCGCTCTCTTTTTTTCTCTCCCGTTTTCCCTTCTCAAACATTCTACCCCGGGAACGCTGCCGACACGCATCTCAAGCCCCGGTGAGCACGATGGTCAGACGTTTTCATATGCAGTGGTATGTAACCACAACTGTCTTCTGTTTGAGTCAGTACATTTGACCTTTTGTGACCCTGGAATATTGTGTTTGTCTGTTGTAATCCTGGAAAAACACTTCTTCAGACGTAGCAGTGTTTCATAGATGTACAAAATATTAGGACAATTGTCATTTTGAATGATTATTTGATTGTGGAGAAATTGAAAGATCAATGTCAGTCGATTTAATATAGGTTTATAAAAACTGAAGTCATTATCAATCCAGATGTGTGGATCCAAATATAGTGATAACAGCATAAGTAGAAAACACATGTGAAGTAACTGACCCTCCTGTTTTTGGTTTCTTAATCTCTTTAGATATCTGACCACACTGGCCTCCAGGTTGATCGCTGACATCGCCGGTGGTTTCCTTCATGTCAGGCCACAGTCAGCCAGCAGGCCGGCCAGCGAGCAGCAGCGATGACAGTCACGTACTCCCGCAGGGTTGCTGACGCAGGTCTGGGAACCTTCTTTCACCTGCTCCTGCGATGGAAAGGCAGCATCTACAAACTGCTCTACAGAGAGCTCATCATCTTCACACTGCTCTACTACTTCTTCAGTGTTGTTTATAGGTACTCACCTGAGAGAAAAACACATATGTAATATTTCATGTCTGTGGGGAGAGTGCATATTACCAGAACCATACTGGATTTTTGTATTCATATATCAACATTTCAACATATTTGATATTGATATTTATTAGCTGAGTTGAAAAATGCTGTTGTCAGTGCTCTCTGGTGGACAAACAATGTAAAACTGTTTTTCTATTTATCTTGAACAATGGTTTCTGTTTTGTAATTTCATGCTACTTATTGGCTGATGGACTAACGCAATATACTATTGATAAGCCAATATCTGCTTTTATATATATATATTTATGCCTGGGATGATTTGTCAGATTTAATTGTGATATTGTTTAACGGTATTCATACAACATGAAAGGTTTTAGAGCTGTGTTATAAAAATGACGGTTATTATACCACATTATGGCAGTGTGACAGTAGCTGCCATTTGGCAAGTGGATTCAAACTGGACAAAATGTAGATCTTAGGATAACAGCATACTGCTGCCCTAATGACAAAAATATATTTAAAAATAAAAATAGATATATTTAAATTACTTTTGAAAATTCTATTGATTTACAATGTTTTTAATGAAATTAATTTCTATTGTAAAGAGAGGAAAGGGTTTATTGTTTTAATGAGTTGTGTTGATAAATGATGTTAAACAAGAAATTTTATTAAATTTGGTATTTTAACAAGAAATATACGTCAGATAAATACAAGAATATTATATAACATGAAAAGGATCTTGTTAAAACAAGAACAAGTTGTACGTTATGAGGAAAACCGGGATTTTTTTATCATGGTTGGTTGGTTGCCTCTGTACCTTATGAAGAAAAGGTGTATTAGACCATAAAGTGTGGCACTAGTTCTTTTTACAGGTCTCTCAGTTATTTAATCTGTCAAAGACTCCAGCAGATGTTTTGTTCTCCAGGTTTGTGTTGAGTGATGAGCAGAAGAGGCTGTTTGAGAAGCTGGCGATATACTGTGACCGCTACGCAGAGCTCATTCCTGTCTCCTTTGTGCTGGGTGAGTCGGAGCTGAGGGTATTTTCTCTCTCAAATTTGAATGCTAATCCAAACATGTGCAAACAATCACAATGCAGGACCGCATTAATTCCATTTTTTTAATTCCTTATCCAGGCTTCTATGTGACCTTGGTCGTGTCCCGTTGGTGGGGCCAGTTTGAAAACGTCCCCTGGCCGGACCGCCTGACAGCGTTGGTGGGTGGTCATGTTCGTGGAGCCGATGAGGCCTCCAGGCTGACCCGCCGGACTCTGATGCGATACGCCAACCTGTCTGGTGTCCTCATCTACCGCTCTGTCAGCACAGCCGTCTACAAGAGGTTTCCCACCGTGCAGCACCTGGTGCAGGCAGGTACGGCTTGCTGATGAAACACTGAAACTCACTGTTCAATTCCTCCCTAGTCTCATCTGCTGGTCCTGTTCCTACGGAGTCTTGAAGTTACAATGCAGAGCTGCAATGCTTGTGTCGACGTGATCGTTTTAGTTAAAATCACTGTTTTAAAACACAGGCATAGTAATATGGATGACGCCTCAGTCGCCCTCTAATGCGGTTGAACTGTTTGTGTGATACAAAGTAATATATGGTGGTGCAACAGCTGAGAATAAGAAGTGTGGAAACACACAGAAAGCAACTTCTTTTATGCTTTCTCTGCTGATATCATTTTGGCCTTTATCTCCACACTGCGTCTGTCTTTCAGGATTGATGACGCCCGAGGAGCTGAGGCACCTGGAGGACTTGCCGTCTCCTCACAACAAGTTCTGGGTTCCCTGTATGTGGTTCGTCAGTCTGGCTCTGAGAGCTCGGTCTGAGGGTCGCATCAACAACGACGTGGCGCTCACAGCCATCCTCACTGTAGGTGTCAGTCTGTCCGCAGGCCTGAGGAGCCTGAATGTCTTTGTTTATGAGAAAATCCTGACTCTGAAACATTTGTCTTTAAATCTCTGCTGTATGTCCTGTTTTCTCCTCTGTGCAGGAATTGAATAGTTTACGGGCAAAGTGTATGAAGCTGTACGGTTATGACTGGATCAGCCTGCCTCTCGTCTATACTCAGGTTCTGTTGATACTGTGTGCTGCAAATACACAAATAGATTTAGTAGTTTTCATTTCGTGCAATGATTATGTACCAGAACAATAAATTACACTGTGCTGCAGAGCCAGAAATAGGCCACTCGGTTTCTGCTGCACAATATGATTGTGTTTTTACAGTTCTTACATCATCATGTACATTGAATTATTAACTCTGTTTAATCAAATTCAATGTTTAACTAAAAAAGCAATTAAATAATGAAGGACAAAAAAGACATAAGTAAGTATAAATAAATAGCATTTTTCTTGACAAACTGTCTTTATTTTGTTATTTTTCATGTATTTAATTATTTACAAATTTGTGAATTTATTTATACTTTAACCCTAACCCTACCTTCATATAAAACAGCTCTTCTAGAATTTCCATCACACAGACCAACACCAAACATACAAACGTACAGTACAGACCAAACATACAAAAGCATAAAAAAACAACATCCACAGAAGACCACAAAAAAAAGAGTAAAGATTTTCTCTGAGGTCGCTGCAAATCCCTTCCAGAGCTGACGTGAGTCTTTTAATTAGGTGGCGACAGTGGCCGTCTACAGTTTTTTCCTGGCTTGTCTGATTGGTCGTCAGTTCTTGGACCCAGCTCAGGGTTACCCGGGTCACGATCTGGACTTCTACCTGCCTGTGTTCACCCTGCTGCAGTTTTTCTTCTACGTTGGTTGGCTGAAGGTGAAGACTGTTTGCGTGATCCCATCACAGCGAAACGTTATCAATCTTTTCCACCTCTGAGCTGTGTCGTTGAGGCCTTTTTTCTTCTCGTCGTCTCAGGTGGCGGAGCAGCTCATAAATCCTTTTGGTGAAGACGACGATGACTTTGAAACCAACTGGCTTGTTGATCGCAATTTACAGGTTTGGATCTAAAACAAAGATGGATGATAGGGTGGTTTTCCAAAAGTGAAGCCAAAGTGTCCCCACTGGTGGCTGGTCGCAGAGTAGGCCATAAATCCTGCTTCCTCCATGTTAGTGGACGGGACCTGGGCCAAACTAAAACATCTAAATACGCGTCAAATGACATTTTCTCAAAGATGGTTTCTGTCATTTTAGGTAGTTCATTATCTCACTGGTCCAATTTTGGTACATTTGTTTTATTATTGGTCAACTTAGACTTAATCTTTATTTATTCAAAACACAACTAATTGATATTTGCTTTCCATCGATTGTAGACAGTGTTTGTCTTGTTCTACCTGCCGTGGTTTTTCCCAGGTGTCCTTGCTGTCTGTGGATGAGATGTACGACAGCCTGCCACTGGTTGAGAGGGACATGTACTGGAATGAGTCGGAGCCTCAGCCTCCCTACACCACTGCCAGTGCTGAACACCGCAAACCCTCCTTCATGGGCTCGGCTCTGGATATCAGGTTCAGTAACGTATTTATTTCCTGTTAGATTGAAAATACTGAAATACTCTGTCATGTAACCATGTGTGTAATCTGAACCAGTGTTCCCAAGGAGGAGATGGAGTTTCAGTCCAATCTGGAGCAGATCAAGGAACATGAAGAAGCCAACTACTCCACCCCACTGCTCGGAGGGTTGGGTCGTCTCCTCGGCGTCCAGTCCCCTAACTTTCCTCGCTCCACTCGGGTGTCTTTACTCCGCCGCCGCCCTGGAGCTCCACTGAGCCGCTTCCCTCTTTACCTACACCCAGAAGCTCCATCAACACCAGGTCAAGTCCGCCAGCCTTTGAACCAAGAGCGAGATCCGGACTATGCCTTCTCCAGCATGCCCCTGTATGAGAGACCAGGTTTCTACAGCTGCCCACAAACACCTATCCACTGCGTCCCCCCTGCTGTGCCTCGCCCTCGACCTGCCCGGAGAGCCCAAAACGAGTGGGATCGCAGCTGCAGCTCCCTGGCCCATCCAATGGCGGGCTCACAGATGCTGCCCCCTGACACCCCCAGCCACGTCCCCCAACCTCCGTCCTCTGCTTTCCCCTGGTTGAGTGAAGATGGCCAGAGTGCCCCGACCTTCTCCTTCCCCGACTCTCCACCTGAACTCTGCCCAATATCTAAACTCAGACCAGGACACGGCCTGCTGTCTCGCCGGCCTCCCCCTCCTCGCCTTAATCTTGAATACCTCCCCATGTCCGACAGCCAGCCTGGACCCATGAGTGCTCGGGCTGCAGGAAGCGGAGGAGAACGGGTGTTCTCGTTCAATTCTCCCCCTCGAACAGCCGCGATAAACCCCAGTAATCCCAACAGCAGCTCCAGCAGCATTAATGCAACAAGCACCAACAGCGCTGGCACGACGGGAAGTCTCTGCAACGGTCCAAGTCACACTAATTTTAGTAACCATGGGAACTTCAGCGCCAGCACGAGGGCAAGCAACGGAGGCAACAATGGTGGGCTCAGCAGCAACATGAACCCGGTCTCCACAGCAGCGTCATCGCAGCAAGAAACCAACCAGCAACACTCGCCCAACGATTCAGGAATCTCACTGGCTGAAGGGGACCTGCTGGGCGTTCTGGTGGATGGCGGCGTGAAAAATGCAGCAGGAGGGCGGGAACAGGACTGAGAAAAGACGGTGTGACGGTGTTCCTGTATCACATGTGGGATTTCAAATATTTCACACACCTGCACACACAGGTACTGACCTGATGTTCTGTCTGAAATCTGGAGCCCCACACAAGACTGAAAAGCATTTGTCGAGTTAACACAGGGTTAATCTCTACTTCCGGACAAACTGTTGCAGAACAATTAACTTGCTTGTGATGCAAATAGCACCGTCCACATGTGAAGGAAAAATAAGAAGTACTTTGCAGTTTCCTGCACTCAGAGGCAGGAAACCAATGTGTGTGTATACTCTTTAACTCTTGTAGTCATATTAATGTTTCCATCAGTGTACTCTTTAAATATTACTTATGTTTATTCTTTTGTCATTTTTCAATAAAAGAATAAAACCTTACTTTTTTTGCAAACTCTATTATCCTATTATTCGAGGAGTGTATGTTTACAACTCATATTATATATATATATTATATAAAGCGCCTGCAGAGAGAAGCAGTCTGTCCAACTAAGAGAAAACTGAGAAAATATTTACATCGATTTAACCTGTTTTGCCAAATCAGAGCCTCCAGATATCATTTTATATAATTCAAAGAATGAATGTGATAACAGTATTTGCAGTAAGGATGTGGTGAACATAATGTGACAGGAGTGAGGAACGTTTCCAAGGTTCATAAAATAAGAGGCAGTCTTTGTGAGGACATGAGCTGTGAACAGTTAAACCAACTGTTCTATCTGAACTCAGCCATTTCAAGGAAGGTGTATGTATCAAGTGTTTCAAATACAAAAAACAAATAAGGAAATTTCCATCTTCCAGAGTGGCTTAGACTGAACCACTCATATCTACACAGGGACCAGCTCCTTTGCCACTGAGCCCTCCATGTTGCATCTCCATGTTTCTACAATAGCCCAGAACAGACAAACCAAACACTGGCTCCAGAGAAGCTGGATTCTCCAACTCTTTGGGGACGTGAGGAGTACAGGGGAGGGGTGTTCAGTTGATTTCAATCTGCAGCTTCACCACTAGCAGCCACTAATCCTACACACTGGTCCTTTAAAATTGTTGTTTTGGCCACAAACGTTGGTTATGTTGGATGCAAAATATATAAATAGAACACACAAATGCATAAATGTAAAGCTTGTTCAGTCTTTATTCTTATAAAACACTCCTGGACTGGTTTGTAATCTGGAATGTAACAGGGAGTGAGGGAAGCAGCAGTCCAGGTTACGCAGAGATCTATGGCTTTTCCAAACATACATTATGTAGTGCATTTCAGGGTTTGGGGCCGGTTGGCATGCAGAGGTGAGCAGGACGATCAGTGTGGTGTAGCATTGTGGTTTAAGTGCTTTCTTCAGCCATGGTGTGTTTGTCAAAGAGGTACTCGGCCATGCCATTCTGAGGGGCTCCCATGCGGCGCAGATTTGAGATCCAGTCGGCAAGCTGTTTGATGGATTTCACCTGCTCGTCCAGAAAATGGGTTTCTATGAAGTCACACATCTGTGGGAAATACATGACAAAACATTCATGTCAGAAGCAGAGAATCTGTTCTTCTGCAGACTTCACATTTTGTGTTTTTCAAAATTTCATTTGGCTTTTGTGTTTTCAGTATTTAACCTTTAATAGCATCTGTCACCGCTCAATTTAAATGTCTCCATATCTCATAGTACAGCTGCTGACATAACCACATACCTATGTTTATTTTGTATGACGATGTTGGGATCATAAAATTATGATTTTATCTACAGCTCAGCCCCTTGGTAATGAGTGATGGTCGTATTTCTGAGACACGAAAAATTTAAATAAAATGATTTAAAACAGAGCAATTGATCACAGAGCAGGCGGACTTAACTGAGGTTTAATGGGCTGTCTGTCTCTGTGTCTGTGCCCACAACATGAGGAACACACACACACACACACACAACGGGAACATGACGCAGTTGCATCCTCTATCCGTTTGACCTTAGTCTGCTGCTTACATGAGGATCATTGTGTTCCGACGCCATTTTCTGCAGGTCCAGGAGAGATTGGTTTACACTTTTCTCCAGCTGCAGGGCGCAATCCAAAGCCTCCAGGCCGCTCCCCCACTCATCTCTATCAGGTTTCTGAGACACACATAAATAATTCAAGACAAATCAATAATCGGGGTGTGTTTTTAATTTTTTTTCAAAACTGAATAACTTTTTCATATGCTGGCACTTGGAGCTTATTTAACAAGCACAAAAAAACAGTGACACTAAAAGGCCTTTGTGAATCTAACTACCCTGCTGCGAAAAAAAAAAAAGTACTTATGGTGCAGACAGACAGTGACATTGTTTAAGTAGAAAAGTATCAAACCTTGACGTCCTGCAGAAAGATCCTGCCTCCCCTCTTGTTCTGCAGACTCATCAGCTTCTCTGCGTGCTCACGCTCTTCTGTGGACTGTGTGCGGAAGAACGTGGCAAAGTTTGGCAGGGATTTATCATCCCTATCAAAGTAATACGCCTAAGGATCAACACAGGGAAAGATGAGAGAACTTAGTTTTCATTCAATTGCTGGCTTGAACACATTTCTTTTGAAAAAGAGAAAATCTGCACAACTAAAGCTCCCATTACCATCAAAAGACTTGTTTACTGGATATGCGTATTGTTTCCATTTTTTTAATTATAATTTCTTACCATTGAGAGGTAAACATAGGAGGCATACAGCTCCAGGTTTATCTGTCTGTTAATGGCTGCCTCGCAGTCCTGGTGGAAGTTTTGTCGGATTTGCGAACTCATTTCTGTCAAAATAACAACAATGAATAAATGAGTCAGGTCAAATTTAGGGCAGATCATAGTTGGACAGGTACATTTTGCAAGTAAAACAAGCAAAGACCAGGACAGGTACTAGAAACCCAACTGCTGCAGTATGAGTTTTATCATGAACTCCAGAAAGCTGACACTGCCTGATTGATGCTGTTGTCCTGCACCATCGCAGCCAACATCACCTGACACATTTCACTTCTCACCAAACGTCAGCACGTTAATGGAAACATGCACATTGGTGAATTGACTTGTGGTGTGGTACCTGTGGTGCAATATGTAAACAGTCAGCTCACCTTAATTATAAAAGAGGACAGTTTATTCCTCACTTACACTAGTTGTATCCAACCGTGCAGTTTATTTTGGGTTCACATGCCCTTGGGATTTCTGCCCAGACTCTGATGCAGTGAGCGCAATTACAGAACATTTATTACATTAAAATGATGTAGTTCACATGCAGCACTATCTCAGGGGAGTTCACCTCAGTGAAAGAAGGTGCTATTCCAGGGTAACTGCAATGGGGCACCACCCAGTTCTGGAGCATTGGCCACTTTAAGGAAGACATACTGTCTTCGTGTCAAGGTGAGTATGGAGGTTATATAAATAACACAAATATGATAATAATAATATAATAATAATACCGTTTTTTATAGAGCACTTCAAAATCCAGATTGCATAGTGCTTTGCAATGACTGAAAAATAACACTAGTTCTAATTATGAGACACTGCTACCTCTCTAAATATTCATAATAATATTAATATATTATTTAGCACCTTTTAAAAAACACAGTTACAAATTAAAACTTTAAGAGAAACAATTGAAAACAGCCAAAAAGCAAACAATAACAATTAAAACCAATTTGAAGATCGATTAGCTGAGCATCCATTGTACACTGCACAGCTAGCTAACTGCTAACTCCATCAACACATCAACACAACCTGCAGCAGCTCATTCATCCACACAACACAACACAACACGAGCAGAGGATCCTACCTGGTGTGTTGATCAGGAGCTGCTCACACAAACACGTGTAGAAATGTGATGTGTTCGATGCTCCACTGACAGGAGCGGACCTGTGGACCAGCGGGGTGTCATGAACGTGTGTAAACCTATACAGTCGATGGTGTAAACGCTGGATGAAGCCACGCCCTCACATTGCACTGATGTCCGCGTTGCCAGGTTTGACTAAAACAGGGAGCAAGGGTCTGGAAAACTCTGCTGTTGTATGAACCTTGTGTGTTTTGGATTCTGTCAAATTAATCTTAAATAAAAAGTAAAAGATGCGAACTTTTGAAAGAACCTGGATTCATAATGTGAGCTACAAATTCAGCCTCATTTTCTATATAATTGTTTATATATCTGTAAAATTTAGTAGAACAAATTTACTATAAGCAGTTCATGTGCTCTATGTATTATTAGATGTTGTGACAACTATCATAAATGTTCTTTTTATTGTGGTATGATACAGCCCACACAATTCAGTTTTTACTCTCCCACTACAGGAAAGGGATCTCAACCAAGTGGAAAACCAAACAACCTGGTAGCATGGTTAGCATTTAAAGGGGCAGGATGCTGATGAAAATCCCTCTGAACATCCATGTGCAGCCATATAATCTCTTTAAATACTGACTTAAATGAAATCAGTAAACAACCTAAGGCAGTGATGTTTTCATCCATTATTATTGTTATCATGATAATCAGTTCACCAATGAAAGCTTCACTATAAAAAGACTTTCATCAACACAAGCTGGTTGAAATAAATTGCTGGACATCGATGGTATAATTTACATAACCAACCGTACTTTGACAGATTAGATGTTTTCTCTAGACGGAGTACTTGTGTTTGACATCTCTTCATCTCACCTGTTAGCTCTCAGCACCTGGTGGGTCCGACACTTTAACCTTTAACCTGACCAAAGTCTAAATCAACCAAAATGACAGAAAACTAAACATTTTCAGCAGCAGAACAAATAATTTACTGATGAATCCCAACCCATGAAAAACATTTCTCTGTGCATCATCAACCCATTCAAAGCGGCAATCTGAACAATATTTTTGCACCAACAACCATTTTAATACATTTAATAAATCCCAAATCAGGGAATTCTACTACCATTTACATTCAGTACACAAATTATACACATGAACATTTTCTGATCATCAGGCAAAAACTTTCAAGCAGTCAGATCCCACTGGGTTATAAGAGTGGGAAGTTCATCCCACATGTATCACTTAAATACATGATATTTTACAAATGAGTACTTATGTTCCTAAAATGCTGAAACCTAAAACCTTTAACCTTTAAATTCAATAATGGAAAAACATCCAGAGAAAAAACAACATGTTACTTTATTGGAAACAGACTATAGAAAAAAAAAAAAAATCTAACTTTATACAGCAGTGTAGATCTGTATTAGCGTACAGACATTACTCCCCAACGGGAGGAGAGTGCCACACAGCAGAGCTGGTGCGTTTAAAATAACGAGGCTTGCTCTTGTAAAAGATGTTTTCGAGTTTTGGTGGTTCAATTTTCCCAAAGAAAGAGTCTAAGTCAGGAGGGTTGAAGTACTGCTTCATGATGATCTGCTGCAGGTTGGGACCTGGGAGGGGAAAACATGACACTGGAATTAGAAGCATACAACAAACAGGTCTGTAAACATTAAAACCTTTTAGGTGTGTTATTATATTACAACGGACAATCGCAGCAGGTTTTGTCAATTGCAGCCTGTGATTCCTCAGGTTTAATGTGAAATGATCGAGGTTGCAGAATTTTTAAAGTCCTGGGTAACTAATTACTTTACATAGCTCCACGAGTGGGTTGAAAATGCTGCCTTAGTAATATTTGCCACTGGCTCATTCGCAAACATCTTGGAAAAGGGGCTTTGATATGCACTTAGCTGATGTTTCAATGTTTCCCACACATATTTTACACCCAGTTATGCTAACAGCAACCAAAGTATTACTGGTAACGGGGCCGATGATTGGCAAAGTCGCCTCACAATAAGAAGGTTCTTGGTTCAAATCCCAAATTGGTAGGGGTCTTTGGGGTGAAATTTGCATGTTGTCACTGCGCACGTTTTCTCCAGGTACTCTGACTTCCTCCCACAGTCCAAAAGACATGTAGATCAGGTTAATTGGAGACTCTAAATTGCCTGTAGGACAACCAATGTAAAAATTGGGTCTGGAGCCCTGGTATAGATGGTATATGGATAATTGGTGACCCATTTTGGCATTTTTATTTATTATTTGTATACATCTGTTTGTGAAAATGACACCATCTGTGATCAACAAAGGAAGAGACAGACCATCCTCTGCCCAGACATAGTTGCTGTACTAGGACTGGACAGTTGTTGAGTGAACCATGACTGACTCACATCACTAAACTGGATTAATGAACAACACTACAGCAGATTGTGAAACCGGAACAACTGAATCATAATAATTGACAAACAAACTAATTCATCATACCCTCAGCCCAGGACGGAATAGGTTTCCTCGGGGCAGACTCATCATCAGTAGAGTCGTCACTGTTTTGGTCCATCCCATAATCCTCAGCAGTTTTGGACAATGTCAGAGGTTTGTTGCCGCCCTTTGGAGTGATGGAGTACGACTGTGGTGATTGCTGCCGAGGAGGATATCAAACACATTGATGAGGAAGAAAGTTACATCATGTTTTAAGATAGAAATCAACGACATGCTAGAATATAATAGAAAAATGTACCTCAACATCAATGGTCACATTGAGGCCACCACCTTTTCCCACCGGTGTTCTCATTACAGAGTTCTGAAGAGAGTCAAGAGAGAAGTGGTAAATATGTTTTCAGCACAGTTCAACATGCAGAGACAAAGCCCACACAGATCTTTAAACATTCAGGTAAATCATTCATTTACACATCATGTGCATTTACAGTCACCAAATGACAATGATAGAAATGGCCCAATTATACTTCAGTTCATAGAAACCAAATCCAACCAGTTTCCCTTACATTCAAAGAACTAGACTTTTCCTTTGTAACAATTTGTTTATCAAAGGCTAAAATTGAAACTTGTCTCACCTCGATATCCACAGTCACATTTAGGCCAGAAGCAGCAGTAGCCTTCATTACAGAGAGCAGAGAAAAAGGTTTAGTAATTACATCATTATTCAGGTTTCCCACAATGATGAAAAAAGTGTCATGTGTGATTATTTCTGTATGTATTGAAATATTTGGAGAATTAGTTAAAGAATATCAAGATAAATATGAAAAAGTTAATTTTATGCGATGCCGTTTCTTAGGTTACAATGTTTATACAACCAAATTATATTGTACAGTCCACAAAACACACATTCAGCATTAAGGGTGCTCAGATTGATCGGCCACCGATTGGTATCAGCCGAGGAATTGTATTGGTATTAACATCCGTCCCGAGAGATCGATCACAAGTGGCCAGTGTGAAGTATGCAGTATTGATGAAACATGACTGCATCATAGGATTCGCTGGTCTTGCAGTTTTACCAGGTTTCTGACCAATTGCTTCTCTGTGATGCCAATGTCTGTGCTCTTGTATAAGCAGCAGATGTTTGTGGTCCGCAATATCACCAGACTCCCTTTGAAAACGTGCACTTTTGAGAGTTGTTGAGTGAAGAAAAACGTTATAAACTTTGTGAAGCACTGTATATGACTAATTCCTAATTATTTGATCCTTAAATAATAGTGGTGAGTAGATAATGACTGAATTTAATTTTTTCTGTGAACTATCCCTTTAATGTTGAGCAGAATTGGGAAAAAAAGAGGAAAAACTTGACAGCAATCATGGACATTTAGACCATAGGCCCTGTGATCAGTCGATACTACTTCAAATGATTGGTCCCACAAAATTCTGATAGGAGCTTATTCAGCATCTTTAAAAAATGAACTATTACAATAAATAAAACCTAAAATATCTGCATTGGATAATTCATTTCCATTTGGATAATGAGCCTCTTTAAATTAAAGATAATTTGAATTTCTGACAGCTCTTGCTAATGTTTCACTTCAGTAGTTTACATAAAAAGTATTTTTGTCCTGGGCTGGTTTACCTGTACTTTAGCAGCCTGTTTAGCAGCAGCCTGTTTAGCGGCAGCCTCCCTCTGTTTAGCAGCTTCTCTCTCTTTAGCAGCTTTCTGCTCTGCAGCCAACCTCTGCTCCTCTTCCTGCAGGAACAAAACACATCAACATCCAGACAATGAACAGCAGAAATAAAGTAGCTGCTGAACATCTCAATGTTTTAACTTAAAATGGTCGTTGCTGTTTCATTGAGGTAAAGATTGACATGAAAGTTTTATGGAAGTGGAACTTTTAGTCAGCCAAAAATTGATTTCCTGATATTGTGCCATTAACTAACCCTAACTAAACAGGATAAAGTTAAACAAATTTTAAAATGTATGAGACCTGGATGAGTTGCAGAATATATATATATATATATATATATATATATATATATATATATATATATATATATTCAAGGTTTAACTAATTATAACCCTAACCCATTTCAGTTAATTTAAGTTTTTGCTATAATCATAACTTGCTACTCTTTACCATGTTTTTATTGTTGCTATAAATAAATCATGCAAGCTCAAGTTTCCATGAAACAATGAATCTGTCATATTAAAAGCTTAGAAGCAGACTCTCCTGTAAGAGTGATCTGTATTCAGTGTTTTGACTTAAAATAGATTCTAATTCCGCTGTCATCAAATACGTAACATCACTCGTATGTTTTGGGGAGAGTATCTTGTTGCCTGACTGATCAGTTTTATTTATTTGAGTAACTGCTTTATCTTAAAGCCACATTCTGTGTTTGTTGACCATGTACCTGCTCAAACAAGCAGGTTTTGGACTGTTAAAACATCACCATTCAGTTAGACATTGTGAATCTTAACTTCTTACCCGTTTTCTTTTTTCCTCAAGAGCCTTCCTTTTCTCATCCAGTTCTCTCCTCTCCTTCTCTCTCGCTGCTCTCTCCAGTTCACGCTGCAGAGCGAGAGCCTTTTCTTTTTCCGCTCGCTCCCTGGGGAAGAAAATTAGATAAAGAAATTAAGTCAGTGGCATAAACTCTAGAGAAAACCCTTTCTTGGCGTTTTCACAAGAGCAAATGTCTATTTAATACACCGACACCATGTTCAAAAGATAATTTGGCAGCTCAGTTAATTAAGTAGCTGACAGTAGTGTGAGGACAATAGAGACAAACCTTTCAGTAGCAGCTTGTCGTTCTCGCTCCAGCGCTCTCTCTCGCTCCTGTTCCCTCTTCAGCTCCAGTGCTTTGCGAGCTTCAGCCAGCTTACGAACTCGCTGTTCCTCCTCCTCTGCCTTCTTTTTGGCCAGCTCCTGCTGCCGCTTCTCTTCCTCCTGAAGTTTTAAGAAACATACAGCATATGAGAAGCCTGCTCACTTTGTGTAATTGCAGAGGAAGTGCACAACAGCAAAGTAATTTTTAACCCTAATATAAATATAAGTAAGTTTACAGCGAATGAAGAACACAGAACTCCCTCCTGTCCTCTCTTTGTTGTTGACAAGTTTAAGAGATTCATGGAATTTTAACATGATAACTTTGACAAACAGCTTTCACTTTAGGTTCTCCATTAGTTTAAACAGGGCAGGCACCGTGGTTATTTTTGGAGAAATCTATGAAAATGTTGAAAAACACCCTCTGGCAATGATAAAGAAAAAAAGAAGAAGAAAAAATTGGGATCTGCACCCACATTTAATGTGCTCAGTCCAGCCCCTCAACAAAATGTTATTGAAGTCGGTTACGTAACGTTTGTGTAATCCTGCTAAATACCTAACAGACCAAAACATAACTTCCTTGGTGGAGTTTAATATCTCTTTCCTTCGTTTAACAGCTGGTTTGATACAGTACTTTAACAAGCATAGTTGTTGGCAACTCCAATTGTGTTACCTTCTGCAGTTCCGGTAAATCAAGGCCCTGGCCTCTGTTTGAGGACATATGGTTCAAGGTTGGCAGCTAGACTTCAATGTGTAGTCGACTATTCTACTGACAGCCGGCTAGCGCACCCAACTACAAAAATAAGCTTTGTCTCACTGCTTGTTGAATCTTCTTCCTCCGAGCCTCTTCCTCCAACTTCTTCTTCTGCTCCACTTCCTCTTGTCGTTTCAGGACCACTTTCTTCTTGGCCTTCTCATCCGCCACACGCTGCATGAAGAGACCAAATGTGGGACAATGAGACCAAAAGGTGCCTTGTGTTTGGCGTGAAGATATAGATTCAGATTCATGGAATGTGCTGCCGACCTTATCATTTTTCATTTCATCAATCTGAGCCATTTTCTGCTCAAATTTCTTTTTCTTTTCTTCCTCCCTCTGCTCTTCTTTGACTTTGGCCTCAAACACCCTCCTGAGCCTCTCATCCCTCTTCCTGCAACACAAATTGTAAAAGTTATGATATGCTATAGGATCATAAGATGAAAGTAATTATAAATAAATAAACTATACTATATGTCCAGTCAGAATATAAACTCAGGAAGACTTTGGAACACTAACCTTTTAAGTTCATCCAGTTTCCTTCTCTTATCCTCCTCCATTTTTTTCATCCTCTCCTCCTCTTGCTCCTGCTTCTTTTTAAGTGCTTCCAGTTTGTGACGTTCTTTTGCCTGAAAAGAGACGAGAGAATTTAATGAGCATTTAGAAAACTAATGTCAGAAAACACTTAACTTGGATAACAAACTAGTACGTGACAAAATAAAATCTAAACTGGAAAGTGAAGTAGTGTGGAAAAAGATCACCTCCCAGAATAAACACCAAAAGCAAAAATCCATCCAAACAGACTTTGTGCTACTATCATGTTCTTCACCAAATTGAAATGTAAGACATTTTAATACCAAATTAAAATGCAATACCCTTCTCACAGTCATACCGCTCGAAGAATGGTGGAAAACAAAAAACAATGTTTACAATTATATATGATGCATATTATGATATTTATATCCCTTCCCTGCCAAAACTTCTCAGCTGTGTGTAATAATACTTCCTACTCATATAATAAATATATGGATCAGTTAACAGGTCAAATGGCCAAGTGTCTTGTTTGAAAGTCAGAGTTCAGTTAAAAGACAAAGTTAAAGACACAAATAGACAAAAATGCTGTACTAATACCTGTAGTAAGGATGTAATGACATAACCTTCAGTTTTAACTGAGTTTCTAACCTCATTTGAATCCACTGACAATAAGGGACCAATTTGATAAACAACCCAAAGTACTCCTTGAAACTTGGGAGTTTACATTAAATGCAAGATCAATGTGGTTAAGATGGATTTTTACTTTTCTTCTGATCTTCTGATCAAATTGTGTTTCAAAGTCCACAAATGGTGAGATTACTCAAGTTATTTAAGGTGGTTTGACGGTGGACTGTTAGACGGCAAAATAAGAGTATTGGTGACCCACGGAATCAGAGACACCATCAACTGGAAGATTACAGTTAGGGGTGTAAATGTATCTCTCAGCCCCTTTCACACATTGATGGTGTAAAATTGCAGAATGTAGTTAGTGTGTTTATGTAGCATAGGCCTGTCTCCTGTACATAAAATGGGAAGCATAGAGTGTAATTCTACATGACATTTCACTTTGAGGGATATGTCCAGGAAAGTCCCCGGCTCATAATTTCACTAAATCAAAAATTCTCTCAAAATCTTGAAACATTTACTGCCAGGATATTCATAGCTGATGAATAGAAATGCAGAGGTGGGAAAGAGGCTTCTCTAAAGACTGATGTTAAATGTGGAGTTACAACGGGATATTAGACACCATCAAGTACCCACAAACATACAGTGCTTCAACATTACACTTACCACTAAACCAACACTCAACTGAGGAGGGGAGAGAAAAAAACAACCACAGTTTCAAAGCTCAACAAAAAAGTGAAACATTAATATTCTAAAATGTAAGAACATGCACTTTTGCAGATGGAACAATTTTGTATTTAATAAGTGAGATTTCTTGTATATTTGTTACAGATAGACAAAGCGGAGATTATAAGGTATCTGATAAGCAGTCATTTCTGTCCTTATTCACACGCACAATACTACTTCAGATTCACTAAAATACCACATCTGCTTTTGGCCAAATATGTTCTGCTATGTAATCAACACCAATTATAAGATGAAAGTTCAACAATAAACAATAAAATCAGAGATAAAGGATGCAGTTTTATCATATACAAGGTTTTCCCTAGAATTATATGCGTTTTTGCACTGACTAAACCAAATGAACAGAAAAAACTGTGCTGATATCTCTACCACACTGGACAGAAAAATACCATATTAGCCCCAAAAACTGCAGTCTAGTTTTACAATTCTTCTTCTATTTGGGGCACAGTGCAACAACTAAATGTGAAATACTAATTTTATCAATAAGCAGATTTGTTTTGCTCGTCTTCTTGCTAATGTGTGACTGTACTGTGAAAAGCATCAACCTGTGTTGTGTTTTTATAAAATATGACTAATGAGAAAATAAAATCCATATTTTCAAAAAGCCCTTCATCCTCCACCCCCAGCCACCACTGCACCTAAGCCCACCAGGACCCCTTGGAAAACCTTGCATAGTTGAGGAAAGTGCAAATGTGTAGTTTTGCTTTGGGTTAAACTGTGAACTTACCTTGGGATCAACCCTCATTGGAGTGGTGTGTTTGATGAAAGACTTCATAACAGAAGTGCGGCCGAGGGAATTTGGAGTCATCATCAGCATCTGATTCTTCTGCACAGTGTGGAGAAAAGATCTCATGTTGGGCCTCACTGCCTAAGTATTCAAACAATGGAGAACACATTCAAAACCTTACTAGTTAATAAAGAAATTCAAATATTTTCTGTACAAAGATTTGTGTATTTTTCATTTAGAAACATCAACACTTACACTCTGACTTTTCTTGGGGGGAGAAAACCTCTTTGTTGGACTTTCCTCCACAGTATCTGGTGCTTTACGTTTTATACTCACACGTGACCTGGACGCAGAGAAATATATTTTAGAGGACACAACACAGATATTTTAAGAACCCTCAACAAGCTGATACAACTTTTAATATCATTGCAAATATCAAAAATACTCTTCCCTCTGTCGTTGAGGACAACAGATAAATGCTGACACACAGAGCACTCACCTTCGGCCTGACAGGGGGGTCTGGTGTTTCTCAGCAATAACTGAAACATAAATGCAAAGATGTATTTAATACACTTTACATTTTGGTACAAAACTGCCCAACATCCATTCAGTTATACACATCAACAAGAAATATGAACTAAAATCAAACTAACAAAAGCCAATTAAAAAATGGAGAGTTCTCCTACCTGTCCTCTTTTCAGGGGTGCTCACTTTGTGCTCAGAGGTAAACAATGCTGGGGGTGCCAGAGTGAGAGAGTGTGCAGCCACAGAACGAGTAATGCGTGCAACAGATGGATGTAAGCTCTGGTTAGCCTGGGTAAAAATTTGTTGGATACAAAAACATCAGCTTGTCAATAAACGTAGGAACATTTCTGTTTGACACCTTATAGTCAAATACATTTACACACATACCTGAGGAGCTTCCTTAGCTCCCTCTGCTGCAGCACTGTCCACTGTGTCTGCAGTTACGGCCTCCAACATGCTGTAGTAAAGATTCAATTAATATAGTCCAGAAATACTTAAACCAGTCACACGTAATTAACACAGTGCTACAGTCACTGTTACAAATTCTAGATCAAACTATGACAATTAACTCATTTTTTCAAATTTTTACTTACGCCTCCTTATCCCCTTCTTCATCAGAGTCCATGCAAGAGTCTTCTACAATTAAACAAAAATAACCAGATATAACACTTATCTTTTCAAAGTGCTGGTGAATTTGCATTTTATGTATTTATGAACCGTAAAGTGTGGCTAATTTCTCACCACTAATATCGCTGCTACATGTGGAGTTGCCCTGGTGAGCAGCCTTCCTCTTAAGCATAGAGCGGCGAGAGGCACGGCGAATAGACTCCTGCGTCAAACTGTGCCGCAGACCAGCCAGCGAGTGACGTAGCTTAAGAGAGCACCGCACCGAGCTCCGGCGTGAGCTCTGAGCAGCTCCAGCTATTGCAATCTTAGCAGCCGTACGGCCGGGTGAGGGCTCAGGATTTTTAGCGAGCTCGGCAGACAAGCGCTCAGCTGAAGAGATGTTGACAGCAACCCCAGGTAAGGGTATCTTGGGTGGAGACTGGGCACTGCTACACATGTCATCAGGTTCCACTTCTGCATTGTTCCCCTTGTTGTTTTTGTCCACATCCTCCTCCCCCAACAGCTCTGGCTTCTTGTTCTGCACCTCTTCTGTTTTGTCGCTTCCACTGGGTGAATGGCTCACATCCTCTGCCACCTCTGGCTTACTCTGTTTGTTTTTGCGGGTGGCGCGTTTAGGCTGCGCGGATGTGCTGGCTTCAGAGGTGGAAGGACCAGGGATGGATTCTTCCTCTACAATGAAGTTCAGGGATTTTACAGAGGATCCACGGAGGTTACTGCGTTTTCCCTTTGAAAACCTGGACAGGAAAGGAATATTTAGAATTAAAAAAGGCGCATGTTTAAAATTTAGTTCAGACTAAAACCATGATGAAAGAAACAAACCTTCGCTTAGCTTGATTTTCTTCCTGGCGTCCCAAAGATACACGCTTCCTGCGACTGTTCTTTTTCTGTGATGGTGTTTTTGGCATCAATTCTGGTTCAGCATTAAAATCTCTAAAATAAAAAGAAATACCTTTGTTAGTAAAATATTAAATATAACAAAGATAACGATACGGACATACAAATTTATGATGATGTAAACCTTTAAAAGAAGGAGGATTTTATTAAAGTGATTTGTAAGACATTACGTCAAGCCTACCTTGAGAACATGTGCTTGGCTTCTTGTTGGATCTCCTCAAGCCAAACCACATGGACATTATCAATGTCATTGATAAATTCTTGTTTTTTGCCATCGAACATTTGCATGAGAGATCTCACAGATGTTAGTAAGGTGTTCATGGTGATGACCTGGGGAAAAGATAGAGCGATTAAAATCTGACTGGAGATGGCTAGTAAGAGGAAAGTCATTTAATGCATCATCTAGACAGCAAAACAACAACTCACCTGTATTAACACCTCTCAATAACTTCCATTATTATTTTTAAATGAAAAATGTATCTCCCATAACAGTTTCACAGTAAATAAATAAATCACTATGTCCTTTGTGCTCATGTATGAAAAGAGTTCTTGAAATATTTTATATAATATCTTGACTTTACAGAGTTGGACAGTTGCTCGAAAATGAACAAGTTAACAAATGGTTGGGTTTTGAATAATGTGATGTCATATCTGTTGATAACACTGATGTAATCACTTAACATACTGGGCTGACATAACATTCCAATTCCATGTCTATTAATAACAATATAACATAATCATATATTATGGCCAAATGTTCTCACTTTACAACACATGTATGGAAATCTATCTACCAGTTGATGTGGCTGTGCAGTTTTTTTTTAAATTGCCATCTCTACTTTATATACAAAAAACTACCTGTATGTGAGCAAGGCCTGCTTAACCTGAAGTTAAAATAAATAGCATTGGAATTTTATTAAACTTTATATATATATATATAACCTTTCTTTTAGTAAAGTGTAGTGTTTGGTTTAATACGGTCTCGTGTGACCAACGTAATAACTAAAACACTTGTGTTTTTAAGGAGATGTTCAAATTCAGGTATTGTCCAATCAGAAGTCGGATCAGAACTAAGAATGAAGTGGGTGGGTCATTCTCTGAGACCAATACATGACTCTATAAACAAACTAACAAATAATGATAATCTGCAGTTTTAACTAATGCGGTCATTTCTGCAGATGAGGTGCATCAGTCTCTCATCGACACATGTCCTGCACTGCTCTCGTCTTCGATGTGTGCGCGGTGCATGCGCACTGACGCTCGTTAACCCGGAGGGACATTTGAAAACAATGTGGTCGACATTGACAGAACAGTCTTCAACACGAACACACATCGGGTCACAACAGAAACAGAGATCACTCCCCGAACAGATAGCCCCCACAGTTTTATCCACACGGTGTTAATTTAATAACTTAACGGCACCCTAGAAACATGTTAGCTTAGCTTGCTTAGACCTAAACGAGATCAGCAGGAAACACACAAACCTCAGATCCTGTTAAAAGCCATCAGACACTGTGACACGCTAATGGACACACGGAGAGTTAATTCAACCGAGTTTGGTGCATACGTTTTGATTGGTTTACAACTGCTCTGCTGTTTAGATGTTGTTGCTGCGATGCTAGCTAACGCTAACGTCGTGTTTTAACAGTTACCTTAGATGTTCGCGCTCCTGGAGGAAGAAATCCGATGCTCGCTGCTCCGCTAATTTTAAAACCAGAACTATCGCATACTGACGTAAAAATGCGCGCGTTGAAGTGAAGCTGAATCCACTTTGCTTTACAGCTCGTGTGTAAACTCTCCACAACACGAACAGGAACAAGCAGCACTGCTCCCACTGACCCGCTGAAACCGTTTAACTGATTCAAAACCTCAGCAGCCAATCGCCTGGCTCTGTAACCAGGAAGTCGTTCGATTTGTGGATGGGGATTGTCTGAAGAGGCGGAGCTCGCCGTTTGGATGCACATGGAGGAGTGGTGCGGAGTCTACAGCGGTCTACGCGTGAGAACAAAACGTGCAAACCCAACAGAAAGACCAGGGCGGAGTTCCAGCGCTGCCACGATTTAAATCGACCACTCGATGTGTGGCAGGATTTCCTCCGCCCCGCCCACCACACTCAAACCATAGACAAAAAGATCACACACAGATACACGCACACACACGCACACACACACACACGCACACACACACGCACACACACGCACTTACAGAAGTCTAAAGCTGAACAATGTCACGTTTCTTGCAGTGAGTATAAATGTGATGACCTCTGTCTGTGCTTTGTCCCACTGTCTTTCTCCAGGGAAACAAACAAACAAACAGGATGTTTGATGACAACATCAATAAGTGATGGTCCAGCTCACCAATGTAAAATAAAAACCCTTTGTGTCCTTAGGGCTGCATACACAAATAGACCAAAAACAAGGACTTTATAAGAACATCACCAATTTGACTACACAAGCACAAGGCTGCCAGACTGTCACCATTACTGTCTATGTTTATCTTTATTTGATATTATATTCTTTTACATCTTATATTTTAAGTTTTATTATTGTACTGTTTTCAACTTAATAGTCAAACAAACACATCTGCTGTATCAGAATTGTATATCAATAAAGTATAAATCTATCTATCTACCTACCTACCTATCTGCCTATCTACCCATAGAATTGTTTGCATGCTTGTAGCTTGTAAAACTGCAAAAGCTGGAAACAATATGAATATATTTTCATTAACAATTGGTTCATAATTTTGTTACACGGCATATTATAAAAATAACTAGCTTATTCTAAGAGTTCTAAATGATGCAAATACATTATAATAAATGTTTGTAGACCACTGTGTTGTGAATTTAATCTCAAACATTTTCCTTTTATTACAATAACTAAGCAGTAAAAAAATTCAGAAATGAGCAGGTCCTACATTCCCACCGACATCCACTACCTTTCATTTTGCATATTTCTCTTCATTAAGTCTAAAACCCATGTGCATACTGCTCTGTGACAGAGCTATAGTCAGAAAAACACACAGCATTCACATCACCCTTTATTAAATTTCTTACATTTTGTCCATGGTTGGTCAAGTTAATGTGAGCATACAGCACAACAGCAACATAGATTTGAAATTGCTTGCTCATATTTTATTTATGCACAATTGAAATGATGAGGAGGAGCAGGGATTCCTGTTTTACAAAGGCCAGCAGGAAGACACCGAAGGAAGTTTACAAACGCACCCAGGTTCTCGAGGAAAAGTTACTGGCTGCCCTGAAAATAGAGACGCGTGTGAGTGAATTCATATTAAGCTGTTACTGCATAATTCTTATGACTTCACTTTAACAAAGCTATTTAGTAAATAGGACACATATACATTTCTAGGGGTGGAAAATATTATACACAGGCAGTTTAGGACCTAGCCTATTATTACTTTTCTCATCATTGGGGGGCCTGGGGTAAACATTTTATCACCAGTCCCCTAGACGCAAACCAGTAATCTAGAGCTGGAGACAATTTTGGCGAGGTTTGCCAAAGTTTTAGTGTCACCTTCTTAAGTATGAATATTTTTAGTTTTTAACTATTCTGAGATATAGCCTCAACATTTTGGAGTTTTTTTAAGTTGGTCAAACAAATATGGGTATATTATTTCACTGATAGTTTAAACACTGAGCATGCAATACATTATTAAAGAAATATACTATACTATATTGTATAGTATATACTATGATACACCAAGGTTTTCTGTGTGTAAGTTGACTCAAACAAATCGAGCAAGTTGATAAAACGCAACTTTACAAGTAATGAGCTCAGTAAACTAACATAATTAAATATGATTTGGGGACGGGGGTCCTTCTTAAAGACCAGAGCCCACAAGATGCAGAACGGAGAATTGTAATTTAGTGCTGTATATTTTAAATATATTTGCAATTAATTGAATTATGAAGACAGTAATAGAATAGAGTAAACATGGGGCCTTTGGGGCCTGTGGGAACTTTCCACGTTGGAGTAATCCAGTCTTGATTGAACTGTTTCTTGTGTTGTCAATCAAATACAATATCCTACTAGGCCTTGTGTCCTATAGTCATTGAGTTTATGAATATATTGTTTGGTTCAGGAGGTGAAATGTGTTGCTCTATATTATTAGTATACAAACAGAAACAGTTTCTTGGTTTGTGTGTCACCTGGTGTGAGAGGGATTTTTTCTCCCGATGCCTTCAGGACCACCTGTAGATCTTGGGGCTTAGCGCTGCCATCGGTCCTTGTCTGTTTCCTCACTATGATACAAACGTCATCTTTCCTCAGCAGCCAGTCCATCTGATTCCCAAGGTAGTTCACACCCCGAAGACAGAGCTCAGAAATGTCTTTGGGAAGAAGCGGGGAAAAGGCCAAACATGCCTTCTGAACTCTGGTAAAAAAAAAAAAAACACACAGACAAACTGTATCACTGTGTACATGGTGTGTTCGTTCTGAGGTGTTTTTTCATAGTGCGTTACCTGAAGCCAGTGTAACCAAACAGCACAGCTTGGAGGAATCCTCCCATACCCGTGAGAAAGTTGACTGCACCAGAGCCATCTGTTGATTCACTCCATACCTGAGAGGAGAGGCAATCACACAATCACTCAGTATTCAGATCAAAGTATTATTAGTACTAGTACTAATAGTACTATTAGTACTAGTATTAGTATAAGTATACTGTGGGTGTGAGAGTCAGAGGGATACCTGGAACGGTCCCTGAATGTTGCTGAAGCACTTTTCAAGTAAACGTTGAGCTCTCTCAGCCTCCCCCAGCTCCAGCCAGCCGATTGCAAACATCCCCTTAGATTCAAGAAAAACAAAAATAAAATTACATGACCCAAAAGCAATGATCAAATAATGAACCCTGTGTTTTTAATCATTAAGTCACCCACCTATAATAAGGACAATCAATTTCATGTCACTTTATGCTACTACACTACATTTCAGAGTTTTAGGACATTTATCTTTCGGTAGTTACTCTACAAATAAAGAATTGACAAAAAATATGTCAAAATAAATTCATAAACTTAAAATGTATTATAGAATAAAAAAAAAAAACGTCCAGATACATCACATAGATCAGTAATAATAACCAGACAATACAAGATACCACACTGACAGCAACCATAAAATAAGTGTGTTTACCTTTGGTAGTCTAAAGTAAAACTTAAAAAATTCTATAGCATCGCTTTAAGTGCATATTGCTGTTGATATATAATTGTTATATCTAATAAAGTTAACCACAATAAGATCAACATACTACACACTGTGTCTTACCCATGTCATCGCTGGACCTTGAGGGTCTGTCACTGGCTCGTATGCCTCAAGATCATTCCTTCTGATCTCGGCAGACATTGGCAAACCAAGAGGATAACCCAGCATCACCGTGTCTGCCTGCTTCACTGGTTGACCTGTGAGAGGTACAACAGACAGTCTGATGTGAAGTCACGAGCACTCGATTTATTCTGAAGTGGGTAAGAGCCAGAAAGGTGCAAAAACAAACCTTTAATGTAGCCATCGAACTCAGGATGGTACTGGGATTCTGTGTCAAACGGTATCTTGATGTGTTCGGCCACTTCTTTCCATTCCTTCGGTGCAGGGTGTTGGAGGAGATCAGCCAACTCTACAGCAAACTGCAGACTGACACATGAGAAACGTTTAGTATTATTGGTATTAACAAGTTCAAAGCAAGGAAATACTCAAATACCAGTACCTGAATTTGGCCACTGTGTTTGTGAACACAGAGTTGTTGACATTGTAGTAATACTCATCAGGCGGCATTACACCTAAAGAGGGCATCAAAAAGAAATGCTTCATTAAATTGTAAAAAGCATATTCAGTGACATTTACATGATTATTAAACAGTTAAGTTAGACACAAGGCATATCATCTATTTAGGTATTCAAAATTTACCATTTAAAAATCCATGATTATAGAGACAAGTTAATTAACACTTTTATAAAAAAATTCTCCTGATAGCAGTGTCAAACTAAATACATTCTCTCCATTTATTATCTTTCTACTAATGCTCTTTACCTAGGAGATGGTATTTCTGGTCCTCAGGGTTCCAGGTTACTCTAGAAACCCAGTAATCAGCCACACCATATATCACCTCACTGCCCTGGGCCTCTCTGAACATGGACAGATCCTGTAACAAAGACCTCAGTTAACACTTTCACTTCGGGGTGAGACGACGTGATGATGCGAGGGGATGAGGGATGAGTTTACCTCACTGAGGTAGAGATAGTGTTGGAAGGCCAGGGTGACGTCTCCATTGATGTGAATCTCTTGGTTTCCATAGATGTCATCTGGACACACCTCCCGCCCTGACACAGCACTCTCCCATGGGAACTTTATTCCCTGTAAGGATGGCATCTTCGTAAGACTCCGATAGTTTCATTCTTATTAATAAAATGTACAATAACAACACACACACACAAACAGTATTTGTATGTTAAGATATTAAACAGTTTTTTCTGTGCTAGCCTAAATATTTGATGCTTATGTGTTGTTATTACAGCTTTGTAGGTTACTGTTTATTATCTCTGTTATTTCATGGACTCTGTTTATAGCATGTACTGTATTCAAAGATGGACGCCATGACTGGGCCCCAAAAGTGAAACCAAAACCTCTTGATCGCCCCCCTACTGGCTGGCTGTAGTATCATAAATCCCGCCTCCTCTATGTTAATGTAAATGGCATAAAACATATTTCAAAAAATCAAAGTAAACGTCAAATGAAAGATGGTTTCTGTCATTTTAGGAAGTTCTTATCACAGGATGTTTGTTCAAGTGATACATATTTGATGCTATAAAAACAGGGTAAAATGTCTTGATCACTACTACGCAGATTCAGGCTCCAAAATGACATCATCAGCGCAAGATGGCAGCTCTCATCTTAAATATTTTGGCTTCACTTTTGTACAGTTTAGATAGTCATTTGTTTTTATCATAATTGGTACTTGGAATATAGTTATTAATATGCTTATATGGGAAAATATTCTAGTTAGCTTTTTTTGCCATGAACACTGTCCTCAGACTTTCAGAACTGCTCCTAGTATAAAACTACAAAGACCACAAGAACACAGTGAGCTTTTAGTGAAGGCAGAAGAGCTGCGTTGTGTGATACTGATCATCGTCGTCATACCTTGTAGCCTTGCTTTTGGGCATTGTCTTTAGCGCCATCTATAGTCCTCACCCTGTACTCCAGCACAGATCGGGCTAACTTGGGGTAGAAAAGGGCGATCCCAGGATACATCCAGATGTCCTGTCACATCAGAGTCATTGGGTGATACATTAATCATACGATAAATCTAAATAACATGTATGTAGGCATAAACTGCCACCAGCCTTACCTGGTCCCAGAAAACATGGCCCCAGTAGTCCTGATCATCCCCACCATTAGACAGCCCGCCTGGACTGACTCCCCCAAAAGAGCTGGAGGTGTCGTGTATGGAGGGGAAAGCGCTGAGGAGGTAGAACATGCAGCCAATCAGAGCCTTGCAGAGGCTCTCTGACCCTGACACCTCCACCTTGCTCTGGAGCCACAGCTCTTTCCAGGCCTTCTCGTGAGACGGACGCAGCTCACCAGTCGCAATCAAATTTAGGCCCTCGTCGAAGTTGGCCTCAGCAGAGTCTAAATCATTGGCCACCACCAGGATGAAGCCCCAGCGGGCCTGGCTCTGCTCTGGAAGCAGCGTCAGGGTCTCAGGTATGGAGCTCCAAATAAGGTGAACTGTGGCACAGGAGCCTCCAGGGAACTCAGCAGTGGACGTCTGTCCATGGATGTGCCTGGAAGAGGGGAAAATAGACCCCATATAAGTTCACACTCATACTAAACAGAAAAATAAAAGTATTTTACATGTATTTTGTAAAACCGTACCTCCCTCCTTTATAATCAGGGCCAGACTCAAAAACAATGTCTTTGCTCTGAGGTGTGAACGAGCTGACTAGCTTAACAGTAACCGGCTCCTCTGTCGACACCTGCCGCACCAATATAACCTCCATCACCATCAGGTTGGGGTAGTATCGATGTGAATATAGAGACTGTGAGGCAGTTACTCTGGCTGAGCTCAGAGTGTGAGTGAAAATGCCTGAACGAGAAAACGAGACAGTTAACAGTGATGCATCTTCTCAACTTGAGATCAGCAGGGACACAGATGTTTTTTCCAACTAGAGATCCTCACCTGTGTTTGTATCCAAACTGTATGAGTGCTGGGCAGGTTCCTCTGTCTCAGCTTTAATGGCCAGAGGGCAGGGGACATCTGCCCGGTGACAACGTCCACCCTCCCCGTTGTACACGCCACCCATGTGCATGATGTTGTTGTACACCCTCCAGCCCAGGAGCCCGTTGGCCAGGGGAGGGAGGAAGCGCCGGTCACTGGGCAGATCGTCAGTGGAGAAGACGTAAGGGTCTGAATGGCAGGACATGGTGAGGAGGGGGTTTCTGATCGGAGTCTTTACCAGGGCAGTCAGGGGTCGATGAGAGGGTCTCAGGAGATGATGAATGTGCAGTTATTTTACTCACTGTGGGGCATGAGAACATTTCTATTTTGACAGCAGTTTTCTATTTGCACTATTATTCTCCTTTACTGAGATTACATACTCTTTTCTTGCACATGCGCAGGTGACACTAGATCATTTTTAACAGGTTTCTGCTGGTAAAGTCTATTAGTAGATTGTGTACTTTGACACTTGTGTGTCACACAACGTGTCTAAATGTCACAGTGAGACACTGTGCAGAAAGCTGGAGTGAAAAATTACTCACTAAACCAATACAAAAAAATCCCCAAATCCAATCACAGCATACATTTTTCCTTCTTTATAACCATGTCTGAAATGTGGGTTACTTTGAAGACATGAATTGGCCAAAATAAAAACAAATACACAGTCAAGAGTCAGTCTAAACAGTTGCAGGCCTCTACACACATCCATCAGAATCCCCTCAACCACACTCCTACAGTGGGTATGTGTCAGTCTCACATGAGCAGGAAGAAGCATCTGATCCTGCAACAAAGGAAAAAAAAACTAAGCGAGAGAAAAACTCATCTGTAGGAGTTCCCAAACCGCTTGTTCTTGACACTTTAACCTTCAAAACACAGCTGATGTGCTGTATTTACTTTTGTTACAGTTCATATTTAGACAAAGCAAAGAAAATCAACTTCCAAGTTGGTCGAGTATCATCAGTGTGGGAGGTCCTGAAGCTCAAGGGCTGAATGGAAAACCTGGACCTGACCCTCGGTCTGCTGGAAAACATGGAATGGAAGAATGTGAAGGATGAGGCACAGGCTGTGCAAAGGACACCAGCACTTCATACTGAACACATTTCATTCTGTTTAAAATCAAATCACATTATGTATGGTCAAAAAGCTTTTTCACATTATAAACACACCGTTTTGTGTGTGTGTGTGTGTGTGTGTGTGTGTGTGTGTGTGTGTGTGTTTTTTGGCCATGTCTTGTTCCAGGTGGAAATATCTGCCACCTCATACTTACTTACTTACATATTCAGAATGAAAACAGCCACTTGGCTGAGACAGGAGAAATAGTCTCCAGGTCACAGTGAGAGTGTTTACATGTTCATCCCTTCTTTCCAAGAATCACCACGTCACTCTCTCCAAACTAAATCATGTCATCTCTCTCTCCCACTCACCGCTCGCTCCATAAATTCTCCCTCATGGTTTTATATATTAGATAATAGATTATTATTTGACTCCTCTTAAAAATAAATCTAGTCCCAGAGCCTCTTACCCACACTGATGTCTCCTTCTTGCTGCCAGACAGTTAATGACTTGCTTCCATTGTAAAGAATCTATTTTTATGATTTATTCTCTTCTTAAACATTTTTTAAAACTCAGTTTTACGTGATAATTACTTCTGAGTGATATTGCTATTTTGTTTAAGTTATTTTACAGAAAACTGTTTATAATTTACATTTCTATTAACTTTTGGTGGTTGATTGGTTTCTTGTTTGTTCAATGTATAATCCGTTTTTTTTGTGTCTCTTTTATTAGAACACGAGCAATAGATATGTTATTGATGTCCCATTATTACTGTAAATGGGGTTGAAGACAGGCTGTCCGTGTCCTAATAATTCATATGGGTGGAGGCTGAAACTATGTAATTGAATCTACTAATCTCTTCTAAAAGTCATGCATTCCCTCGTGTCCTATCATTTCTCTACTGTTGCCGACCACTAACAGTGTAAAATGTCCAAGAAGAAATTCTTTTTCAAAAATGGGATTAAACAGGGCTTTCTTAGAGAGACTGGGTCCAGTGGTCTCCAGCAGCGGTCCACAACCTTTTTTGCGCCACGGACCGGTTGGATGGGAGACAATATTTTCACGGACCGGCCTTTAAGGTGTGGATACGGAGCCTCACTACGGAGGCCCTCTGGTGACATCGGTAGATTTGTTTTTAATTCAACGAAATTAACGAATTGTTAATACGCGGCCTCAAATCAATTATTGCGTGGCCACGTATTAACAATGCGTGAATTAACGAGATGACGCCCGTGCACGTCTTGCTGGTAAGACGGAGACGGACGGATACCAAAGCTCCATTACGCACACGCCGCGCCTCTGTGCGCTTTGGAGAGGCGTCCTCTGTCTCCTCACTTTGCCTTTTCACCATCGCAAAAAAACTTTCCCAGAGACGTTTGTTTTTTGCAAATTTTTGCTACCGTGTGGGTTTGTTTTCAGCGAAAAGGTCACGTGACCGAGACAAGCGTTTGACATGCGTAAAGCGTGAGTCATAACTGGAGAGGATCCGGTCATTTTTCAAAATAAAACACCGCTCAGAATCAGATAATAAATAAAACAGAAATAATGTAAGTTGTTTATTCTGTTGCGGCCCGGTACCGGTCCGCGGCCCGGGGGTTGGGGACCCCTGGTCTACAGGGCTGTTACTGAGGGTCCCCACCTACAAAACATTTTGTCCAGACCCTAGAAATCAACCACTATTCATGTATTTGTACCATATATAGCTTTATGTGTTAAAAGTGCGCTCCAACCATTCTATCTGTACAAGTATTATCATAGGAGATACATTGTGTTCTTTCAGATCTTTCAGGCCAGAGACACCAAATCTGTTTCTCATTTGGTGCAGGAGTCTCTACAATGATCTATGGTATCAAAAGCTGCAGCGAGATGCAGTAAAGAGGAGCACTGAGGTGGAGTCTGGATCCAAAGAAAGCAGAAGATCATTTACCACTTTAGTACGTGTTATTTCAGTGGAGTGACAGGCCCTGGGGCGGACTGCTGAGGTTCAGAAAGATTACTGTCAGACCAGAGGCCTGAAAGCTGCTGAGTCCCAACTCTCTCCAGAAGTTGTGAAAACAATGGAGGGTTTGAGTCTCGATATTATCTAGAGACTCGGGATTAAGGCGTGATCTCTTCATGACAGGTTTAACCATGACAACCTTAAAGCTGGTGCATACGGAACATCATTGATGAATCAACAATATTCAGCACAGTACAGTAGCCAGAGATCTTAGGTGAGAGGAGATGTCAAGGAGGCAGGTATAGTTGCTTTAATCTGTCTGGGACTCAATGTAATGTTCACCTAGTTCTGCTGTAGAAGCCTGAGGAGCTGATATTGTATCCGACTCAATACTATATCACTGGAGTACTTCATTAAATGTGTGTGGGCAAAACATCAACTGAAATAATTTACAAGACAGGGCCTGAAGATTAGGGAAAAGAAGTCACTTTAATGCTGTGATAAAGTCAGTACTTTTAGTGCTACAGTGAATATTAAACTAACTTCTCATCAATCAATACACCAAGTTATTACACACAAAAAACCTGGAGCCTGACAGGCAACTGAGGATTCGGGTCTTTGAGGCAGTTGTCCACCATTTTCTTTTGGTAACCCAGCCTTAGTTAGAGTATTGTCTGAGGTTTAACTTATTGTAAAGTTGTCAAAAAGAAAAAAAAACTGTAATGCTGCAATGGAGAAGTCCGATTTGTCTCTTCAGCTGTGGCATTGTACGAGTTGCACCTCTTGGTGGTGCTGAGGAGCCGTTTGTGCAGCGTCTGGCATCATGCCGGGGGTCAGAGCCACAAACCTTGGGAAAAGCAGTGCTTTGTCCATATAAGGCTGCAATCCATCCGCTTCCCTCTTCCTCCCCAGCTCCCTTCCTCTGTCTTTCTCAGACCTGAGGGATATTTACAGAGAGAGCGCCTCAGCCAGCCGGCCCTTCCTTATTAGGAGCTCAGCTTGTTGTCAGTGCTTCTACCCTGCAGGACAGTGGTCCATCTCTACGTCTCAGATGAGACAAACAGATGGATGACTGGTGTTAACGCCACTTAAGTTCAAAATGGAGAAGAGAACTCCTACAGCCACACGCCTACACAACACTCATCCAGCATGTGTAATGGCAAATTTCTTTCATGTTAGTCAAATCAGTCATGATGTACAGTCCATCTGGGAGCAGCAGCAGATTAACATTACAGTCCTAACATACTGTAAATACATTTGTGTTTCCCCGTTTCCTCTGCTGGTGTGCGAGCATTGCAGCACTGGAGCTGTTCTGTCCCCCCCCCCCCCCCTGTGATGTAGAACATCTGGCTACCAGAGAACACAGTAACTGACACAGTTCATGCAGGGATGATACAGCAAAGTGTAGATGGAGCAGAAAAAAAACAAGAGATCACACAAGTGAATAGTGAGTACAGAGTTTAAGATCTAACTTGTTATATTGCTGTGTACTAATACCTGTTATGAATAATCTGATGGAGTAGGATTCAATTTGATAATAACCAGGCAGTCTCTACAAACACACTGTTTTTTTTTATTAGGGTGCAGACATCCATTTAATATATTAGAAACCCAACATGTGAAAAAAGGCTACATTGAACTTTACTTCAAAAGGGTATTATTATTCAGGACTAATATTTATACACATGTAATATACATTTCTATGCTCCATTGCAAGAGAGGAAATGACAATGAAAAACTATGAAAATAATATATTTATCAATGGCAATCAATAAAACCATTCATTGCATAATAGGCTTTGACAGAACAGCAATTTTATAAATCATTGTGCAATGACCTTTGACCTTCAGCTATGGGTATCGTCTCCCTCCACTTAACTGAGTGAGAGGGTGCTGCTCTGAAGTCGTCGAGGACGAGCGAGGCCTCGCAGATCTTTTATCGCTTCGCGGAGAGTAAAGTGCTGCGGTCGACTGACCTAAGAGCATGGAGTGTGTCTGTGGTCACAAAAATAAAAAAATGTATATGGGGAGGTGCATAGGTGGAGAGGTAGGTGGGTTCAAACACTTGCATGTGGAAACAAAACAACCCAACAGAGCTTCATGGACTTCCCCCCGTGTCGTCATGACGATGTCGAGCGTAAAGAGTCTGAAACGTGTTTCAGAGTTTTAAAGAACACGCCGACACCTTCACTGCCTGACGACACGTTAGATCTGGACTGTGAGTGGGGTAAATGTGTGAGTGTGTGAGTGTGTTCACAAAAAAAATACTAAGTGGGAGCTTTAAGGCCCAAGCTGCCTTGTGCGCTCAGTGGAATGTGCATTGAGGAAGTATGTGATGCACGCATAGGAATGTGTGTGCACATTCGGGTTCCCATGATGCACAGTTGTAGTACATGTTGTGTTTTGTGTGTGTTCCACCAGCCGTGGGCATTGCGGCCGTCGTCAAGTCTCATACTGCTCCTGCTGGAGCCTTTGTGCCGTCGGTCTTCCTGTGACAAAAGGCTGCTAAGGCACTGAAGCTGCTCCAGCTGTTCACAGAGAGGCATCACAATCCAAGTCAAGTCTTGGTTGCTCGTATACGTAAGGACATTCTGCTACTTCTCTCCCCCCTCTCGCTCTTTGGCACTGAGGAGGAATGTGTGAGAGGAGGGAGGGAGGGAGGGATGGAGGGATGGATGGAAGGGGAAGGAGGGGGTTCCCTGCTCTTCATGTGTCTCTCTCTCTCTCTCTCTCTCGCTCTCTCTGAGACACACTCCCCACATCTATTTGGAGAGTTTGCTGATGACTCGAATCAGTGCTCCATTTTCATCTTTAAGACGCTGGTTGTCTGCTCTCAGGTCCACCAGAACCTGGAGGGGAAAATTCACATCACAACAAAATCCAAAATAGAAAACCAGATTCTAATTTATTATATGGTTAATAGCTTGTTTTCGAATCTAAAATGATACATTATAGTTCTTCACAGCAGAGTTTTGACAGGTGACAAGACAAACTGGGGTGTTAACTGGAAATATAAGATCACTTTGACCCTGTTCAGACGTGGTATTAACATCTGTCCTGAGGGATCTGATCACAAGTAGACAGCTCTAAGTTCAGATCTGAAGGCAACCAAAACTGCTTCCTGAGATCTGATCACTCAGACCTCATTGGGAGGTGGTCTGGGACTCGTGGCCACAATCTTTTCACTGTGTGAACACAAATGCGTCCTGCACCACATATAAAGAACCAACTACTCAGCTGACATCGACTCTGAACCACAGCAGTGTCACAGTGAATCAAATATACTTTTAAGCTCCTCAGGGACCATACATTGATTGATTTGTAGCCAGAACATCAACACTGATCATCACATAATGGAGTTTTTTTCAAGTGGTTAAAATCGTATTTCATAGCAAAGCTGTGCACAGGGCCTTGATTCACCCAGCTCCTCCTGACTCCACTCTCTCTCTCTCTCTCTAGCTGACAGAAAGACACAGACACAAACAAACACATGCATCTCCATGACTTCAGGACTTTCCATTGAATTACATTGATTTCCTGGAGACGTACTCTGACCTTAACCCAACCTTAAAATGTCTTCACCTTAAAATTGACTGAGGACTTCCTTTTCAATCCCATACAGAAGACAATTCCCCATAATGTGACTGTAAACACATGTAGGTCCCCACAACATAAGTAATACCTGGACCCGCCCACACAGATAACGGAAAAATCTGCAAACTCAGACTGGGTAAAAACAACACCATTTGGCATTTGCTGACGTACGTGGGAAGTGAGATCAGATCACAAGTGCTCACAGGAGACGCATCCAGGAAGCATTTTAATGTCAGGTGTGAACAGACGAACTTGGGCCCGTCCACTTATGATCAGAGCTCTCAGGGTGGATGTAAAATACCTGGTCTGAACAGGGCCTTTGCTCCTGTTAAGTTTTTTTACGAGTGTACCAGTAAGCTCAATACAAAAGAGTCTGCACTCCTAAATCTAATTATTATTATCAAAGCTATGAATTATACCTGTAATTATACCTGCATTAAAAAACAAACAAATGATGCCGAATCGCACAAGCTAAAGCCAAGCTAATCAAGCAGGAGCATGCAAAGTGTCTGTGGCCATGATGAAAATTGGGGCGTGAATATATATCTCCTCACCTTTAACTCCTCCTCCAGCTCTGCCATTCGCCGCTCCAACATCCTCCGGTCCTGATGCCAGGGAAACGTGAGGGGGGTTGGGTGGGGGTGAAGGGTGGGGCAGACAGGAAGTGGCAAAGAGGAGGGGGGGGGGGGGGGGACCAGAAAAGTTGAGTGAAAACTGGTGAGAAAGTGGTTTCGAGTGGCCTCAACAGACAGCAGGGGTGGCAGTAGTGAGGGCAGATGAAGCCACGAGAAAAACAACAACATGGAACAACATCGGTAGAGAAGTGTTACCTTTCTCTCCAGATCCAGCATGGCTGAGCAGTCAGTGAAGCGCTCCTGTCTCTGTTGGACGCAACAAACAAGTCATATTATTATCATCGCTACAACTATAAAGATCAATAGAGGGGCTGTGTGCAAATAGACATCAACATAATAATTTTTGGATTTTGATGAAAATACAAATCTGGCACATTTGGGGAACTGATATCTATGAGTGTGTGGAATTTGTTGCAGCTTGAATGTATTTAAGTGTGACTATGCCTCTTCAGCTTATCTACCACTGTGTCCACAAATACAGGATGATGGTTAAACACTAACAGTAGGTACTTATTAAGTTAGTCAAACATCAGATACACTGTATTATTTCTTTGCTAACTTTAACCACTGGTCATAGCAGAACACATGGTTCTGTAGAGGAAAAATCCCTGAGCCTGGTGTGTTTTTTAAAAATATTAATAAAGGTTTTCATTTCTAGAATAAAGGTAATTTCTTCTTGCTGAACATACAAAGTCTTTCTTTTAACTGTCTTGCGTCAGCCGCTTTTGAGACATCATCATCAGCAGGTGATCTGACAGGGAACGAAGCGACAGGCAGGAAACAAAAAACATGGCTGTGTTCACAAAACTCTATATAAGGAATTCTACTAAAAAAGAACAAACTGGACACAGGTCATCCCTTCATCCTGCAGCTGTCTAAATCTGCCTCATTGTATTTGTGTGCACACAGCATCGTGGTTGTTGGCTTTCAGATGTGCAACACTGATTGTACTCTATTTTTCATGGTGCATTGTGGCTTTGTTTGGGCTTTAAACAGGGAATCATTATTAGTAGACAGCACGAATAAATTTAAAATGCTGAACACTCTATATAGTGAATAGTTTAATGTAATGAGTTATGTCTCATTCTGAGGGTCGATGTTTCTTCTCTTTCTTACTTTGGGACAAAAACTTATATGAAATCTATAAATGACCTGCTTAAATATGGCATAACTGAACTGGATGGATCAGTAATGTCAGTTACTTGCTCAGGTTTGCAAATTTTGGTGTAAAAAAAGCCACCACATGCTAATGGTCATACCAGATCATGTAAGGCAAAACCCCTGAGTGTGTGTTGATGAGAGCACAGGTGCATCTTCAAAAACAGTGAACGTGATAAAGACAGTAGAGTTTGGGTAGATCGCCTGATAAGCGATAGCCAGATGAACTGAAAGTGGACAAAAAACAAAAGACGACTGTGACGGTGCCTGTTGATTTCTTGTTTTACCACTCTGAAACTCTTCCTTTTGTCTTTGCATGAAGAAGATTACTACGACAACTCAGCGTGTCCGTGTCGTCACCTGTGTGGCCTTTTCCAGGTCCAACCTAGTCTGACTGATAATCCTCTGAGTGTCCTGCAGCTGAGACTGGAGCTGGCTGTTTTCTCTGGAGACGTCCTCGAACAGCTGACGCACAGAAACACAGCACACATACACAGCAGTAAATAACTGGCACATGTGAGAGAAACAACTTCAGTGACTTCATTATCAGCCCTGTCCTGCTGACCTTTTTGAAATCCTTGGTCTCAGATTCTCCTCCCTGGGTGCGGTCATTAATGGATGCCACCGACCTGCGTGGACGAGGAGAGCAGAGTTCAGAGATACGGCTACTATCATCGACACTGTGCTGACAGAATGACAGAGGCGATGGTAAATCAGATAGGTCAAAGTCTAGAGTCATACCTGGAACTCAAGTGTTGGTCTGTCTGTAAACAGAAGATAAACAAATTATGGCTTGATTGTTATAGTGGTCACAAACACACAATTATAGGTAATTTCTAGGCATTTTACATACATGCATACATTAATTTCCTGGAGATTTACCGTGACCGTTACCACTGACCCCAAATCAGCTTTTTCCCCCCAATTAGAGACACAATTTTAGGAGATTGCATTGCCTTCCATTCATTGTGGACAGCCTATCCAAAACCTTATCCCTAAACTTAACCAAAACCAATTCATGCATAACCCTAACCTAACCACAATTCACATATTCCAATAAATCTTAACCAGGACCTCAGAAATTAAGTTTTACGGTCCCCATGAGGTCTACTGGTCCTGACATATTATGTTACACTTATGCTGGAAAAGGTCCTGAGGAGGTCACAAAACCACTACACAAAAATAAGTACTCGTAAATACGTATGCACACATACAGACATAGATACCTGTGGATCCAGCCCACTGCCCGAGAACTCTTCCTCTCCACTGGGATCATTGTCATCACTCTGCAGGCGACACAGAGACAGTCACAGTTACAAGTTTCATGACTGCTGACTTGGTCTTTTCTTGTTAGCAGTGGTCTATTCTCCATCCTGCATCCGTTTATATAGATATAAAAGATGTCATGTGTGTTTACCTCCCCGGTCCTCTGGGCCTTCCTTCTGGCCCGAGCTTGTCTCCTCTCCCTGCGCTCCCTGGCCCATCGCATAGTCTCACTCTCCCCTGTGTTGGCCTCAACATCTGGAACAAAGCCAGACAAGCAGTCGTTAAACTCCAAATTTAATATCTCAACAAACTTTCAAGTTCCACATTAAGTTAGGAACATGGAAATTGGTGGTACATACCTCTCCTGTCAGAAGCCTGAGGCCGTGGAGTGCCAGCGGGTTGCGTGAGGCCCAGCAGGTCCGACTTCTGCAGGCTGGCAATACGAGACCTCCAGCTCACTTCCTGTAAACACAATATCCCCCGCTATGTGATGTCACATGACGTTATATAAGCGCAGCCAACATGGGACTATAACTAAAATAAGGCCCTCACCCCTTCCTCTGCCTTCTTCGCTTTTGCTTCCTTCTCTTTCTCTTCCTCCTCCTTCTTTTCTCTCCCTTTGTTGTCGGCCTGGTTGGTTTGGCTGGTTTTCATCGTCTTCTCCGCTTCCTGCAGATCCGTCAGTGTCACCCCCTTCATATGAAAGACAGATAACTCTGTGTTACTGACAAACAGCACCAGGTGACCACCTCCTCATCTTCCTCTCACACGCGGGAGTTTGTACCTGAGTCGAGCGGCGGGACTGGCGTGCGTGTCTGGAGCGAGCCTTCCTCTGCGCCTCTGCTTCTTCATCCCGCACCGGTGTCAGATAAGATCTACACAAGTCAAATCAAACTTTAAGCCACAAAGCAGCACAACCAGGCTCACAATTTAAAAACATCAAGCCTTGCAATAACACACAAAGACAACAGCTGACACTCACTTGCGCCTCTGCTTGGTCTCCTGCTCGCCCGTGGTCGTGCTCTGAGAGATGGAGGTGGTGAAGCCAGACTGATCCTTCTTCTCTGCCTGTTCCTGAGGAAGTCTACAGGAGAGAGATACGAGCTGGCTATCAGATCTTTTAGGTAAGTGGGGAAAAATGTTCCAGACAAACTTGAAACGCAGTGAAGAGAAGACAACCAATTTACCTCTGCGCCAAGACACTATTAAGACGGCTGAGTCCAGAGGAGCTTGTTCCTATGCTCGCTGAGGTCAAGGTGGGGTCATCCAGTCTCTTTCCATAAGATGAGCTGGAAGCAAGACGAAACCCGTTTGGAAACAAAAACATTTCTTTCACAACATGTTCACATACACACAATTAGTATTCGCTGCTGGGGGGGGGGGGGGCTGTAAAAAGCTGTGATGGCAAAAACAATCATGCAAAACAAATACAAGACAAGCGGTGGGCAGCGTGACTGACCTGTGAAGCAAATAAGGGGTGGAACTAGTGAGATCATTTCCTGTTTGACTATGAAGGCGTCGGGTGTAAGAGGAGCTACGGCTTAGCCAACTGAGAGAGAGAGAGAGACAGGGTGACAAGGGCACATACTGTAGGCAGCAGAAAACAACTGACTCTGGTTTAACGAGTGCAAAAGCACACGAGAGCACAAGCCCACCTGTTGGAGTTGTCAGGGCTGCTGTCGGGAATGCTGAAGAGTCTCCGCGTGGGAATGGGCGGGACCCTGGCGAGCCTTGGCTCCTGACATCCAGGGGTGAGACCAGTTCATGAGTTATTTATGTGACCCAGTGAAAAATAAGTAGATTCATGCGTCATGCTGCGGTGGCGTGTACCTTGGGGTCAGGCTCGGAGCTGAGGCGGGGGCTGGATGCGGAGCGGGTCATGCCCAGGACCGACGCTGGAGGTCTGCTGGGGTCCGGGCCGGAGTCAGCTAGTCCGGCCGTGCCAAGAGTCACGGAGCTGCCGGCCTTCCTCAGAGACGTTCTCCAGGAGACCGGGGCCTCAGTGGTTGTGGGTTTGCTTGGCTCCTGCTACACAGCCAGTAAAAGCCACCACCTCTGTTATTCAATCGCATCACGCAGCTAAAAACAGACATTTGATGTTGTTTGGAAAATTTCTCTTCATGTGACCTTTTTCACTTGGCTTGTAGCAGTGCTCGTTGGCATGGAGGTAGGGAGCAGGCTGGTGGTGTTGCGTTTGTTGTTCAAGTTGTTTATGATCTCTCTGTTTTTCGCTTTTTCTGCAAAGAATCAAATGTCAGCATTCAGCCACTTCCTTTCAGAATCATAAAACGCAATAGTTCTTAAATACACTTCTCTCTGGAATTGATCAGGATCAACACCACAGATTTCTGTTAAAGTGGAAGCAGCAGCAGCGTCTCTCACCCGACTCAGCATCGCTCTCAGATTCGCTCTCCTCCTCCGAGCTGGAGCTGCTGGAGGCTTTGGCCTGGCTCTGAGGCTGACCCGGTCCCACATGGCCTTCCTCCTCCTCATCCTCGGCCGGGCTGCTCTGCAGGGCAGGGGGTGGGTGCTTCTCCCGCTCATGGAGACAGATTTTCTCCTTGCTGCTCATACGAGAGATAGAAGTCCTGCAGGGGCGGGGCCAAGGTGGGGTCGGGGGTGGGGTGGGGTGGGGTGGGGGTGGAACACAGGTGGCGTGCAGGGAGCTGATCAGTGAGGTCACTCATTCCACATGCAGCCAATTAGAGCAAGCATGCGCCAATCAACACACCAGTGGGCTGTGATGTCACACGTAGAACTGCTGTTCCATCACTTCACACAACAGGTTTCGTCTAAATCACTTGTTTGAGATCTTTTCTTCACATGTGGTGATGGAAACCTCACACAAGCCCACAGGGATCAAACAGCAGCACAGCACCCACACAGACAGCAACAATTATTGTGTCCCAATTCCATAATACTTATATACTGTGTTTCTGTACAATACTAGTATGTTTTTGCCTTTTTTTTTTTTTTTTTTTTTTACACACGAAATCAGAGTTGCATTATGGGAGTATAGTGAACCTTGAACTGGCCTTAAACAGGTTTATCTGCACATTGAAACCTTATTTGTACAAATTGTATACACATATCCTTGTTAACATTTGTGTGGGTATAATAAATTTGGGAAACAAATTACCATTGTATCTGGGTATACTGGCCATTGTGGGTACTATTGCAAATTACGGAGCAGGACGGCTTTGTACCACCGCCATTTTTGTCTGTGTTTGTTTATTAGCAGGATTATATAAAAACTACAAAATTGATTTCCATGAAATTGTGGCGGGTTAGGGAATGACCCATGGTCTTCCCTTTCTTTAACACTGAAAGATGTTTTGGGACATTTTCACAGAATTCCCAGGGAATCATTCATGGGTCTTAATGAAGACAAATCTGGCATATTTAGGCTGACTGATTTCTATGCCATATGTATTTAATTAATTATTTAATTTGGATGAGGAAAAAAAACATTCTTGTATCGTTAATTTAACCATAATTAGTGGATTTAGAACAAAATATATCAAAACATATTAAATGATATAAAAGTAATAATATAAAATACAATAATTTATCTTTCATGACTTAATATTTTACTTTTATTGCTCTGCTTGATGACAGTAGAGATGCTCTGATAAGATTATCTAACTTGCAAGTATTTATCTTTGCTTCATATCAGGAAACCATGCTGATTTTGGCATGTATGTGGGATTCATCTTAAATATTCTTCATTTTTTATGTTGTCTGTACAGTTAGTTTTTAGTATGAAAATGGGACACAGTTGTGTCAGTGTTACTGACCACTACATCTATCCAGGTCAACGACAGTGGATAGAAGTATGGTGGTTCACAGGATAATTGGGACTGTTAACATCATGACTGCATGCACATTACTGGTACTGGGATTGCTGGGATTCAGCTGAGGTACAGCGTAGCGTGTGCCCACACACACACACACACACACATATATATATATATATATATATAAAAAAACACACACACACACACACCCCCCCCCCCCCCCAACACACTGGCACTGACCTGCGCGCACGACCTGGTACCATGGAGATTGGTGGGTTGGTCTCAATAACAGGAGTCTGTTTCTCTTTCTCACTGCGTAACTGAAGAGGAATATAAACACACATAAACATAGAGAACATTTGCTGCTCTAACACTATCAATCATATCAGGTTTATCTAACAGAGTGAGATGGTTGTGTGAAGGCAGACTCACGGCGTTCTGTTTCTTCTGTAGCTCCTCCAGAGTGTCCACAAGCTTCTCATCTGCAACATCTAGAGGTGTTTGGCCCTACAAGGACATTCACAGCAGATTTATAAGTCGTGGCACAAGTAAAGGTTTCAATCACAGGCTTGATGCCAGGGAAGGGTTGTTTGTCTGCTGCTCACCACGTTGTTGACGGCACCCATATCACACATGTGGTCAGCGAGCAGGGTGCACACCTCCTCCTGCCCCCAGTGAGCGGCAGCATGCAGGGGTGTCCAGCTGTCAATGTCCGTGCTGTCCACGTCCACCGGGCACTGCAACAGCACCCTGAGCCAGGTGAGGAAGAGGGGGAAGAAAGAACGAGAGAAGCACCCAACATAGGACAGAATGAGGATCAAGGTTATGAGTAAAAGATCAGACAGAAGCCAACAAGCCATCATTGCCGACATGTGTCTGTGTGTATGTGTGGACTGGTGCTCACTTCAGGACTTCGATGTAGCCTTTGGCGGCAGCGACGTGCAGAGCGGTTGCCTTGGTGTTAGGGTGAGGTGTGAGAGTGCCTCCTCCTGCCAGCACTGCCATGGCGTCCTGGAGCATGATCCTCTCCTCTTCCTTCCGGGCCTTGTCCACGTCTATCTCTGTGACGCACATATGAACACATAGATGCACCTCAGAGTTTGAAAACTGAAAATCATTCTCCTCTTACAAGAAACAGAAAAACTATTCAGCATACATGTTTATTTTATACATTGTCTGTGGTTTCAGTTGCACTCAAAGATATTAAATGTATACTGATATAAAACATAAAGCAAATCTGATAATTTATTCATAGTCATATAACTGGGAACCCTTTATCTGAAAGTGTAACTATTCCTTACCTTGTTTTTTGATTTCAGCTTTAAGAAGTCTCTCCATGGCGTCTTCTGTGGCCACGTCCAGAGGAAGCTCTCCTTCACTGTTCACCGCCCCGACGTGTGCGCCATGCTCTATCAGGTACCTTCACAAGGAAAAACATTGAGTGACGAGTTTGGATTGCAGCAGTAAAACCAGGAATCAGTTTAAAAGATTGAGAAAAGTCAGAGTAGTCAGTGAAAACTTTCCCAGGCTCCCAGAACCCACTAAAGATGAACACACACACACACATAAGTTGACGTCACCGTTGTTCACAATCATAACAACAGTGACGTGTCAGTGGAGCCATGGTCAACACTCACTTGGTGATCTGAATGAAGCCGCAGGACGCTGCAGCGTGCAGAGGAGTCCAGCCCTCGTTGTCCCCTCTGTTGACTTCACTCCCGCTCTCCACCAGAAACTGCACCATCTCAGCATTTTCATCAATGCAGGCCTGCCAGAGGACACAGCCACGTGAGGGATCGCTCTACAAGTGTTTGCTGTTTATTATAAGAATCCCCACTGCACATGTTTAAAGACAGAAGCCAGGCTGCACTAGTCAGTCAGTCCCTGGTCCAGTTACACTTACAGTGAGGAGGGTCTTTGACCCCCTTTGGTTTGTTGTGAAAGACAAAACTCAGGACACTTCTGACAAAGTCAACTAAAGCACTGGCGGCTGAAACAATGAGTACTGTGTCTACTTGTCATAATGACGTTCTGTTAAGTGGGCTGCTCAAGGCCCTCAAGTACTTTCCAAAACAGTCATTTTGTGGCGGGAGTGAATAGCGAATCCATTTAGCTGCGTTTCCTGAGGCTGCTCCTGCAAAGATCCCAACGTGATGCAAAACGAGTCCCAAGATGAATCCCATGAGAACCTCAAGGTCCTATATTATAAGATGCTGCTTTAATTTCAGCTATGATTTATAAGAAAAAACACTCCTTAGATGGTCAGAGGTTGTTTCACTTGTGTGGAGAAAAATAAGGCTTTTATGGTTCAAATATTGAAAAGGTGCACAAATCATAAAATACATTATCTCAAGGCACTTTACATAGTAAGGTCTAGAGCTTAAACATTTGAAACAACCCAACACTTAACCAAATACTTTCAATAAATAAATTAAAAAGTACAAAATTGGTTAAGGCCATTATACTGTATGTTTTGTCTTGAAACTGTAGATGGAATTAACACAAAACAGGAAATGAGCAGCAAATCATCACATCTGTGAAACTAAACAGAGAACATTGCTCACTTTTGTTTTATAAATTGCAAAACAATAATCAATGATGAAAATAGCTAGTTACATTATTTACATTAACACGGAAACTAAAATTATAACACTAACGACATTTAAGTTTCAACTCTTGTTTTAATAAAATAGGATTTTAAGCATTGATTATAGATAAAGACTGTCATCCAAGGGGCTGTACTGTACTTTGAGCCAAATGATAACAATAAAGTGACAACAGGCTCACAGTTATTATAATAAAACGTCTGTAGCAATGTTGTTTAGAAACAACATTCAAACCGTCATGTGAATGTGAATGTGAATGTCATTGTGGCGCTAAATAAGTCAGCAGATCACCAGAGTCAATTGGATTCATGCTTTCACAGCCATTCAACACTTAAGCTGCTTTCAGACATGCACTGGACTCTGCAGATCCTCCGTATTTTCTCTGGAGGACGTGCATGTGTGAACGCAAATGTCCCAGTGAGACACAGACATTATCTGCCTGGCCTCCTAGTATAAGGTCCATAGAAATCTAGGAGAAGTCAATGTGTGAACACAGCTTTCAGTCTGGACTGAAATGGACAGTACCATCCCTATAGCTGTATATCACTGACAAGACTGAAAATACTGAAGAGGACATTACAATGCACAGCAACAGATCAAAACAAGAGAGAAAACAGCCAATTGAGGATTAACAATACAAATAATAGTGTCTGTCACTGATATGCAAAGCAAAGGCTTAATCTGTGCTTGTGAATGCAAGCTTACTATTTTTTTAATTGGGGAATTCAAGCAGACTTTAATGTAGCCTCATTTTCCTGCTTCGCTTCATGTATTTTCTCTTACATGCAACAAAACCTTCACAACATGTTAATGTCAGATTCCATCCCTTTCAGCTGATGAGATGAAACCTGCTCAGAAGCAGAATACACTGTCATACATGGCACGCTTTCCTGCCGTGTATTATTATTGCAGCTACTGTGCAGGATGTCACAGCAGCAAGTGTCGGCACTTCACACAGAACCTTGTGCATCAGGCAGTCTTCAGCCACATAAGAGGCTTTGCTTTTGGGCTAAGTCAACTTATCTCAAAGCCGCTACGAGGCTCCTCCCTCCTCCGTAATATGAGATAATTAGTCAGGGAGTGTGGTCGGAAAAAAAACCTAAACTAAAATATGGTCCTTGTAAGACCCTGAGATGAGGCTCGTAGTAAGGGGCCGGAGCCAAGTCAAAAGCAGGCTTCACTCTCATCAGGGGGGGGGGGGGGGGAGCCCCTATGAAACAAGTGGCTGCTTCGAGCTGAATGAATGAATGAACAGAGGGCATTTCTTGCACCCCTGCACGTTTAAAGGGTGCACATACAGCCTCCCAGCAGACTCCTTCACTGGGTCATCAAGTGAGTCATTGTGGAAGTGGCCTTTGACAACAGCAGCTAGCGCTGTTTGAGGAATGTTTTCCATTTCTTCATCCGAAATCCCTGAAGTCCCCTCCATTGGGGAATTGGCAAAGGGAAGGAGAAAGAGAGAGACAGCAAGGAGGAGAAGAAGAGGAAGAAGAGGAGGAGGAGAAGGTGGAGGGGGAGGGGGCAAGGAGAGAGAATGAGTGGCGGAGAAGACAAAAAGGCTTTGGATGCAGGGGATGGAAAGTTTGGAGAGTGTGGGCCTATATTTAATTCTGGTTGCCAGGCGACCGGCGAGCAACAGGGGAGAGAGGGATGGAGGGCAGGAGAGAGGGACCACACTGGGTGACGCTCCAGCACGTGGATCGACCAGAACATGGACCCACGTAACCCAACGGCCGCACATGACCAACGTCTGGGTGAGAATGTGCTCACACACACACACACACACACACACACACACACACACACACACACACACACACACACACACACACACACACACACACACACACACACACACACACACACACACACACACACACACACACACACTTTGGCTGAAATTGAGAGGAAAGCACCTCAGATGACATCACCGCGACGCACGCACGCACACACACATGCACACACACACACACAGACACAGACACAGACACACACACCTGCTGAGCAACCATTCAGCTCCAGTGGGCAGATTTTTTTTTTTTTTTTTTTTAAATAAAAGCACAACAACCATCTTTTTTGTCATCCATGTTGACAAGCTGTGTGCGCAGATGTCAAAAGTGAAACGTCATCAACAGTGAGTTCGGCGCAACGCGAAAGTGGCTGCGGCGTGTTTATGACACACAGCATCATAAAAGCAGAGGAAATAGTGCATCACCGAGGGGCTCGTGTGACAGTGATGCTGTCCAGGCTGCTCGGCTGTGTTATGACTTCAGTGGAGGGGAGGGAGGGAGCTGCATTAAGGCTGGAACATGCACCGGAGGAGGCAGTGCAGCCTATTTGGGGCATAAACTGCAATATAAAAAAACTGAAGGTTAAAAGAACGAGCAGCTGGCCTGTTGATGGTCGTGGTTTATAAATCAACAGGCTCTGTACATGCTTCCTCCTTGAGAAATGTATAAAAAAAGTGATAAAACCTCCCTGAATCCATTGAGATGTTAAAACCTCCCTGAATTCACCGATCAGACATTTATAACCTCCCTGAATTCACCGATCAGATATTTATAACCTCCCTGAATTCACCGATCAGATATTTATAACCTCCCTGAATTCACCGATCAGACATTTATAACCTCCCTGAATTCACCGATCAGACATTTATAACCTCCCTGAATTCACCGATCACATATTTTAAATCTCCCTGAATTCACCAATCAGACATTTATAACCTCCCTGAATTCACCGATCAGACATTTATAACCTCCCTGAATTCACCGATCACATATTTTAAATCTCCCTGAATTCACCGATCAGACATTTATAACCTCCCTGAATTCACCGATCAGATATTTTAAACCTCCCTGAATTCACCGATCACATATTTTAAACCTCCCTGAATTCCCCGATCACATATTTTAAACCTCCCTGAATTCACCGATCACATATTTTAAACCTCCCTGAATTCACCGATCAGACATTTATAACCTCCCTGAATTCACCGATCAGACATTTATAACCTCCCTGAATTCACCGATCACATATTTCAAACCTCCCTGAATTCACCAAACTTCTCTGAATCCCCTGGTCCAGTGTTTGGAGAGCCCAGCAGAGACGGTCTGTCACTAACCTGCCTGAGACTCAAAACGACTCCAGTTTACTGCTGTGCCCCTGCTACGCTACAGAAAGAAGACAAGAGATGATCTAACCGACCAACAGGCTCTTAACCGAGCTGAGCCTCCTCCACACAGGCCACAAACCGCTGCTGCTGCTGCTGCTGCTGCGAACTTTAAATAAAGTTTTATTTTATTTACTGCAGAGGCCGCTACGTTAAAAACGACGGGAATGTTTAGACTAACGTAAACTGCGTTAAACGCTTCTGAGGCTCATTAACGGATAAAGCTCCGCCGCTAGTCAAGCGACGGTTAGCAGCAGCTCCGCGGTTAACACTTGGGTTGGTTGGTTAGTTAGTTGGCTGGCTGGTTAGTTAACTGATTAATACAACTAGTTGTTAGTAGCTGGAGCATTGTTTAACTTCCTACCTGGTGCAGCGCTGTCAGCCCGTCGATGTTGGCGTGGTTGATGTCGGCTCCCTGCCGGAGCAGCGCCGCCACCTCCTCCCGGTCGCCGGCGGAGCAGGCGGCCATAAACACGGCTCCCTGAGCGAACCGGACTTTCGTGCGCCGCGTCCCGGAGCCGCTCGAGGTCTCCCGGGCCTCGGGTCCCGTCCGATCCGTGTCCGAGCCCAGCCATCGCTGCAGCTGATCCTGCCGACGCTGTTTGGCAGCTTCGGACCGGGAATGGTCAGTGGCCGCCATCTTCCCTGGTCTGTCCCGGACACATTCAGCTCATGGTACGAGGAGCAGAAGCGGAGTGGAGGGTTTGGATTGAGCCTCTCCTCCCCCGGACTGCGCCGCCTGGTGGAGACTCTGTGGAGCTGAAGCCGTGAACTTCAGGACGAACTTCTGACTGAGTGGCAGCCACATGCTGCCTTTAGGTGCTCCTCGGAAATGTGTCCACCAGAGGAAAGCGCTTTCTTTTCTTCTCTTTCCATGAATCTGGGTCACAAGCGACACACAACAAATGGATGAACCTACATAGCCTAAATAAGACAAATAACCCCTTTCAATGTAATTATACATATCATATCTAATCATATAACCTAAGCTTAAAATACTTAGTCATAAAACTTAGGTCATTTTTCAGTACTTTATGGTTCATTTTAATAGATTTTGTCATTGTTCTTAAAACTTGGGAGGGACATCGTCACATTATGTTTATATGCAAATTACATTATATATCACATACTGTATATATTAAAGCAGCTGGTAATATATATTGCAAATACCATTGATAAACTAAGTTACAATGTTAATTAACAAAGTTGGACAAAACTAAATCCAAACAACCCAAAATTAAGAGTGCAGAATAAATACCTTTTGTATTACTTCATACTACACATCATGCATCCATTTAGGATCCAAATACTTAATATTTAAAAGTAGTTTGTTCATTAACACTCCAGAGGCAGATCAATGGTATTTCCCGGACATCCCTAAAAGGCATTGTTCCGTACTGTGTTGTACTTTAAAATCTGTGAATTAAAAATCCACTTCAACAACATGTAGTATTTTTGTCTGTGTGGCCGACTTGTTTATTTCCAGGAAATGTCTGTTTTTGCCAAAGACACATTGATAAACAGCTTTTACAACAGACACAACTGATGGGTTGAGTTTTGTTATGATATCAAGGGAATCCCCTGGTGTATCTCTGCTGTTGACAGGACAGTATGACAACTGTTTACTGCTTTGTCTCTAATTAATCTAATCTTGGAATTATGGCTCAAGGTTAAATCCATTAAGTTAATAGATTTATTTGTGAGACAAGAACTTCTAATGGCCTTGGAGAAGAACATATGACATGACACAGGGGGGCGATAGAGGGGGTCTAAAATTAGGCTAAATAAAAACTTAAATCTAAAACAGAAGAAATTGTTTTGTAGAATATGCCTCACCAATCTTGGTTTAACTCAAAGGCTTCATTTTTAAATTCAAGAATACAAGCTGATATTAAATTTGTGAAGTCCAAATATCAAAGCTTGAAACAAGTGATTAAACACCTTAAAATGTTTGACTATGACAACAAAATAAAATACAGTTTTGAGACATATGTCGTAGTTCCATTAATTACAAACTTATTCATTTGTATTTGTATTTATGTTTAGACTACACACTTGCTGCCTTGTTACCTTTGACCTATTTTACCTTTTCAGCTGACGTCAAACTGCGAACCTTCAGTATGACAGCTGTATTATTTGTGCTTCCTCCTCACGTCAACAATCAACAGTGGATATTTGTCATTTGGATGGGATCATCTGGACACCTCCCAAGAACACCTCCAGGTCCCTGATCCACTGTTTGATTACTGCTGTGTCATGTGCTGTGTACAGGCTTTCTGGGTAATGTGAGTATCACTGTTGTGTAACGGATCTCTGAGAATCTACTGCAATGAAATAAGCGGCAGTTACTGTTAAACAGTAGCAGTTTATTTCACAATCACAACAAAATGATTCCCTGCAACATTTTTAGAACATGTTAAATTCACTTAAGGCACAAGTTGGGTCTTGATCATACAATTTCTCCTAACATACAAGACAAATATTTGACCACAGCTAGGTTATTACCTAGAACTTGAGTGACGTCATAAAGTGACTTTGAATAAGAAAGTGCAACTCAGATTTAACTGATTCTTTTGACTGATTAATCACAATTCACATGTTGAAGAATTTGTAGTAACATCAAAATCAACACTCACATTAAAAAAAGAAAATCCCTAAATGCAGATTTAAATTTAAAACAAAGTAAATCAAGATGATAGAAACAAGTTTCTAGAGAAAACAGATAAAATAAGTTTTGTGTTTGTCATATAAATAAGTGTAAAGAACTATTAGACATTCAAACAAACAACAAACATAGAGATTTTTTCTCAGAACAATGCATTGACATGTGCTTATAATAAATGGAGTAACTATCTGTGGCAAACGGAGTTTCCACACAGAGAAACGCTCTGTTTAACTACTGGTTTGACTACATTCCACCCAAAACATTCACACTCGACTATTTTAACCATGCTACTTCAAGTGCACATTTTTGTTTGTAACATCCTCTAATTCAAGTTTGTACATGACTGAATGTGGTTTAAATGCACTTGTGTATGCCTGTAGACATGCTGTGTCTGAGAGCTTTCCTGATTGTAGCTAAAGACTTAAAATACTGTATACACAGTGTAAATATGGTTAATTACTACCATAGCTTAAATGTATCTAAACATCAGGGTGTAACCGGATATTGAAATTGGATTTAAATTATTTTTTAAATGTTTCTGGACGTAGAATCAGTCCGACTGAATCCCAGAGCAGTAGCATCTGCAGCAGAAGCCTAGAAGCGGCTGATGGCGTCTCCAGTGTCGGCAGCAGTTGGAATATTTAGACAAACTCTGTGCATTGTGAGGCCTTCTGTGGAGAGGAGGGATGAAGAGCTTGTAGCTGGTGACATCGGTGCATTTTCCATTGAGCCTTGCAGGTCCATGTTCGTAGACAGAACTCCAGTAAGCTGAGTCTTGTACTGGTCGAGACGCATGATGATATCCTGGACTGAAGCGCTTTTCCCATTCACCCAGGTGGGAAACAAGCTGGTGGAGCTGAACTGGGACGGAAGCGACTGGCAGTGGTGCAGCTCCAGTTGACATGAAAACCTGGAGTAAATTTACAAACATGCAGAGATGTGAATGAGTAAAGGCTGAACAAGGTGAAAGGCAGTAAATATTTACTATTATGATTATTATAAATAATCTGTAGTTTCATTTTATGGTACGTTTCAGCTTCTTTTGCTGTCAAACAACAACTAAACTGCTCTGGGTGCACAGCAGGCCACTGTTTTCAGTTAATAAGCTATTTCTAAATCTGCTGCTAAATCACTGTAAAAGGGGAAAAACTATTTCAAGTCACATTCATTTTTTTACTCGATGCATAATGGGGGGATTTTGGAATGGGGGGGGGAAATGTCCCAGTTTGGCTGTGAAACTTGCTAAAAACGTGTAAATAACAAACAAAAGCTTTCAGTGTCACCGGACACTACATGTCGTGTGTTTACACTCTCTCTCTCTTACACGCCCAGTTTACAAAATAACGTGAAATAGTTTAGTCACACAACCAACATTTTGTTAAAATCTGATAGTTATCAGATTAGTTGTAAAACTTTTACAGAAGGAGACAAATTAAACACTCTAATACAAGAATCCTCTGTACTTAATGTATGTCATTGTAAATCTTCTTTATATTGAAGTATGTTATGCATGAGGACAGAAGATAATAATAATGTGATTTCTGTGTGTGCTTTCTGAATATTTTTTCTGGACATACTGTGACAATACTGGTATCCATTATAAATGTGGTCACGATAATTATGATTAAAATGCTCCTACCATTTCATCTCTAAAAACGCATGCTGGGAAATGCTTCTGGAGGCCTGGCGAAGAACATGCTGCAGGAGTTTTAATATCTGCTCGCGAATCCATCCCACATCTTCCTGCACATCTGGCAGCCACTCCAGAAGTCTACACATGGGAAATGCAGCTGTTATTCAGTAGGCACAGAAGGCCTGTACAGTAATTTGTGCCATTTCAATGAATTTACAGCAAATACAACAACTGCCACAGGGTAGTAAGCTTCACTAATCTGTAAGAAAACGTCTATAAAAACAGTGCAATGGCTTTTGCCAGACACAACTACACATGTACACCAGTTTCCAAAAGTGTGAGGCCACATTTCTCGAGAAGAGCCCGTAGTATTATTCTGAATGCATGTCAAATATGTAATCGGGGACTGGAACCAGGTGTAATTAAGTCCTTCAGTACCTGAGAGTCAAGGACACAGCAGACTCCAGAGGAAGAGTGTAGGGGAGCATCATGGCTGAGGCCATCCTCATAGGAAGCAGGTTGCTAAGCGACTGCACCAGGCTCCTCCTCTCAATACAGGCCTCAATAAGAGCTACAGAGAAAAGAAAAGAGGAGTCCAGTGGTTACTACAACTAGTCACAGAGGTAACCAGCTTCTTACAAAACTATTCATGACAGGGGACAATGCAACATATGAAATAAATACAGTGTGCTTTTTTTTTTGTTATTGCAAATACACTATTTCCAGGTCATGGATACATCAAATACACAAATACAGTTTTCCAAACAAAAAAATCTGAATTTAAAAAGAAACTTTTTTACTTACTAATGGATATTCAGTTAAATGAAGCTCTGTCGTGGTTTTACCTTTGTGCAGAGCTGGTGGAAGGTGCCCGATGATATGCTCCTCGACTAGGGAACTTGAACGAAGCATCACTACTTTTTTCTCTAAATGTGGCTTTCCATCTTCCGCCTCCTTCTCCTTATCAAAATGTTCCTCTCCATTAGCGAGAAAGGGTCTGTCTCTGAGAGGTCCATTAAAATTCAGCAATCCTTAAAAAAAAAAAAGGCAAGTTCTTATTAATCTGTGATTACTGGTGAGATCACATCTAATTAGGCAGCAACTTAAACAACTAATAACAAATATTATTGTTGCTCAATACTGAAAATACTAAAATAAAGGAAAAAAACATATCAACATGAGTAACACAAGCCTAATGAAACATAAAAGTAATGGACTGATTTGGTGACACTGGGTTCACAGGAAACACAAGTGATAAGTTATCATGTTCCAATAGCCTATCAGAGTAATATACTGTGTGTGCAGTACTAATTTTGGCTGGCCAGTGGACAAAAGATAATTTCAACAAAAACAGCATTGGAGAGGAAAAGAGAAGAAGAAAAATAAATCACTGATTCTTACCATTCCTCTTTAAAAAGTCCAGAGCATCTTTGTATCCCTGTTTACACATGGCCTTCATAACCTGCACTCAAAACAGACAATAATGCATCTTTCATGGGTCAAAGAAGTCAACTGAGTTTACTCCAGTTCAACTGAAGAAATACATTTTTCTGTGTGTGTGTGTGTGAGACACCTACTATTGGGTCTGGAGGGAAAAGTGCTCTAGAGACTCTGTAGAGGTTGGTGAGGGTGAACTGGATGCTCGTGTTGGTGAATCGCAGCTCGTGTATGTTGGTCGATGTGTCTCTGGGGCAGATGTCGCTCTCTCCGGAGAACGGGGACACGGTGATGGTGTTCTTCAGCTCGTACTGAGGCAGGTTATCCGAGATTCCTCCGTCAACATATCGCTGAATGATAGCAGATAAATAATCGTCAGACTAAATGTGAGGGATTGTTAATTGCACGAAAGCTACAGAATTAAAAAAATAGGAGGATGTTCAACTAGAGAGCTATCATCACCAGGAATTATTGCATTGGCATCATCGCCTGCATAGTGATAAATGTTTGTTTTCAGTGAAGCTGCTGAACTTTTAAACCCAGAGGTAGGAGGCTGGCTGTGAGTGTCAACAGATAAGACCAGTGACATCAGTTTTCTTGTATTTGAGGCACTGATGGTAGAGGAGAGGACAGAACAACCTTAAAGACTGAGCCAACGTGGTCCCAAGAGTAGACACGCATGTGTGCTTTTAAAACCCATCACAAAGGCCACAGAGGGAGGGCGGGAGTATTACTAGTAGTATTGCTCAATGACATTACCCAGAAAACCTCTGCCCTGGAAAACATGCCCAGTGAAGAATAAAAGTTTGACTTTCCTCTTTAGTGTGGGATCTCAGGCAAACACTAACTCCGGAGGAATTTTATAATTATTGTTCCAACACGTGCCGTTCAGAACAAACACATTCTTGAGGAAGGGAGGGAGCTGATGGGGGTTGTTACAGATAGGGGGGGGCGAAGCAACAGATGTAACAACAACAAAACACAATGAGAGAAAAGCAAAGAAGGAAGGCAGACTGGCCATTACACCTCTCCAACATTAATACCTACTGTATAAGTAGGTCTTAATTTAAAACCAATGCAAACCATTGGGGTGATTTATTTCAATTAGCTCTAAAATAAGTGAAAGCTGCTGAATAATAGTGAATTTTCTCACCACGCCTTGTAGTGTAGGAGGAATAAGGCCACAGTACACTGGAATGTAGGCACTGCAGACACACGCCTGTTTAACAAAAAAGAAAATATAAGAAACATGAAGAGACAAAATAATTGGATAAAAGAAACAGCTCTTGGATGCATTATTGGAACTGGGCTCACACCTTTAAACAGAACTGTGGAATAAAACTAAAACAATTACACTGTAAATGATGTTTGAATGATACATCAAAATGACATTTAACATTATTCTGTATATTTGATATCGTCATTTATTTTCTCTTTGAAGTAAGAAACCAATTGCAGTCTAAAAATGATCAGAGAACAGTGAGAAGCTCCTTCCATAACCTTCTACAACCCAAGCTAATGTCTTCAACTTGTTCTGTCTGAACAAACGTCCAAAACCCAAAGATTTCCAGTGTACAGTGATTTAAAAACAGAGAGAATCCGTTAAATATCAACCTTACTAATAATCTTTTGTAAAAATGTTCTTGTACACAATTGGAATCTGAAAGCAGCCCAAAGATTCTGTCACATTAGTAGTGTTGAGTTAAAAAAAAAAAATCAAGCCTTTCCTTGATACCTAATATAATATATGTCGACCACTTCTTCTGCAAAGCGGTGTGACAAACAATAAGACATAGCACGCACCTGTATCACCTCCTCCTTGTTGTTGTAATGAGACACCACGACATTTTCTCCATCTGCCACTCGGGTGAGAGAGATTCCTAACCGCCCGTTGGCCTGATGGTGACAATCATCTGGCAGAGTGCGGCGCAGCATGAGACGCATAATCTTCACCAGATTAAAGGAGGGATGCATAGGTCCGAGGAATCGCTTTCTTGCCTCTTTGGCAACATCGATGATGCTCGCGCCAGCCTCTCCTGTAAAAACATGACATAAAAGTCTATGAGACGGTTGAGAACTCCATGGAGGTCGAAAGTAACAACATGCGATTGCACATGATTAGATAAAGATAAGATGAAAGGTAAAAGGTAAAACTTTGTTCATCCAGACAGACATGTGGATGAACGAAATTGTTCCTGCAAATAAACATTAAGTACAATCTAAAAGCAGGAATTGTAGCTGTATTTCATAGTAAGTATTGTCTTCAACTAAATATGGAAAAAATATATTTACAGAGCCTACAATTATTATTTTTTATAGATCAATCCATAGGATATGATCCATGTTTACCTAAACCGTTTCTCTATTGTATGGCACTATTTAAGAAAGATTTTATATAAGAAGAGCACCACTGAACTAAAGAGGGCTTAGTTGGCATGCCATGTTAATTTGGAAATGATTTTGGTAACGATATTGGTCTATTGACAGTGGTGAATGTAGTATAATAATATCCAAGATTTGAATTTTACACTTTTCTTGAAAATGTTTACTACCACTGCCTAATGTTATTGCATTTATTGCACTCATCTGTATCTAGAATTGAATGAATGAACTGTCTCTGTGATGTGCCCTTTAACACATTTCATCTCCTTTGTAGCCAAAGAAACTTTTCCAGATTTACAATCAAGATTTATATTCTAAAATGATCTTATATTATTATCTGTCGCTGCTGGTACTAGTTACAGTGCAGATTACCATACAGGACATTTTCTCTGTTTATTAAATTTGACACAGATCAAGCTACTGAACAGAATATAAGACATTTCAATTGATTTCATAGAAATAAAGCTACAACATTAAAGTGCAGCTTCTGTGTTAATGCAACTATGGAAATATCCCTGTACTAAAAGCTGTACACTGAGTACACTTACTGATAACACACAGTATGTTTACATTTTCTGTGTAATCAGAGTACTTCCTCAATAACTAGTTATTACACAGAGGCCTTGAGGACCTCGTGTGACCTTGTTTATCCTGACTTTCCAATCCAAACCTACCGAGACACACTCCAGTGACCAGAGCGGTGGCGGTGAGCGCTCCAGCCGAGGCTCCGTAGATGTGCCGGGCGTTCAGCACCAGGAACGGGGCCTGCTCCAGCAGACAGCTGGCCACCCCGACGTGGTAGATCCCGAGGAAGCCGCAACCGGCGAAGGAGATGTTCCACGGGGAGTCTATCGGAAACATACCGGCGACCGTCCGCGGCGGTGTCGAGTGAGGTCGTTGGTAACTGGGGCAAAGTTCACTCACATGTGGTCACCAAAGAAGAACTACAAGTGATCTCAGAGGTAACAGCGGGTCGCTTTCTGCTACTGGTTCCTCCTCAGAAGTTTGTCCTGCGTGTTTAACAGTGGGAAACACTTGTTTACTAAATGCACATCATTTAAAAACTCTGCGGAGACTAAAGCTCGTTGTCAAATGTCTTCATTAAGGGTGTCCTCTGCTCGTTTAATAGAAACTCAGTGGAACACGGGGCGTTGTTGTTGTTTTACCTATTTGCATTAGGAGGAGGGCGCAGAGGTTTCGGGCCAATCACGATCGACACCGCTGATGACGCTGACCAATCAAAGGTGTAAGCCGTGACAACACGACCAATCACAATCGCCAACACCGCCACACCCAGGAAGTGAACGAGCCGACACTCAAATAGACTGACGGCTCGTCAGTGTGTTTGTTGCATGTGCATGTTTTGTTTTGTCCTTTCTAAATGTGTCTGCCTGTTTGTGTGTGTGTCCTCAATGGTGTTGTCATGGAGAAGAATGCTATGGATTTCCCATTATGCAAAATGAGCGGGATTATCCCGTTTACAGATCGATTTAAGTAAAACAACAATAGTGTTCACTTCTTGTCCATTTGTTACAGAAACCGTTATTACAATGGCAAATGATTTCCATGAAGGGACCTGGACATCATATAAGGTTTGAAAAGCTGTCTCTAAATCTGTCCTAATAATACAGATGCACACATCTGGCTTCTTTGCAACATCCTGGTTACAAAACATGAAAGGCTGTTTCACAAGAGACAGTGAGGGGATTACAAAATCTCCTGCACGAGAAACATCAACAATAACACTTAAATGTCTTTTGGAACTGGAACTCTGACTCCAATAAACTATTCAGAGAATCAGTCTGCTAATAGTCACTTTGTGTGGGCATTGATCCAGTTTCTGTTGAGGACATGATTCCTAAAAGTTTATCTAGATGTCAAAGCAACAATTCATTGTCTTGAAGAGGTATCCCTTACTTTATCAAGTTTATATAAACTACTATAGAGTCCTGTATTATTATCTTAATTTGTGGATCCTGTTTCCAAATCTAGTTTTAAGACTTACATATTTTCATTCATATTGTGCTTACATTCCTTATTATATTTCCACAAGCAAACAGACACAGAAAATCTGACTGGGAAAAGAATGAAGCTCCCTCATCTTCTGCTACTCTTCATAAGAGCTTGGAGGGTAAACGTGGTGCACAGGGTGGGGGGTTACAATGAGAGGAAATTGCGGACATTAAGTAAAATAATTAAGTATTTTAATTGTGTTAATTAACAAGAACACACCTGGATTCCCAAAATGGATGTTATTCTAAGTGAACACATATAAAAAGTGTTTCATAAGTTGAATTATGCCTGACCAGGAGCTGACCACTGTTCTGGGAGGCTGGGAGGTTATCTGAGGAGATGTTATTGTTGTTTAACCCAAATAGCTCATTGTACTACTCTTGGCCTTTTGCACCATATCTGAATCAAACGAATCATTGTCTCCATGACCACATGGTTTCCACAACAGAGATGAACTTTTGACATTTTTAAAAATATGAAATGTAGTTTCTGATGATCAGTTAAAATCCTGCATTTATAGTGTTACCAAAAATCAATTTTAGATACAGAAACAAGTAGAAATAAATCGGGCATGATAGAGCATTGGAATGACCCTTGTTATTTTGTATTATGTTGTAATAGTTATTTTATTATACTCATGAACATTGGAATTGGTCAAGTTGATGATATAAAATGCATCTGACACCATAATATGATCATATACTTTGTATATAAAATCTGAATTTGAAAAGGAAGGCTTTAGGTTACACACATCGGACATTTTTACAGTGTGAGCCACGTGCAGAAGATTTATTTATGTATGTTTGTAATTATGAATCACTCTCAAGTATCAATCAGACCAAACAGCGCCACCCGCTGGCCTGTCCGGGACTTACAGTGACGAGACACGCTGAACACAACGGTCCCGCCCTGAATTGAAACTTTGGCGGCGCCAGAATCGAGGCGCTCGGTGTTAGACACAGCAACAACCGTACGGGCGGGGTTTCTCCCCTTTTGGCCACATACACTTGAGTAGACTCCGCCCGCCTATGTCCGGTAGTCGACGTGAGGAAAAGAAACGCCCACTTGTGACGCAGGAGCTTCTTTTCGAAACCCTTCGTGCTGACGGAAGTAAACGAAGCAGAGAAGTTGGTCAACAACGAGGCTAATGTAGCACAGTATTTAGTGAATGACACTCTTATTAGCTTGTAAGAATTAATAGTAACGGCACATACATGAATATATAACGTTGCCATACGAACTAACAGATGTGTAAATCATAGCTAATATTTATGTAAATATGGTGAGTCTGACACTTAGCTGTGGTTAGCTAATAGCTACTGTAACTCAGACCAGCTCTCAGCTAACATGTCTAGTACATGATGAGTTTTTATGGTCGCACCGATGCTGCGATGACTGACACACCATGCGGAGAGAAAACACGTGGGCCAGCAGGTAACTGTTAAAACCTTCACTGAGCAGCTGCTGATGAAGAGGATGGACACAGTTTGGATGAAGTGACCCCATCCCAAGGTGGAGTACCTCGGACATTTGGCTCTGAGGAGTCATGTCCGAAGGCCAAGCAGAGCTGCTGGAGCCGGAGAGGGATGAGAGCCCAGCTGCTCCCTCTGCCTCTCCCACCAGCCTCATGGACACCTGTGCTCCTTCCATATCAAGTCTCTCCTCCGCCTCCTGCAGCTCCGTCCATCATCAGTCAGATTTTTCTTCTTCATCATCATCTTCCTCTGTCCTGTCTCTTACGCCACCCTTGCCTCCCTCTGTGGAGCTCTCTGCTGTGTTGACTGACACAAGGCTGACCCTGGATGTGTACCAGGGGGGAGCAGCCGCGCTGCCCCTGCTGTGGGCGTCCGTCCCCCGGCAGCTGAGGGGGCTCCAGTACCTGAGACTGGGCTCTGAAGATAAACCAGGGCTGGATGTGGCAGTGGACGTTCTACCTCATCTGACAGAACTGCGGTCACTGGCTGTTCGGGGTATTTTTCTGATGAATTTAATGTGTTATCAGTTGCTTGTTGGCATAGATGATTAAATGGTTTAGTTGACATTGAGGGGATAAAGTTAATTCTGTGTTTATATGCTATAATCCTTCTTTGTTTTCTACTTGCTCCTCTCCCTTATTGCTGCTTCTGACAACTTGTCTTTCCGATTACAGGACACCGTTTTTATGACTCGAGAAGTAACCCGCTGCCTGGCCTCCTCACCACTCTGCCCTCATCTGTTTCCGCCCACTCTCATCTGGAGCACCTGGATCTCTCCTTCAACCAGCTCTCCTGTCTGCCCTCCTCCCTGCTCAGCATTCCCACGCTGTCCTCCTTGATCCTTTGCCACAACCGCCTCTCAGCTCTGCCTGCCGACATAGGCCTACTGTCCTCCCTCACCCACCTCTCCCTCCTGGGGAACGAGCTGGTCTCCCTTCCTCCGAGTCTGGGTCGGCTGAAATCGCTGCAGGTGCTGGATGTATCGCACAATCTCCTCCAGCATCTACCTGATGAAGTAGGTTCTCTGGAGGAGCTTGTTAAGCTGGAATTGTCCCACAACAAGCTGAAACAGCTACCAGAGACCTTGGGTAAGGGTGCAAGGGTGAGTGGGTGTGTCAGGAAGAACAATTAGAACCATATACAAGAGTTCTCCTTTTTTGAATCAAGTGAAAATCCAAAATACAGCAATAAAGAGATGTCTTTGTTTCCCAGGCTCTCTCCTTTCGCTCAGGGAGCTTTTCCTCTCCAGCAATGACCTCCGCCTGATCCCACATTGTCTGAACAAACTGCCTCTGCTGAAAATAGATGTGCGTGACAATCCTCTGGGACGACCGCTTACCCCTCCACCTCTGTCTCCCACACCTGGTGAGTAGAGACAAAAGGCTTCTAACTGACTCAAATCATTTTCAATGTATACTTACTGGATACATATTTAAAAGCTGTCAGTATATACAATCTCAGTTATACTACTGCTTTCTTACCAGATCAAGCTGAAACAGAAATCCCAGAGTTGCACCTCGGATTGAATCAGCACAGGTACAGTGTCACTCGCAGCATGGAAACATTGTCACATTCAGTTCATTCATTTCTGACGAGGTCATGATTAAATACGTCATGTTTCTGTTTGCCCTTCAGTTTCTGTGTTTCGTCTGCTGGCTGTCATGTGTTTCTCCCCGGGGGGGGAGAGCTACTGTTCCCCCCGGGGTGCCTAGTGACGACCACAAGACTGGAGTGGGTTGAGAAAAGGCCACAAAAGAAGTGGGTGTGGTTGGAGGAGCATGAAATCCTGCTGAGTCGCCCTCTGGAACTGCGTCCCCATGGGATTACTTTTCTCAAGGTGCATTAACTTCATTTGCTTATTCACATCTTTAACCACATAAGTTCTGTCAGGTCACTATTGTGGAATTATATATGCTTTCCATATAAAATCTGAGACTCATTGAACTCATTTTATATAAATACTGTCCACAATAAAGCCACAGATACTGAGTCTACGCATTGCACTGGTCAATCTCTAGTTCAAGAATCATGGTTAATATTTCTTCACTCTTGTGATTGTTATTTTCTGCACCTGCATGATGTTAATATACTCCAACTTTAAAATCCCTACAGCCTGTGCAGGTGTGTGTGCCTTATCATCAAACAAAAAGAAAGGAGGTGGTCGTGCGGAGGTTTGATGGACAGTCGTGGAGCACCCTGCCCACTGATCTGAGGAGGGGGAGCGAGGGCCATAGCAGTCACCCTGGAGGACGTCCCGCCAGGGTAAAGCACAAACTTCACACTTTAAACGAACACCAATGCAGTTGTATTGTAACATTATTGTAAAACAAAAAAAATCCCCTGTCGTCCCTGTAGCTGGCGTGCTGCTCAGTGAGCCAATTCTCCTGGTTTATGGCGGTGTCCCGTCTAGTGAAGGACACTTGCTCCGTTACACCAACTGGAGCGCTGCTGATTTCCAGCTCTGACCCTGGAATCAAGCTCCACTTCCCTCCTGACTGCACCGCACAGACCCGTACCATAACACTACAGGTACAAACTGCACTCCAGCCTGTGCAAACTCACCACGTCAGTGTGGTATCACGGATGTTAAAGGTCGTTATTGTCTGTAGGTGTTGCAGGTATCTGTGTCAGAGGTGCAGGCGCTGTGTGGTGACCCTCAGGCCAGAGTCAGCCCTCTTCTCTGCCTCTCCCAGACTCCCAGCATGCAATTCCTGCAGCCAATCAAAGTTCAGATCCCTTTGCCACCTGGAGTCACAGGTAGACTTTGCCAGTGTGCATTTTTATACATATTTATAACAGCATGTATCCGCCTACATTTAAATGTCTGATGCTTCCGCAGGCCATACAGTTGATGAGACCTGTTTGCATGTGCTCCACGGGGACCCCACTGCCCAAACCTGGACTGACATCACATCACAAGTGTCTCTCTGCTTCACTCATTTGTATGCCGTTTTCTACGTTACACATTTCTCCTGGTAAGTTTCTGTCATACATTCTTAACATGTAATTTGAATATATATATACATGGTATATATATGTGTGTATAGTATCAACAGCTCTATGTCATCCGTTACAGGTACTGGCTGTGGTACACCACTCAGCGATATGTTAGTGGTGTGGCCAGGAAGGTCTATCAACGACTGAAACAGTTTAAAGTCCAGTTCTTCGTCCTCCAGCGGAAGCAGGATCCCTCACAAGTTTTGCTACAGTGTTTACCTTCTAACAAGGTTGGTCATTCTCATCTATATGCTACGACAGTGTATTCGGGTCACTTCAAGGGAAAACAATCAGAGATTTCTAGAATAAAGTCATAATATTATGAGAAAAGGTCTTAATTTTAGGCTATGTCATTTTAGAGTGGGAATATTAGAAGATCAGTCTGTCGCCTCCATGAGAATGAGGAATGTGGAGCATCAAGTTATACTTTATTATTCAGGCTTCACAAATAATAAAATACATAATCCTTTGGCTGCTTTATTACTGTAATATTACGTCTGGATTACTTTATAGTACTTTGCAGTAATTCTTAGTGATGGTGAGATGAAGCTTCATGAAGCTCTGAACCATTTCAGCAAAGTGGTTTGAGAAATTGATCCTTCCATGATGCTTCATGTTCACTGGACGACATCTAGTGGCCAGAACGTGAAATAGGCCATCACAAACATTTGTATTTTGCCAACTAAATGTCAAAATCTGTGTTTTGGAAGGGAAGTGTGAAAATTGAGTAGTCAGGTTGCAATGTCTGCAAGTAACATTTTGAATGAAAAATGTATGCAATATTTTGGAAAATATAAATTCACTAAGACAATTTGGTTTACAGGGCACAGATGAGGCTGGGATATAAAAAACATTTGTTGTTCTTGGTACTGCATTGTACACAATTGATTGTTGTATTTCCCAAACCATCCAGTATTGTGTTCAGTGATGTATCTCTCCTCCGTGGTGTGAATGTCACTGTTATGTTTGATACATTAATGCTGAACAGTGACAGTGACGTTTCCTGTCCAGGTGGAAGGCCGAGTACAGTCGTTGTCAGAGCAGTATGACGGACCTCAGCCGTCAGACCTGTGTGACCTACTTGAAGGAGAGCAGTTCTTCGCCGGCTTCGAGAGGGGCTTGGATATCAGCACAGGTCTGAAGTCCTCTTTGAGGCTCTATCTTAAATAAACAGTTCTTTTCCTATGTTCCTTTTCCTTCCAGTGTCTTATGTAGTGCTGCTGTGTAATAATTATCCTGCTTTTGTTATTGTTTGAAGTCTAGATGATGATGTTTTCCTGTTTTATCCAGACAGACCAGACTGTGTGCAAGGAAGACTGTGTTTCGTGTTTTACTCCAGCCTGAAGAATCTGAAGGAAGTGTACATCTGTCCAGCTCAGGGTCAGAGGGGGCCAGTGAGGGGACAAGTAAGACAAACGCCATAGTCTTTATATTTTCTAGTGTAAAATCAAGGGCACATTTTGTATCTTTCTTATCCAGATGACATAGTGGACATATGGTGCAAGGACAGAGCAACCTCACCTGCAGTATATAAACAAGAAAAAAGTTATAGACCGTACACTTTGTAAAACAGAAGGACCTCTGTACACTGTAATAAAACACTTTTTTAATGTTTGTGACTGTTGATCCAAATCCATAGTACATTTTGAAGGTTTATAATCTAAAATATTTTTTTTTATTCATACTGTATATGTAAACGAGTTAAATAGTAGACAAATCTTTCAATATATTCTACATCAAACTGCAAAACTCAGCCTCAAAATGTACTATAAAAGGGATTATTTAACACAAACAGCTACATTAACCAATATAAGGGGAACATCATATGTAAGGTAGTAATTATTTGGAAGTATATATTGCATATAATGTTTACTGGATATCTAAATATGTGTCGTACAGAGTATCAATATCAAAATGGCTGCCTGGCTCATAGCCAGTGCAACATGCATTTATTTTACATTGCTATTTTGTGCCATTTATCAGTGTGAAAGTATTGTTCAGACAACACGCTGAATGTGCTTTGTCCCTCTGTTGCAGGTTTCCTTTTATAGAGGGGACATTCCCAGCAATCTACCAGAGGAAGTAGCGAGAACGAGGAAAGGAGACGACAACCAGTGGCTTGCAACTTTGCTGCTAAGGCTTCCTGTCAGTGGCTTTGACACAATCTTTTTTTTTTTTACTGTTTTCCTATGATAACTGAGAGGATTTTGTATTTTTTGACAGTATATGAATCAGTATGAGACAGTTTTATTCATTATATCCTTAGAGTTTCCCGGAAAATTATCTACAATGTTCCTTAAATCCATATTATTGTTTAGCATCAAAACTAGATGTGTATTTCTTTCAACCAAGGCAACCAAAATAACACTTGTTACCTACAAATAAGAACAAAACCTGCATTAATGGCCTTCCCTCTGTTTTTCCTCCATAGGCTTTAAACTCAGACAACAGTTACATCCTGGAGGAGATACAATATCCTCCTCTGAACCTGGGTGACCCTGAGAGCGGCTATCTGACAGAATCCAACCTGCTGTCCATCTCTCTTCAGATAGGACACGAGTGGCGTGCTATTGGCATCAATCTTGGCTTAAGCTACCAGGAGTTGGACCACATCCAGTTTAAACACAGGTTGGAATGAACCACTCTGCCAAACTGTAATGCAACAAATGCAGCCTGACATATTTGGTTACTTTGAAAACATTCACTAGAAATTAAATAAAGTTGTGTTCGAACAATTGTTGTCAGTGAAACACGAACCATTGAAGAGTTCAAGAGGTTATATTCACATTCATGTGAAAGCAGATCTCAAGTTTGATGGGAAAGTGAACGTAAACCTGTTATGGAACTTTTACAATACCTAGGGTAGATTAAAAAGAGTAAAACTGCAGCAGAACTACTTTACATAAGAGAATAATGTAATCAGTGCCCGTGTGTTTTCACAGCCGAAGCCTCTCAGGGAACGAAATGTGGTGGGATGTTATGTGATTGAAGGAAACGGCAGTGGGAGAGAAATGGTAGAGAATTTTGATTGTTTTAATCTGCACTGTCAGCCATCACTAAGCCATCTGGGACACTGCAGGAGATTACACACAGAATGATGCTCATCTGGCCCTCCCCCTTCCAGTCACGCTCAGAAAACCTCCTCTATCACATCCCAGAAGTGGCGGAGAAAATTATACCTTATGTAAAATTCTATAAATACAGTGTTTTGATGGTTTTGTGTTCAAGATTTCAATGTGGGAACGCTTACATAATTTATCTGTCACTGCAGATGGAGACGTGATGTAAAATGTCTTGTGTATGTCCTGGTCTCCCCACTAGGGACAACCTGGGAGCATTGGTGCTGGACATGCTGTTCCACTGGGCAAGGAATGCAGGGCCAGGGGCTGTGTCCAAGCTGGTGGATGCTATGGTGGAGAGCGGCAGGAGAGACCTTGCGGATGAGATTGAGGATATTGTCAACATAGGAAGGAGAAAGTACTCACAGTCACTGAGGAGATTGGGCCTGGAGGCAGACAGCTCCCCCCTTGAAGAAAGCGCAGCAGTAGATGAGGCAGCACTCGCTACAGATGGCTGCCGTACACTTGAGTAACCAGTTTGTTTAGAGTGCACCCCCATCATCTCATCCTGCTGTCGAAACAACTGTCTTGGAGTGCAAAACTCTCCTCTTCACAATCATGATAGTCGGCTACCAGCTGGCCGCAGCTTTTCATATACCCCGGAGAGGAACAATCACGAATCACGGATGGGATGAACTGCAAGAAGATGATCGTCTGTGACTTTATTTCCCCAACACTTTACACTCTTTTTCGAAACGGTCTCAACATGTAATTTGATACTATAACAGCTTGTTTCTGCTGAGAACAGAAACAAATATGAAAAGTTATGCTTGATAAAAATACTCACAATTATGAGATACCAAAACAACAATTTTGACTTACTCTTATAGGACATCATGCACATTTACTCTAGGATCATTTTGTCGTAGTTAGGATTAGGGTGGGGGGGCGGCACAGTGATGCAGTGGGTAGCATTGTAGCTTCAGAGCAAGAAGGTTCCTGGTCTGAGACCTGTTTGGGCCGGGGACATTCTGTGTGGAGTTTGGATGTTTTCTCTGTGTACTCTAGCTTCTGGGTTAAGTGTTATTTTCATTCAGTATCTCATAATTAAGTGAAGTCCTTGGTCTAATGTGTCAAAATTGTATTTACTAATATATTGTATTTTAAAAATATTGCAGGTTCAATATTGCATAATTGACGCATCGCCAAATATTGACTTTCGCATTTCACAGATGGCTTGATATATCATAATTCGTCAATTAATATATAACCAATTTAATAGTAATTGTTTGACATTATAAGTCAAAAATGTCACTTATCTCATAATTATGACCCAGTATCTGAAATTGCCTCAGTATTTAATCGTATTACTTGTTTAATTACACTAACAGAACTAATTTATTCGAGTCCTTTCACCATGCCTTACCTTTTGTTTCATTTCTTGCCCTCTATATGATTCATTTGTACGTGTCCAGGAAACACAGAAGCCATGGGACAGTCTCTGAGGTCTGAATAACCGTCAATGTGCAAGACGAGGCAGTTTTTACGGTTGATTTAAATATCCTCCATGTGTGCCTTTGGTCACTGAGCAACCAGTCGAGCTGCAGCACAGACTCAGTGACTCATGTTAGATTTTTCTAATGTATGAATGAATTCAATGCTTCTTGTGAGTAAAACTGATACAAACAGAAATACCTCATGCTTTCTTTCCACCTCTTTCCCCGTCCCTGCAGCTTGACACAGTTTTAAAACATCACTGCTGCTTGCTCCCATTCATTCACTCATATTTGCACTCTGGACATTTTCTATTTTTACGTTCAAGGTCGTGGGGTTGAGATGAAACGTCACGATGACGCCAAGACCACATCCCCCCATATACATCCACTGCGTATAAAAAACAAACGTGTACTTCTACTACACGCCACCAGGGGACCCCACTCTTTAAATCCCTATTCCCAGTTTTTTTCCTCTCCACAACCATCTCCTCCTCCTCCTCCGGACTCAGACGCTCGTACCCCCGGTCGGTAGGTGGGTAGGTGGGTAGGTTTAGTTGCAGCAGTCGGTCTGTCAGAGAGAAGCTCGGCTCTGATTTCACGTCACAACCCGGTCAGGACAGCGGAGACGCCTCTTCTCGTGCGGTATGTAACATAACGGGACTCGGTGGAAGCTGCTGCTGCTGCTGCTGCTTGTGGTGGAAGCGACATGTTTAGTCAGACTGATCGCGGTGTAAAGACGGAGATTAAGGCAACATGAAGAGATGCTAGTACCGCAGAGCCTCGTCATTTTCCGTTATGTGAGAAATGCATGTATCATTTTGAATGGGGGGGTTTGAAGCTGTAACCGTCAGGCCTTGTGGCTGAGTGTCGTCACCGCGGCTGTTTTACCTTCAATTTGACGTCTATAATATGGTTTGTGATATTACGTTAAAAAGCGAGCGGGCAGCTTGACAGAAAAATCATTGTCATTCATTCATTCGCTGATATCAGGCGTGTCATGTGAATTTGGCTGCTTGTGTGGATACGTTAGTTTTTCTTCCCCCTGTGACCGGAATCACCAGTTAACCGTATTTCTTCGGGAGCTCCGGGCTCCAGGCGGCCGCAGCTGCCGCCTGGAGCCGGCGGTGTGCGCTCCCTGCGGAGGCTGTAGCTGTCATCAGTGGGCTGGGAGGTGATGGTGGTGGAGGGCGAACCCACTTCACTGTGCCCACCTCCTGTTTTACACTGGTACAGAAAACGGACACTGCACTTACTGGCAATCTGAACGTGTCAGACAACCAAACAAATGAAAAATGTAGCATTTCAATAAAATGCATGCTTATTAATGTTCGATATCCCTCCTGATGGAGTCACTTTATAGTTCACCCAATTTCCTTTTTACTGGAGCCAGACTGCGCGATAATATCGGTCTATATTAGCATTTGCAGATAAATGCCACTTTTATACACAACTGAAGACATGTCCCTAACATCTGCTGTTGGTCTCTAACTTTCCTTTTCACTGGAGCCCGATCTGTGATTGGTCGATGATATCAGCCGATATATAAGCCTTGCACAGACATGTCAGTATCGGCCAATGTTTACCGATACTTTTATTTTACAGAATAAACAATGCAGAACAGATGTGCATTTTCTTAATTCAAGTTCTATATTTAGGGCCCGAGCACGACAGTGCAAGGACCGTATTGAAACTGTGTTGACTATAAGGGCCCGAGCACCGACAGTGCGAAGGCCCTATTGCTTTTCGATTGATTATTCAGGCAAATGAATCACATTTTTGACGGCTTGGTGAAATGTACGTATTCTGGAGTAATTCGAAATAGGGGTGGCAAAATGGCTCAACAGCGCCCCCTAAAATGCAGCAATTCCATCTGGTTTTACCGATCTTCGGAGTCCTGGCACCAATTTGATTAACGCAACAGGAAGACGGCCATTTTGGATTTTGTGGTCACTTGGCCGTTTTTACGCGATGTGTATTTTAACAAACTCCTCCTAGAGCTTTCATTAGATTAACATGAGTGATCCTAACAAAATAAAAACTGAGCCAGGTCACTTTTGACCCATGTTGTGTATCAAAGTGTAAATCAAAGCTGAAAGAATAACACTAGTTTGTGATATACTATTTAACTCCACCCAGGAGAACAATTGTCAGTTTGCTTTAATGTCACAGTGTCAGTGTTCATAGATTCCTTTGATGTCTTTGACTGTTGCCAAGGTGGAACATTTATAAGATCTGAAGAGAAACAATAGTGATTTGGTTTTTGTGTTTTCTTTTCAATTATAGTTATTGACAGTAAAGTTTCTGGTCAAACTGGAAAAAATATCCTGAAAAAAGGATTTGATAGCTATTTCTTGGCAATCACAGGTAATTTTGTTAAATATTGGCTGAGCTTTCAGTATTAGGAATTGTTTACTTCTAAATATCAGTATCGGCATAAACCTCCAAAAATCCATATCGGTCGGACTCTACTATTTACCTTGCTGAGGCCTCTACAGTATACATAGGATGCTATTCACTGCAGAATAAGGTGTCAGATGACAAACTGGCATGCTTTCAAAGGACGCACTTTTTTTCCACACAGTAACTTGTGTATTAGTATGTGGGTCATGATAAGGCCAAGCAGTGGATGTATCAAAGCATCCCTGCAGCCTTCAAATAATTGATGAGGCGAGCCATTCTCGGGTGTAAGGTGACTCATCCCTTGTGCTTTCCGGTTGAAATGTTTTGGCTGTGACGCTAAAAACATTGCGTTACTTTCATTCAGAAGTAACAACAACAACCTTGTGTTTAATATTTATTTAATCGGCATGCAGGACTACAGGCATATGAGCTAAAAAAATCCAGAGGCAAGGACGGTTAAATGTCACTGGTATATGTGCACTGAATAGAAATGACATACTGGTGGGAAGATGCTGCGTGAAAAGTTACAGACATTCAGGCCATTCAAGTTGTTACTGTAATTTGACAACTGTAATCAAATGCCATTTGGCGTTCTTTCTAAGGAAAGTCCACTGACTTATCAGTGGTATTATCAGTTCCCCCACCAAAGCTGCAGGAAAGCTAAGATGGAAGCAAAACAGAAGAGACACAAGAGAAAACACCCAGGTGACTTTTAGAAACTGGGGCAACGGGGATACATGTGGTGTCAGAGGAGGGACTAAACTCTACACCACCTCCCTGCGCAGAGTATCAGCTCCGATTGGAGCACCTGCATTAGAAAAGAATTGTATGTGTCCAGGTCTTAACTCTCCCTTCACTGGTTGTAAGTGGAGATTGCGAGAGAGCTTTCATAAGTAGGTATTAGGTTTATAATCCTGATGCTGTAGGGAAAAGGGAATAGTAATCAGATTTATCTGTGACACCACAAAATTCATCCCTTGTTTCCCCAGTGTTCAAAAATAGACCACATCTTATAAACCATCACTATGAAAAATAAATAAAAATATGATGATGGCTTCAGAGCAGCTGTCAGGTTTATTGTGAAGTGCTGTAAATACACAGCTGCAAAATAACTATTTAAAAACAAATATTTTTTGTATATAATTGATGCAACAAATATACACAAGGACAATATTAATTAAGCTGAATCATATCATTGTAGCTCATAGCCTTACAATAGACTTAAATACTACCACAAAGGAATACTTAAGTAGAAAATAATGAATAGAGGACAGTAACATTGGACAGATATGAGTTTTATATCAGATCTTGCAGCACAGAGAAGTACTCAACACTGTTGTGTCTGAAAACAGACCTCAGTGCAGATCCTCTCGTGATCTGTTCACAGTGAGTTAATCAACCCAGTTCATGTGAGACAGACGGGCTGGTTATAACAGCTCTTCTCTCTGCTAATGAGAAACTCATGTGATTTTCATTTCTTAACTGTCATTCGGTCCACCCACAGTCATTTGAAACGGGTGCTACCTCAGTGCTTTGTCCCTGTACTGTCCTCCTGTATCACATCCTCCTATCAGTCACCACACTTCCTGTCATTTAGTCAGCAAGACCTTTACTCGGTTTGGCACTGGAGGACAGAGAAGCAGCCAAGGATGAATTCGACTTTTCTCTGGGTGATTTGAATGAGAAGAGTATTGATTTTCTGGGTGAATTTTTCTCCAGATTTTTAGAAATTGCAGGTTTATATTTATCTTTTTGCAATTACATTTGTATACTGAACCAGTATTGTCAGTTTTTAATAATGCATCTTTAACATATATACTGTAGCATACATGTTGTTGCATTGCTGGAAAGAAAAACATTATTAGTTATTTTTATTGAATGCATTTATAAACCAAGCATATACATGCATTTGACAGTTAAATTACTTAATCAAGTTAAAAATGTTCAACTCTAATCGTTCCAAGGATTTTTCAACATTTAAATGGAAGTAGTCATAGTGCAGTGCATGTTAAAATGTGCTTGTTTAGTTTAGGTCAGTTAGTTAGGTAGTAATGGGTACTGTTTACTATCTCACAAAGGAACTACCCGATATCAAAGTTTCTGGTTAAGTCTGAAAAGGTTATAAGAGAATGTGCAGTAATAAATAAATAGAGTAGAATTTAGAAACTTAACCCTCTACCCCCGCATGTTGCTTTGCTGACAGTATCTCTCAGTTGCCCATATCTCATTGTCAGTGTTTATGGGGTCATTGTACATGTTCAAATGATGAACAAGGGTCAGAACAGAGATGTTATCTGCCTGTCGGCGTCCAGACTCCGCAATATCTTTAATCGACAGTGTCTGTGGAAGTTTTAGGTTCAAGGTTTTACATGGCAAGCAAGTTACACAATCACCTTGTGTGTTGTTTAGTCATCAGTTCTTATCTGCTTTAGAAGTTTCAAACTCAAAATATGACCTCTGTGTGAATTAGTGTGTGTGTGTGTGTGTGTGTTGATGTTTAAAGTTGTGGTGCGCTGGTTTGATAAAGAGCTTTTCAGTTGTCTGTTAATCTGTTGTTTTGTTTATCATGTCTGGTCAGACTCTCCTCCTTTAAGATCGAAGTGATTTGATAAATAAGTGAGAACCCTGACAATGACTGTAAAGTGATTTATCGATGTGGTGACGTGGGGTCTGGAGACAACAATTACCACATAGTTTTGTTTTTTTTCTTGTGCTCTGCGTGTAATGTAGGATTTTCTATGCAGATTTGGTTGATGAGTGGTGACACTGTTCTGTGGAAGCTGCACACTCAGGCTAGTTTTCTCCATACAGACTCTAATGGTCATGACAAGACACTACAGTGATGCTATGGCCGAGGGTCAAATAAATGTCCTAGTGTGGACACAGTCGTGTGGTGCAGATGAAGCGAAGCAGAGGAGTAAAGCTGCAGGCGCAGTGAAGAAGGTGGGAGATGTCAGTTTGATGGGTGACTCATTCGAAGTGCCTATTACAACTAAGATAACATATAGTCTTGTGTAAATTGTGGTTTAAGGAGAAGCCAGAGTGCTGACTGTGGAGTTAACAACGTGCTCACTCCTCAAGAGGAAGTTAGTAACAAGAAATAGGGAAACAAAAGTAGCGTGCAGGGAGATGAGGTGAGCGAGTGTGCTCAGTATCGCTGCCATGTGAGAAAACTACAAGGTCGATGTACAGAGGGAGATGAGCCATGGAGGTAAGCTGTGAAGAGCTGAGAGAACAACGCCCACCCAATCACCAGAGAGGACAGAGGCGGCTCGCTGACCTGCTCTGAAGCCCCCCCACCCCCCCTCCCTCCTCCTTCACCACTGGAGCCGCCAGCAAGGGCCTCAAGTCCCTGTCCAAAGCAAACACACCACAGCTGCATTCATGCCTGCCGAGACACCTAGACATCCACGCATGCTGTGCAGTCTCCAGGAAACCGATCCAGAGGAATTTGTGATGTTATTGTCACACAAGTGTACTCATACACACTTACACAAACACAAAACCCACGAGTCAGCAGACTCCTGAGGCGGAAAAGCTGCGTTCGAGAGTCGTGACTCGTGACTGAGGGAATCGGCGGGGGAGGGCTGGTGAGGAGGAGAGAGGAGGAGGCAGGTTGCACACGCACAGGCAGGTTGTGATTGGTGGACGGAGGGGGTGGAGAGAATGAAAGGGGTAAATGGGAAGCATCTTTTCACTCTGAGGGCGTCCTGTACTGTACCAAAAATAGGTAGCTTCCTAGCCACATCATCTGTTTGCTCTAAATTATCATTTTAGCATAAAGGGGAAAAATCTTCTCCTGTCGTTCCAGTTTTACACTGAAAAGGCTTATGCATAAAACATCTCTATTCAAGGACACGCACGATGCACAGATGTTCCACTGGTGATAGATTTCTTTAATATTGTGTTATCTCTGCAGTGATGGCTGAAAGCTCTATCTTGAGGGAGCTGTCAAAATGTTACCTTATCATCCTGAACTGTGGTTTACTAAGGGAATGTTATTGTGTGCTATTCTCCCATTTAGGATTAATAAGTGACGGGCAGGGTTTTTAGTAATCACCTTTTGGACAGACATTTTCTTTTTCATTCCAGCTTCTCAGCTATGAGGTTTTGCTGCATTTCTTTTTCTTATGTGTTGCTCGTAAACTGAATGTTTGAGGATTTGGAAGAGGTGGTTTTACTGAACACTGCTGAGCTGCAGTAACTACAGCCACAGCAAACCAGTGAGTCTCGGATAATGATTCCTGGACTTTTTGAAAAGTTGGCTGGGTAAAATCTGCTCTGAACAGGCCTGTTGACTGTGTTGAGGATATTGTTTGCATTCATCTTAGGCCAAATTTGATACTATTTATGTGCTACCTTCCTCGTCGGGAAGGCTGCATTTGGTTTGTCCACATCATACCTGAGAATTAATACTTAAATTATTATTAATACTTGATCACCTTGAAAATTATCAAGACAAATAATTCGATCACACCACCCTGGACTTTGGTAAACTCTGATACAGTTCTTCTGTTTTCTGGTATTTTATTGACACCAAAAGTATTAACTGAGAAAACAATTTATATTAAAAAGAGTCATTAGCTGCAGCTCCAAACAACTGAGATGATTGACAATGATACTTTTGATGTAAACATATTTTCAGTTTTTACCATGTATTTGAGGTGGTGTACCTACTTGTTACTAAAGCAAGTCTATGTAGTAATGTTTGTCAAAGCAAAATTGCTTCATTCTAACTTTTGAAATGTACCAATCCTCCTATTGTTGAAAGATGTTTAACAGGTAATTTCCTGTGTCTTTACAGATATCCCCTAACTAACATTAACAACAACCGCAAGGAAACAAGTGAGCAAATCATCATCAGACTACAGACACTCCCACGTTGGACAGAAACACAACACTGGAACAAACAGCAATAAAGAAAGGACGACCACTGAGTGACTCGCTGACACACAGATTGACACTTTGACCTGCCGGGGCTTCAGATAAATGGCTGACAAGCAGATCAGGTAAGGCTGAGTGTGAAACAACCAGAAGGATTATAAGCAGCAATGCGGCCTTGGTCTTATCTAGCGACCTTGGACACCTCATAATTTTGTCTCTTTCACCATCGTCCTCACCTTCATCCAGTTTGCCTGCCAAATTGATCAATGGTGGGATCGCTGGCCTGATTGGAGTGACCTGTGTGTTTCCCATTGACCTGGCCAAGACTCGCTTGCAAAACCAGCAAAATGGATCTCGCCTCTACACCAGCATGTATGAGACTTCTGTGTTTTACATTTACACATTAAAGAGACACCCAGTTCATCATCAGATTCTCTGCACATCCTGTCGACAGCTGTTTGACTGATATACCATCTGTTGTGTTTGTGTTTCAGGTCAGATTGCCTTATTAAGACCATCCGGTCAGATGGGTATTTTGGGATGTATCGAGGTACGGTTTTTAACTTTGACAGGAGAGTAGGCCTGGACAATATGGTGAAAATGTATATGAAGATACATCATTATCATAGTAAATGCCACATTTTTATTTCTTGAGATTCGTACTTTTCGTCTGGATATCTTTCTTGATCTCTGTCCTTTTTTACCCTCCCAGGAGCGGCGGTGAACTTAACACTAGTCACGCCAGAGAAAGCCATCAAATTGGCTGCCAACGACTTCTTCAGGCAACACCTCGCTAAAGACGGGTGAGCCATGAATGTGCTGACAGGCTGAGTGACACGTACCCGCTCCCTTCATTCGTTCACGCTGTGATCAGCTGCCGTGTTTACTAACATGTAACCTGACACATTAGCTGTCTGTATTCCTCACCAGGGCTCCTCCACTGCTCTGTCATCTCCTCCAAGGCACCAAGCTTTACATGGTGCTTTTTTAACTGTATGGTTAAAAAATACAGACTTACGTGTGTGTGTGCGTGTGTGTGTGTGTGTGTGTGTGTGTGTGTGTGTGTGTGTGTGTGTGTGTGTGTGTGTGTGTGTGCTTGCGTGCATGCAACAACAGAGGCTGTGTCTGAAATCATGTCACTAATTAAATAATCACACAATGGTATCACATCTCAAATCATTAGCAACCATCATCTGGTGTTGCTTGAACCGACTGAGCGCCCTCTGTCTCCCATGAGCACTGTCAGCACAGATAAACCTAAAGAATTCAGGGGCATCTATCTCCATCACTATGGCGACAAACATGCAGGCTGATGAATGATTGACTTGTCTGGTCGAGCCGCTCGACTTGTAAATTATTAATCTGCCCTTGTGCCTGACATGTTGATGTGGAAAGATTAGCATTACTAGCACAGGTAGTGTCAGCTCCTTTTTTCCAGGACTGTGGAAATAAACTTTTTCTTACTCTCACACTGTAAAGCTGGTGTCTGCTTTTGATCTGATCTTTTTATTGTCTGTTTTTTGTTTCAGAAAACTCACTCTAGTTAAAGAGATGCTGGCTGGATGTGGGGCAGGTACATGCCAGGTGAGTGAGATGCTGCTTTGATTCCATCCTCCTGTTCTCCATCTTGAACTACGCCCTTAGCACTGCCAATAGTCAGCTCACAATCAAACCACCGAGCCTCAGCCTCCAGAAAATGTTAAGCAGAGCAAATGTTTAAACGAGAGGTGGCCGCTGCAGTAACGTGCTCGCAGTCCGTCTCTGTGGATTTCTCCTGCTATCTCTGATCTGACTGTTTCATTTTCATGAATGATTTCTAATTACTGAAATGCTGTCCTGTCAGAGACGATGGCAGCTGGAGGTGAGTGATCAGATAAGACATTGTGAGAGTGCTTGGCCATGAGTGAGTGAGTCAGAAGGAAATGCCTGTTGTTAATGAGGCCAAAGGCTTCAGGCCCAAGGAGAATGATTAGATTAAGTGTAGCAGACCTTGGATTAAGATTGCAGCTGAGAACACGGCCATCTCACCCTTAATCCAGTTAACTAGTTACTACTGTGTGGATTACGGAGGAAAACAAGAGTTGACGTTAAGCTTATGATTGCCAGTAGGTTTACACTGGACACACATTTTGTCTGACACACTCGGTGCTATTCGAACCTAAAATCTGACTTGCAAATGACTATAACTGACGTGTGTTTATTTTGACACTGAATTAAAGTCCTTTGTTTTGTTTGATTTTTAGGTTATTGTCACAACTCCTATGGAGATGTTGAAAATCCAGCTCCAAGATGCTGGACGAATTGGTAAGACAAAGGAGAAAATAACATCCAGATGGTGTTTTGTAATCAGGAATGAACTGTATGTGATACACTTGACAAACAGTGGCCTCATGTGGCCATGTTAGTGATTACAACTGCTTTATCCTAATTTATTTTTACTGTTATGGTTTCAAAATGTCTGCCCAAATGACTGCTATTATCATCATTGTCGTTATCATTTCGAATAGCTGTACACTGGGAGTTTTCTGTCGTTAATATTGTGGGACTTCTGCTCCACAGCTGCTCAGAGGAAACTGATGCCAGAGACGGTGGCAGCAGGTACTGTCGAGACCAAGTCCCCAACAGCCATCCAGCTCACAAGAGAACTGCTGAGGGAAAAGGGCATAGCTGGGCTGTATAAGGGTCTCGGTGCCACATTGCTCAGGTAAAACTATTTAGCCAATCCAGGACTTTTACCAACCACCTCTGACAAACTGTACTCATCGGCCTTATTGTTTCTTTTTGTAGGGACGTCCCTTTCTCCATCATCTATTTCCCCCTCTTTGCCAACCTGAATAACCTGGGCAAAAGAGGTGCAGATGGCCCCGCTCCTTTCTATGTGTCATTTTTATCAGGCTGCGCCGCGGGCAGCACAGCGGCTGTGGCCGTCAACCCTGTCGATGGTGAGCAGCGATGGCCGTGAACACTGTTACAGGAATGCACGCACTGATGCTTAATATTCACCTGAGCTCTGTGTGTTGCAGTGATAAAGACTCGCCTGCAGTCCCTGAACAGAGGCAGCACAGAGGACACGTACAGCGGAGTGACAGACTGCATCAGGTGACCTCATTGTGTCTTGACTGCTACACCATGTGTGAGGCAGGCAGGGTGTTTACTGCACCGCCATAACCACTGACACACAACTACTGCTGGCTGCGTGTTTCAGGTTACATAACCACCTTTCATTTTTGCTCTCTAGGAAAATCCTCCATAATGAGGGTCCGTCAGCCTTCCTGAAGGGAGCCTACTGTCGAGCCCTGGTCATCGCACCTCTATTCGGCATTGCCCAGGTTATCTACTTCTTGGGTGTTGGTGAATTTTTACTCAGCTGCTTGCCTAAAAAAGACAAATAAGAAGCACCTCCTTTCTGCCTTTCCCTCCCATAATGCATCACACCAATTGCGTGAGGAATCAACTCGGTCTGAAAGAAGTTTTTTTCGATGGGTCAAAGAATGACCAATCAGTTCATTGTGTTTTTCGAATTCTTTTTGTGTTGAATGTTGAATAATTTAGGAGAGAGCATTTGTTTGCCAAGCTGCCTGTGGTGGCACACACAATTCCAGTAGGCAGTGCTCCGCCAGCTCCCTGGAAATGAAGCCACAAATATCAATTGAAGTTTTAATGGAACTTTGCTTTATAATTAAGACATTTTATTGCTCTTTTTGAATATGATTGTTGAATTTCCAAAGGAGATGTACTGCCCTCGGTTGCTGCAGCTGTTAAGTCCCTGCAGTGTTTTTTTTCCAAAACAACATTCGCCTCCAAATCACAGAAGACCATAGTGATCTATTGAAAATTTCACTCATATCTAGCTAAATGAAAATCCTTGAAACCATAAGCTCTGTAGGAAATCTGCTAAAATGCTAGTTTAATATTTCCCCCAGATCTTAAGTCTTAATAGAAGATAGTATACTTAGGGGTAGAGCAAAAATATAAGCCTCCATCTCCAAAGACCCAGGGAATGTGTTGAACGTTAACAGCACCTATGATCTTTCCTGAGAAGCCACATCCCTTCCTGTAAATGGCTGCAATGAACTCAGCAATTCAGCTCCAAGCAGACTCTGATTGCCTTGGCTTTTTAAGTAGATCAGGTTCCATCTGATAGTCAGTGCTACCATAATGGTTCGACTGTTTCTGCCTTTGTAAAAGATAGCTCTGTGTCCTGGTCACACACTCGACTGAAGAGACGGCGTTATTATGCACCAACCGTCTGCACGTTCACATTGTTAAACATCGACACAGAATCCCAAAAAAGTACCATCTATGTTGTTTTTTTCTGAGGATTGAAACCGACGAGCATGATCTACTTGAGGCCGAACCCCAATCAGTGATGTCACAGCGGGGTTCGCCATTGTGGAACGATGGAAAACACCCGCTGTGACATCACTGATTGGATTGTGGCCAAAAGAGTGGCCTGCTTTAAAACCTTCAGTCCACAGTGTTGTCGCAGTTTCGGAGCAGTGGCGTTTTTTTCCCCCCCCCTCTCTGTGATTCACTGTGAATACAAATGAAAGAATTAGCTGCGAACACTAAATGGGCTGATTTTAATAGAAAAAGCCAGATTATTAGTAGAAGTTCAGGAATGATGCTGATTAAAAGCTGGACATCTCCTGCTGAGGCCTGATGAGAACAGTCACCTATTGTGGAGCCACTAACTCCTTAGATCCAGACATAATTGTTGTTTACAACTAAAACTAAATTTGAATTATTTTCTCCGAACTTGAACTCAGTGGCAGGACCCCAAAGATCAAATGATTCTCTATCAGAAAGTCGGACCAATGTTGATTTCATTGTTTTTACCAAACATCTCCGCTTGTTTGCTTTAGAGGTTTTGTTTGCTTTAAGCTGCTGCCGTGTCTCGTTTATGCACCACCACACCAAAGCCCTGCCATTGGTTTATCTTGTCGGAGATCAAGGTGACTTTGAGGTGTATTACCCAATCGCATTCCTTCCTCGCTCCCACAAGTTCAAGCAGCTCTTCAACTCCTACTGTTGCACTGTAGATGCGCGATGCAACTTTATCAGTGTAATATCATTTTGTGGGAGTGAGACCTATTTATCAATATTCCTTTATATAGGCGGTATAGCCCTATACACAGTGTTTGTATGTGTCGTTTTTTCTGTGTCAAAGTGTCCACCTTAACTATATTGTACATATGCAGATGATATGAACTTTTATGTTTTAGGTTTATTGGTTTGTTTTGTAAGTGATGGCTTATTTGCACACCTACCTCTCCAGCTCCCTCTCGATCCATATTGTGGTGATTTTATGTTATGATGATGTGGACATATCAAATGACAGAAGATGTTATAATGCAACAAGCAACACCTGAACTTAAATGCAGCAGACTAATGAGGGTTTATTATTGTATGCAAAGGGAAACGTTAGTATAGATCTAACATGGTGTTGAGGAGGTGCCCTTCACCCGAGGGTCAGCCTATCGTCCTGTTTCCTGCTGTTTTACTTACAAGGACCAAATGAAGCATCATCCTATAATGATGGTAGAAGATGTAATTTGTTTTAAATGAACGACTTATGGCACTAATGCAAACAGTTCTGGAAATAAAATACATTCTGATCGCAGCCAATAGGGACCTGCTGACATCAGACTGTAAATCCATCTTTCTGAAAGGCGCTTCTTTCATGATGTAGCTGCAACACAACCAGTGCTGCGCCAACTGAATCACTTGCTAGTAAATCTCAGCGTTGTCAGTGTCTTAAGTGAAAGTCATAGGTCAGGTCATCGACTGGCACCCCCAGCGATGTTGACAGATGACGAGCAGAGCCACAGAAAAAAGAGGAAAGACCTGCCTGTCCACGTGAGCTCGTCTTTTTGAATTACTGTTGTTTTTGTTTTCTCGACATTGCGATTGCCAGTTCATCTCATATATGCTGTTATTGTGATCATAATGCCTATTTATGTGTTGTTGAGATGATTGTAATGATTTTGCCCCCCCCCCAACCCCCACCTGTCTTTGGTTGAATCTTGAAAATGTCGTGCAAGTCATTTTGTTTTACTCAGCTGTGAATTCTCTCTGACCTTGATCATTTGGTTTTGTAAGTGCGTGTGTGTGTGTGTGTGTGTGACTGTGTAGTGCTGTAGTTGATGTGAAGTTCTTAGTGTGACACTGCAGTATTTTTCTCTTTGATTGTCAGAGCCATGCCTCTCCCCCTTGTTCCTTCTACCTGTCACAAGCACCTCTGCCACCTAGCACCCACAGCCAGGGTGCAGGTTAGACGCAGAGGAGCTCTGGACACCAAATGTAAGACCCAGAGTGTAAACAATCAAAGAAAGCACAAAGGATTATTAGGCACAAGAGACCACACGACCAACTTGAAAAACTAAGACTTAAGTCCCCTGAAAACTATGTGCTGTTTTTGCAGACGTGGATCAGAGTCCGATTTCTTTCAGGAGAGGTTGAATGAGTTTCTAGTCTTGTAAGAAAGTTTCTCTATGTCTGTAACACTTGTTCCATAGGGCTGAGACAGCAGGTCATCATAAGGGACCCACATGATGGTGTCCACTATGTTAGCCATCAGCAGTTAGTGAAAAATGTATATTGCCTACATAATCTAAATGAATCAGATATAAGAATGTAACTTAGATATTATAAGATTTATTATAATTATAGTGAAGAGTTTATTACATTTTAATCTACAGATTTGTGCTTTACACGTTCACCGAAATATCTATGAACCAGCTCACTGATATGCAATAAGTAGAAGCCACACACAGATGGACACTAGAAAAATACATAAAAATAAACTGAAAAAAACAACACCTCACTGACCACATCCTGTCAATCACGACATCACACAATGTATGAATAATGCAACCGGGACCTTGGAGGCGTTCTGGGGTCTGAGCCTCTGTTCTCTTCCTCCAAGAGGAACTGTGCATTACAGCACTTTAAAAATAACAAGGACCCCTCTGTCCATCTGCAGAGAGTCTCTCTACGACATGGAGGGTGTTTATGACTATATGTGGTGAATGACACAGTTGTCCTAGACATTGTTTACAATGAAAAATGCAATGGAAAAAAAAAGAATTCTGTTCCCTGTCACAATTTGTTGTTCAATAAACGGAAACTGTCCTGGAATCATGTGATGTGGTCGTTTGTGCTGAGGATTCCTTTTTTTTATTTGAGACCACTGGACCGCTTTCAAGGTCCAGCGGTTGTGTGACAGAACACAAAAGAACTGACGCCACCATATCCTGTTTGCAGTAGCGTCGTTGAAGTCAAAACAGCGGGGCCATGTTTTGAAGAGTATGGGGATGACACGAGTGGCTCCTCGGGGCTCGGGAACAGCTGAGACTGCGGCGATGTGATGCGATGATCTGCCGCCTCGTGGAGCCACCACCAGGTGTCAGTGTGGGGTTGCAAGTGGGGCCATGGTGCTGGCGTGGTGGAGAGAATGATGAGTGTCAACAGTGCTGAGCACTACAGGTGTATGTTAGGCTCAGGTGGCAGTAAATCATGGGCTGTGATCTCGCTCTCGTATTCTCAGTCAAGCTGCCTCCTGTCTCCTGCAGCTCAGGCACCTTTCTTTTAACCTTTGAAATGTCTATGCGTCACTTGATAAATGATGTTTATAATAACATGCATGATAAAAGCATGAAAAATATATGTCTTCCTGAGGATTTGACCTAATGGGATTTATAAATCTCACATGATTCCTGCACGTTTCAGCAGAACTGATGCTGTGACAGCGGTTTATACATTATTAATTCCCTGGTGTTTGCTATGTATTCACCATGACTGTTTATAGCATTAGTTTCCAGGGGGCTATTTTGCAGCAACCTGCAGCATAATTACACCACAGCACCTTCGCTTAATCCTGCACACACACTCATACGCACACACACACACACACATAGGTGGGTACTGCTGTCTTTCTGTATGTCTGCAGGTCTTATTTCAGCCAGAGTCAGATTTCATATTGAAATTTGTGCCTCTCTGAGAGACTCCTTTCATCAGACCGTCTACTCCAGTGTTTACACACACAACAGATTAAGCCAAAAGCATCAATTTACTACAATGACAAGACTTTGAAATGTATGTGGGAATGAGCACCAGCCACTGTTCTTATGCTCATTTAAAACCCCTTTCATGTGTCATGACTTAAGCCTCCTCTATTATTATAACCATTATTATTAGCCATTAATGCTTTCTTGCAAAAGGAGGGGAGAGGGTGGAGGAGTCTGAGTCGAGCTTAAAGGGAGCGACTGATGGAGAGAGTGAGGGTGGGGGGAGTCAAGAGGGGGGGACAGTAGGACCATCGATAGAAGGAGCAGAGAGCCGGAGGAAGGGAGGGGATGGTGGTGATGTGTATATAGGTCACTAAATCAATGGGAATCAGGTTTTTGAGGGGGATAGAAGGGGGGTATTTATAGATACCAGAGGAGACAGATGCATCAGTGACAGGCACAATGATGCTGGGGGCCACGGGAGGGGAGAATCTGGGAATAGGCTGTGGCCAAATTAGTCCGCAGAAAATTCTCCTAACAAATGGCAAAAGACTCTCAATGGTAAACAAATGGCATGGAGCGCAGTGCAAAACAAAATATAATCAAATGGAAATCACTGCGGGACGCTTTGTGCAAATTACCTTCCAAGCTCTATTGACAAAACGCAGGCAAACTGTTAGTTGCAATATTGCAAATGCGCAGCAGCATTTGCATCTTCAGTCCTGCTCTACTCACATCCTATTGAATTGTAATCTGTGATATGAGGGAGTCACGTGGCTGAATGAAATATTGTTTTGCAGGCTGGTAAGAAGAACGTGTATATTTATATAACTCAGAGTGAGAGCTGCTGAGCGGCTGTGAAGTTCAATAAAAACATTACATTTCATTTTTACCTTTTCCACCAAAATGGCAAAGAGGATTCGTGCTGTGTTATTAATAACTGTCAAGAGTTTTATCCCATTTATTTAATAATGTTCCATGTCTCAGTCCAACAGCTTCAAGTGACAAGGAGTCCTGTCACGAATTGGAAATTTGTTCTCAGTACAAGAAGGAAAAATAATTGAAGAAATTTTTTTAAATTGTCTTCTGACAGGATTTCTTTCCACTGGGACTAAGTCAAGGTCATGGACAGACTGTTCCTCCTCCGCTGGCGGGGGCTGCCGATGTGTGATGCAAGACAAACTGAATAAATAATCTACATCTCACTTCTGCATCATAGAGAGGATCTGCCCAGCAGTCACATTAGCTTTCATCACAAACTGGCAGAGGACGCACTCATTTACTCTCTGAGAGCTCTTAGTCTCTGGCCTGTTCCTAATAATGTGATCTGCACACTTTCATAGGGCAGTGTCCTGAACATGAGACCATCAGATGATTATATGCATAAGGGATGGGGATGTGGATATGCAGCAGGTGGAGCATTTATAGTTGAAGTGTCAGGACCAGATGGTTTCTTCCTTATGTCAGTGTTTAAAGACATTAAATCAGAGCGTTTATAAGATTTTACAAATTGATCCATTAAAATGTGTCATTGAGACCAATGGGGGGGGGGGGGGGGGGGTTAGTTAGTCCGATTTCTACATGCAAGAAACATCTTTTATTGGTGTTTGAAATGTAAATATGAAATAACATTCAAGATATTTGAACTGAATTAAGCGTGCACCTGTCACTGAGAAGTTTGAAACTATTGATTTTTTAAATCAAGGTGTTTTATACTTGTTACCTCATGCAACTTAGAAATGAGAAAAACCAATGCACTATCATGGATCATGGATGACATGTGGCTGCAGCAGATCGTGCAGGCGGGGAAGATTCTTAACACAGCTGCAAAAGTCACTTTTCCCCATTTTGTCCTCTGAGCCACAGTGATCCGGTGCTTATTAGAGAGAGAGAGAGAGAGAGAGAGAGAGAGAGAGAGAGAGGAGAGGGAGGGAGGGAGAGAGGGAGAGAGGGAGGCAGTCAGAGAAAGAGAGAGAGAGAAGAGAGGAGAGGGAGGGAGATAGTGAGAGTCTCAAACTGGTGAGCCCTACCTATCCGCTAGGAGGAGAGGAGACGCTGCTGAGGAGCAACACAACAACAAAACAGCGACTACTACAAACCACATCAGCGGAGTTCACGGTCTGCACGCCGGAGGAGTGAGGAAGACAGCGGCCGTCGCACCTGGCTCCGAGAGAACCCACAGCCATGTATCTGAACAGGGAAGAGGACAGCGGCAAAGGTAAGAGGAGGAGCACCCCGACACTTTCAAGGTGTTTCACATCTGACCCCGCGGTTCTTTTTACTATGAGGTGACATGACAAGGTGGGGACGCATCCTCACACATCTGCACGTTTGGGCTATCCTTTGATTTTCCCTTTGATTGTCCTCTGGCAGGGTCCGGTGCTGTTGCTTGACAAAGTGTGGGCTGTCATTATGCAATAATAGTGCAGTTAATTGCCTCCCTAGGTGGATGCTTATCGTTCACCCCCAAATCCTGCATCTAGTCCATTGAACCGATTAACTGTGCAAACACATGAGGAGCCACTTATTTCATCTTTTTGTGCATTTGCCTCGCGCTCACGTCTCCGCGCGTTTCCGTACCCACGCGAGGGCAACAGACGCGCAAGGTCAAAGCCGTTTAGCCACAAGGAAAGCCAAGTGTTACACAGGTTATGTATGGGGCTTTACGGCCACATGCGAAAAAAGGGGGCTGCAGCTTATTAGTTGGACGGGGAGGGAGAGCCGTGCATCGGCGAGAGAGGGGTGATACCGGAGGAAGGGAGGGGGGAGATACAAAGCAGGCATATTTGAGTAATCTCTCCCACGTGTTTTTGAGGCGTGATTTCTCCCCCTCATCATCATCATCATCATCATCGGGCGCCCACAAACACAGCCCCGACCCGCGAACCTCCTCCCTCCTCCTCTTCCTCAGCCGCTCCGACCGTGGAGCGTAAAATAACTCTGAAAAACGATCATCACCGTCTCTAAAAAAAAATCCTCAGGTTACACGAGAAAAAAAACACCTGCTGCTAAACCGAGGACCCGGGGGGAGGAGGAGGGAGGACAGGGGTGTGGGGATTGTGTGTGTGTGTGTGTGTGTGTGTGTGTGTGTGTGGGGGGGGGGGTTAAAGAGCAAAAAGGCAGAGTGGGAGGGGCCTTCGTTTTTTATTTTTTTTGTGTTCATCTCCCTGTGATGTGAGATAATGTGATCTCACCACACAGGGACAACAACATGTTACTGTACAGGGAGGATGTGTGAGAGCAGCAGCATCAGGGAGCTGGGGAGGGGACCAGGGCTTATGAAACAATGATGCAAGTAAGAGCAGCATATGGATGTGAGGTGCGGAATACAAATAAATTAATTAAATAAGTATATATATATATATATATAGTATAGACAAATAGAATATACAGATATGAATATTAATCTATAAGTATCCAAACCTGCTTTCGCATTTCTTTAAACAGTTTTTGTAAGTATAAACTGGATGAGTTTGTTTGGCTGCCTTACAAACTCTCAGAGTTATGGATTATGGCTACATAACTTCAATCAATTAGTCAATCAAATTTTATTTTTTATAGCCCATATTCACAAATTATATAATTTGTTTCCTAGGGCTCAAAAAGGGGAGAAGTCCTCTGTCCTTAACCCTCGACAAGAGTCAGGAAGAACTACCCCAAAATAACGTAGAAACCTCAAATGTGAAAGATCCCTGTCCCAGGACAGACAGAAGTGTTAATAGTTAATAGTGTGTAGCTGGACACATCAACAAATTTACAATAATTACAATGTTGATTAGAAGAAACAGTTTTTAACATAATATAAAGATGTGTATATGTTTAAAGTATTTATACATAAGAATATGTCTGATAGAAATGAAGGGAACAGCAATGACAATTTAAATGGTGGAGTTATTGCCAGTAATGGTAGAATATGAGAGTAGGCATATTGTATATCAAGCAGACTTCTTGTAATCATAGTCCACGATCATGATCCATAACCACCATCAATGATCAGAATCCATCCATCACGATCAGGATCCACCATCATGATCCACAATCCACCATTATGAGCCATGGTCAGCTGCCACCATGCTCACGATCCACCGTCTACCATCACGATCTCTGATTCGCAATCCAGCGTCAGGATCTATGGTCCACGATCACAATCTACCAGCCACCATCGACTTGTTGTCTCTATAAACAGTTTCTGGATGTAAATATACAGAATCTATAGGTGAGGGAAGACATATTCAGGCTAGAAACTTTCTAGTTTCTGTTTCTAGTTTGACCAATCGTATTTGACCAGGCAGTCTATGTGGAACAATCCACTGTGGGGAACAAAAGAGGTGAAACATATTGACCAAAATCAAGCTATTCACTTAAAAAATGTATCTGCATTCATATGTCAGTAAAGATTAACCAAAACAGTAGTGTTTTGCGTTTAGACACTTGTGTTGAAAAAGTGTGGCTAATTTGAATTATGGTCAGTAGCCTTTACTTTGGCTTTTACAAGTTATAAAAGAGACATGATATGTTCCATTCATAGCCAAAGGAAGGGGAGTTTACTACATTGCATTTTTAGTCATGGTAGCAGCAGGGCTCTATGGGCTGGTTGGTTGATTGGTTTTCACCATTTGGTTCAGTTGCTACAAAATTTTGTTGCTTTAGTTTATTGTTAAGTCAAAATGTTTACCCCAATACTCTTAATAAGTTTGTGTTAAAAAAACTGCAAAACTAATGACACTGTCAGCCATGATTACAGCCAAGCGGCAAATGCTAGCATGCTAACACACAAAACTGAGCTGGTTAAACTGACTATATTACGTGCTTAACACCAGCATGACATAATATTGTCGTTGGAGCATGATGTCATTACTGTTTATCATCAGCGGGGCTACCTGATGTTTCTTGTTGAAGGTCAGAGAGGAATACAGAAGGATATTTTTACATCACGTCAGAAGGTATAGTGTTTGGGACGTCATGACTCAAGTTGTTGTTTCAACACGTCACAACAAGTCCAAAATTACATTGCGACAGTTCCCTTTACAGCTTCATGTTTTTACTGGAAATATGTAAATATTGGATATGTGCTCCAATTTGCCTATTATTGTTTGATAAAGCATAGTAGCACATTACTTTTGTTATTGAAGATATTTAAAAGAGCTATGTAATTTAAAATTTCTGATTTCTGAAATGCTGCTCTAGCTATCTGAATTCTATATCTGAAATGACATTGCTACTATAGTTATAATTCCAGGCTGGCACCTCAATCAACTCAAATCTAGAATTCCATTTAATTCTTGATATCAACAATGGACATTTACGCAAATAGAAATGAAAGTGTTGAAGTCGATGAGCTACACATTGACTAGAGAATGAAGTTGTAGATACAGTATCATTAATTAGGATTGCAAATAGTCAAAATGTCATGCAAACGTTGCCTTATATTGAATTATAGATATCTGTAAGTGAGTTTGAAGTCAGTGGTAAAGTCGTATTTGAGTTGTAATTAAGTTAAAAGATATCTTCAAAGGACCTCTCCACTTGTGTGAAATTAATTATTTATGTCAAGAATCAACACTGAGACAAGTGAAAAATTAATTGTATATCTTAAATTAGATTATGGATTTGTTGGCTTGGATTTCTAACTGGCCAAAAAGCAGTTGTTGAGATTTACAATTATTATTGCCGCCACTGATTAAATGTTAAAAAGACTTGGTGGAAGGCAAGGAAGAAGAATCATGTGTGAAGATGTTGGAAAGTGAATGTACATGTACAAGTTGTCAGACTCTGTGATTATTCAGCCCAGGTTGAGACGAAAGGCCTATTTCAGGTATTTTAATAGTCTGCAAGTAATGTTTTATTGTCGTAACTTGGCTGACTACCAATGTGTTGGCTCTACTCTTTTAAGTAAGGAACTCAGTGCTCGATAGACACACCTTTAATCGATTTATGTGAATGGGTGTTCCTTTTTTCGACGGGTGTTTCCCCCTGCTGTGCCTTTTAAATTCACGCCGCGTCTCAAGGTGGAGTGGCAGGGAGAGGGAGAAAGATCTACCTGGGTCATATCGATTATGGCCTCAGAGGATTAAAGGGGATGAGGACAAACAGGTTGATCATACGTGAGCCTGACAGTCACACAAACTGCAGCCATACACTGTCAAGTAAAAATCTGAAATAAGACCTATTCTGAGCTTAAGAAAATAAGTCGTCTGGTACAAAGTGCAAGTAAAAGGGGTGCATGCTGGGTATGATATGGCACCCTGTTATTGTCTCTTCAGTCTGACGGCTAAATGGTTCTTTATTTATATGCACTGGAATACATTCAACAACTCTGTCAACTATTTACTGGCGTTCAAAATGCAGCAGAATCGAGCACCTACAGAGATTGATTGCAGGCCATTAACAGAAAGCTGGGGGATGTCTTGTCCATCCAGTGCACATACAGACACATTTTCTTAATTATTTAAATTTAAATTTAAATTCTTAGTAGGAATGTCAGTCAAAGAATGGGTTATCTGTAACTCAATAACACTGTGATAAAGGGTAAAATAACAGAAACTAATTTCAGCTCTGCATCGATCACTGTATTGTTGGTTTTGGCAACAGACTTTTAAGGTTTGAGACTAAACACTTAAATAGAATAAATGTTGATTCAGGGTATTTATATGTAAACATATGTATGTAAACACTAGTTGTTGAACTAATTACTATTTGAACACAGACACACTGAAAAGAAGAGCATGGTGACATAGGAAGTTCTTAAAATAACAGTAAATTACTATTTAGAAAGTCTTAAGGTATAGGTTGTAGCATACATCTTCATAGTATGGAGTTAATGATTACTTTCATTATAGGTTAATTATAGGTTAAGTCATTATAAGGCTTCATTCTTGGTCAATTGATTTTATTTAATAAAATGTTATTTTTAGAAAGTAGTAAAAAGCTCCTTAATATTCCCAGAGCCACAGGGTGACTCTTTTGGTCCCAGAGATATTCAGAATATGTTTATATTGAACAACATCAAATCCTTGTATTTTATAAATGACTGAAATTATTATAATTTTTTTTAAATTTAGAGTAATTCTCTGGTCATTTATTTACTAATTTATTGTGTCTACATTTTTTGTTCCAGAATACAAACATGATTTTCGTATATCAGTGCCAACGTTATGTTAATTAATGACAACATTATTATAGTAATTAATTACTAGAATTATGAGGTAACAATATGAGGTGACTGGGTTTTTTATGTGGCTTTAGACACGATAGTGTCTGTTTCTCCTTTTTAAACCGTTACTAGCAAGAGAGAGAAATCTTTCAGGCAGGCGGCATCATCGCCTCATGCACAAGATGAAGACCGTCTCGACTTGTGAAATGTCTCTGCCGCGCAGACCGGGGAGATTGACTTCTACTTGCACTTCAGCAGGTTTTTTCAGCTGGATTCAGGCACTGAGACGTGGTGCCGTTTTTAGCTTGACAAACAGCAGGTGACCCGTGAATGAAGAGCGTTCCAACTATTGATGATTGCTTTGATGAAGTGACTGTATAGATTTGTTGGACAGGAACTGATGCCTTTATTGATCGATTGCACCAAGGGTATCAGGTAAGAGTTATAGGTGCAGGATAGACACATTCAGAAAGGGAACCTGTGGTTGACGGACTTCATGTATTATGCATGTAATCAACCTGCATCTGTATATAAGAGGTGGATCAGTAAAACAGCTTCATGGCCTCTCTCAGTGAAGCCACATCACCTCAGAGCAGTTTCCCTCTTGTCTATTAAATTGTCCAATTCAGTCTCATGAAGGATAAAACTCAACAATACCCAGCTGTAATGAAGAAATCAGTGTAAATGTTCACTTGTTTGCTCTGCAGCATAAAGTATTAACTTCCTGTATGTCGACATGTTGTCATCCCTCTTCTTTGTGTGGTGCTAAATCTTGTGACAGTTTGGGACGAATCTCAGGGACAAGTTTCTCTAAATCTATATGATGTGTGGTCCTGTTCTCTGTCTGGCAGCCCACAGTACACTACCAGTCAAATATAATATTTAGTAACACTGTCAGGCTCGCTATTGATTTAGGTTGATGCTGGCCTCGTGTTTGGGCCAGAGTCCAAACCTCTGGCCAGGGCTACAATTCTAAATGACTTAAGTTTGGCATGTGGAGCCTGGACTAAGAGAGCTGCTCAGGTAGAGCTTTTTGTTTTGGGCCTAAAAGGATTACGCAACCAGCAGAAGCTATAATCTAATTCATTAAGAAATGGACACCATGAATATTAAAAACTTTGAAACATAAATTTACTGACCTTTTCCTTTACAGTACTCTTTCAAGATCTGGCAGTATCTGCCCACTGCTTTGATTCAGACTCAATCTCAGCTATTGGAGGCGTTGCCATGAGCATTTTGTACAGATATTCATTATCCCAAGAGGATTTATTTCAATAATTTTGGTGATCCCTTAATTTTTGATCAAGCATCACTGTCAGGTCATAATTTAAATTGCTTGTTAATTTGTTTTATGACCACACATCCACAAAACCAATTACATTCCCATCAGTATCAGCTGCCAAGTGCTAATTAGCAAATGTTAGCATGCTAACATCCTAAATTAAGATAAGTAAACATTAACATCAGCATGCTAGCATTCAGACATGAGCATGCTGTGCGAACCTCACAGAGCTGCTAGCATGGCTGCTTTGTGAGATTAAATCAAGCTGGATCTTTTGAGGCCTTGACAGCAGCTCGACATATGTCTTTATGCACATACATGTATTTTTCCTGAGTTGTGGTCAGAGCCTTTGTAAAGGTGTGATTTACTTAAAGATTGTTCATGGTGATTATGAGTGTCTCCTGTGGATTCAAAGTTGTGTCTTTTCTGGTCTGTAAAAAACAGTTTGAAACTACTTTTAGACATTTGGGTAGAGTTTCATATTTGCTGTTAACGTCCGTGATCCAGTGAAGGTCTGGCAAGTTGAGGTGTAACCTGAAGTTATTGTAAATTTAAGCAGGTTAACCTGATTCTAACATTGAGACACTGAGTAACTTTGTGGAAATATTTAGTGTGATAAGTTTGGCTCACAAATAACAGATTGAGATATTTTCACGTTTATGGTATCAGCTTGGAAGACCACTATTTGGTTTGGGGTAAGAAAGACTTTCCAAGACTACTTTGTTATGTCTTTGAATTCTATGTTTTTTTGATTTTTTAAAATAATTTCCCTAATTTCAAAGTGATAACCCATTAACTTGTACGAATATTTCTGCTAAGGGGGTTATGTTCTCACCCCTGCCCGTTTATTTGTTTTTATAAGCAAGATTAAACCAAGCCAACCTATCAGACGACCACAAAATGTGTAGGAAGGATGCAGCATGGGTCCCAGGAAGAACCCATCCAATTTTGGTGCGGATCCAGGATTTTTTAAAACTTTCTTCAAACCGTGTTAAAAGTGTCTTTTCATGGAATAAGGGAACTGATGTCTATGAGGGTATGTAATTTGGTGCAGCCTGATTGAATTTCAGTGGACATTTGGGCCTTGGTGGATGTATGTGCTCTACAGTGTCATTCTAGTTTAATTGGTGGAGTGGAAGCTGCCCTGGAGTAACGACATCCCACTTATTTAGCCAGGTAAAGGGAGGGGAGGGATCTTGCTCATCTAGATTTGGGTTTTAGAGCACACCACACTCCAGGAAGAAACAGTTTTGGAGATAGGAGTCCTGAAGCCCACTCTTACATACCCATATTTCCCCACACTGATTGTGGAGCCAATGCAGACAAGTGACGGGATGCCTACTGATACAGTTACTTGGGCTATTCCAAGTTCTTTTAGTGGTTTATATGCTAATCACACATCCCTGCATAGTGGAGCATATTCCCTGCTCCGTGAAGTCACCATACCCCCAAATGAAAAGGCCTTCATTAGGCCTGGGGTCTTGACAGTTCTTGGTGCACAAGCTCGGTGGTCCCTGACAATTCTTGGTTATGCATCAAAGCATTTTAACTGCTCAGGAAATGAAATGAAAAATGGAGGGAATTTGGTCTTTAACGCGGTGTGACGTGTAAGTGTCAGCCGAAGACTGTGAGTTCCTAACCTCTTTGTTATTATTGCCCTGTAGAAATTGATGATGTCCCTCTACTTCATGGCTGTTTTGCTAATGTGGGATGGGAAATTATTTTTTTGGGGGGGGTTGCCGTGGCAGTCTTGTAATGTCCATGCCTTTTAGAGCAAGGTGAATTGAAAAAGAGATGGATGCTGGGAGAAAAGGAATCGCTGTGAGCTTAGCGGCCGCGTACAACAAGCCTATATTTCAGTGATCAAAGATTACTGGAGATATCAATTCATGATGCCCTCTATTTTCTCCACTAATATAATTAAAGATGCTGCAAGCCGGTCTGTTGTCCTACAGCTTGCTGAATTGATATCAGATGTACTGTAGGTGAAAATGTCATATTCCACAGTCTGAATTAAACGCATTCAATTCAGTCTGTGAGCATCAGATTGAGGGAACACAATCGCAGCAGAGGACCGTTAGATATGTAAGGTGTATAAATTGGCACAGGAATCGTGTAATTGTAGAGTGCGCAATAGATCACTGCGTCTCTTCAGCTTAAGTTTATTTAGCTATGAATGGATAGTCAAATGGTTAACAGCTCCAATTTATTATACAGATGGATGTTGTCGACTGAGCTATTGGGAAAAAATCTCCAGGATCACTGGAGTCACAGGAACAGGCTACAATGCTGCGATGGAGGCAATTAGATGCCTTTGTAGGAGCACCTGCAATGAAAGTCGGATTTGGACCTGGATTTGTTTCTCCGATCCTCTGAGAGAGCTCGTCTTCCTTCCCCCCGCTGGAAGAGGAAGCCGTGTCAGCTGATTAGAGCTGAACGTCTAATCACGCTTTGAAATACAATGAAAATAAAATCGCAATTGTGAAGAGATAAAAAAAGTAATTAGCTTAATTTTTATTGATTCACCTGCAGCTTCGTTTGAAAAACATCGACTTACATAACATAAACCAGATTTATTACTAAAAACGTATTTTTACTATTTTATTACCCTTATTGATAGCAGTTTACTTTAAAACACACTATTTCATTCATTATCAATTCATAAAAAATGTATACGTTTATAACAAGAAGGTTCTTGGTTTGAATCCCGGTTTGACAGGGGGCACTTCAGTGTGAAGTTAGCATGTTCTCCGTCTATAGCTTCCTCCCACAGTCCAAACACATGCAGATCGGTGTTAATTGGAGACTCTGGCCGGGGCCAGGGGGCACTGGTAATAAGCGGTATAGATAATGGTTGACTGGATCATTAATGTACAGTATAGGTTTCTCACATGACATATTTTAATTTTGATTAATAAATAACTAATTAACTGTTCACACCGTGGTCTCAACATGTAGGTGCTGTGGGAGTTAGTTTGACAGATATATATATAGACACTTATATCTGCCTGCAACTGCATTATTGTATGTTTTATGCACTTTATTAAATGTTTATATGCTGTAAATGGATTTTACTTGAAGGGATACTTAAAGTGAAGTGTTAGCAGCTTGGCCACATATTGAATAAATGATGGAAGTCCTGTTTTATTTGAAATATATAATGGGAAATAATATCCATTCAGCAGACTTGTTGATGCACCTCTGTAGAGCTGGAGTTATTTTTATGCCTGACTCTCTCAGCCTACTGGATCGGAGAGGAGGGGGGAGGTCTTTCACTTCTCCTTCCTCTGCCATCTTCTGTCCCTTTCGCCTCTGTGCTGGGAAGGAGAGGAAAAAAAGAAGAAGAAAAAAAAGGCTGTGCCGGTTAACATCAGCTGGCCGGGGGAAGAGTGATAGAAGGCAAGAGGTAGAGAAACAGGCGATAGAGTGGAGGCGAGCGTGAAAAGATGGAGAGAGCAGGGAGAGACAGAGGGAGAGAGGCAGAAGCAAAGAACAAGCCCTGGAGTGCTAGCTAGTCAAGGTCACTCAGAGGAGAGGAGGCCCTGCCTGTGTGTGTGTTTGTAAAGGGAAACAGTGAGGATGGGAGGCCTACATATAGTGAAGAATGAAGGGTTAGTGACAGCGGATTGGTTTAGTCTGGAATGGGGGTTTATGGGGGAGGGATAAAGAATGGAAGCAGAGGAAGGAAACAGAAGAAGCCAGAGATAACAGGAGTGTGAGATATGGCTTCATAACACTCTCCTAATGCCTAATACTCTCTTCAACTCTGTGTTTGTGACAGGAGCGACTTCATACATTTGTAACTTTCAACATGTTTGACTTAAACTCGGAGGCAGAGCTGGTAAATCTGTTATTTACATGGTTCCACTGCATCGTGATGTGTGTGTAACGTTTCCATGGATGCTGTTGCATAACCCTCCCCGTCTTGTTGTGTTGATCTATGTTCTCTTCATGGTCGCTTTCTCTTATTCTCTCTGTGCCTCACCACTCGATGACCTCTGCCGTGTCGTTGCGGCCCCCACCTGTCACTAGGTGCCACGATGCGTTCTGTTAAGAGGATGTGTTTTAAGAATAAAAAGCTGCAGCTCTGCAGGTGCATATATAGTTTTTCCCTGAAAGATGCACTGAGGAAGACACTGTTAATCCCAGCCAGAGAACTTGCTCTAGTTTTGATTAGTGGTGGAGAAAGGGAGAGAATTACGTAATGCATATCCCGGCGCTTGTCATCTTATAGGATGAAGTGTTTTGAAAGCGGGATTGCGGGTTTGCTGAGAAAATTCATTATTCAGTTTCTTTTTCTTCCAGCAGAACACGGGGAGTCACTTGGAAATGTGATCACTGCCGTCTCTTCAAACATATTAGCCCTGTTTGCATCTCACACCCGGGAGAGATTGTGAGTGTGAGCAGTTGTCGTATTGTTGCGGAGCACCAGTGTGCTGTTATAAAAGATCTGAGGTGGCTCGGGCGCCGCAACACAATCTGCGGAGCAAATTGACGCTTTGTTTGCAGGAGGTTAAAAGTTCATCCCGTAGGTGGCCTCCCCCCCGAGGTTGCTCACAGTTATTGTTTTAGATAACGTCTCTGTTAATAATGCTCCATTGATGCGGTTTTGTTTTAAGTTTTAGAAAAACGTCTCTTTTCCCACTCTGTGATTCTAAAACGCAATCACCGCCACTAATCCTCACAGTAAACCTCCAGTGGTCACACCATCGCATTCAGCCGAAGACTCCCAGCAAATTCTGGGCAAATGATCCTGTTGACAGACATCATTACCATTTCGTAGCGTAATTACTCTTTCCACACCATGATTTAACTCAGATACAGAGTAAATGCTTTTGTAGTAATGGGTTCAAAGCCTTTTGCCAGCTATAGGCAGTAATTATACTCATCTTAAACAGACCCTGTGGAGCTGACCTGCAGTATGAACTGGTGTTTAAATGACCCTGAAAATCTTTACTTTTATTTCACAGCCGAAAGAATAGAGACGGGGCTAGGACATGAAAGTTAAGTCTGCAGCTACAATCAAAGCAGGGACTCGTATAAGTGCATGTAACTCGTAGCATCTTAACCAATTATCCACAAGGGTCTCGATCCCTAACTTTAACTGAGAGAAAACTCGGATTGTGCTGGTTCAAACTGCACTGACACAAACTGCATTGACCTTTGCTAAGGCCCAACAGTCCCCAAAAATGTAATCAAGCTGCACCATTTCACACACTCATAGATACCAATCCCCTAAATGTTGATGAATTATCCCAGGAAACATTGTAAAAAGTTTTGGGGAAATCTGTTATGTATTTTTTGCGTAATCACATTTACAAACCAACCAACCAACCAACAAACGGGACAGGGGTTGGAAACATAAGTTGGATGGGTCGTCCACTAACCTGCAGTTCGGTGGTTCGATCCCTGGCTCCTCTACTCTCCATGTCAAAGTGTCCTTGGGCAAGATACTGAAACCCAAATTGCAGTGTGCCAGCAGTGTGTGAATGGTGTGGGACAGAAAAAGCCCAGTTGTATGAATGTGAGTGTGTGTGTGAATGGGTGAATGTGTCTTGTGTAAAATTCTTTGAGTGGTTGATACGACAAGAAAAGTGCCTTATAAATACAGTCAATTTCACCAATCTTCCCAAATGTAAGGTAGATTACTTCATAGTTGCATTTGGTCAGTGCAAGGTCACCAAAAAGCTATTTGTCGTAAGGGTTTAGTTAAAGGAAGACAGGAAGAAAATTGCAGGTATTTTCCGATTTTCTCATAAAGGGTGTGTTTGTACAGGAGGAGTATCACGCCGTTTGCAGTACACCGTGTTCCACAACTTGCGTGTGTGTGCTGGAGCGCTGATGTGTGTGTGTGTAGCCTCACTGTCTCTTGGTATTTAGCAAATAAATGTGTGATTTTTGTGTGAGCCACCCTGTATCTGGCAAGGTAGTCAGACTGACAGATTGGGCTGTATGAGTGCCATCTCTCCTTGGCTTGGCTGCCTGAGCGTTTCTCCCTCGTCTCATCTCCCCACTGCCCTGCTTCAGTGGTGACCAGCAGGGCAGGGGATATTGCTCCTTATCGAGCTAGCTGTTTAGCTTCGCCCTCTCCCCGGATTAAGTCCACTCACTGTTCCATAACCTGCAGCTACAATACCAGATGGATCCACCATCCAGGGCTGTGCTCGAAACCGGGAAGGTATAGCTCGTGGCAGCGTGAGGTAAAGATGCCAGAAAGGTGTCAGCCAGCGCTCTGTGTGTTCTCGCTCTGTATTACTCTCTTCCATTAGAGCTGTTTGTGGCTGGATATAGTTTAAAAACATACACAGATACTGTAGATGATGGAGAACAGAGCGTCATTGTTTCGCAGGAGTGATCAGAGGGAAGCTGGGTTACGACCGGGATTCAACAGAGTGATTGTGTGTGTGTGTGTTTGTGTGTGTGTGTGTGTGTGTGTGTTTAGGGAGTGTTCACACACTTTTCACAGTCATTGCTTTTACTCTACAATAATAGAAAGATAGACTTGTCAGTAACAGCTCCCGTCATGTCCTAATTACGCTCTATTCACGATTCCAAATTTGGTTAAATGAAAACATTTCAGTGGGCACATTAACAAAATGATAATGTTTTACATCTGCTTTAGCTGTTTTTAGTCATTCGAGGCAGTTAGAGTTTGGCATCTTTCAGGCTTGTGGTGCCCCAGTAGTGATATTTGTGGAGAAATTGGAAAGATGGAGCATGAGAGAGGAGGATGAGCACCAGGAGGAGGAGCAGGCAGAGCAAGAATAAGGAGTAATGAGTAAAGATGTTCCGCTACCATTTTCCCTTAATTCTTGATATTGATTCCGATACCTGAACGAGCACAAACCCAATACCAGTGTGATTAGAAAGATAACAAATTCTATCATGAATTTAACAGCTGTATGCTACAAACCCTGTTTGGTAGTGATGATGGCTATGATTGTCATATGGCCTGACTCAGATGAAAACTTTTCCAAATGCATGATGAGGTTTACTAGTGTTGCAATTGACAGCAATAGTTCCACCCCTTGAAACCGAAGTCTTGGATATAGTGCACGTCCCTGTTTTACTTGTGGGACTCTCCAGCCTGAAATATTGCTAAATCCTTGCTAACGCTACACTACCGGAAATCACTTCTTCCCCGCGGCTCGTTGGCAGTACAGCGCAACTTTTGTTTTGGAGCAGGGAAGAAAAATTGATTTCCAGGAAAAGAAAATTGCAGCTTTATTTGGGTGAAACTAACATACTTTAAATGTCGTGGTATCGGACTTGTGATTTGCATACTCACAGATGACCAATATCGCAGGCATTTCCAATTCCTGGTATTGGTGTTGAAACATCTCTTGGAATGATCAGTAGGGACAGATGATGTTTGTTCAGATTTTCTTTTATCATTTCCCCCAGATACTGTATGAAAAGCTTACAAACAACAAATACACAGGCCTACATCTTCGAATCCAAAGACTGATGCACATGAATGATTAGGAAATGGAAAACCTGAGGTTGTACAGGCAGGCTCAGAGGAAATACGGTGCCGAGGGATTTATCAGCTGAATATTTGGCTGAAGAAAAGCGATGCTGACCCCAGTCACCGTGTAACTGAGCACCTGTTGTGAACAACAGAAAAAGATCGAATTACTGATACCAACAGATGGGAGACTCCATCTACAGAAACAATCTGGATAACGGTTTTCTTTCTTCTCCCCCTCAAGTCATCTAACTTTTTTTTGTTGCAGTTGCAAGCTTCATCATCCTGTGTTTGCCTCGGCAGCCTCGCTGTGAATTGGTGCAGCTATGAGAGCACAATGAATTGGATGCAATTGTGCATGCATGGGATCGAGCTGTGGACTCAGTTGAGCTGAGACGCACCAGATTGGGCTGGCTCGTCCAAGCAGCTCATTCCTGATTGGTCGGGGCCACAAAGCTGAAATGTGCCTTTTGTGCCACTGGTCCACACATCTGACGTGCCGTGGAAATATCTCCCCGTCTTTTCTCCCTCCCTCTCTCTCCTCACTCTCACGCTAATGAACATCAGCGCTTTTCTACACAGATCATATTTCATGTGCGCAACATTCATTGATTAATGCCAACCGCCTTGAGACCCTTCTCAGTGATTATGGCTCTCAGGCTCGGGAGGGGACACTGATCCCCTTAATGAGTCATAAAAGGCGAAGAATTATACACTCCAATAGTCTTGACATTGGGTGATATTTCAATTGGTCACTCACTTTCCGAGTCTTTCTTTTTTTTTTTGCCCACAGAGTTGGCACACACTCAGATGCCCCCGGACATGCATTTGCACAAGTAAACAGACAAATCTTGACTTTCCACTCCCGTGGTGCGCTCCATGCACTCGGGATTGTTTGGGCACAGGCAGGATCCTGCTGCACAGCCACGGAAAAGCAAACACGCAGGTCAAACACAGAGCTCCCAGAATGCACTGTGGCGCAGCTCGGCTCACTCACCACCAAAATAAGCATGTTGATTACATAATCAAAACAAAAAAGCCCAAAACAGCTATATGATAATTGTCATGCTATCAACCACTGTGCTGACTCTACAGTGCATCCTGCCTGTGGTGATGCTCCTCGCTGGGTACTTCTGTTTGTGAGCTGTAATATGAGGCTGATTGTGCTAAATCATATTACCTTTTATGTGATTATCCACTTGATAAGGACAGTAAATTGTTTTCCCACCAGTGACGGTCAGCACACCGAGAGATGATGGAGGTCTCCACTTGTTAATTGAGCTATCATACATGCACGCAGAGGATGTCACAGTATCTGCCTCGCACACCATCTTTCCCTGGGGTGTGTGTGTGTGTGTGTGTATGTGTGTGTGTTCCTCCCTCGTGTCTAAGTCCGCTGCCCTCTAAAACACTGCTTAATTACAGAGCAACAGAGGGAGGAGGTGAGGAGAAAGTGGGAGAAATGAGCAAAAGCCAGAAATAGGGAGGAAGAGGAGGCTTTGTTATGCCTGAAGCTAGAGGAGGTAAAATGGGTGTACGAGAACAGCTGTGTGAAAACAGACGTCAGAGAGGGGAGTGTTCATAATTAGGATTGTTCTAAAGGCAGCGTTTCTTAAAAAAAAAAGAAAAAAATCACTGTGAATATTTGATGATCGCTGCACTCCGAGGTCCTCGGCTGAGCGGGCTCTGACTCTGAGGCAAACACACAATGACTGCACATCAGACATGGCTGTGGACTGACAGACATGTGGCTCCCAGCTTCTCCCGTCAGTCTTCCTCCTTCTTAAAGCGCCTGACAAACCTCATTAAGGACTGCTCACGCATGCTCTATTGACATGAGCCATACCAAGAGAGAGTCATGTATAAAACATGAATCGGGCAAAGGTTATATAGCAGAGCCTGTAAGCGGATCCATATGCTCTGGGCTGTATTCACTTTCACCTGTACTGTGCAGTGGAAAGTGAAACACAGTATGTGTGGTATTCACGATCTCTCCCATGTGACGTGTTCCACACTGGTATCCTGTGAGCCCTGGTTTGATAACTGTCGGAAAATTAGCAGTCAGTGCACAGCGATTTTTCATTCCTCTGTTTCAGCCCAAATCCCTGAACCGCGTTCACCCCATCTCCTTTACTCCTCTGAAATATTAATATAATGTAAAAGGCTATTTGTATTAAATATTTAATTCTGTCTCATATTTGCATCTCATAAACTGCCACATTACCTTTGAAATTTTTTAACTTTCTGGGCTGGGACAGAATTAGAATAGCAGAGGAGCTGAGGACAGTCGGGAGCGCACATGAGCATGTGGCGTGAGCCGGGAATCGCTTTGGGAAGTTCAGTGGAAATGGCTCTCGTGTCCTCTCGTGGCTGCTCCAGATTCCTCTTCTCCTACTTCCAAACACAGCACGCCGTCCCCCGTCTCCCTCTCTTTATAACCCACTGTTTGCAGCAGCACTTTGTGTAATCTGTTCAAGACAGATTTCACAGCCTGGATGTGGACCATAGATAGAAGAGTGAAAAAAAGAGAAAGAAATGAACCTAAGGAAGGAGGCAAGGCGAGGGCATAGGAAGGGTGGAATTAGGTTGAAGCTTTGCCCCTGATCTTAAAATTATAACCTTGAATATATCACTGTTTTAAAGCCTGGATTTCCTGTCAAACCTGAAGTTAAATATTAAGTGCATCTCTTTATAAAATGTTTTTTATTTCAATTACCTCCCCCAAGAAGGTTAATGGCATTGTTTGTTTGTCTGATAGTTAGCAGCGTTACACATATACTTGGTGGAAGGATGCAGTATGGGTCAGGGAAGAACCAGCCACACATTTTGGTGCAGATCAGGGGGTGGATCCACAACATTTTTTGACGTTTTCACCAATTTCGCAGGGTGTTATTGATGGATACTGATGAAATCAGGCACATTTACAGGACTGATATCTATGAGTGTGTGTAATTTGATTCTGCTTCACTGGATCTAAGGGGACTGTTGGGCCTCGGTGGAGGTGTGTGGCATTCTTCTGAGTACTTGTTGTTTGAGTATATGGTAATATTCTAGTAGGGCATCTTTGAGATATAAAGAGCAGTATAAAGATATCCAAATAATGACACATGTCTTCAGTTGATATAAATGGAGTGAATATTCAGAGTGCTGATCTGTGGTTATTACTGCATGCATTGATGGGGAAGGAAAATCCATTGCATGCCGTAATTTCACCATGCTGTTTTAAGTGGTTTGGGGCATTGCTGTTGTCATATAAGTTGTCATATTAGTCCTATCTAACTCAATGCTTCACCCATTGAATGAACTTTACTCGGCTTTGTTCATTCTTTTTCTACTAAACACTGTAAGCTGTGATGTTCGTTACATAATGTGATGGGAAGCTGAAAATGTTGCCCTGATACTACTGCATTTGAGATTATAATTTAACAAATGCATGGTAATGATGGTATTGCTGTCTTCAGTGTGCAAACAAACATTTAATCAAATACATGCTAGGTTGTTGCAGGTGTTCCTCTGGGTAACAGCAAGTAGAATTGCCTGGAAATAAGAAACAAGATCCCAGCATTTCCTGGAATCCAATGCTCTGGGAATCTGCGTAGAATAAAGGCTTCGGGGGGTCACCCGACAGCTCACATGCTTGAGCGGGCACCCCATGTACAGAGGCTTGAGTCCCCCTGGCAGCGGCCTCAGGTCCGTCCAGGCTGTTTGCTGCTTGTCTTCCCCTGCTCTCTCTCTTGGTTTCACTACTACAATTCTGTCCTGTTAAGAAAAGCCATAGGGCCCAAAAAATGAAGTGTTTTTACGACCGATCCTCTTCGCTCAGTTCTTGTTTTTATTTACAGCCAAAATGCATGTTCGATGACGTGATGTCCAGCGAGCGGCTCTTAATACAGGTGTTACTGCACAGCTCTGAGGATGTCCTGGGTTTAAAACAGTCAAGCAGCATTCAGTGGTGGTCAGTGATGCATGCGACTGCATATGCAATGTAGTGTGAAAGCAATTGCATCCATTGCTGCATGAAAGGGCTGCAAGGTCAGACTTCAACTTCGTAGAACATGCTTACAACCCGAGTTGTTTGTTTGTAATAAACAGTGCAGGCCGTGTTTTGAAGTGGATTCATGAGCGGAGGTACTGAGCAGCAGCAGCAGCAGAGGCAGCAGCAGAGGCAGCGGCAGCGGCAGCAGCAGCAGCAGAGGCAGCAGCAGAGGCAGCGGCAGCGGCAGCATCAGCGGCAGCAGCAGCAGCAGTAGTACCCCCTTCTCTCTGCAGCAGCACAACTTAGTTTTTCAGCTAAGCAGAGGTTGTACATTCATTCACACAAAATAACTTGTGAGCCAGAAAGCAATGTAGTCACTTTTAGACTCAGTCTGATGCCAAGGGTGATTTCCAGTTGAAGGTTTATACAATGTGGACACGTTTGGCGGCTGTGGCTCAGTGATATGGCGGGTCATCCACTAAGCAGAAGATAGATTATTCGATCACTGTCCTGATAGCATATACATGTGGGCCTTCTTGTGACCCGGGCACAATGGATGTGAGCATTAAGTTGCTCACTTGCAAAAGAGCAAATGTGGCCTAAATAACCCAAAACTAATTCAGGTCACCTTGGGCACCTTTGGTTGACATGCAGTATTGCTATGGCTTACTTGTGGCCCAGATCTGGCAAACAGGACTAAGACCGCCCAAGTGCCATCATTCCACGTGGTATATGGGTCGGATGACAGTGTGGACCAAATCTGGGCCAAAACAATTTTGCCATGCTCCTCCATGCTCCCTGCATGAATGTGCGTGGTTGAACGGATGTGACTTGTATTGTAAAGACCTTTAAATGTATGATATAGGTGGAAAAGCTCTATGAATACAGGCCATTTACCATTTACCTTAAGGTCTCAACAGGGCATCGAACACATAGAACAGATCAGTTAGTTTTGTGAGAACCTTAGAAAAGAAAATGATAATATGTAATATCAAGCACAATTTGTTCTTAAACCATAACCCACTTGGCAATCAGCACTTCAATGTGCTAAAATATTCACTCTTTTTACTGGGGAGAACTCACTGATATGAGTAATGACCTACCTCGGATCTCCTAGTCCTTTTTGGCTTTGCAGTGGAAAGCAGGCTAATGAAAAGCCCTGAGCATCTGTAGGCTTGTGTGCCCATGCTCACTCACTGTCCTCCTCTAGCCAAGAATGCACAGCCACAGTTAGGCGTGCGCGTGGTCTCTTCTCCGCGCCCCTCTCCCACAGCCTCCAGCTCGCCCTCCCCCAACTAGAACAGCCCAGAGGTAGGGCACGCTGGCAGTCCTCTGTGTTTGAATTTTTTCTACTTACTCTGGACTCATCCTGTTTTGTGTGCTGCTTTTTGAGCAAAGCACAATCACTCTTGCCCAGATGCAGGCGGGCGTGACACTTTTGTTCAGACCCCTCCTTCCCATATATACTATTACTTCACGTGTTTATGGCCGCTCAACCATTCAACTATGACCCGGAAATACTGAACTGTACCTCTTGTCGTTGGAGACAAAGGCACGAGGGTCCATGCCTAAATCTCTCTGACTCTGTGTGCCATTCTCTCTCCTGCTCCTCATCCTAATTCTCCATCGTCTCCGTTCCCATCCGCAACAACTGTCAGCCCGGTGAATCACCCTGAATCCACAGGCTAAGCACAACTGAGCCATGTTGGCACAATTACACAAATGAGTATGGACACGTACTCACACACACATGCACACACACACTCCACCCTACCAAACCTTACATTTCATCCGTGCATCAATTAGTGTTTTGAAATGGTATAATGCTAACCGCTTTACACACGTCCATTAGATAATTCTCAGGGTGTATTAGGCCGTATAACCATTTCATTAACCGGTGAATTGACACTGTTTTTTAAATAGCAGTAGTGTGTTTATGCACAAAAAGCACCAAAGTGCTTGATCCAATGTTTATTTTGACTTTACTTACTTTGAATTTCGACACATTTTTTATGCAACAGTACCTGTCTGTCCCATGGACGTGGTTAGCATATGAAAAGTCCCACATGGATCAGAAAACCTTACTTTGTGAATTAGGTTGCAGAGCGGTCCACACAACAGACTCAAACACAACCGCAATAAAAGTTTTCTATTTATTTATATTTAATTAGTTATATGATTAACTGAAAATTGGGAAAAAAAGGCTCTAAATAAATGGAGAACACTCCAATATGATTAAGTACATTTGATTGGTCAATATAATTTACAATGTTGGCTTTTCCATGTATGCATTGAATTCACAGAAAGATTTGAGATTTCGGTCATATTCAATATCCAACTTTTGGACCTGAATAAGATGAAAGATGACTTATCAGCAAAGTTATTAAGGTTCATCCTGAAGGGAACATGAAATCTATATTGTCCAGCAACCAACTGAATAGTTGTAGAAAAATCTGACTGGAGCAAAGTGAGGGAATAATTGCAGGAGTATATCCAGGAGTATTTCCAGGGGATAGACTAGTCTTCAACCAAACCTGTTAAGTGATCAAGCCTTTGGCAGAAAGCTTGTGGCATGGGCTCCCGTGGTGGCCATGGTGTCGTTAGAGTCCCCTGTACGTAGCCAATCATAGAGTTTGAAGGAGGTCTCACATTATTGCCATTGCTGTAGATCAGTTTGTCTCTGGGGCCCTCTCACCTTGGGGTAACTGCCCCCCCCCCCCCCCCCCCCCCCCCCCCCGGACTGATTGACACGCAGGATCGAAAAGGTTTCTTCACTAACCTGAACTGACCTGATTCGAGCTGAAGTGAGTTCCTCTTCAGAAAGAGACAAACACAACCTCTGTTCGCATCTTAGCGGGATGCTGATCTAACAGGAGGGTCTGTTTGGAGACTGCTCCTGGTTAGCTTTGTGTTCTCGAGAGCCCCTCTATTGGCTGAAAGGTCAGGTTGCATACAAATCACACGACCGCCCCGTTTGTCCTTTAGGTCATTTTACAGACCTCACAGAGACGCGGGGCTAAGAGGCTCCCTAACCAGCATCCGCTATTCCTCGCCTACTAAATCTGGCCCATTAGTCATAGACGAGTTATAGCTCACTTAAAGAGTTAATGAATCAAGAGCGGATCAGGTTAGTCCGCTCCGCCGTCTTTGTTTTTCATTCCACTCACAGTAAATAATGCTCGTAATGCCAGTTAGATTGCCTGTGACGTGTGAGCTTGCATATGCAGGTGATGCCCAGTGAATGCAGTAGTGTGAGCTCTCAGGGGAGGACAGGGTAAATTGAGAGAGCGATGGAAAACAATACACCGCAGCTGTCCACATTTAATCATGCATTTGTAGTAGAAATGTTGTTTTGCTCATTATAACACTGCCAAAGAGAAAACAAAGGTGATTCCATGTAATGACTTAAATCTCCTCTCTTTGTTTAATTCTTCTACACGATGAACTCGCAGTCATTCCATTATTTCTCCCCACAGCTTCACCTGCAGTAGTTAGCCACATGACATCCTTGTCATGATGTTAGGATGATAATGTAAGTAGGTGTGAGAGCTCTGTGTGTATGTGTGTGTGTGTGTGTGTCACTCTGCTTAATGAAAACAGCCAAGCGTGCCATTTAGTGTCTGACTGCCAGTCAGATGTAAAACTGTTGTACCGGTTGACGTGACGGACATCCCGTGTGACACTGCAGGTATTATGGCCACTCCCCAAATACCGACTGCAGCGACAGCCCCCTCGTGTGAGTGTCAAACGCACATCTGCACAACAGTTACTGTTTACATGCTTGTGAGTGCGAATGAAGATGAGTTATTACGGTACGGAGCGAGGCTGAGATGTCCTCAGGTGCTGCGTAATTGAGCTAATGTGGTGGGAAAATTACTGGGTGCTCCCAGCAGAAGTGAAGGCCGAGAGGACCGGTAGTTGTGGAAAACTATATTTCCCATGAGCCCCTGACTGTATCCTGCTGCGAGCGAGCAGCTGAGCGGCATCATCTCAGTCTGCTGGGTACTACCCAGCTGTAAATTGTTGACAGCTACACACGCAAACACATCGATGGGCAGCGAAGCAACAGACATCGCTGCAGAAGGCCCATTCAAGATGACCCTGTGCTTATGTTGAGCAAATTAGGTTTACAGAGAGCTGTCTGCAAAAAAACAAAACTTCATTCTGAGGAACTTGCCGCATATATTTTATTATTAATTATCAAATGTGCATTTTGGAAGAAACCCATTTTTTTGACAGAGGGGGAGCTACATTAAAACATACTGTATATTATATAGGATGTGTTTCATTACTTTAATTTGTCCTTCCATTGACATTGGCTGATGCTAATGAGGGTTATTTTCTATCCAGCTGGAGTCTAAAAGCAGAGGGGTATTTAAATCTCCTCCTGACACTGAGCCAATACAGAGTCATCCCAGGGGCCTCCAGTCAGTCAGAGGACATGATCACTTCGACCAAAGGCTTTACCGTTAATGCACCGCCACTGACGAGGAAGGTCACCTGGGGAGAAAGGTGGTCGCCGGAGAGATGGGATTCTCGGCTCCGTCTGACGAGAGCATAAGTCCCTAACCACATGTAATGCACTCTGCAGTGTAGTTATCCTGTTCTCGGTCTGTTCTCCCATGACAGCGTAAATTATAGTTTGGCTGCCTGTTGCACGTATAAAAAACACGATCAAGACCCATTATTTCTTCCCAAAGTAACCCTTCGCCGTCCCTCACTTAGCTGTCATATGCCCGTGCATCCTCTCTTCATCAGCGCCCCTGTCACCAGTTGTGAGAAGGTTGTGGTCACAGGCGAGGCACAGTAATCAGTCATCACGCCAGCTGAGGGTACAACTTCGGCAGTGCGAAGCTTGGACCCTCGGGCGGAATGTGTGCCACTTGCAGGGAGACAAAGACACACATAGGCAGACGTGCGGAGATGCAGAGACGGAGCACACGCGGCCGGCATCGGGTCATGCGAGTTCTGTCTTTTAGTGGCTTTCTTATGGAGTCTAAAGGGAGATGACTTAGTCGCGTTTGTGGCTGAGTCACTACCCTAACTTCTGCCTAGAGGCGAGTGTTTGCAGTGCACTGAGTTTTTAGTGTCTGGTCTGTCCAGACAGGTAGTAAAGGGATTTTTATAGGGAGTGTTTTAATTGAATGAAATAAGCAAAGGTAGAGGCCTCCAGGTGGTTGTGAATCTAAATTAATTAATTCATGACTAATGTCTGTCTGGCTTTTGGACGGATGGTTGTCTGTTTCGTGAATAAGCGTGAAAACGTCTTAATCTAAGCTTATTGTGTCGCTGCACAGTGCTTGATGAGATTTTAAACCAGAACAGAGATGGTCGCACTATGGCAGCTTTACTGAAACTGACTGTCATTTAGCTGCCATTCAATTAAAGTTGCACTTGTCCTGCCAATACTTTAATTACACCTTCAATAATTGTTTTCTCACTTTTGAAGGAGTGAGAATATTTTGGCTTACATTTCCATGTGAAGAGGAGCAGTAAGAATTTGGACATGGATGCTAAGTGTCTCTGTGCACAAACACGCAAACACTCACTTTATGAATGCATGCAACTCTGCCCTGTATCCGTAGGCAAATACAATTGACTTTGACTTGGATTACATTTTTATATTGCCGCCCACATAATACATCTGGAGCATCCGAGACCTCTTTGTCTTGGTTGATGTCACCAGCAGTGAGCTGATGATGTGGGCAGATGGGGACTGTAGGCCTGTATGCATATGCACAAGCTTCACAAATTGCTCCTCAATAGCATTACAGTTGAGTCCCTCTTCCCTCACACCCACTCTGCTTTTTTCCTGCACCGCTCACTCTCCACTTCCTTGGTTTCTGCTCGTCCCTAAAGCGCATGTGTTCCCACTCATGTCACTGTGCTTAAGCAGTGTCAAGTGGATGAATATGTGTGTATCGGTGCGTGTTTGCGCTTTGGAGCACATTTTAAACTAGAACACAACTATCTCTGCAGATGGTGAATGCGATCGGGTGATGAATTAGAAGTAATAGTGAAGTGTGGAGATGAAGAAGGTTACAGAAAGTGAACTCTTAGGGGGTGTAGGGAGTCAGGGGGATTTTTAGTTACAAACAAGACTCAATGACGACATCTGCTGCAAATAGAGGAAATGGAAGAAATGTGACCTGTGCAGCCGTACAGTAAGTAGGCAGGTCTGTCGATGTGCATGTGGCTGTAAGAGGAGTCATAATCTGTATTTATAGAGTTTGCAGGGTGGTGCCTGTTTTTAGCCTTCTCAAAAATGGAAGAGCGAAAGTGCAAGGAACAAAAAAGTACCTGCAGCTTCAACCATGCGTTATTTCTAAGGCAGAGGAGAATATAAATAAGACAGTTTCATAGCCAGCTAAAACTCCTTGTAGGGGCTCTAAAGAAAGTGGGAAAATAATTCCTGTATCCGCCTCTTGATCTGGAATTGCACCAAAGTTGTTTGGCATCTTTCTTGGATCATGTCCAACCCTTCCACAAAAGTTCATTGAAATTGGCTGAGTAGTTTTTTTCTTATTCTGCTACTAATCAAAAAATGGATGACAACACAGCCTCCTTGGTGGATTTAATAAATACAAGAATGTAAGAAAAGCAAGTTCAAGAGATGGAAATAATAGTTTCCTATTTTTGATGCTTTACATATTCTTCAACTCTATAACTACACTGTAATACAGGAACAATGTATTTTCTCCTTTGCATGTTATCATGAATGTAGCCGTTAAAGGTTATATCTACCACAGTCACACGTGTGTCTGGATGTCTACCAAAACAATGCCCGTTACAACATACTTGGCGGGAGTGTGGCTTTATCCTCAGGCTCGGGACACATAACCTGACGCGCCAGATGGTTTGTCACGCAGAACCATCTGGGAAGGCTTCGTTAGAAACTGCTTGGAAAATGGCAGTCGCTTTCCAAAAAAACGTTGACAGGTGATTGACTGAACCATCTGTTTATCACCAACAATCCCGGTCAGCGAAGTCCGTCAGGAGAGGAGCGAAAACATCTTTTCCATCAAGAAAATCCTTCAGTGGCGTTCTTTGCTCATTTTTTGATATACTCTTCAGTTCTGATTTGAGCGATGCTGTAGCCAGATCTATACTTGTCACTGACATCAGAAATAAGAAACGCTATCAGCTGCCTTTAGTTCCTTTCCTATGGGATGCCGTTTGGTCCGAACCACTATGGTTCAGATACATGTGAGTTAAACACAACACCACTTAGTCTTTCAAACCGTCTTGACCTTACAGGGTCAGTGATTACGTAGAGTCATCAAAGATGGGCAGCCTGCAGCCATCAGACACTGGTCAGTAGTGGGAATCTGATAAGCTGGGCTCATTGTCTTTGCACTGCGATCTAAAGGCAGTTTTGAGAAACTTTCAGGTTTAATTTCCCATTTAACCTTAAGTGCATGTTGAAGACACCATTCAAATGTCATTTTAAAATGAAACGTTAAAAAGTCAGCTGGAGACAATATTGTCCTCCAGCTTATGGAGCTGATAAAATATTTAAGCAACAGCTGTCAAAATGAACAAACGCTCTCGTCTGAAATCAAGAACTCACTGTTTCTTATCGTGTTTTCTTATCACATGCGTACTTCATTTGTTCTGTGTGATAATGGGAATCTGGCTGAGCGACCGGAACATGAACATACTGAAAAGTTGTGGAATAGGGAGAAAGTAGAGAGGAGTTGTAAAACAATCGTGAAGTGAATTGTGTTATTGTGAAGCCTAATCCTGCTTAGTGCAAATAAAGCTGGCTATATGGGCAATCCAATACCCCTTTATACCTGGAATAATGTTAGTCATGGTTGATTTAGGTTGCGGCTCACAAGCTCATTACTGAGATGGACACTAGTCTACCTTCAGAGCATCAACAGCCTGCATGAGGACTTAAGTCAATAAAGTCAAGGACATCGGTGGCACTGGTGAGTAATAGGTTGTTTGTAACTGGGGGAAAGAGCGAGAAGCTTGATCAGGTTTCTGGAATATATCACAGTCATTTCTCCCAGTGAGACACTCAGGAGGTGAAAGTGAGAAAAAAAAATACATGAGACAGGTGAAATATGGAGAGGGTGTGGAGGTTACTCTGTCATGAGGAACATGAAGCCAGGAGGAACAGGAGTATGAGAAAATACATCACGGGTTATATTATAGGCAGAGCTGGCACAATTACAATTCAGTTACCTTGATGTGTGATTATCTGGTAAACAGCGGTTAATGTGCACCACTAGAACTATAGCAGGCAGATGAGTCATTGTCTTTTAAACTAGTGCTTTCCTGTGATATATGACTCTAATCCATTATTGATGTGGGTTTGATGCCTGGCAGGGGCACTTACAAATCGGAAAACAAGTTGGCCCGTTACAGAGCAGGAGGAGAGTGTCCTTGGTAAATGCATGGAGTCTTTCTTGTGGCTTATATGAAAGTCATCCATTTCAATCTGACCCGTTAATTCAGTCTTTCTGAGGCAGAGCTGGAGGAGAAAATTATGGCAGAGACACTGATAGATTATTTGATAGATGAAGACAATGCATACTGTATAAAGTCCTTATCAAGGACATCAAGAGAAATAGATCCATACAAAATATTATCATTCATCCGAGTTAAAAGCAGGTGACAGCCATCCCACTGAGATCAAAACATTAAAGAGAATTGTTTCAAAATCAGTTTGTTGAATTAACTTTCCGAAAACTATTTTCCATGTGTACATACAGTTTCAATAGGCAGCTATTTTTCATGGTCCAGGCTTGGAGAAAAATATCAAAGAAAAAAAAATATAATGTATAAATTCCAACTGATCTACTTGTGTTCATGTCTCTTTAAATGAACTGAAAGGGAAAATGTGCAGCATAATCACATTCATTATTTGCAGTGCAGTATTATTGAAGGTATTATACAGCCGTACTTACAACATAAAAGACATTGCACTGTGAGCAGGATGCTGCTTGAATCTCACACACGCATTATTTATCATTAGCATAAAAGACTGACTGTTTCAAAAGTGATGGCCAAGAAATTTATGTAGGTATTATATTTGTTGACACTTAAAAGTGTCTCTGTCAAAAAAATATTAAAGATATATTCGGGAAATGTGGTATTTTCCATAACAACATTAGTGTGATGGACAAAACAGCATCTGTTTAAGCTGTTTTAGGTTTTATACTATGCTGTATCTTAATGGCACTTAAACTATATCAAAACATCATGACAGTGTCAGTTCACCTACACCCGAGAGCCCAGATCTGTAGGTTTCAGAGGATATTCATCGGTTCTGTGTCAGAGGTGCTAATAGGGCGATGGTGCCATTATAGGTGACGGCGGCCATGTGTCACCTGATGTCTTGTTGGTCCGACGCCAGCTCGGCTTGTCACTGGGCTGAGATGGATATTATCCCTCATCTGAGAGCAGACAGAACGTGGGCGGCAGTCCTCTTACTCTCACTGTGAAACAGCCTCTGTGACAGCACAGCAGTGGTGCAGCTGAGCCACGGGGAGCATATAGGGACACAGAGACAGCAAAGATCCCGCTACACTACAGGGAATGAAAGAGACACTCTCTCTCACAACAGGTGCTCTCCACCTGCCAAAATTTCACTTGTGTCCCTACATACTTCTATGATTTGCTGCTGGCTGCTGTGGTGCCAGAGTTTTGCCTGTTTTCTCCATTTACTGCAAATTTTATAAACGCAACATCACTGCCATAAATTCTCAAAAGCATACCACGGCTCTTTAAAATGATGAATGAATGTACTCGATATCTTCCAGGGTTCAATTTGCTTTTTATGCTCCCTGCCAACTTTTATGAGATAGGTAATCCATCGCAGCGAACATTATCTTGTCTATATTGTTTCAAACTATTATTGTTGCATCTATGATGATGTTACAGCGAGTGGTGGCAATAAGCAACAACATCAATAATTGAGAGTACGCTGCCAAACATAATCAGAAAATCAAACTTGGGAACAAAACCAACGCACAAATAAGAAGGTGTTATAAAAGATCAAATGTTTGTAGCTTCTTGAATAAATAAAATACACACTTTTTGCTGTTCTAAAGTATATATAGTTATCTACTAATTCCAGAAGTCTGTCTGTATGTGTATCTCTAAAAACGTTCATCTCATGGACATCCCACTTGGCTTGTATATTGTCAAGAGTCCAAAGAAGTGCAGTGTTGAATTTGGTGTGATTTGGATTTGTGATATTTTTTTACATCGATAAACTGAATAATTTGTAGCAGTGGCGTTTACTACAACTGCAACAACTTGTTTTCCATTTCAGAGTTCTGCGTACTTTGTGTAGCTTGCTTTTGTGTACTGAGCCCTGCAGCTGGTCTTCACTTGCTCTGGCTCAATTAGAGTAGGGTCACTATTAAAGTTTCAGAAAGAAATCTGCAACCTGCTTTACCACAGGCCAAGAAAACAGCCCAATCCAAACAGGCAGGTTAACAACGGGCTCTGTGCTATAGATCTAAAAAAAAGACCAGTGCATGTCCATCTAGTGGTTCATTCGTTTAGATGGCTGCAGGAACTCTTTACAATGACAATCATCTGTCCTCCATCCTACTTGAAATGACACTCTGTCTTGAGCAAATACCTGTTGAGCCTGGCTGGCTCTGCAACAGCAGTAACAACAGGTCATCCTTTGAACACTGGTAGCAACTACCTCTGAGCTCACTGTGGGACATGTCACCTCATGACTTCATGTGACAATGACTTTATTTACCTGGAACCATAGTTACGTATTCATTTTACCCGGGTCTCCTCTCTTGAATCAATTTTACGCTGTTTCGACACAAATCACTTTGTGCGACTGAGCGAAGGAGAAATGTGTAGTTTGAACGCCTTCAAATGGATGTGCTGTTTACCAGCACTCAGTTGTTTCGTCCTGAGAAATAAATGTAAAACAAAAGCAATAAGCTAGAGCGCAGGACGGAGCTCTAGAGAAGATGGAAGCAATTTCAAACACTTGGTATCACAATACAACTGGAAGTAAGTAACATCTTCCTGCTGCACACAGCCGGAGCCTCAGAGGGAGAAGGCTGTCTGAGTCACATCTGAGGATTACCCTAGCTATAAAGAGGACAGAGCCCAGACTCCAGTACAGGGGGGGGGGGGGGCACTTTGAAGTGGCGATTAGGCTGTGAGCTTTGCACCCAGATCTTCTAAGGCGCTGCCCTCTCTACCTCAGTCTGAGCATAAAGATGCGGTGTGGCAGCTTTGCTGACTGGACACTGCTCCAGTTCCGCCTGTCCAATTAGCAATTTCTTCCACCCCTGAGGACTGGTCCCTTTCTGCTTGGCTTAGCTCACTGTATGTGGGCCAGATCACCTACATGCACTGTACCACTCCGTGAAACCACACTATGCACTAAGACTGCTTCCTAATTAAGACTCGAGATGAGACGGTATGAAAATGTTGTATCAAAATTATCACAGTATTATTGTGTTATTGCTAAAGTGTGCTGACAATTTTCAAAAAGTTCTGATACACAAACTGAAGTTTTACTTGAAATAATATATTTATTATCAATAGAAATAATAATATAGCACCATAGAACACCACATCAAATATGCAACATTAACACTGAAGGAAGGCTTGAGCTTGCTGAAGCAGCTTTTTGTTTCACAATCAAAACTTAGTTTAATTGAAATGAAATGTGCATATAAAAACAACTCTACCATTATGAAAAAAAGTGTATGTCAGAACAGTACAACCATATGTAAACAAATCCAATGTCCTGGTGTTGATGACAAAGAGAGAGAGTCAGGACAAAATATCAGCGTTTGTCAAAATTAATTTGGTGACAGTGGATGCTAGCAGTTGTTAGATATTGTCAGAGTGCTAGCAGCTCAAGTAGTACAGTACCAATCAAATTACCACGGTAAACGTGCTAAACAGTACAACTAACCATCAAAAGTTTTACCACCGTATTTTGTAAAACCAGTAACCATTTCAACCCCTAATTAAGACTATACTTTGATATTTTCTGCAGATTCAGTCTTAGCCTTTCCTCTCCAGGGAAAATCAAGCCTAATAGGTTTTGTAGTGCTTGTTGTATCATCAAAGACATATTTAGAGCAAAAACAAATAAGCCCCATGGCTGAGTAGTTCCAGTTTAACCCTTCAGTAAACAAACGCCTGTCTGAAGAAAAAAAAAATGGGATTGTGACATCACAAACCTAAGAAACCAATCCTGTCAACTTGTGGGTGGAGCTCAGTAGCTCCTCAGCTGCAGGTGAGCTGTGAGTGTGGGGAGACGGAGGGCAGGGGCGAGGAAATATTAGTCTGTTTATAGTCACATTCACGAAATGAGTAAAGGGAGGTTTAGAGGTACATTTAAGCCATTTAAATGCCATGAAAAACCTTTTGAATGTGTCTGCCTGAGTAACAAAGAGGAGTTTTAGGGGGTGTTATAAGCTCTAGCGTGACTCGGTCTTTGTTGTCCTCTTCAGTCAAAGGTTTGTTGCAAACTCACTTATTCCATCACTGTCACAACTCACCCTGTGGAGCCACTTACTTTCTCTTTCAGGTGCAAATAAAAGAAACAGCCACAGAAATCTAAAACCAACGAGGGATTGTAAAGTTCAAGAGTGCTCTGACTTCTTTAGGCTCCTGATCAAAGGGTTTCATTGCTTGTTCATTTCATTTGTCAATTTTACTGAGTGATTCATTAACCTCCACTTGGGACTGTTTTCGTTCCTTACCTAGTTAAACTATAGTAAGGATTACCAAATGTTACGTTAGCTGGTCTCATTAAATTGTCTCCTTACTCCCCTAACAGCATACTAACGCTGTTTTATCTTTCACCTTACTAATGCGTCACCTGCTGGAGTATTTTAAAGCTGTGGGTCTTGTTTTTTTTCCAGGGGAAAGATAAATTGAATTTCCTGACTGCTGTGATAGCAGTATGTAGTGCAGACCTCGCATACGCTAATGATGCCTCTTTTCTCTCCGCAGCTTTAGTGCTGGAGATTTGCATATCTCGCTAATACCTCAACACAGTGTATTTCCTCCCTCTCATTCCTCTGCACTGCCTGCTCACAGTGCCTCTGTGTAACTTCTAAGAAGGAAGTTATTTTCCATGAAGCAGGAAGCAGGAATCCAGCTGTCCGCAGTAATCTGGCCTCTTTGGATGATGCATTTTATTTGGAGGCTTTTTACTCCTTCAGCTCTCGTGATTGACACAGATCATAAACCACCCCCCTACCCCATCCTCTGACCTTCAGAGGGAGCACAGGACTTTAGGCCCCACCAAGAGCTGCCGGCATTCACAGATCCACCTGACATCCATCACTGAGGCGACCATACATGCCCTTAACTGGAGACCAGCTCTCTTTATTTAAGATCCATAGCTGATGTCATAGTATCTAATGGACTCAACTGTATTGACCTCTCTATGAATATACAGTAGCAAAGTATAAAGCCTGTGTCTATTTCTGAACTACTATGAATAGAGGTATTCATCATTCAGGAGCTGGATGTGTTTCACTGACCCTCTCATGTTCATGAGGGCACGAACCTCTTTCTTTACCATTAGCAGCCACTTTGACTGTAGATGAATAATGTGGGGGGGAGGCAACTTGTAAGAAGTTGTAACAGCTATACTTTACTTTCCCAATCAGAACAGGAAATCAAGTAGGATTGAGTCTTTTCCAGTCTGGGGCAGCTGCTGTTGTCAGGAGATAACCTCACGTGTGGGATGTTAAGGATTCTTATCTGTTAGGTGATTGAAGCACGAGCAGACTGACTGATTGGACGAGTGGGTGTTTCAACGTGACCTCGCTACCGTGGCTCCGTCCCCAGATCGCTGCTCCCCAGACTCTGACTCCAAACGTACAAGATGGTAGCATTCGTATTTGGGATATTTAAGCTTCATTCCTGGGTAGTGGGAGGAAGTGGAGATGCGTCGTCCATCTTTATGTAGAGAACATGGTGAAGATTGTTAAAATGCCCATTGAAGGGCCTGTGCGGAGTTGTTGGCCACTAGTAGTGTTACAGAGTTATGTTTTAAAGTGGGTCCTCGTAATGTTTGCTGTGGTGCACATTCCCACCAATAGTTTCACGTTACTCCACTGATCTACAGTGAAACTTAAAATGTTAACAGATATTTCCTTTTCCTTTTTTATATCCATATGTCACCTTTCACAAATTGACAAGAATATTTATATATTTACCTATCTAATGTCTGTCGCACATAAATAAAACAGGGTGGTGTGCACTGGCTGCTGACTGAAGTAAAAAAGCAGTTGGCAACACCATATATAGTCACATTTCAAATTGGGGAGAACAAAGTGAATAATAAACTTGCATCATGACATTGAACCTTTTTATTTGTTCCCTGATTAATTGTTTGTTTTTTTCTGACTGAAATCTGGGCAGTGAATGTAAAAACTCTGAGTTTTAGAAAAAGACAATTTATCTTCGTTTGAGGACTCACTTCACGCAGCAAAGTTTATTCATCTCCAGCTCGTCCTGTGGAGTGTCCAGTCTGTGTTCCCCACTTCTCCATCCACAGCAGTATTCCTTCTGTTCAGACTTCAGTGTCAGCACACACACTAAATTGTTCTTTATTTTTGCGCTGTCAGTCAGTGTGTGTTCTTGATGGATTGTCTGTCACTACATGTCCAATCATCATCTTGCATGTCATTAAGGTTAATGTCCATTGGTCATAGTCGTTCTGTATGCAAGGCCTCAAATTTCACACATAGACTTTAAACAGCAGTTGAGGTGGAAGGAAGACTGTGGAATACGCTGCTGATTCTATTGTGATTACCCACATGAAAGACTTAAATCTGTCGTTCTTCCTCCTTGTCTGTTCCCAGAGGACGTGGTGAGGTAGACAGACCCACTGACTGATGGGAAATCATGGGTGTTTGTCAGTGTTTGTCACTCAGCTGTGTGAAAACGCTCCCTGTCACCCATTTATCACTGTATATTGAAGAATCCGATTTTTTGGAATGAAAATCACAAACTTGTATTTCTTCCCCGCTGCGCAGACATCAAAGCTCAATGAGGCTTTATATCTCTGTGTGTTGAGTTAAGGCCGTTCAGCCGTTCAGCCATTTAGATTCAGAGAGTTAAAACAGCACAATCGTAACCAGCATTCAAACACACTCAGGCAAACAGGTGCACGTGTGAATCCTCTCTCTCTCTCTCTCTCTCTCTCTCTCTCTCTCTCTCTCTCTCTCTCTCTCTCTCTCTCTCTCTCTCTCACACACACACACACACACACACACACACACTGAGACACAGCAGCAATAGATGATGTTTTTTTACGCCTCTCTTCCAAAACCACCTCTCTCACTGGGCTTCTACTGATACCCATTAATCATGAGCTCTCTGGTATTGTCAGCCCAGCCTCCCCTCTTCTCTCCCCTCTCCCACCCCCTCCCCCCAGCCCTCCCTCACTCTCAGCCTGTCAGTTAACAAGCTGTGACACCATGACAGTGATGTGTGTGCAGCTGAGTGATGCCTGGCTCCAGCCCTTATTGGAAAGGTATTGAAATGCTCCGGCACGAAGAGGGTAGTGATGAGATTGTATTTCTCAGCTCCTTATGACAGAATGTAAAAATGGAAGCCCTGCCTGGATATTAAATTAAACGTGGAGGGAGACGGTGCAGTTCTGGGTTGTCCCCTTTTTGACAAGACTTAGACAAACTGTGGCACACAATGAGCTCTGTCCTGTAGCTAAAAATACCATGTTTATATTTCCAAACACAATGAAGAAAATGTATCCCTGTGTGCTCGACAACATCACTCATTTTTTCCCCTCTCTTTCTGCCTCCCTGTTTTATGTGTGTGTGTGTGTGTGTGTGTGTGTGTGTGTCTGTCCAGGATCAGTGTCCCTCAGTGTGTTCCTGGTCTCCCTCGCAGTGACAGTGTGTGCTGTTTGGCTGGTGGCTCTTTGTGGCGTCTGTGGTTGGTGTCAACGCAAGCTGGTGAGTTTACACACACACACACACACACACACACACACACACACACACACCAACATTAACACATAAACACCCGAGCTTCACTAACAGAATATCTCAGAGTGACATTTGTTGCTACCCTAACTTTAATAATCAGAGATCTAATAATCATCATCGCACCGGAGCACAATGTGTGCAGATATTATGTGCAGTCATATTGAACTGAGAATGTTCTTTCAAAAGACAGATGCTAATGAAGATATATAACCAAATGTAGAATAATAATTCTGATCTTATATTTAATTAGGAGTTCTAATACAAAATGTAAAAATACACCATTACATGTAAAAGTCGATAATTCAAAATGATAATGTATAAAAGTATGAAAGTCCTGTGTAAGTTTTGAAATGTTCTTCAAGTATCGGAATGAACACAAATCTGATGAGTCGAGAGATGATTAATGTGGTGAGAGAAAAGAGAAACTAAGTTCTGTTGTACAATGAAATTAAATGTTTTGCTTGGAAATATTTCTTCTAAATAAATGCTGCTTTGTGGGAATTCTAACAAATCATATCAATCTGAAATGTGACAATGGGCCATAATCAGTCAGTTGCCACAAGCCAGAAGTCTTTATTTCCATGGTACTTATCTAAACAAGGTTACAAAGTGATTTATAAAGTACATGAGAATAAAAGAACACTGAGCAAAACAAGAAAAAAACATGAATAAGAAATATAATATGAAAGAAAACAACAACAAATAAAAATGTTTATAGCAATGATTAGCAAGTCTAATCTCCTCAGGCATGGAGTTACAGGTCCTCTGGGTCCTGATGGCAGACGCATGGTCACCCTTAGTTACTGATTCAGGAACTACTAGCAAGTGTTTGTTGGAAGATCTTGGATTACAGTTTAGAGCATATGGAATTAAAGTACTAATACATTGAAGTAAATGTACTTGTTTGTTTTCCATCACTGCATATTACTGTAGTAGTACGTATACAGTTACATCCGTGTCACATTACAACAGTATGGATCTCTCAGACATTAGCAGCCACAACATGAGGACATTGTGCTGACACAGCATCAGGACCAGTCCACTCAATGAGCAGAAACAAAGCACAGACGGAGCAGACTGACCTCTGACAGAGGGCATATCATTGTGATTATGTTGTATGAAATGTGATTGATTAAAGGGAGGGAACTCCTCATTAGTCAGACAGAGCTTTATGGCTGAGTGCCACTTCACTCCACTCTTTTTTTTTTTTTGGTTTAAATTTGCATGTCTTTAAAGTTAATTGATTTCTGATTCATCCTGTACTTGTTCAACCCAGAAACACCGGCTGCTTATCTCAACCTCAAAGCTGACTCAAAGTCTTACTTCACTGAAAGAAGAAAAGTCTGGGACCAACTTAAAAAAATGTTTTGCACGCAAATTAATTAAGTTATTAAAGGAAGTAAGTTATATGAACTTGCTTACTTGCTTTAACTCAAATCTACTCAATAATCAGACTTTTCTTATCACAGTTAGCATGAATTCACCAACTTTAAGTTTCACATTTTTCCAACCCAGTTATTTGCTTTACCCCAACTTAAACCACTGCTGCTTAACAACCTCATAGCATGATTTTAGGAAGTCATGTTGTAGTCATCTCAGTGTGTTATTTTAGTTTATTTAATATTATTAAAATCATTCCAAAGATGACCTTACTTCAGCTACTACTCAAATACAACTTTAGTGTGTGTTGTTTTAGCTCACAATCACGTTGCTGTGAAGCTTATTGGTCCATAGGTGGCAGGATTTGGCACTACAACACCCCACACCTCACTACATACATTGCTGTTTAATAACCAGTAACATTGCTGTACCTACATTACTCATTGATGCCTATATGATATATATGAACCAGGGGGAAAATGTTTTATGCTGAAATGAAAGCACTACAACACAGCCTTTCTATGGTGTGCCTCACCGGAACATTGTGTTATATTTGATATTCCACTTTAAAAGTAAATGGAGCAGTGAATGACTCCTAGTTTCCTGCTGTGGATGGAGGCAGCTCTGCTGCCAGCACCTTGGAAAGTCCCTGCGGTCCTCTCCGGAGTGCTGCTGCAAATGGATCTTATTTCCATCCTGTGACAGTGCCATGCAGCAGCCACAGAGCAGCAGTGGGCTGGGATAAGGTGACGATCTATTGGCTTTATGACCTTGTGAGAACCACTATCAGCCACATCCTCGTACATCTGACTATGTGCTTCTTTCACAGTTGAAGCGCTGTTTGTGCATAGCGTAGTTTTCATTCACACACAGTGAATCTTACCCTGAGCCCTTACGCACTTAGGAGTATGTGCATAGCTGTTTTCAGACACTTCCAATGAATCCAATGAAATTTTACAGAGGGCTGTTTGTGACAACGCAAATGTCGAGTGAGCGAGTGGGCGTGCCGATGATGCGTCTAACACGTGACTGATGCGAAAATGGAAGGACACACATTTGTCAGAATGAAAAACAGCTGCCCTACATGTAAGACGCTTATGAAGCTTGGAAAGACAATGAGATTTGAGATTTGGTGATAAGGGTCGATGTGCCGTGAACAAAAAGGTGATTTCTGTGATGTCCTGCCTCCTGCGTGCTCTACCCGAGCGCCACCCCCTCACTTGAATGTTCCAGACATTTCACGTTTTTTTTAACGCTTCTGACCCGAACAAGCTCAGCAAATGTTCAGATCCAATTTTCATATCTGAGAACGGCTGTGTGTGTGTTTGCGTGTTGTGATGCAGGGCACCATAGAGTGCATCCAATATGTTATTGTGTTAAGATGTTAATTAAGGCGTCTGTGTTCTCGGACCACTTACTTTGGGAAAAATGTCATGACAGAGTCCACTGGTGTGAAACCACATTAAACACAGCTGCTTAATGTATGAAATAATAAAGTGTGACTGTGATTAATGGCAGCCATTTCTGTGATGACAAATGTGCAGTTGATGATGCACTGTGATATGACGGAGCACAATTACTACTAATCTTGCTATAAATTGTCTCCAGATATTAACGTCAACGTACTTGAGGTGTGTTGATTTCTATATGTGACTAACGGCCATGACGGGTCGGCAGCTATACATTCTGAGACGCTCCTTTCAGTCCCTTCATCTTTTTATCTCTCGTATTTTCCATGGTCGTACTGAATTCCCTGAAGACCTGATTAGAATATACATTATAATTTGCATAAACATGGTTACTTTTGACAGAGCCCCCCCGTTGAAGCACACTGTATCTAGCGTACTTTGAACTAATTCAGGCTGATTTTCTATGCACAAAATAATATTCTCAAATACTCATTCCACATAAAGCCACCACAGGCCAGTCCACGTCTGAAACTTACATTTTCTGATATTTCCGAATGTACTCTTTGACAGTGTCAGCTTTCATAAGAACAAATGTTACCCTGAAGCTTCACGTGTCAGTTGCGAGTGGGCCCATGCCAGTTTTGGTTATGATTCATAGGTTAATAGACAAGACATTTTGGGTGAGTGTTGCTTTCGGTGTTTTAGCTTTGGCAACCAGTGCGATGGGTTTTTATTTTAAAAGTCCTCAGTGTGCAGTCATCCCAGAGACGTCCCACTGCTCGCCTCTCTGTTATCCCAGCCCTCTGGAAGTGCGGCACATTGCACACTATTGTCTCCTTCACTTGGCCCGCTAAGTCTGTTTTTAGAATATGCTGTTAAACCTTTGACATTTTAACGAGCTACTTTTACTCAGGTCGCATTTATTCTTGTGTACTGTCTGATTTATTGTTTGCACAAAGGTGGCTGCAACAACAAAAAATACAGTGAGTCACATGGTTATGAATCTCCCGTGTCGTGGGGCTGATGATTGTCAGCGGGGGCTGGTGTTGAAGGTGTTGGGTGGGCTTTTCAGGTATCAGAGGTGGTGCAGCTAACATCTGTTTGAGCAGCAGTGACTGTTTGGCATTCAGAAACCCCTGTGCCTGCGCTCCTGTGAGCCCTGTGTGCCGTTTGATCCGTGACATAGTTGTGTTGGAGTTGAGATTGAATCTGACCAGATTCACAGACCCGATGCAATTCCCCCTCCCCTGCTGAGCCTGTATCAACAAGCTTTGGTATTTTGGTGGCATTAAACAGGAGTTAGGAGTTCACGGTTGTTAGGAGGATGATAGTAATTATTCCAATCAGAGGAGAGAATATGTGCAAATCAATAATTATAGAATTTCAAAGCAGAATTGTCTATAAATATTATAATAGCAGGGCGTTGATGTGAATTTAAGGTCTTGACCTGTCACTGTTATGCATCAGTGTTGGCAGAGTTCCTGGTGATATGTAAATGTTATGCCTCCGCAATTGCATGCTTATCAATGTCACAGAATACTACAGAGGAAGCCAGGTATAAAAAAGATATTTTGACAGATGCTGAAAAGGGAATGATCACTTGATGATTTAACGGCGGATGACCATTTTAATAGTGCACTCCCCTCTAATTATGGTGTGATGTGGGTAATATTGAGCGAGCATGTAGACTCTTGCTGCCTGCTAATTCACAGCAAACAAACACAGCTGGGTGTTGGAAGGCAGTGCACTGCCAGCTGAGATAGAGAGAGTGGTAGTTTCATCGTCTCCTCCCATGTCTGGATTCTACAAGAAAACCCTCAGCATCACCCTCAGCAGTCCAGACTTTACCTACTCGTCTGCTGTGGTCTAGCCATTACAAAATCTGCCTATGGAACTATTTATTTGACCAATACTTAAGCTTTATTTATCCTTCCATCCATTATCTATATTGCTTACCCTTTAAGAGTCGTGGGGGGCTGGATCCAATCCGGACATTGGGGCGAGAGGTGGGGTGCACCCTGGATAGGTCACCTACGCATCACAGCGCCAACATACAGAGACAAACAACACCTACGGTCAATTTAGTCACCAATTAATCGAACCCCAATCAGGAAGGAGGAAGCCAGAGAAAACCCACACAAACACCAACAACCTTCCTGCTGTGAGACAACAATGCTAACCAAGGTTCAGCCCCAGTTAATTATCTCCACCAAGGAGGTTGGGGCACATGACTCCGTGTCCTGCATGAACTAACACAATGTTTCATTTTGTTTGTTAGCAGGATTAAGCAAAAACTACTGAACCCATTTCCATGAACTTTTGTGGAGAAGTGGGAAATGGGCGGAAGGAAGAACCCATTAAATTTTGCAGCAGCTCCAAGATTTAATTTGTAGCATTTACTACAGAATTAAATGAATCTATAGCGGTAGCAGGGATGCAAGTGAGCAACAGATTCTGATTGACAGACTAAACATGAACTTGAACTTGTGACGTGAGAGAGAGAGCGTCGTTGCATGCCATTTGTGGGTACGTGAACAACTGCAGCTAAAGCTATAAGGTCTGACTGCAGGGATGGTAAAAGAAATATAGACGATAGCGCAAGTGCGTGAGCGAGCATGCGGCAAATAGTGCTGGGGGGCAAATGGGACAAAACACCACGCCGCAGTCTAGATAATTATGGGTATATGCAGCTTTGGCATGGCGAGATCCGGAATTAGCCTTGGCAGGAGGTATGGGCTCTCAGACTGCCCTTCTAGTTCTTTTGCTAATAATGTAAAAATTTGAAATTGTAAATAAAAAGCTTCATTCTTGGTTGTTTTTTTTGGGCAATGGGTATTCATCTTCATCATTTCCCTCACTACAATACCCCTGACATACACATTAATTATGTAATTTATAACATGGTTTGGCTGCTAAAAAAGAGTAAGTGGATTGTGTTTTTTTGCCCAAATTGGAGCTTGCTGCAATTTCGGCTTGTCTCATAATTTGTTCATCATATCATTTGGAGCGATTTTGAACCCCAGACAGCTCTGAATACTGCAATCACACCAAACCCTTTGTCGTGTAATAAAAAGACGGATTGTGTAAATTAGACTTAAGTAGTTTCAAGGGTATTTGAGTAGAGGGTGGGGGGTGGCGGCGGGTGGTACTGAGCTGATTTTCTATGTCCATAGAGCTGGTGAGCTCTGTTCATCACTGTGTATTTTTCGCAGCCTCCACACCTCCCATCAAAGATAGAAGCAAAGTGTTTGTAATTCACTCTTGTAAATGAGCTGGAGGAAAGGTGGGGAGGAGATGGTTTTGAAGCCCAGCGCGTGTGTGTGTGTGTGTGTGTGTGTGTGTGTGTGTGTGTGTGTGTGTGTGTGTGTGTGTGTGTGGAATCGACAATCCTGGGGTTTGATGTCTATTGCAGAGCGTACAAGTCTCCCTCCTTGTTTTCACATACAATCCACACGGGACTTCCTGTCACTCATTGTTTCTCTCAGTTCACTTTTCACACCTGTCCCTCCCTCCCTCCCTCTCATCTCTTTATCTCACATGCCGTCCTGCTCTGTCCTTCACTTCTCTCCTGCTGGCTGTTTTCCTTTTTTTCTTTTTCAAATTTGATTTCTATTTTTACCGGACTCTCAGTCACCCTCATGTGTCTCACCATCTTCCTAAAATTTTTACGATAGCATTGAATGATACATGAGTTTCCTTTGATAGCTCGTCCTCGTCTGACAGAAATTCGGTCAGTTTTGCCTCTGCAGAAATTGTCATGCAAGAATACAGAATATATCGCAGTGCTTATTGTACATATATTGTCCTGTTTTGGTAAGAGTGTACCTCTTGTGTTATTGCATTTTGTGTGAAATGATGTCAGTTCATGTGTCCTGCCAGCAAACAGCCATCAAAAGCCTGACTATAAAAGATTATGACTGCTCTCGATAATGCGTCGGCTGAGAACATACTGATATCTTGTGATGCGTTCAGTTCATACAGTAACTCTGTGATAGTTTATAAAAGACTGTTAATCTAGAATTCAGTGTGTAAAGTACAAACACTCCTCTTATACGTAGCTGTTAAACTAGTTGTTCCTGTCACATCTATGTTTATTCATTTGTTGACCTTTCTAATTCAGGTCAGTTATGTGTGTACAGTAGATGAGTGCTTCTGTTTCCTCGTGTGCGATGGATATCAATTTTACGCAGCAGTATCACTGCGGGCTTTATCGCCTTCGCCCAGCGGTGTTATTGTCAACTCTGGCTTTGTGACAGATCCAACAATATCCACAGCCACAGCCCCCGTGGTGTGGGCTGTGGTTTGAAATTACAGTATATCTGTGTCATCTGCACCTCATGGAGTCGACATCAGTCCGCCATTAGGGTTTTGAAGCTCAATATATACACTGAGCTGTGGTGCAATTTGCATGTCCATATGCTCGTGCTACTTATGAGCGCTGAGAAACTCATACATATCCTCTGGCTGATTGCCTCTCTGTATTTTTAGCTTAGCACTTGCATCCAAGGGCTTGTGTTTACATGGACACGTTTAAATATGTACATGCTGGGCTGATGGCTTTTTGCTGTCACCTTTTTAAGAGCTGTTGTTTTTGTTGTCCTCTGCTCATGTCTGCAAGACCCAACACGCCAGTAATTTCAAATCCAAACCCGGCCCAGACCCAGTACGATAGTCTTTCTTGGGAGAGGACTTGATTTTACCTTTGTCAGCTTTGTGTTTTTACAGTATTTGCCCTGTGAACATGTCTGCTGTCATGTGTCTTTCACATCTAGTCACATAGTTCAAACAGTCACAATGCATAAATGAATTATACACAGCATTGCAACCTCTCCCTAGACATGAGGCTTTTATTTAATAATCATATTTGTCAAAGCCAAGGCCTTGAATCACTTAGGATTAGTTTTTGTTTTACTTCAATTGTTTTCATTCATAATTCAGCCTGGGTCCAGACTTTTGAATATCTGTCTTGTTGAGCATATCAAATACTGTAGGTCTAATATTGATTGAATAAGAGCTTATTTGGCAGCATAGTCCCCTCCCTCCTTAGCTGAATAGCTACTTAACCATAGTTATAATGCAGCAGAAAAATGGCAACAAGAGTGGATGAGATTGATACAGCGGCACAGAAATAAAGGCTTGATGTCATATTAACAGTTCATACCTTCTATCACAAGTAAATGCAACCCAACAGAACAGGACCTGACCCAAGCCTGCTCTTTGCTGGGGTTGAACTCGGGCAAAACTTTCTTGGCTTCTGAATATAATGGAAACAGGGTCGTTGCACATTTTGTATATAACAGTAGTCCAAACAGAAATCTCCAGTCTGGAGACACCACAGGAAATTTTCCTTCAGCCGACTTAAGATTCAATTGTCCGAGCCGAGCTGCGGTGACAAGTCATGTTTTACTCCCCCTCATTTTCTGGGCCAGAGAATCCTCGCCCATCCTCGATGGGTATCGGAGCGACACTTTCAGGGAGGGCCGCACGGCATCATGGGGCAGCTTTAGGCTGATCCCCTTGCCTGTCCCACTTGTAACAAAGTGTCAATAGAGATTACCTGCATTGTGAAACATGTGAAACACCTTCAACTGTAATGAGCTTTTCCAGCAGAATGTGCCCGGCAGACCTCACTTTTCGAAAGCTTCAAATTGCCATTATTTCCATGGTTACAGCAGGTCATGCTCTGCCTATTTGAAATCAGGCTGCCGCAGGATTTCCTCAAGGCCTCTCTCCAGTGCCCAGCAGATTACTTTAAAGAGGCCATTGCCATGTAAATTTCAGGGTGGTTCGAATAATAATCATAGCCAGAGATGGCTCTCTACCGCAGATTTGATTTGACTTTGATGAGTGTAATCAGGTGACTATCAGGTAAAGGACTGATGTCGCAGTGTTTCTGAGATAATGGGGGGGGGGAGACGTTTACGCTGGAAATTTGTGAAGCAAAAACACAGCTTGAAAGGACAAATACGCGCTAACCTTTTGTTTCCCTCCTTTTTTTGTCGTCCCCTCCCTCCGCTTGACTCAAGGGGAAGAGGAATAAGCCGGGAGTGGAGACAGCAGACACTCCAGATTCGGCACGTGGGCGAGGGGAGAAGAAAGCCATCAAGTAAGTGCCTCAGTAACTGGTTGGGGGAGAATAATCTGGTGATAATGAACTTCATTTGCTCTGAGCACCTCCACGTACACTTCACAAAAATAAAACAAGGCGGAAAATGAGGACTGGTTCTGCAGATATTAATTGAAAGGTCATTGCTTTAATCAGCATAGATGAAATCTGCATTATCTTGCCTGTTTGCTGGACAGGTCTGCACTTATCTAATGGGCTGTAAGATAGGTCTCGCTTAAGTGCAGGCCTTAGGGAGCATCTCTGTGTCGCTTAAACCGGCGCAGGTTCCTTTTATTGTGAAATTGCTGGAGCGTAAATGTTGATTTTTCGATCTAACATTCCTTCCAGGGCTCAGACTCAGATTAAGGTATTTTCTGTTCGTGATGAAAGGTGACCTTTTAGGTCAGTAGCAGAAAATGCCAGCTTTGTAATGCTAAGTACAAAACTTTATTCCACAAAATGCCTGTGTTAACCTGCTCACCACCTCTTCTCTTCTATAGCCTGCTGTTTTTTGAATTGTTTACTTTTTATTTTCTGTGCGGATGGTTTGAAGCACTAAAGACGGACTATGTGAATGTATTCTGACTTGGGAGGGCGGTGGGGGGGGGGGGGGGTTGTTAATTTTTTGCATTTTCTTTCTCACTGGCTCCAGCAGCATCGGTGTGCTCTGTTGGTCATTTCACCTTCCAGCTCCTCTCCGCGCACTGCCTTTCTCTCCCGCTCTGTCCCTGTGCTACAGCTCTGGCCACCGCTGTGTGATTTGTATGACATCAGTGATTCTGCTCACCTTTTTCCTCCTCCTCTACTTTGACTGTGTGCGATTTATCTCTTTGTCTTGTGTCCCATGCTTTCATGCGTTCTCTCTGCTCGCGCCGAGGACGGGGGAGCCCAGAGTCCTCAATGTTTACTCAGATGTGTTCCGTCAGTGGTGCTGTGCTAGATGAACAGAATGTAATCACACGCTGTATGTATTCATCAGATTATGACTTCCTCTTCTCTTGCTGCCTCTCTTTTTTTCTATCTCTGTGTGTTTGCTGCCGCACGTTGCTTTATGAAAAGCTTTCTTGTGAATACAGTTCCCTCCAGGCTGCCCTTTTTTTTGTTATTTTTGAAATCGGACCACCACAGTGTTTTTCCAGGTAGAAACAGACACACACACATCTGGGTTTGTTTTGTTTCAAACTCCTGTTTAATGCAGCCATTTAAGTCCAGCTCTCTCCCTCACACCGAGCACTGGCATCGCCCCTGAAAGCTGGAGCGGATGTTGCGAGTTGGTTGCTTAGTGCCAAGGCTTTCCATGGCTGTGTTGCTCTGACCTGTCTCTCTCTTTGGCCGCAGTGATCTAGACAGAGACTTTTGGAATAACAATGACAGCAGCACAGTGCAGCAGAGGTGGAGCTCCTATCCTCCCAAGGAGTTCGTACTAAACATTTCTCCCTATGCTCCATATGGAGATCCTCGCCTCACACTCAAGTGAGTCTTGGTCCAAGGCTGGTAAGAGACTTTTCCCCTGAGCAGGGCTGTAACGAGGCAGGGGCAGTGTCACTCTCCCTTCCCTCTCTTCCCCTTTTTCCTCTGCTTTCTGTTCACCTCCCTGACTTCCTCTCCTCTCTGCTCCTCACTCCATCAATCCTTTCTGTGCAGGCACCACCACTATAGCCACTCATCAAATTGAACAGTTGGATATGGATGTTATAACATCAAACATTAAATCCCCCTGGTTTAATGGTCTTTATAGTTTTTCTATTCTTTAGGACAAAATTTACTGAGGGGTACCTGGGGTTATGTGGCCAGGAGCCTTTTGAGCAAGCCACATGTCAGACAGTGGCAGAAAATAAACACATTTCTAGACTTTATTATTATTATTATGGTTGAATAACCCTGTTCCCATCCACAATAGTAATAACTGCAACAATAACAACCCACCCGATGTCAGCACACTGGAGGGCACAAATGGTTACTAATGATTACTCATAATCTGCTCGGGAAATGTGAGCGTAGGAAAATGTCATATACGAACATTACCATGTCCCTGTGACAGCCATTTGACTATCGCTGTGGCAGAGCGGCAGTGCGGCCCTGTAAGCCCCCCCAGGCTAATTTCTGCTGCTACTCCTCACATCCTGTCACCTTCTAATGAACACAGAGGCACGTGTTCACATGCCCCCCTACTCCCTACAGCCCTGCTGCTCCCACTAACTCCTGACCTCTAACCTCTCCCCTCTCTCCCATGGGCTGTAACCATGGAGACGGACAACCCTCATATAGCCCTCCTTTCCAAAAGACATGTGTACACTTTAACCCGCCTTCTCTGTAACCTGTGCATCTCCCTGTCCTCTGCTTGTATCAACTGAAATTTGCCTTTTTTTTTGTTAGTTTGTCGTTGTTGTGGAGGGTTGACCGTTTACACCAGGTTGCAGTGTGGTGCCAGTGTTCACCTGTGGTTCACATCCATCTGTGGCTTCTCTCTGATCCCCATCCACCCTAATTGCAAACGTTTGCTGCACTAACACTGTGGCACTCCAACTTCATCCACTGCCAATCACATTGAGAGATACAGTGTTTGTGTCATTTTTTACTCACTATAGGCACTTGAATCCAATAAAGCCCTTGCAAGGTCATACTTACCTCCCTGCGGGCACAGAGAGGCCTCTGAGCTCAGACATCCTGCTACCAGGCATCTGTCTGATAAACTGTCTAATAACTGGTCATCTTTAATAGACCTAGCCGTTGTGGACTGTGTGTTAAATTGCCTGCAGAAAGGAGGTAGTGGTGTGTTTATGAACACTGTGGATATATGGATTACTGTCTGAAAACTCTGCCTGAGGATGGTGGCTGCTGATCTCAGGAAACCAGCTTGAGAGCCCAGTGTCTGTAGAAGTTCTTTTTTATTTATTTTTTAAAGAAAAGAAAAAACCCTCAAGGTTGTAATTTACTGTTCATAGTTTCTCCTCGGGCTGGCGGTGAAATATAAATGAACTTTTCACTGCAGTAATGGTAAAATGAGTTGTTTTATCAGGTGTGGGTGAGCCAGTCAAAAGGGCCGGCATTTTAATTAAAATAAGAAAACACTGAAAAGCTTTTTTTTTTCACTAGTAGAAACTGGCAGACCTCCTGACTTGAACCAATAATATTTGCTAAAGTCAACAGACAGCTGGAAAATCATTTTTCCTGTTCACGATCATCTGGAGATCAGCAGCTTTCAGTAGCAATGGGCCTCATCTATCAAACAGGTTGTACCTCCCTCGCACCTTCAATCTCCATGTTAAGAGATTCACTGAATATGAGTTTTAATTCTAACATTTTTCACTTACATTTGGACTCCACGGTGAGCCTGCAATTTGCTAAATGTCAGTGGCAAGTCAAAACACTCTCATGAAAAAAATGGCCCTTGTGCATTGACGTAATAGTTTTTCAAATGTAGGTATTGAGTTTGGTGAGTTAGAATATACTCTGTCGATCTGATTGGTTTGAGATGAAGAAAAGTGTCAGAGATTATGTATTTGATATCCGGATATCTTTTAAATAAAGAGGGAAGACTTTCACCTTGTGCTCGGGCTCGATAAATGAGGCCCATGACTCCTGTGTTGACCGTTGCTCCGGCAGTGTCATCCATGCTGTGATTGTGATTGATGACTTATCCACGTGCACTGTCAGGTCATTTGGTCAGAATGAAATGTGAAAGGTGACCTTCAAAGGGACATGATGTAAGAGTAGCACCCACCCACCCACACCACCACTCCACTTCCTCCCTTCCCATTCCGGGCATACACACCAGGCGACAGTGTCTTTCTGTGTTTCTCCTATTTTGCGTCTCCCGGAGCAGGAGCACCATGCATATTAATGAAATGTAGTCATGTCACCAGAGGGCACTACTGTGCTTTATTTTTGATCATCGCTGCTTTTTTAGAGCAGACGTGACATTTCAAACCCAAAACCAGTTTATTTAAATGAAATCTGAGTTGACAACTGCTCTTAAGTATGAAAGGTGGTTAATCACTGGAGGTTGATATGATTAGATTTCCCTCATGATGTTTCCCTACTCTGTGCTGCAGGTATTTCTCTGCTTCCTGTTTATGGATGCTAAGCAGTTATCAGATGAACAGATTGATATCTAAAAATAGAGTGGGACGGTGTCTTACAGGAACAGATGCACTTGTATTGAACTGAATGTCACTTTGGATGACTTCTCCCAATGAGTCGATTACTCGCCCGTGAGGCACTTTGCTGCACGTCTTCTATTGAATTGCCTCGTATAGCAGCAAATCTCCAGCCTCAAATGCCTTAAATGAATGAGAAAATGAGAACAAAGTGACCAGTGTCCACACACTGATGCCAGCTCGTGAATGCTGGCAGCTGCACCCCTGGTCCTCCAGGCCCAAAGGAGTCACTTCTTGCTGGTTTTTCACCCTTCACAGGCTCCTTCTTCTCCTCCTCCTCCTCTTCCTCCTCTTACCTTCGCTCCACTCCCTCATCTCTCTCTTTATCCACACTGGACCTTTTCATCCACGTGCCTGAAAAACTAAACCTGTCCTCACCCCGCCACACACATACACACACACACAAACACACACACACTCTACTGATCTGTCTCACCTCCTTATGTAGTGGCTCAATCTATTTTTCTGTGTGTGTGTTGTATGTGTGTTTGTGTCTCTCTTTCTCCAACTCTTTTGCGTGTCTTTACTTGTCTTTTTCTCCTCTGCCTGTCGTTATTCTCCCTCTTCTATACCCTCTGTCCACCATGGGCCCTCCGCACCCTGTCTCTCTCTCTCAGTGGGGCAGTGTCAGGGGGTCAGAAGGGGGCAGCAACTGGGCATGGGGATGATGGGGGGGGTCCTTATCGCAGTGACAGCGTGAAGAGCATGCTGACAGAGGGAGTGAAGGCCGGGAGGTGGCAGACTGTCCAGGGCCACATGCAGTCTGGAGGACTGAGACCCAGCAAGTGAGTTCAGAACCGGGCATTTAAAAAGTCAACGTTCATGTTTTACAATGCAAATGTCACTCTGGTAAGTTTTGTACCTCGGCTATGATAGGTAATAATCAGCAGTGAGAGTCAGGTCCAGGAAAGTGCTGCTCAGATATGGAGTTGAGCGTGTGGGCATAAATCAAAATATGATCTCTGGGGAAAGGTGAATTCTTGCCATCATTAGCAGATAACAATAGTTACAGGAGCTGCGTAGCACTGTGACTCAAACCTTCAGCTCAGACAGCCGGCCCGGCTGCACGGTGTGGCCTCCTGTACCAATCTGCAGGAGAAAATGATTTATTTATGTGAAGAACTGCACAGCCTGCGAGTGCACTTTCAACAGTGCAACACAGAAATAGTCTCATTTTCACACACTGACTAAAATAATGCATCACTTGCTGCCAGCCTGACTTTTAATTAAGAGTAAGGCTGAATTGTGAATTGCGTGTTGGTCTCCGACTGCTTGTATCCCACAACCATGACGTACAACATGATTTAGGCTCCCCTGCAAATTCAGCGAGTTGAAAATGAGGCAGTTGAGTTCTCCATGATTTCTTTTGCACCTTCCTTTGGCACCTCGTGCCTGCGATTTCTTCCTCCACAACACATTTACACTCATCACTACCTCACTCCTCATTCCCTCCTTCTCTCCTCATCTTTCTTTTTGCCCCTGTCTATAATTGGATTCTATTTCCAGGCTGCTGTAAGTGTCTGTGTCTCTTGTGTTTGTGTCTCGCACCCCATTTTCTGTTTCTCCTCCATCGTCACCCTCCGTTCTTATCGTTCCCATCACTCCCTCCATCTTTCTGTCGCCGTGTAAAGCCACTCCTCGCCTTTTCCTTTTTCTTCTGTTTTGCCCACAAACTCTTTTGTTTCTGCATTCCCCTTTTTATCCTTTCATCTGTGACACTTAAATATGATGGATAGCGCACTAAAAGCCTTATTGCAAAATTGCATTATAGGTGAAGTAATGCAAAGCAGAGTAAACTGATGTGAGTAGCTCTCTCATGACCTAATTCTGGTAGTCTAGGTTACACAGATCTGAGCGAGAGGAGGTTATATTTAGGGAGTAGAAAAGATTTAAAAGAGATGATACTAAAGAGCCGAGAAAACACAGAAATAAAGAACACATTAGTGAAACATGTTTCACTCACCATTGTGTTGACATGACTATTGAAACATTGTTTAAGAAGCTAATGAGCCAATTAGACTGCATTTATAAAGAGGAGGAGTGGAAAATGAAATGGTGACAGAGGGAGGGAGTCGTACTGTACGACATGGTTGGCTGTCGGGATGTCTCTAGAGGAGCAGCATGTATTTAAAAGACCAAAAAGACGAAAAAGGAGGAGAGGCTATCAGAGATGGGAAAAGTTGACTGACGAGTCGAAATAATGGGGATCTCTCATCAGACCAAAAAACCCTCGACAGGAAGGCCCGGGAGCATCAAAACCTCCATCCACACACTTCGACGCAGTCACGTTGTGCACGGCCACGTCACGCCCGTTCGGACGGTGCACATCCGACCCCTGCCCGTTCGGAACACGCCCGCACGCAAACAGCACGCGCAGACCACGCAGACACGCAGGGTTCACACACATCTGACGCAACCGACACGCAGGGCGAGCTCACAGTCTGCACACTGCTGCCCGCCGCCGCCCCACGAGCAGCACACGGCACACAGCGACCACTCAGGCTGCACCTTTTACTGCTATTTCTGCTACTGCTGTTACTGCTGCTGCCTCACGTTGCTCTCTTTCTCTCTCCTCCTCCTCCTGTCCCCACTTCCCACCACTCCTCCCTCTGCCTACTTTTCCACTTTGTCTTCAAATTCCACCCTTCCTCCTCCTTCCTCCTCCTCCTCGCGATCATCCACTTCCTGTCTGGATGAACTTTCCTGTTTCTATCCTGATGTCAACCTGACTTCTTCTGCTGTGTTTCCCCTCTGCCCTCTGCCACCTTGTCTCATCTCTGAGGATTCTCTCCCTGTCTTCTTCGTCTCATCACCCTTCCTCACCCCTTCTGACCAATTTACCTCCTCCTGCCACGGCTCCTCTCCTACATCTTCTCTCTTCTTCTTCTTCTTCTTCTTCTTCTTCTTCTTCTTCTGCTTCTTCTTCTTCCGTGACCTCTGACTCCTTCTCCCCTCCTCATCATCCTATCCTCTGCCGGCCGTGGCCTTCTTCACGTTCTCTTTCCTCCCTGCTCCTCTGCCCTCCCAGCTTTGGGGATCCAGTCCTATCCTATGCATCCACTTTGGAGCACATCCCTTCTGGGCCGGCCCGGCCTCGGACACTCTTGCGCCAGCAGAGTCTTCAGCAGCCTCTCATCCAGCCGCCGGGCCCCGGTCTCACACAACCTCCCACCACATCCCAGAGCTTGGGACAATTACACACTGCACCTGGACAGCCAGGGGGAGGCGGGGTTGCTGGGCGAGGAGAGGGAGGTGGCAGCGGTGGTGAGGGTGGGGTTGCAGGTACGCGAGGCGGTCCCCGGGGTGCGCGGGGCAGCCTAGCAGGAGCAGGTGCCTCTCGCAATAGGGGAGGTGGAGCAGCAGGGCGCTCACGTGCCAATCCTGGCAGCTGGGATTACATGATGGACCAGATGCGGAATCGAGGCCTGGATGTCAAGTCCTTCTTGTGAGTCTCTACAACTGTTCTTTCATATCTTTATGGAGTGTTTGTAGTGTCACCTGTGTCTATATCTGTGTCTTATACTACTGGTTAGTTTGTGTATTTGTTTTAAGTAATTACTTTGCTTTATCCCGTAATGTTTTATAATGTTTTAGGATCGATTAGTTCATAGTGTTTACAATGTGTAGGTATTAATATGTTTTACCTTTGTAAAAATATACTTCCGTGTTTCTTCTGTTGGGTGTTTCCTCTCAGTGTTTATCTGATATCCAGGGAAGGATATTACTAATGTCAAATCAAAACATGTGCAGTATGTTTGTGGATGTGTTAGTGTGTAGCTGTGTGTTGTTAGATGCCCGAGACTGCATAAACATTCAAAAAGTTTAGTAGTTAGTCCTACTGTTTGTAAGGATATCTTTTATATACAGTTAGAAATGCAGTTCAGCCCAGAGGCCAGAGGTTTGCTTAGTTTTGAAAAATGTTTTATAAATATTAATAAGGGTGTTATAAATGTAAATGAGCTGTCTTTCAGCGTTAAGCCCTGTTGTTGTGTAGGAGATGGATCAACATCTAATTTGATCAGGATGTCACAGCTCACACACCGATATTAATAATTATGTATTGTGTTTATTAAAGGGAGTGTATGTATGCATGTACTTATATGTTTTATGAGCCTTTGATTTGATCGTGAGTGATGAGCTCTCAGCAATTTCCTCGTATGGATGGGCAGTGCTGTAACAGTAATGAGCTGAAATGAATTGGGGAGCGTCTCAGTGAACAATCTGTCACAAAATGCATTTCTCCTAATTTTAGAATGAATGACATCATGTGCGTGAAAAGCAGCAAGGACGCTGCAACATATTGCGGGCTATTTCCAACCCGCTCTGTCTTAAATTGTTCAATGTTCACGCTGTGTGCTCTGCTAAACAGCAACATCTGTTTGGATGGCATTCAGCCTGTCTGCTGCGATCGTCTTTACGGGACGGAGCCAGTGGTCACAATATATTTTATATTCACACCGACCCCCTCAATTACATGAAATTATTTCTGAAGCGTCCTCTGGATTTACTGTTGAGCAACCTCCGTCGGAGACACACCAGCAGGCCTAATCCATATTTCAGCTGGTATTTTGCAACTAAAACGACACCTCTTTTTTTCCAGTGTCACTGTTGCTTTTATGCAAATAGTGAATCTGCTCACATGTGTGTCAGCATGTGCACTTCACACAGGCCATGTGTCAGGCTGCATCAGTTTAAGAACAAGGGTTAAGCAGCTGTGTGTGGATTTGTGTTAACCCTGAAGCATTGATCTTATGTCACCAGCACCATTACGCCCACAACATATTGTTGCTGCAGGCCTGTAGAGGAGGGTGGGGGGCAGTGGGGGTGACGATAGGGGGGAGAGGGGGCACATTGAAGGGATGAGGAAGGACACTGCCAAGGTACAACATGTGTTTAATGTCCCTTCGCGCCGAATCCATTTTACTGTAGCGCTTTACCATTCGCTTTTCTTTTTACATGCAATAAAGCTCCAGGACGCTTGATAATGGCAGCTGAACTGATGTCACCGGCTAACTGAGCATTAGCTACATAGCTCACGCAAGTGCCAAGGTCATCATCCGTAATCGTCAACTGTAGCACATCATGTTTAATGTGAGATTGAGGTCAATGTTGTTGTATTTCCATCTCCGCGCCTGGCATGATTGACGACACAGTGGCCAGGCAATACACACGACCCATTGTTCAAGCCAGTTAATTTCAATCTTGGCCAGATCCCTTATCTGCTTGAATCATTGCTCAATGAATGTGTTGATGTCATTGACACAGATATCTGGCCTCTGGAGCACTTTGACCAAATTGATCTTTCAAGAGATTAGTTTTCATGAATTTTGTCTTGAAAATCAATCATTTGTCCTGGTATCCTTCATGTCTGCTCTCACTTGTGCTTCCTTAATGTTCTGCACATTGATTGATTGAGTTTAACCAATATTCCTGAGTGCAGATGCCAATTTTTATGTTAGATGGGAGGAGAGGGATCCAATAACCCTTGTAGTGATAGTATCAACACATGCACTGGGTCATTTAATTTTTAACGGATCAGTGATTCCCAGCCAGTGTGAACTGCTGGGAATCTGAAGTTACCACGAGAGGCTTCATTAGTCTGAACTAAGGGGAAGTGGTACAAGACTGAAACAATAAAAGTTGTTTTTTTAGCAAAGAGTCATTATAAAAGATTTGAAATAGCTAAAAAAGTTAAATGGTAGAAATTTCTAAAAAGTAAAAGATAAATATTTAAAATAGCGAACTAGAATGGCACTCAGGAGAGCGCATACTTCCACCAGCAGTCCCCTTATGAAACATTTAAATTCTCTTCATAGAGAGTTTTATTTGGATCTGCGCGATATTGCACAGACTCATATCAGTCCCTTGAACATGCCAGATCTTTTTTCATTTAGGTCTATGCATCAATACCGTGAAAGGGAAATGAGTGAAAATGTCAACAAAAAGAAGTATTTTAAAGAGGAGCTGAAAATCTTGATATTGTAAAATGTAAATTAAAACCCCACCTGTTTAGTTTTTCATAGATTTGTGTTTTTATAATTTAAAAAAATATTTTATTATTTATTATTATTATTTATCTTTTTCCTTTTTATTTTGCTAAAATTACAGCATTGATCTTTTTTTTTTTTATTTGACTCCTTTATTGACCTTTTACCTGTGCAGTAGATATATAATGTAGCTAAAACCACTATGAACATATTTACTTTTCTGTGAACTTTTTTCATCTGGAAGTGGCTGTGGGGGCGTTTTAAGCTTGGGGACGACTGGTGTAGACATATAACAGGGAGATTATTAAACAGGGCTTCATGGTGCTGTGAGAAAAGCTTTTGACGGTGCGTAAGAAAGATGAAATTGTGAAGTTTAGGCCGATATCTTTCCACAGCTTGGCAGCACCGTATTTTCTTAGCGGAGAGACTGTAATGCACTCAGGGGCTTAAGCTATAGACCCGTGGGTGAGGGTGACAGGAAGGAGGGAAGGAGGCAGAGAATTAAGAGAAGCCGATCGGGGATGAACGGGGAAAAGGGGGGGATTTGGAGAGCAACTGTGGCTGAATAGGAGGCGACGAAATGAGGAGTGCGACATGGAGAGTGCGAGAGCGCTGACCCAGAAAGCGGTGACATACACCTCGCACCTCAAGATACTGTGTCACTCAAATAGAAACAATTAGTCCAGATCTTCGTAATGAGGCTTAATTAAATCTTAACTCTGGAGAAAGATGACAGGCATGTTCAATGGGAAAGGTGAGTCTGGAGGGAAAGCAGTAGGCAGGTTGAATAACTGGATAGATTACTCTGTGTGTGTGTGTGTGTGTGTGTGTGTGTGTGTGTGTGTGTGTGTGTGTGTGTGTGTGTGTGTGTGTGTGTGTGTGTGCGCCCGTACATACTTTTGACTTGTGTGCAGGCTGCTGAAGATCACATCCATTAACGATCATTAACTAATCACCAACAGTTCCCTTAATTATTTGTTGTGTGTGTGATGTGAACACAGCCTGCACCTGTCGACAGCCTCACTTCATTTAAATCATTAGGCTCTTATGTGTTTGGCCTTTCACTTGAATATCCTTCCCTGGACAAAGTGCTCACACTGCTCAGCTGTTAATGTGGTTTTGCAGATTTCCTCCCTTTTTGCTCTGTTACTGCTTCCTGTGTTTTACTCTCACACGTGTCTCTTATTGTCCCGCAGCTCCTCTGCTTTCTGTCCCCGTTTTCACCTGGAATTACCTGTCTGCTCTTCTCTCCTCCCTGCACCACACCTTCTTCATGTTCGATTTCCCCTATCCTCCTTTGCATCTGTTCTCCTTTCTCTTGCCTCTCTCTCTCTCTCTCTCTCTCTCTCTCTCTCTCTCTCTCTCTCTCTCTCTCTCTCTCTCTCTCTCTCCTCCCTCTGTCTCTCTTTCCGTCTGTCTCTATCTCTTGTCGTATGTTTTTTTTGGATGGGGAGCCAGTGAGGGGAAGATGGTGGTCCTGGCTTTGGCCATTGGTGTGGCCGAGCAAGATGACTTTGCCAATATCCCTGACCTGCAAGAAACAGCGCAGGCAGCACCACCGGCCAATCAGGAGCCCCCTCCTGAGAAGAGGTACCGGATAACGTGTGAAAGTGTGTGTTGTGTGTGCGTGAGCGTGAGCGAGAACAGGGTTCAAATGATATCAAAGAAAAACAAGAGATGATTTCAGAACCTAGAGGAGAGTAGTTTTGTAGTGTTTTTCGGTGAGTCACAGCACTTAAGTGCATTGCGCACCTGAAATAGCTTTACAGCTCGATTCTCCGTTACAGAAATAAAAACAGAGCTATGAAACCAAATGTGGAAAACAAAGCCTTCAATGCTGAGATGAGTAAAGAGATGATGAGTACATTTAGATGTTAGCTGTAAAGCAGTATTGGGCTCGTAATTCACAGCGATGAGACGCTCACCGGTCAGTCCTTTATTCTGCTGAAAATCCAGCCAATCAAATAAAACAGTGTTTTCTCATGCCAGTGGTCTTTTTATTCTTGTCCATGATAATTATAGCCCCCCCCATCGCAATGAAATTCTCCTCCTCCATTTCCATCTCTGTTTGTCTTTTCACTACTGCCTTACAGAAACATCCCATTGGTATTTGTTGTATTTCCTTTGTATCTCCATGCTTTTATTCTCCCAGTCCTTTCTTCTCCTCTTCTTTTTCCCCCTTCCTGCTCATTAGCTTCCTTCAATCACCCTCTGCTGCTCTGAGTCCCGTCTCTGTAGCTCCACCGAGGGCCCAGAGAGCCCCCTCATTATTCCACAACATGTTAGTCACTTACATAAACATGCTGCTAAAAATAAACCTCTTCCTTGCCAACCACCTTATACACACGAACCACCTATCTCCCAAAAATAATTGCTTTTCATTCCGGCCTTGGAATAGGACCAGGTTTATTTTTTGGAGGGGGTGGAATAGTTTAGGACCAACAAATAAGTACCGTGTTGCATCATGTGAGACAAACGGCTCAAAACACACCGTGCCAGGTGTTGTTCGTTTAAAGCCGTAGTTGGTGGGGTCTGTTTTAGTTGCATCAGTGTTTCACACTGCACAGCCACAGTGAAATCCTGCATTCGGTCCATCCCTAGGCAGATGCGACACACTTGATTTCCTCAGCCGTCCAATTAGGCCGTTTTGACCTCACTTTGATTCTGTGACTAATTGGAGACAACTTGGAGATATATAATATGACACACACCTTAAAACAAAATGGCAGAGGAGAGTGAGCAAATCCTGATTTATTTGTCATGCCAATTATTTCTCATTCGCTAGTGTTTCATCAATTTGACACATGATGTGAAACTGGGGCTCTGTTACAATGCAGGTGGTGAGTGGGGTCTGCACACCTGCAGGACGGTGCTGCACGTGCGCGGCTGGAGACATTGACAGGGTCCTCAGCGTGATAGTAATTGTCATCCGTGAACTAGTAAGCACCTTTAGTTAGTGTAAAGTCTTTAAAAGCGATGCTACGTCAACAACTGCTGATATATATTCAGTTCCTCTGCCTCGTTTTAGTCTCTTGCTCCTGAGCGTCCTGTGGCCTTTTCCCACATGGCGTTACAAACAAGCATGAAAGTATTCTTCGAGTAATAATGTCTTTTTGTGAACATCAAAACTGCCTCCATTGTTCGAAATGAGCGTGAAAGCTCATGTCCACATTAAATCTGGCTTACGCAGAATTTGTATTCACCTGGAAACCTCCTTTTAGACGAAACGGCCAGTGGGTGTGGGGTGGGGGGGGGGGGACACAGGCCGCTAGATGCAGCACTCGGCCGGCAGGACTCGCCTCAATTAATGGTGATTGAGTTGACTGCTGTTTCTTCAGATTAACCTGGGGTTCATTTAATTTGGTTCAGTCAAAACAGAATGAGTGGCAGTTTACAGTCTGTGAACAACAGAGAAGTGGGGAGTAGAGAAAACAAATGATTTGACTCTAATGAAAGCTTTAAATGTCTGTGGCCTTTAGTGCGCTCCTGTCCGTCCCTCTGCAGAGCTGTAAACTAATTCCACTTGAGCTGCATGGTGCTTTGTTTGTTTCACGATAAATTACTAATTCAAATGTATAATGGGATGATTTAGCCAAACTTTAATTGAATGCTATATTTAGCGACTCAAACAAGTCCACAGTGAATTAGAAATGCAAGGTGTGTAAGCTTGCGGGGAGTATATCATTCCCTGTGGTGTTAGTGCTGACTTCACAGATGTCTGACCATGATTTAATCAATCACGCTCTTGGCATATTGCTCATTCTGAACGGGGGGCTCTCGAGCCGCAGACAAAGCCGTTCTGTCATACGCCTCCTGCTCTCCACGCCCCTCTGTGTATAGTCATATCACCGCCGTCTGTGCATTTACATCAAACATGTCCTTTATGTGCCCATCACTCATCTCTATACCTGCGTCACTCATGTAACACCCTTTGAATTCCTATAAACTAAACTGAGCTGCAGGAACAACATGTCACTGGCAAATTATTTCAGCCAATCCGAAGCCTCTGAAGTGAATATCGCCGGTTCACGAGACTCTCAGACGATAACATCGTCAGCGCTAACTTCTAATCTCTGCTTTCTAGTGGTGCTCCACAGTAGTGCAACAGCCAGTGTTGGGAAGTAAAGAGTAGGTGTAGATATTACCTTATAAAACACTTCTAAAATATATTATTAAATATATTCCTTAATTGAAAACCCGTTGCTTCACAGATGGCTTCATTTAAACAGCTGTTCAGACTTAAAGAAGTATCATTATACAAAATTTGAAAAAATTAGAATGGCACTCAGTAAACATGCCTGATTTTGTTTTCATCAAGATTGATGTTAAAGAGAGTGATACAAATATTCTTCTTGCACCCAAACCACATCAAACCAAGTTTTGTGGTAATCCATCCAGTATTTTTTGTGTAATCTTGCTTACCAACAAACCAACAAACAAACCTCCTTGGTGAAGGTTATGATGAAATATTATGAATTTAAATGTTTTTCTTCTGTTCCAATCCAGTAATCATCAATCTCAAGAACTTTAGGAGCATTTGGGGCCCAACTCCAGAGTTTGGATGCACCCTGCAGAATAAAAGTAGTCAAACTAGCTCCACTTTGATATGTAACAACATTTAAATGCTTCCTACACATTGATGAGCCTCAATAAACAGTTTAAATCATTCAATAATGTAGCTGACAATACTCGCTTAGATGTTCTCTATTGAACAATTGGTATTTTGACTTAAGCAGAAGATCAGAGCGCTTCCTCCACATCCTCTGGAAACAGCGATGCAAAACAACATGTAGGCACAAATAACGACAGAGAGGCTTTTCATTTTCCCTCCGGCTGAGTGTTTATGCTTCATTGTTGCTCTGCCACAGTTGAAGGAAAGCCAAACAAACACACTCTTATCCCCACTGGCCATGAGAAGGTGTTATAATGTGTGATATTCGGTGCACTCCATCAGCGACCTTGTGTGCGCGTGTGCGATCGCTGGATGAAAGCGTTCTGCGTGCCCATTTGTTTATGAAGTGAGGCAGAAGCTGACAGGCCGTTTGAACTGCACCAGAGTTGGTGGTGGTGCTGATGGAGACTTTTAAGTCCGAGGTTACACACGTGTTGAGGAGATAGAGGAAGGGAAGGTCGCTCAGTCAAATAGCTGAGGAAAAAACGTCTGGATTAGAAAATCATGCGTTGTTTGATTCTGGGGGCCACACATGCTGACATGTTTATATCCCAGGCATCGATAGGTTGCGGAGCTCAGAAAGCGGAATTAGGACGTCAAGAGTGGCTTGTTGATGCCTCATTGGTCGTCACTCGTACAATTCTGATGCGATTCACTGAACCTATACTGATCGTTCTCATCCAGTGTTGCTATAAAGAGAAGCAACAATCCCCGAGAGCTTCAAATCTAGATCCTTCCCTGAGCAGCAAGCCGACCAGTCCAATGAGGATGGATGTTGATGACCGAGGAGGCGGGACGGGTCTTTGTGCCACTTTAGCATTAAATCCACTTGCCTTTGGTCTTTCAATTATTCATCCATGCATGTTGCATCATTTTGTGTAAGCCAGTGGAGCTGCATCTTGCCTCTGAATACATCTTGCTATATATTAATAGATATGGATGTATGTTTCCCTGCCTCAGAGACGTGATGCGTTCTGAGCGTCTTTTGAGTGTCTGTTAATTGCCATGTGGGCTATAGAACTGGCTTCATAATTCATGAGCTTATTACATTTCTAAACGTGAAAAGGCAAAGACAAATGGCTTTTTTTACAGCGCCATTGTGTGTTTGTGCTCTATAACCACATTAGTCTGAGTGGGAGGAGTTTAATCTTAATGCGGTGAAGGATGGTGTGTTTAGGCTAATGAAACGTCAGGTCATTATAAGGTCGCATGTGCGCTTTTAACAGTTTGAAGTGGCCATTGTTTCGGCCTCAGATAGTGAAAACAAAACAGCAGCTCCAATGCTTCCAGATGATATCATCTGCATGTGTGTTTGGACATAAACATGTAAATTGATTACGCTACGCTCTGAAAGTCTGACACAGTGCTCCTCCTGTGACAGGGGCTTTGCAGACCCGACTAATCAGCCGAGTCGTCGGGGGGCTCTGGTTAAGTCTGCCCCTGAGGCTTTGGCTCCCTGTGGCCGCCGTGCTCATCCTGACATCACAGGGGGAACGCTGAGCTGCAGCGGGGGAGAGTAGATAGCCCTATGGTGGGCAGAAAGAGGAGCCACGAAGCAAGGAGGAAGTGGAGTAGGAAGAGCAGAGTGCATTCAAACATCCATCTATCCATCCATATGTCAGGAGAGGATGAGAGAAATTTCAGAGTGCAAATCCATCTTCCCTCCATGAGAGTGGTGGGAGGGAGTACTTATTGTACTCTGCACATCCGTGCGTTGTGCGTGGCTGAAGGCAGCGCTCTCTCGCCAGCAGGTACATGCTGCTACACATGCTCATCTCATGCATTCAGATAGTTGGGGGGCAAGCTATTAGGAGCATTAACCTGGGACTCCTGCGCGCTCCCTCTGAACAGGTGGCACATCTGCAGCAGCAGCACCCCCCCACCCCCCACCCCCACCGCAGCTCAGAGGCAATCTTTGAATTTAATCAGGATTCAAAACATTTGGGTAGACAGTGTTTGGCATTTTAATGGACTTTTAAAATGTTGGATGCTTTCATGTGGCTGAAATTCCCTGAACTGATGGGCTTGTTACTGTCGTTGAGCTCGGAGACATGAATGCTAAATGGCAGAGAGCAGTGGCAGCCAATGAAGGGAGGTGGGGCTCTAAACATTACACTAGTCTTTGGATTCAAAAGTAATTATGTTTACCATATACATTTAAAAGAGCTAGTGTAGTAGAAGTATTAAATACATAAATGTGCTTTTAATAGTGACAGAAATATACGTAAAACAGTAAAGATCAACATTTGTTCCTGATTCAATGTTTTCCATTTCCATGTGTTCAGTGAGATGAGCAGACACGCAGAAGGCAGCATTTAGCATCTCCCTTGTTGCTTCTTCCTGAAATGGGATTTTAATAAACGATGCTATTTTAGAAAAACGTTTCCAGCTCCAGAATGCAGGAAGTAATTTGTAAAAAAGTGAAAGCCTCCAAATTTACATGCAGGAGCGGCAGCAGCGTTTTTCGGCCGCGGCCCGAGAAGTTGAGCAGCACGCTGGGAACGAGCAGGGATTTCCAGTGCGAACGTACATGTGCGTCAAGTGGATGATGATGTTATGTAAGCGGCGTAGCACAGGGCTGGTGTACGATCCTGGGAAGTAATGCTGTGGCCCCCGAAGAGTCATAGATGTAGTGGGCAGCTATGAAATTGAGCACAGACATTGAAATTCATCACTTCATGGTCTCAGGCGAGCGTGTTTGTTTGAGTGTGACATGTTTGCAGAAGGGGTGGGGAGTCTGAGTGTCTGGGAAAAAAAAAGAAGCTGGGACTGGGTTGGGCTCTCTTTCTCGCGTCTCTCTCCAGCCTAGAAGTGGAGTGTCTTTCCCCCCCCTCCCCCTCTCTTCGAGCTGCTGGCCCTCGGTCAGGTAATCAAACAGGATAGTATCACAGGACGGTGAAACCCAACGTGGCCCCGCCTGCCTCCATATGTCTGTTCATGTGAATGTGTGTGTCTGCGAGGCTCTCACCCGTACCTGTCATATATCCTAAAAAACCTTATCTTCTTCGTTCTCAGTGTTTGCCTGTTTGCTGCACCGCCCACCCCCCCACCCCCCCTTCCAAACACACCCTTCCCCTGCGCCCACTACCAACAACCTCCTGTCACAACAACACCCCCAAACCCCACATATGTATGGTCTGTGTTTCTCGAGCCGTTGCCATGCCAACAGCCCACTTTCTTTGCCTTAGCTGTGGGAGAATCTGAACTCGAGTCCACTCTGCCTCCCACTGGACACTGTAGACAACTGCAGGCTCCAAAGCATCAATTTCCATATCAGCTCCCCCTCTCCCAACGTGTCGGACAGAAAAAGCATTGGCACCGGAATCTAGCAGTCGTAGTATTACCATCTGCCATAATTAATATGACTTTTTAATAGAAATAAAGTAAATTGAAACCAATCTTCATATGCAATTCATGATGTACAGTACAGTACAGTGGCTTATTTTTCTGCAGCCCCCAGTCGCTGTGTTTAAATAGCCTGGAGGCAGCGTCGGAGCAGCGGACCACCTCAGGTGCTGGTAGAACGGCCATTCCCCCCCTGGCTGCACTAGCTCTTACCTGAGAATGCACTGAACCCCTGAATGAAGCATGAAGGAGAATGAATAATTGAAGACGCTCACTCCCCCATCGATAGTTGGGAGGTGGAGGAGGAGGAGGAGGGAGGTGCCGTGCTTTACTTCAAACCCTGAGTCTCTCTCCGAGCTTTAGCGCTCGTCCTCAGCTCTCAGGTTAGTGTGTTTATCCCCACGTCTTTTCCTTCTCCTCTCAGACTTGTTGCCTGCAGTTTTATAGTCTGTGCAAAAAACAAAAAGAGGCCCCCTGAAAATGCATTTACCTTCCCCTGACAACTAATACGACTAACACCAATTGATGAACGCCCCCCCCTTCTCAAAATGGTTAACGTCCCTCCTTCCCTCCCCACCCGTCTTGCCCCGGTTCCTCGCTGGTTGCAGTGATCTGTCTATTTGCTTGTCTTGTTTGCTTGCTTTTTCTGTCTGTCTACTTGTCAGTATATTTCCCCCCTGGTTCTGTCCTTGTCTTCCGCAGAAAAAAATGTAAACATTATTGCATTCAACATAAATTTTCATCCAAATTTGCTGATTAAAGTATTAAAAAAACACATACAAAAAAAAGAAAAAGAAGTGCGACATACAGCCTCTCAGTGAAGAAGTCAACAGAGAATGCTGGCCAGACAGACAGACGTTTTATGGGCTCCCTGTTTTCGGCCCGTCCCAGGCATTGCCTCACTCTCTTGAGTGACAACTACTTGCATATATTATATATGCACATGTAGCCAATGCCCGTATGTGCTTTGGCCCCTGTGTCCCCAGTTCACACCTTTAGAGTGTTACTGAATGTTTGGAGAATCCTGTTACATACTTAAATGTATGTGTAGTTATCACTTCTATTCAACAACGTCCTCATTTGTAACACTCTAAATGTGCATTTCCTATGTTCTTACTATTTGTCCAATTTTTTGTGTTTTTCGATGATATTATATTTTTGTATGGGATATCTACACTTTATTTCTCTTTCATTCTCTCTCATCTATCGTTTACTTTCAACTCTTCACTTAAAGAACATCGGTTCTTGCTCTCTTTTCTCCTGGTGATCAATTGTATTTATTGTCTTTTTTTCTTTTCCTCTCTGTGCTCTTTTTCTCCCTTTAGCATGTCCACCCCTTTGTCTCCTGTTAGAGATATTGTGTGTGCATAGCTCTTTATTTTTTTTGTCTCTTATTCGTTGGTACTTATCAGACTGACCAAACTAAGCCTCTCTTGTGTTTCCAGGCTGCCTTCATTCCCTATCTTTTCTTGCAGCTCTGTTTTTTCTCTCTCTCTAATGTGCTGGTGTTTGTAACGATCTCACTCTGTTTTGGGTTTTTTGTTTTTTTTCCGTAACCTCACTGTTCATGCTATTAATACTTGCTATCTTCTTCTAATACAGATAAACAATTCTCTGCTTGCATTCCTCGTTGAACCTTTCTATCTTATCGACAGTCTTTATGATTTCTGTCCAGTTTGTGCATCCTCTCTCTCTCTCTCTCTCTCTCTCTCTTCAGCGTCTGCTCATTTCTTTTCTCCTCCTCTGTGTTCCTGTTCTTGTTGTTTCTTCTCTTCTTACTGTTTGTTTATTGCCTAATGGTGTTTCAGTGTTCAGCCTCTCCATGTGCCTTGACCAGTCATCTATGGAGTTCTGTGTGTCCAATGTGTCACATTACATTGGCCTGGACGTTTGCATTTGACTCTCTCTTGTTCTATCTTTCCTCATGATTTCTTTAATCTCATAATATTTACTCTCTTTTGATTCTTTTTTTTAATCTTCTTTTACTGATTTTATTTTTATTTTTTGATTGTTCTTGTTTTCATGATGTATGAACATAGAGGTTTTTTCTCCCTAAACTGTTTGTCCCACTTTAACGTTATGTTTTCAACAATCCTCATGTGAAGGAACTTATCTTAACATCTATTAACATTTGTACCTAAGTACCAGCTGTGCCATGGGAGATCTCTGCCCTCTCCTTTATGTTTTTATTTATGTTTTGTGTGGTTGATGTTCGAAGCCAATAACTGAGAGATTTAAACACACAAACACTTTACAAAACTGTTCAGCACATGTCCTGTTAAACGTCTAGTCCTCTATATGTTGCTATACGTGTCTGTCTGTTTATATAGTAACGTCATGTTGCTATACATGTCATTATACCTGTTTGTCTCGTTAATGTCTTCAGAGGGACTAAGTCTTGATCATAAACTCCACGGGGATCAGGAATCATTTTTTTGGTTTCTATCAATTTTAAATTTAGTGGGTCTGTGTTGTGTTCTGTCTGAAAATGTGTTTGTTCACTTGGTGGAGGTAACTTTCCTCTTGGAGATATGGATGTTTGCCACACTGGACATATGTATAGTCATCTCAGATTCCAGGTTTCATCAAACGCAACTCATCGCATCAAATGTCCTCAGTTCTAGCGCCCGCCGTTAATCTGCGGAATCTTTGGCAGATTTATTTGGCCTCGCTCACGATAGCCAGAGAAAGCACAATCCACTTTGAAGTGACATCTATCCAAAGAAAACTTGGACTCAAATTGGTGGTTTCAAATAGGCGGTTTTTCAAGCGCAGAAACAGGTGGAGGTTGGACTCCCCAAGTGCTCAGACATTCTCTCTCTCTCTGGATACGAAGTTAGCTTCTCAGCACATGTCCTCGCTGTTTCCCCCCCCGGTCAAACAGTGCTTTTTCCTTACAGGGGCAACAAACCAGCTAACAGCCCCAAAGGCCAACCCCCTGATGCTGACGGTCACTCCTCCGTAACTGACCTGGCCAATTCTCTCACCGGAGATATGGTGATGGTAAGAGGCTCTGTCCCACCACACATCAGCCCCACTGTCCCAGATGCTGATGACATAACAGCCCAGATTCTCACCCACAGGATAAGGCAGCGAAGACACAACAAAATAGTTTATTTGTTTGGGACGATTTGTGCTTGTAGATGAATACACATAACTTGGTAATATTGGCACCACCACTGTTTGTGGGATTAACTGAAAACAACTCTTTTCTGTGGTTTTATCAGACATGCCACCTTTGCCTGCACAGACAATATTTTTCAGTAGATTTAACTCTAATTTTGTCATGGGATTTGTTGACAAAATGACAAATATAGAATTTGGCCAGACTTATTCTGGAACAGAAATGTTAAAGGGACACAGTATTGCTCTTCCACAACATAACTCCTTAAGGAGGCGCATTAACAGCCAAAAGAGGCCAAGATATTTCGAACATTTTATCTCTTGTCTGAATCACACTTCAAAACCACTGAAAGCTAGAAGGACACTACATCTGCCAAGGCTAATGCCTCATCTCGCCATATCAAAGCCATTTTTCACATTAATCCTCTAGACTGTGGTAGCCCACCATATCCTAATTAGTCCCGCCACTGTTTATTAATGAGACATGACACTTCTCGTGATAACATAAGAGACATTTAACTTAGTGTTTTGCTATTGCTGCATGCTTGTGCTATCGTCCATAAGGTTGTTATCATCCACACAGTCGGACCTCATAGTTTCAGCTGCAGTTGTTTCTTGTGAGTTGAGCAAATTATTCGTGCTCCATAAGACAGAATGAAGTCTGCGGGAAATGCTGAAGATACAAAATTCCTGGGTCTGCCCATTTATTCAGATCAGCGCTGAAATTCAATGGGTTCTTCCCTGACCTATACCGTATCCTTTCACCACGTTTGGTCTTAATCTGTCTTGTTATTGTGTAATCCTGATAACAAACAGACAGAGAAACTGAAAATATAACCTCCTTGGCAGAGGAGACAAATTCTTTAAGTCCAAGAAGTTGTTGAAAGACGTTACAGAGAAGTGAGGGAGAATCGTACACATACTTCTCGCCATGTACTTCCCAAAAACCCACAGGGGCAGTTCCCACAGTGACAATCAACGAGACAAACCATCCAAGGTGACTCACACTGTTTGATAAATGAGACTTGGAATATTTCACACTTGCGCTGCCTGTCACTTCTTAAACCCATATTGACAAACTCTGAGTGAGTGAGTGAGTCTCAGTCCTTTTAAAATTGCAGCTCTGGTTGAAGCAGTGAAATATGTTTTTTCAGGTAGAGAGCATTTACATGCAAACCACTTTGCAGGCTATTGTCAGTGGAGGCTTTCACACAAAGTGGTCTAATGAACTGTTGGTTGTCTAATCTCTCTCTCTCTGATGTAAGCTACTGTCAGAGCGACAGGAACAAATAAAGGACAGAGACAGAAGGTGGAGCTCCATGCAGAAAAGAAACTACCGCAAACGCAACTGCAAGTGCAGAGAGGCAACCTTGAGCTGGACGTTCTCTCCTTGCCCCTCACACAATGCTCTTCGCTCTCTCTCCTGCTCTTTCTGATTGTCTCTTGCTCGCTCTCTCCCTCCCTCTGTCCGCTGCGTTCTATCAGATAGCGGCCTTTTAGTACACAGCAGTGATAAAGCTGTCAGAGTGGCTGTGGAGAGAGAATAGGTGGTCTAAAGCTCCCGCTATCTCCAATCTGAGCATCTCCTGCCTTTTAAGAACATTAGTAGGGAAATTAAAGTCTCTGTCTTCTTAACGTCAGACCAGATTCTACCGTCGAGCAGCTGCATGAATGTGCTGTGACAGAGAGGCGGCTCTAAAATCTCCTCCCCTTAAAACGTCTCTCTGTCACAGGCTTGCGTGACCAAATGTGCATGCCCTTGGATTTAACTTTTTTCTTTGAGTTGCTGCTGCTGTTGCATGAATGGGTGCTTACTTGACTGCATCTGTGGCCCTTTGCAGTTGTCCCCTGGTTCGGAGGATGATGACGGCGAAGGGCCCATCAGTGAGAAGCTGGGCCGGATCCAGTTCAGCATAGGTTACAGCTTCCAGAACACGACTCTCACTGTCAAATTGCTCAGGGGCCAGGACCTGCCGGCCAAAGACTTCTCTGGCACCTCCGATCCCTTCGTCAAGATTTACCTGCTGCCTGACAAGAAGCACAAGCTGGAAACCAAGATCAAGAGGAAAAACCTCAACCCCCACTGGAACGAAACCTTCCTTTTTGAAGGTCTGTGGTATTCCCATTTAGCTACATAACCAAAGAATTGTTGCAATTATTGTTGTTATCACACTTTTTCCATCATGTGTTGTCACGCCGCCCAAAAAGAAGGATCTACTTTTCATTCCATAAACCCCTGGAAGCATTTCAAATCCTAAGCATATCCCAAACTTAACACCCACCTCACAGTGCCTTGACAATTTTCTGATGTCAAATTAGCCTCTCGGGGCAACAGCCAATATTTTGGTGTTTCTGGTGTAGACAGCGGATTTCTGGGCCAAGATCCTGTCCTCTGTTTGCCATTCACCGTTTAAAGTCTGACTAGTTTTCAACCATCTACATATGAATGCAGATAAACAGCAGATAGCTGATGCATTCTGGTCAATGTGGTCGGTGTCCTTTGCTCTCCACATGGACTGTGGCAACCACAGCTTGCTCAAACATGATTGGTCACACTGGAAATGGAATCCAGAATGCTTCCCGGCTTCCGTTCCTCGCCTACGGATCACTGAAAGAGGCTAAGGGGTTTTCCGGGGGCCTTTAGACATTCTGCATGGTTTCAACAACTTTGTGGTAGCTGTTTAAAGCAAGAGTTGAGCTTTTTGGAAGTATTTACATCATCATGAAGCTACAACTAAAAGCTTTACTCTTTTGAAATAAAGACTGGAAAGGAGGACACATTAGAGCTGCTGTGTTCACAGGTAACAAAATCTACCAGCATCTCTCAATAACTATCATGCTAACCACCTTTCTGGTGTAGCATTATATTTAACAAACAGATATCAGAGTGGTATTGATCACTCAAAAGCAATTATGTGTCAACACAAAGAGAGTGTAAGTGTGAAAAGTCACAATAAAGATGTGATTTTCTTTTTTCTTTTGATCAAACCTCCAGAAACTGCAGACAGATTATGGTAAAAACAACAAAAACAAAGTATGTATATTCCTGAGTGCTGCAGATCTATGGTAGCATGATGACCATTGTGCTTGGATGACAGTTCAATGGTAAATTAACCCGAATAATGTTCAAAAGGCTCAGACTCTTTCCAACAGTCAGCGCTCTTGAAAAATGAGTGTGATAGGTTTTTGTGGCTGGAGTGTGATGATCCCTCTCAGTCATCAGAGAGAGCGCTGGCTCGGTCTGCAGTTTTTTAAATGCACTTTGGCCTTTGCCAAATTCATCCCTGTTAGTACGGTGCCGATTACACTTTCCACTTTGTTCTGTCGAGAATGAGGTTTTTCATCTGTGCAACTCAACCCCTCGGTGCCCGCTCTGTTTCTCTGTCTGTTTCTAGGCTTCCCGTATGAGAAGGTTAGAGAGCGCACTCTCTACCTTCAGGTGTTGGACTATGACCGATTCAGCAGGAACGACCCCATCGGAGAGGTGTCGATCCCCCTCAACAAGGTGGAACTGGGCCAGATAAAGACTTTCTGGAAGGAGCTCAAGCCCTGCAGTGATGGCAGCGTAAGAGTGGGAGGGAATAATGACGAATCCAGTGTTTGAGTTCAGATTTTTTTATGGTTACACTTTTAGTAGAATCAAGTATGAGGCCGTTTGTTGACGACATTCAGCACGTGAGCTTGATTGGTCTAATTTTAGAGTGAGCAACGAGATGGGCTCTGCCAGCCCGGTCACTGGACCGGTAGTGTTTGGCACGAGGGGTTAGAGCAGAGAGGGCAGTGATGTAAGATTACACAAGCTAGTGAGTAATGTGGAGTTTGATATTCCCTGATGAAATCTGATATTAGACCCTGTGAATCATACTCCATTGTGTGTGTGTGTGTGTGTGTGTGTGTGTGTGTGTGTGTGTGTGTGTGCGTGTGCGTGTGTGTGTGTTCCTCAGGGGAGACGAGGAGACCTGCTGCTGTCACTCTGCTATAATCCCACTGCCAACACCATCACTGTGAACATCATCAAAGCCCGCAATCTCAAAGCCATGGATATCGGGGGCACCTCAGGTAGAGTCTCCTCCATGTTTGTTTAGCCTTTTCTCTTTCTAACCCTTGTTCTCTAGTCCGTAGCCCTTCTCACGACATTGGTCCGTGTGTCCTCACACACACACACACACACACACACACGCAGCTCCGGCCGACTTTGTGTTCAAACATTCACTGACCTGTCTGTGCAGATGACGGTTGCCGTCTGGCTCCTAAGCTGAGTCGCACCTCAGATAGCTGCAGCAGCAAGGTGACATTACATCAAGTGTCTGTCCCTTGGCCTAGCTCTACCCCGTTCTGTCTCTTCTGTATATCTATGAGGATCTTCAGCCTCCCAGCCAAATCTGTGTCAGCCAGGTCTGGTGCTAGTATCAGCTCTTTCTGTGAAATGCATTTCATGGCATATTTTTTCCTTTGTAAAATGACTGCTTCCTCTCACAGTAGGAGCAGGATCTGTTTGTATTACAGAGTATGATAATGCTCCAGAATTGGGAGTGCAAATCCCAGGCCCTATTTCCATAAATACATCCTCATTTGTATGTTTCCTTGCTCAGGGGATAAATTGACCTTGAGGCCAAACTAGGTATCTGCCTCTCTGCTGCCTCCTCTGACTTTACCAATTAAGAGGGTAATTGCAAACCTGACCCCAAAAATCACCTTCCACGTTCTTCTTCACCTGCCCTCTCATGTAAACCACTGTCCCCTGTGTCCACATTGCAGATCCATATGTGAAGGTGTGGCTGATGCAAAAGGACAAGCGTGTAGAGAAGAAGAAGACGGTGACGATGAAGCGCTGTCTGAACCCCATATTCAATGAGTCCTTCCCCTTCGAAGTGCCCGCCCATGTGCTGAGGGAGACCACCATCATCATCACCGTCATGGACAAGGACAGGCTCAGCCGCAACGACGTTATTGGCAAGGTAACACTTTGTCTCGTTGCCCCTGGTTACAACATATACTCTAAGCACCTTCTGCTCCTCTTTACATAAATGTGTTAGCAGTTGATGACGTTGGACTCTGTCACAGAGAGGAACTAGCAACCTTTTCGTCACATTTCAAACATGTCTGAGTTAAATGCTGTGAAATTAACACAGGCTGCAGCCGCAAGGTTAAACATGCAGAGAGAGTAGACACATGCCCTGCTGGTGTTACAGATCACTGTAATAAAAATATCAATCAATCATCATCTCTGACAAGAATTAAGAATAAAAACAGTCACTAAACTAAGCTAAATAACTGGCTGCTGCTACATATTTACAGTACAAACATGACTCGTCTCAACTTGGCTGTTGAAACATTTCTTCAATGTCTTGTCACGATACTTGATGGTCATTCATTTAAATTGGAATTTCTGTATTTTTCAACCTGGACCGTATGTATATAAATGTGTATGTGTAAATGAATGGTACTTTAAAAAATATTGAAAGTAGATGTCCTCTGCTGTGGCTACAATGTGATATTATGGGGCAACTGCGACAGTTTACAATATGTCCACTAAAAGTACTTTATGTAACCAACAAAAGTCTCAAATTGTTATTACTGGTCTTTGATAACATAACACATGTCTCACTCTCAAGTCTCGTGAGACTTGAGTTATTGGACTGAGGTAGAAAAAAGAATGAGAGTGAGAGCTGGAGAGATGATTTTGAATTGCACTGAACTTTTATGGCTGACTCTTTTTCTGATGTGGACAGTTTTTGATGAAATACTTGACTTTGATGGCCATCCCTACTTGTTTGAGCCGGAGTATACGGACGAAGTCTTCCTACAAATTGAAGAACGAATTAGAAGAAAGAGGCAACAAGCAGAGGAGGGATGACGAGTCACTGCACTGTCGGGAGTGAGATGTCTTGTCGAGTGTAATTTGAGTCTTTTATTGGTGAAAAAAAGCACTTAAAGTGGGCATTTTGTGGACTGTTGCAGTTGCCCCATATGTTGTAGCCACTGACCCCGTGTCACGGCTGCCGGGGGAGAAGATCTACTGGGCCAAAAGTTTTAATGAAGCCAATAATGTTCTGTACCTTACATGATCTCTTCCTCCACTCTCTTAGATCTACCTATCATGGAAGAGTGGACCGGGGGAGGTGAAGCACTGGAAAGACATGCTCGCTCGGCCGCGTACTAACGTCGCCCAGTGGCACGCTCTCAAGGCCTGATCGAGCCGCCCAGCTTCCTCCATGGCCTCCCCTCCCATCTCCTGCCGCCCCCCTCCTCCTCCTCCCTCCTCCCTCCTCCCTCCTGCCTCCTGCCTCCCTCCCACTCCCGTCCTTATGCACAAGACTGACTTGCTGCCAGGCTGCGAAACACGGGTACAATTAGCCATCTGCTCTCTTAAACCTTTAAACTCTTTGCTTTCAAAATCTCTATTCCTCTCTGAAAATTCTCTCTCTCTCTCTCTTCATTTGTTCCTTCCTCTCATATATACGGCCGTGTCTTTGATTTAAGCCTCTCACCCTTTTCGCCGATGGTCCCCCTGTTTCTGACTGTCTGTATGTCTGTCTGTCCACATGCACTTTGCCTGCGGAGGTCTCCGATGTTCCGTTTCTTTGTCGACCCCTTGGTTCTGAACTGCACTGCAGCCCCCTGACTAATTCAAGGTGCCGGTCCCGTGGGATCACAGAGAATCTTATTCAAACCTAATCTCATATAATCCTATTGTATTGACTATTCCAGGTACACATATATACATACTAATATAAATGGCGTTATAGATTGTCAGAACCCCCCCCCACAAAAAAAACATGAGTAGTATACAGTATGTTATCCATAACCTTTCTGTAGTTTCTCATCCCTCCCTTTCTTCATTTGTCACCTTGTTCTTGTCATCTGTTTCAAGTGAACTATATCCTGTCCTCCATTTCTGTCCTCCCTCCCTTTACTCAAAAGTGGTTTAATGTTCAGCTGAAGTTGTCAGAAGCAATCAATACTCAGTTTGTGATGCAACCAGCTGAACTCGGATGGAATTGTTGATACTGCTCTCTCTATCTCTCCCTCCCTCCCCCTTTTTCTTCTCTATAAGCTTCTTCTTTCTTTCCCCCTTACTGTTCCCTTTTTCTCTTCCTCTGGCACAATATTAGCGAACCCCACCTCGCCCCCTTTTTGGACCTCCACCCCCTCGTCGTCTGTGTGCTGTGGGTGCTGTGCCGTAGCTCCAACAAAAATAGAGATTAAAAAAAGAAAATACTTAACTAAACTGAACTTTCCGATGTTTGGAAAGCGGGAACACAACAAACTCGTGAAATGGATCGCTCCCGATTTTTCCAGACAAAAACGGCCTGACATGGAGAGAGAAAAAAGAAGATGAAGAACAAAAAAAAAGTAACCAAGATACGATGATGTCATTTTTCACAGCATCACCAACTGAGGAAACAAATTTAAAATCTTCTTCCAATGTTTAGATCGAAACAGAAGCAAAAAGCAGAGTTTGTGCTGTTGGTGCACATGTGTGCTCACTTCAGTCTGTTTATTGATGCTATGAATTCTCTGTGCTGCCCTGTGCTCTGGCTTTGTGCTGACGGGGGTCGAACTCCAGCAGTTTTGACCTGTGTGGCTGCCTTACTGCGTGTGTTCGTGTGTGTGGGTGTGCGTGGGTGTGCGTGGATGTGTGTGTTCACAGGAACAACATAATTCTGACTCGGCAGAAATCTTCTTCTCTTTTCTCTTTCTCATCTTGCGCTCTTCTTGCTCTTCTTATACTGCCATTGTTTCCCCAACCTCTTTTACTGCCCTGCCTTCTAAATGAGGGGAAGTTCTATCTGCACTTTTTGAAAATGTAATAACAATAATAATGATGATCGTTTTGATGATGGTTATAGTACTGGTGGAAATGAAGGGTGGAGTATCTGAGAGGGTGAGGGAGAGGCGACGTCTGCTCTGTGATTTCAGGGTCTGGAGATGGAGTGGGGGACACAGAGGAGGGATGTAGGGCTCTCATCCTCCTCTCTTTTTGTTCCTCTTGTTTTCCTCGGTGCACCTGTGTGCATGTGTCTGTGTGTGTGTTTGTATGTGAGCTACCAGACTCCCGGGGGCAGGCTACTAGTGTCTGAAATGTCAGACCAGAATGGAGAGATCAGGCCCATCTGCTTGTCACGTGGGGCCGGCCCACACTACAGTGTTATTACACAATGTGTTGATCAACAGCAGGCCCGCTCTGAGCGCTCAGAGTCTGTATCTGCCCACGATGCTGAGCAGGAGCCAAGTGTAGATGTGGGAACAGGGAGACAGATGTGCAGTTTGGCTTTAACGCAGGAAGAAAAACAGGAACGACAGCGCCTCGTCTGAGTTTTAGTTGTTGTTCACAGAAACTATGAACAACTGCGTGTCACACACAGTTGTTGTGATATTAGATGATGGTCTGATCTGCCACTGTGAGACGCTCCCTGAGTGTTTGGCAGCAGCACAGAGAGCACTGGTGCTGGAGCCCGTAAAGAAAACAAAAAGCAGCGACGCAAATATTGTCAGTTATCAAGAGCCTCTCACACAGACGTCTGCTCCTTCGTCGTCTTACTCCTAACTGAGTGTGTTTTTACATTCATAAAAAGCTGTGAAGCATAATAATCCAGTCTCCTCGCTACTTTTCTCATTTTCACTGCAGTGACTTTGACTTTATTTCTAAATGAGCATCTACCTTTCAAACATCTCTCCGGTTTACACTGAGCAGGCAAAAATAATCAGTTGTGTGTTTTTCACTGCTTCTGTTAATAGAGTGTTTGTTGCTCCTACTGACTCTGGCCCCATCAAAGCCTGCAGGTCCTGCAGTGGATTTAATTTTCTCTTATCTAGCAATAATTTGATAGTATCTCCTGTTTTTGTGCCCATTTTGATTTATGCTAATGATAACCCAATCACCGCGAGACAAATTGAAAGATAGTCTAATCTTCACAAGGTTTGACCCGTGTGCTGTGCTGTGAGTGAATTTTGGGCGGGTGTGCTTCACGTAAGCCGCGGTTCTGGCCGCTGTGATGCACTGATGTAAATGGTCCTGACCACTCAAACCACTTTACAGGTTTTATTACACACACATATTCATACAGTGCATCTATGGGAAGCACTTTTTCTATGAGGCACGCAAATGTTGCATGTAGAGAACTTGAGAACAGAGAGAAGTCATTAGTGCTAATCACAGCAATGACTTCATTGGTCGTGTTCGATTGCTTCTAGAAAACAGATTAAAGAGACTTTGGCATCTACTGATCCGGTCCAGCACCCTTCAGAACAATTGGCCAGCCGTGGAACAGGGCACACTGTTTTGACAGGCACTGCCTGCAGTGTCACAGCTCATTACTGAACCGTGAGGTGGTCAGAAAGGAGCAATATCTGCCTCCTCGGACCTGAGGGACTCACTGTGTGCATGGGACAACCCTTGCTTAGAATAATACATGATGCTCTCCTGAGCAGCGATGAGGATGATCGACAGGGATAAAAACTCATCAGTCGAAATGAGGAAAATAATCAGTGGGCGATCGTAGTGGAAGCTGTGAAAGCCAAACCTGGTTTGAATAAGCAGGTGTGCAGGTGATGAGTCAACACAATACCTCCGCCATTTCCTTTCACCGAGATTACATCTTGCTCAAGGAGTGATGAATTGTTATGCTAAAGAGGTTTACAGTGCTTTGTCATCAGTGACCCTGTAAGCTGGGGGATATGGTTTTATTTTTAGTAACACGCGGCACAGTGTGATGCCTCTGATCCTCCAGGGAGACTGGGGGCTGGGAGGGTACAGGGTTGGGCTTTTTAAACTTACAACACCAGGAGCTTTTGAATACAGACAACTTCTAAGTCCTAAGCATTATATTTTCCATTCTTAAAAGTTCTCTAAAAGTTCCTCAATAGGCCGGTTATCAAATAATTAGCCCTTTGGGCGAAGGCAGGGAGTTACTGAGCAAACTGTTACAATGAAAATGTGCTTCTTATGTAAAATTTCTTAACCTCTTTTGTTTTGTTGACATCGGCTTTTCTGTCCCATAGTTCGAGCTCCCATAGACCCAAGTGCTAAATGAAATAATGATAATCGCTAAATCAACATTTTCCTTTACTACTGGCCTTATTAAAACTTATAAAAATATTGAGTATATTCATTTTTTCTTCCTGAAACTCATTAACCATGTTAGAAATGTACAAAATAGTATCTTACAAAGTGAAGTTACCTAAGTTTAGGAAGCGGTCTTAATGCGTCATTTTTGATAATGGGATCAGTTCAAAATCACATTTATAAGCTTTTCTCATTAAATAACATTTAAAAGAACAATAAAACAATGTAAGTAGATGTTAAAGAGAACATCAGATTTAAAGAAACTCTGTACTTTGCAAAGAGTAATATCTTAACTAGACTAAAACAAGACTTTTGTCTGAAACTGCAATCAGCTGTTGGAAGTATTGATTCATTTTGCTTGATCGAATCAGACTCGGCAGCCACTCTATAAAAGTCACTATTACCTCTAAAACAGCCAGAAATACAGTGAAATGTGACTGTAACACTACCAATCCTTGAATAAGATACTAATTGAAGTCACACTTTAGGAAACCGAGTGTGTCAGAGCTGCGTATAATTCATCACAGAGTCCAGAAAGTTCCACACTCCTTAAAATAACCAGCAGTCACTCGGCAGCTCCATTAAAACGGATGGTAAGCTCAGAGCCAAACATTATAAAGGAGAAAGCAATTTCCAAATCCCACTTTTATTTTACTGCCACCTGTCTCACACCTCGAAACTTATTGCATTTTGTTGGCAGCAACAGTGTCAGCAATGACCTTCAACAATCCCTGGCTCATGAATACAGCGTGGTGGCGGCGGCGGCGGTGCAGCTACTCCCAGTAAGGACTGTTGTCAGACTAGGTGCACTTCCTCTCCTCGTGCTCAGCCCCGGCTCCGTCTTCCATCATCGCTCCGCTCCCTGGCGAAGCCAACTGGTCGCTGCAGGTGTGGGTAATTACTGTGTGATTGCTAAGGTTTAATTCAGATGACACACACAGACAACACTGCCCACAACTTTGCCACTGAACACAGGCTCTAAAAACCAATTTCTTTTGCCACTTAAATGAAATTTATACCTATTGTGTATGTTATTTCCCAATTCTTCTTTCAATCTGGAGAGTATCAGAACGCTTTTTGATTCAAATTTCTTATTATTACAGGCTCATTTACTTCTTTTAAGTTATATGTATAGTCACTTGCGTCTGGGGGTGGGCTATGTTGGTTTCTCCGTTTTGTATACATCAGTGTGATAAAAACGACCTAAAATGACCATTCATTGACAAAAGTTTTGTAGATGTGGACTTGGACTTTTTAGTTTGGTCAATGAACCATCCACAAACATGGAGCAGGCAGGGTTTGTGACCTCTACTGCAGCCAGCCACCAGGGGGAGATCCAGACACGTTGGCTTCAGTTTTGCGGAGCAGTCATATCGTCCATCTTTACATAAAGTCTAGAGTTTGACCAAATACATTCCCATCGGCCTCAGCTGCATTTAGAACTAACTGGCAGATGTTAGCATGCTAATATGCTATAGACTCTTACTCTATGTATACAACTTTATTGCTGGATAAAGTAAAATATCCATCAGCTGGACTTTGTCATTCTCCCAAATGAATCATTGTCACCAGCAGCCTCCTCCTCTTCTGTTTACTTTCTAAGTAACTAAAAGCTTTATTGGCTGATGGGGTCACACCTGTTTGCCAAGGGATAAGTAAGATATTCCTCTGAGCCTGATGATATTGTGTGTCCTTGTCGCACGCTCTGAGCCCTTTTCTTTTTCTTCACTGGTTTTCCTTGATGGATATGGCTTCCTCAAGATGAGCGTCAATGACTCACTCTATTGGAAAGGTGCCTGCTTTGCAGTAGTTTGGGCGATATTGAATTAAGGGTACACTGTGCTTTATGGGAGAACTTCAGGTGTGTGTGTGTGTGTGTGTGTGTGTGTGTGTGTGTTTTAAAATCAGGCTGTAGTAATCTCATCCCAGTGGGACTGCAGTGTAGCTTTTATTCTGCTGAATCATATTATGACAGCGCATGCAGCCCAGAAATGTCCCGGGTCACCTTTGTCATGTGTCCAGTCCGTCCTGTGAGTCTCGCCCTGCGCAGACAGACCTCGCCTCCTCCAACCACCCTCTCCATTGTTTTAAGCATCTGGTGAAAACCAATGTGACTTCTCCCAATCAGGGTTCAAGTGAGCATTCTTTGAATGGTAACAAAATGAATATGAAAGACAATAAGTAATAATATATATATTTTTTTCTTTTTGTTCACATTTGACTGTTGGTCAGTGTGTACGTATGTGTGTGCTTGGTGTTCTTGTGTTGGGTTTATTTCTTTACAAAAACGTGATAAGAAACTCCTTCTGTTTTTGAAAAACTTTATGTAAATATCGTTGGTGAAAATTAACATTTGTTGTATGCCGAGTTTGTTTTCATTTGTCACTTGAAATGATAAAGAAAACAAAGATATTCATGAATAACAGTGGTGATGTTGATGATGCTGAATCTGATTATAACTGCCCTTCTTGGATAAGGGCTTTTGATGTCCGCTGTATAATTGTTGGAGGTGTTTGAGGTTTCGGGGCAAGAGAATCAAAGGGAAGGAGTGATACCCGACACATCCCAGGCCCACTGTAGCAACACTGCCACATGCCTTCATACCCTTGACCCCACCCCCACCCCACCTGTCCCCACCTCCCAACACACACACACACTCACACACAAACACACACACTTCCAGGAAATAGACGTAGCCTGTGTCATTTACATCGTAAAAGCCTCCATGTATTTTATTACAAACAGAGTCTTCCCTGGCTGTGTGAGGGAACTGTTCACCTCACTGTGGAGTCACTCTGCCATGGCCGCCTGGCATCACGTCTCACCCTGTCTGCTTACAGGCTTGGGGATTTACTGTAATGCCATTGTGTTAGACGGGATTGGCCCTGTACTGACACTGATGATGCCTTCCATTGAATTTGAAGTCATTATTGCTCAGCTGGAGGCCAGACATGGGGACAGACAGGCACGTATGGAGGAGGGAGAGGAGCTCAAAATGAGAGAACATACATCATCCATCTGATCTGACACAGTAAAGACAATTTGCATGCTTGTATTTGGGGTTGGACTCCGGATTAAGCACCGCTGACTGCTGTAAACTTGCCACATAATAGGCCCGTCTCTTGCTCCAGATATTTGTAAGAACTCCTGAAAGTAGAACACAGGATTAGACTAGGAACCATCACATGCCTGACAGTAGAAATTAGGGATTTAATCATCAAATAAAATGAGGGAGAATAACATTGATCTCTCTAAATATCTAAAATATGCCCTTTGCAGTCTCAACACTCTTTTAACCAAAATTGTAAAAATGCACCAGGGCTGCAGTCCAGTTATTTTCCCTCTTTTCTATATGCCACTGCCCTATGTATCTGGCTGGGTCTGCATACAGTGCAGGGAGGGAGCTTATCAATTTCATATTACTTTTTGGACCGTCCCTGCTACAGACATGATACAGTACAGCAGATACTCCCAGCAGCCGTCTGCAGGAAGGACAGGGGATACTGTCCTGCCTTCATTTGTAATACCATCCTTTAGAGGGAGTCTCACAGGGAGTGCGAAAATACAAACACACACACACACACACACACAGTCTGCCATTTATCGATGCACTGAAATCAAATTCTCACTATTTTCCCTAAATCCAGACCCTTCAGAACACTTCTTTTGTTTCTTGCTGGTTGTAAATAGTCTTTGTGAACCTGTTAGAGCAGCCTCTAACTCCTGCCATAATGTGGATATTTTTGATCAGGTAGGTAATAAGCAATACACTATAATTGATCGTATATACGCCATACTTTGAACTATTACTTACCGAGTCTGATTGTGACTCCTCTTGCATTATGGGATGTCGAGGGTAGCACTCCTGTTTCTTCACCTGCTTTCTCGGCTTGCCATGGGGCCCACCTCTTCGACAAAGAGTGCTCTAACTCAAAAACACACAATTGTGATGTGTACAATCTAATTTAATGTATTTATTTATGTATTTTTGCCAACTTTGTATAGTGTATAAATATCTATAAATATATGAAAAAAAGACAGTACTGTATAGATTTTAGCTGCCTGGTAAGGTTAATAGTATATACTTGGTAGACTAAAAGAAAAAGCGTAGAGCTGTTCAAAAGCCAGTTATTGAGAAAATGCTTTCTGTAAAACCTGGTGCCACTGGCTCTTTTTATATTCTAGGTTTCGTTTATGGTTAATTTTTTTATTTTAATTTATTTTTTTATTCCAGCCAGTGGGATCCAAAGTGTGTGTTGTTCTTCTTTCCGTCCGTTTCTTTGTTGATCGGTTGGTTTGTTGTTTTTTCTTGACAAGACACAGCAAGGTTCTGGCAGCCAGGAGAGTGCAGTGGAACGCAGACTGGGACCCTGTGCAGTAGTGTGTGCGTGTGTGTGTGTTATAGGTGTGCGTCCGTCCATAGTAGTGCTAGTGCTCTCTGTGCAGTGCCTCCTCCCTCCCTCGCTCCTCCCTCGCTCTGATGTAGTTAGTCATGTGACGCAGTGCGTGTTAAGGTGCAGAATGACTGTGTTTGCTGAAAGCTGGCAGATGCCCTCTCTCTCTCACTCTTTTTTTGTCTCCCCCACCACACTTACACTCTGCTTCTTCATCACAACGCTTCAGTTTAATCCTCCACCAAGTATAGATTTCCACTTCCTCCACTCAATTGTTCATTTACTCTCCCATTCAGCTGGCAATGCGAACACCACCATTCTAATTTCCCTGTAATCCATGCTTCCTCATCTATCAGTGATTCTTTACCCAATAGCAGCTCTCATCCATCACCCACCACATTACCACCGTGTTTATCTGCAGGACTCTGTGGACCAGAGAACGATTTAGCACAGAAAAAGGAGAATGGATCCATGCAACTCATCCCCGGTCACACCTTCACGCTTTTTCTTGTTTGTCTGTACGGACTCAGAGGAGATGGGCAGCTGCCGGCTCTGCCCACAGAAACACAAAGCAGCCATATTCAGAAGTCAAGCACAGAGCTGTGACTCAAATCCATGTTGTGGTGGCTTCACTGCTGCCCTGTTTGTAGCATGAGAAAAGCCTTAAAGATCGGACCAACTACACAAAAAAAGTAGTGGGATAGAGCATTTGCAGTGGACTATTATTACCTTCCCTTTCCCACACCAGATTTATTACTCAGTATTCCGATGTGTTGCTTGGTTGCTCTGTATATATCTGTGTAGTACTTCTGTTGATGTCCTTGTATTAGGATAGTAATGGGTTCTTACTGGGTGTCCTACGCAGACGTCCTCCTCCTCCTCCCTCCTCACATTTCCTCCAAAACTTCAAACATTCCATCTGAATCTCAAGCGAGAAAGCGTTTTTGAGATGATTAGACTTCACGTTGGCTGAGAGCAAAACAGCAGAAGGACTGAACCACAGTTGTTTCCACAGAAGCCATGATAGTAATCAAGAAGTCACGTCCCTCTGAGAACTGCAAAACCCGAAACTTGACTCCAACACTCAGCGTGAAGACCCTCACGCGCGCCCCTTTGCTCCTCCAAACCCACCTCCACACTGACTACACCCCGCTCTGAGAGGTGCCTGGGTCACCGGGCCACTGGCCTCCCAGGGGGAAGTGGAGGGTGAGGTAGTTGAGGAGGTGGGAGAGCCCCGGGAGGCGGCAGAGAGGCGCGGCGCTGTGGGTCACATCCTGGGTCAGGAGGGACGGGAAGGAGGGCGTCTCGAGGTCAAACCCAGTAGCACTTTAGTTTTGCGTTCCATGTTTTTTTAGCCTCTCCTGTTTTTTGGCCGAGCGGACTGTGATCTTACTGGTTGATTTTCTCGTTCTCCTCCACCCACCAGTGTTACAGAGTGTGTTGGGTGGACGGAGCCATGGAGCTGAGCTCTGATTTTGTTCCATATTAAAAAATAATTTTTACTACACCTGTGTGCAGAGATTCATTGGTCTGTCTAATTGTGTTTTCTGAGGTTCGCTTGAACAGTGTATCTGCCACTGGAGCAAAATATGTGAATAATTAAACACCACACCTTTATGGTTTGTTTAACATCTAATTCCCAAACCAACATGCTGCTGTAGTTAAATCAATTACTAGATTAACTCATTATTTGGCTGACAGAAAGTTTACAGTTTTGATAATTGACCCATTTTTTTAGTCAATTTCAGCCACGTTCGAGGCTTAACTCTCAAATGTTCATGGTCCCCAGAGGGTGAATCCTAAAAATGTTACTGACCCTCTGACTTAACACCCACCATAAGGTCGGAATGAAATATCTCGACAACTACTGGATGAATTGACATGACATTTGCTGCTGATCTTCTAGGTCACCAGAGGATAAACTGTATCTTCTTTGATTATTTCACCTTTCATGTTGCACCAACTTTTACTGTCTTAGTTTCATGGTCAATCACTAGAATAACCTACACCACTGCTAATTAGTGCTAATTATTATTTTTACTAAACATCAGCAAATTAGCTTTGTCATTATGAGCAGGGGCGTCACAACAGAGTAGGAATTGCCTGAGGCCCTGAGCTGAGCTGATCCGTAGAAATGACAATGTTTTGAGGACTTCCTTAAATGTACATGAAATTGCAATGACACCATGGTTGGAAAAAACTCTGAATGAGGCCCTGTGCTACAAGCTTTCTGCCAAAAGCTGCTTTATTCTAGAGGTTTGGTTGACAATCATCATGGGGTTGTATTGGTGGGGGTCAGTTTCGCTCAATGTAGGGCCCCCCAAATCCCTTGTAACACTTTGATTGTGAGCAGGTTATCATCTTGACGTTAGCATTTAGCAGAAAACAAACAGGAAAGGGCCTCCACACTGTCGTCATACAACTGGAGGGATCGGTTAAATTAAAATTTCAATAGACAGTTAATAGGGCCCCAAAAATGCATGAAAACTAGCTGCAGATTAAAATGTTTTTAGACGACGCTACATAAGTGTAGCTGTAGGATGTTGCTCTATTTGTACCCTGATGTTTTCAAATGTAATTACAATGAAATTAAACAGTAATATAAGTGATTAGAACCTGTAATGACGCCATTCCAATTCAACGTGTAGCAACCATTCGCTGATAGACACAATTTGTGAAGCTTGTTTTTTGCCTTTGAGAGCAATTAAAAATGTAAACTAGAAAGCCTCCGCTCTGAGCCGCACATCACACGGCTACATGCTTCACTCGGAAGGAATCTTTCATCCCATTTTCAAGGATGATGACAGATTTTCTCATGTTGCTTAATTAGCTCCTGCATTGTTCATGCGGTGTGTCTGACTTCTGACACTCCGCACTCCAGTTATTCTGAGGTTAGCTGGGTGTTGCAGGTTCAATCCATCACACATTACATAAACAATAGGTATTTCTGGCAACATCAACCCAATAGCAAAGAGTGTTGATATTATTTAATCTCCATCGCATCAAGTTACAAAATAGCCTGTCTTCTTCATGTCAGAAAACGAACGTGTCTTGATTTAAAATGTCTTCATTTCACGCCTGAATCCCCCTCTGCTCACCACTGTCTGCCTCCTTAGCATGACACGCACCAAAGCTGAGTCAAACTTGAAATGGGAAAAGATGACAATGCAATTTACTCCAAACCCTCCGTGCAAGATTTCCCTATTAAGTACAGAAGTCAAAGAAGAGGCAGCGAGGAGATAAGCCTGAGAACAGTGAGGCGGTGAAGCGGAGAGAGCACCTCCGAGGCCCGACACAAAAAAGAGGGGTCTTAGTGCCTGAGCCGTCTCTTTGTCTCTCTCTAAATATTAATTCCATGCTGTTCTTGGGCAGACATGGAAACACGCTATTGAATGGACAGAGAAACCGAGGAGATTCTCTGCAGAACATCAGGAGCAGAGTTGGGCAGAGAAACGCAGGCGAGCACTGAGGCAGCCGAGCTCCTGCAGACATGGGGCCGAGGTTTCGTCCCTCCCTGAACTACAACAGACGGCTGCAGGCAAGCCAAGCACATCAACTCGACGGGAGACCCTCGCTTGCATCACCTCAATCTATTTTTAGAACCCCCGCACCCACCTTTTTTCTCATCCTTTAAGCTCCCTCTGTAAGAGTTATCTCGAGTTCACTGTTTTCCCCCTGTATTTATAGTAGTGGTGTCATTTTTATCATGATTCTGGTTTGCTGTGTTACATGTGAATCATGCAGATGCAAAAATAAGCACAGGCAGAGATGAACAATCAGAGGAGAGCTGAGAGTCTGCAGGTTATCATTTCAAACAGAGAGCAGCAGGTGCTTCCACTGATCGCTTCCTCCTCTCTGACTCTCAGCCTCAATAAGTGAAATCTACTGTAATCTTTGACTGGAAGGAAACTCTGCGCCTGCACGGTCTATTCCTGCTGCATGGATCCTGTCATTTTATAATTAGAAGTGCCAATAATGTGCACATTGTGCTTAGGAGAAAAGACACAGGAAATGAGACTGTCAGTTTCAATGATGCAGGCGTTTCCCTGTAGTTATTTTTTAGAGAAGATAATGAACAGTTTCCAGACTTGGCACCACAGCATGTCAGGAGAGAAAGACTGTGGAACAAGCAACACAAGCAACAGCTTGGTAAAGATAGGCACCGCCGACTGCCAGCGTTGGACAGATGGAGGGAAGGAAGGCAGCAAGAAGTGATGTGACAGAGGTGAAGAAGTGGTGTGAGTTCAAGGAAATGAGACGAAAAGAGGAGGATCGGGAAGGAGTGATAATTAAAAGTGTGGAGACGATGTTTCACAAACAATCATTCTAATCAATGTTGTAAATACTGTTGTTTTTCCCCCTGTTAATAGTTTTTTTTTTACTTGAGGGTTAAGGACAGGGAATGTCACACCTTGTTAAGCCACATACGACTTGTGATTTGTGAATATGGGCAGTACCAAAAAAAATGTGATTGATTGAGTGCTTGATTGATGGATTGATTCATGTGACGGTTATTGTCAAATTGAATGGTTCAAAGGTTAAGGTTGGAGTCCCAATTGAAATGTCAAACAATATTTGAATCATGTGGGATCTTCAGAGATGTGTTACATCCACTAGATAGAAATCACACTGGTTTGTTTAATGCAAAAACACACCTAAAAGTCAGAAAATAAGAATATGCATCCATATGTATGTCTGTGGAAAAAGAACCCTGGTGTCCAGCTCAGACTTCAGCTTCCAGCTGGCCTGAATACACCAGGAGGTGAGTGTCTGCTGGATTTACGGGGGCGCTGGTGTTAATGTACGTGTTCAGATGTATAGATGGTGTACGGACATTTTCTCCTGCTATCAGAAGTGGGTGATAACTCCCTGTCTCCAATGGACGTTGTTATCAAGATGCCATGCAAATTTCAAGCCATCCATCATCTTTACGTAACCTCACATCTTTTCTGGGCTGGAGCATAGTCGGGGGCCACTGTGGCATCACACTGCCATCCAGTGGATGCATGGAGTAGCTATCAAAGCTGGAGCTGGGCAGCTAAGTGATCTCCAGGTGGGGGAATAAAAACAAATCACCAAACCGCTTTGCAGCCTGTACTGAAAACGCAACGCTCTACCAAAACAGACAACACCAGAATGGCCCTTTAAAACAACGAATACCTCCGCCAAGGCCAACAGTCCCTTTAAATTTATCTGCACCAATTTTCAAACACTCATCGATATCAGTTCTCTAAATATACTTGGTTTATTTCATCTAGATCCATAAATTAGAACATATCGAAAAAACTGCGTCTCTCCTGCCATCAGACAGACAAATGCAGAAGCTTCAGAACAAGACAGATAAACACCTTCTACCCACAGAGCCATCAGGATCATGAATACACACGGCTCCTTACCACCAGCAAACACTAACACACATTTCACACGTCACACTTCACACACACAACAACAATGCACTTTGTATGCGTATAAGCATAATTATGTATATAAATAAATTAAAATCCTAAATGTAATGGGATCATCCCTAACTCAGACCACATCTATGTATGATCATGTATGATCATGCTTACAAACAAACAAACAAACAAAATAGAAAAATTACATAAGAATTACACATTACAGAAATGTTCTTTATTTGTATATATTGTACATAAAACTTTAAGGCAATAGAAATGAATTGTGTTAACACATATGCAGAATATATATATATATAATATAATAATGAGTCCAGTTGTAAAACAGTGGTGCAGTTTTTCAGGGTAGTGATGTTACTGCAGATAAGCTGCTGAAAGTTAAATGAGCTGCCGACTGTAAAATGGGACCTTTTTCCTTGCTGCAACATAAAATAATATTAAACACAAGATTTGCCTAGGACAGGTGTTTCAGAAATAAAGCCCAGATAAAAAAACTGATGTAAACTGTGAGCAGACATGCAGACTCATTCTTCAGCTGTAATACTCTGCTCTTACACCACGTCACCGAGCAACAGAAACCTGTTTACCTAAGAGACTGGAGACCTGGAGAGGGGAACAAACAGCCTCAAGGTGCGAGGACGTCCCGAGGGATTTTACTTCATATGAAACATTGCATTCAAACTGGTTTTGTCTCATCGGTCAATATTTGTTTGTTTGTCTTAGATCCAGTCAGGGTGAGTATAATGTCTTACCTCAGACCCCCCAGTGAGACAGGCTTCACAGCAAACCAGAGGCCAGCGGTATTTTACAGGCCCATTCAGGACCACACTGAAAAACTTTCACCGTGAGTGAGCCCTGGTTTCAAACACCTCTATTACAGACAGTTCAGTTAGTTAAACAGCAGCTGGATTTATATATTAAATAACAACGGATATCTACATCTAATCTGATGATGCTCAGTGGTTCATAAATGGGGGTTCACGGATTCCCTCAGGGTCAGCGGCTGTCATGATTCTGCCGTTGAGGCTCTGAACGTTTGTGTTCAGTTGCTTCCCCCTGAGATCTCCGCTTCCTGTTTTATTTTGAAATTATGTTCCTTGTGTGTCTCTGACTTGACTTCCTGTCTTTGTCCTTTTTCCCACCTCTGTGATTGTCTGCCCCTCTTCATCTCATGTGTTTCACCTGTGTTCAATCATCCCTGCCTCCCCTGTGTATATAAGTCTCAGTGCTTCCCTTTGTCTCGTCAGTTCGTCGTCTTTCCCTCGCCGTCGGGTTTCCCTGTACGTTGTGTTTTCTTAGTTGATCTTTCATCCTGTCACCTTGTTCGTTCAGTTTAGCTTTTTGCAGGCTTTTCTAGTGTCCAGTGTTTTTCTGTTTTGTCTGCTGTAAGTACCTTTGCCATAATTAAATGAGACCTTTCGTTTACCTTGCTTGTGCATTTTTGGTCCACCTGCACACTGTCAAGGTGAGGTGTCACATGTCTATATATAAGAATATCCAAGAATTTAAAATTACATATAAGTGGAAGTGTGGAAAACAGAGCAAAGCTTGCGAGCTAGTTCAGGCAGTCAAGTCGAAATGTAGAAAATTAAGGCTGTGTCAAATTATTCAAAGGGATATACGGGTCCACAGAATATTAGTAAGAATAAGAAATATATAAATAACTTGTCTAACACAAAAACATGCTACCACGCAAACAGGACAATCTCAGAGATTTAAATTAGGAAGCGGTCTAATCAGACAGAAATGATTAAAATCACCTCTGCTCCAGTTCCACAGAGGTGAATATAAATGATGGGTGGTAAAGGCTGGTGTATGATTGGTGGGTTAATTCATTCCCAGCAAATAGCCTGACGTGATTACATGCAAGTGTTACTACTGTGTTGTATTTGGCCACCGGCTCCTGTTATCTAACAACTTCCTGACTCTAACTAAACTTCATTACCAGCCTCACATCCGCGCTGATTGTTCGGGGTCTTTGCCAAACCTCTTTAACAAGCCCAGAGACAGCGGCTTCCGTCAGCTGAGGAGGCACCTGCAACCAGAGACTGGTGAAGAGCTGAAGGTTAATGGTTTATCATCACTATAAATACACTGAGGAGATGTTGAGAGGATTTTTGTTTGGATCTCGTAGATATCGGACTCATAAAACTTGGTTTATATTTTTCATCAAGATCCATATTTTGTTCTCTGAGGAATCAAGGAAAATGTCTCAAATTCCTGGATCGGCCACACATGGGTTCGTCATTGGATCGCGTCCCATCGTTCGACCAAGTTTCGTGAAACAACGTTCTTTTGGTTTTTGTGTAATCTTGTTAATAAACAAACAAAGCCAATGGACAGGAGTGAAAACGTAACCTCCTTGGCAATGGTAATAAATAGATTTGTGAAAATATATCACAGGCTGCTGTGACATAATAAAATAAATAAAGACTTCATACGTTGAGTTTATTCTTCCTCCAGTTTCCCAGAAGCCTGTGACTATAGGTCCCAAAGGAGAGACTGGTTTCACTGAGGGAACAAACCTTCAGTTCATCACCTTTCAGGAGAAAAACAGCAGCAGGGTGCATTTTAGATGATATTTCTACATGGATATCTTTGTATTTCTGTCAAAAAGACTCTTTTAACAAGTAAAACATTATAAATCTTATATCCTCTGACTATAGAGCTCGAGCATTGTCCGAGAACATTGGATGACATGTTGAATGAGGGCAGTTCATTTTAAGTCATACCACAAACCCTTCCCTGCCTTTGTAATGCACTTCAAATGTTTATTGAGATGAGTAATCATGCTGACTTTCCTCTTCTTCAAATGTTTTTGTCTTTGTAAACTTCATGTTCAGGTTGAACCTCAGCAGACCCACAGCTCAGTGATGAAACACGACTTCTTACTCCCGTCATTTCTGCAGCTTGATGCACAGAACTCAACAAAAAACAACAAAAAACTCATTTGTAGTTCTGTTATGTGTGAGGATTGACGAGCTCTTCCTGTGCATGTGTTTGGGGGCACTGAGGTGATACCAGGCCTATGTAGCAGGATTCACTCGAGGTGCCAGCGCCCCCTTGGCCTGTCCAGTGAGTATTGCCCCCCCTCCCATGTTGCCAGAGGTGGTAGATTTAGATTTTTTTTCACTTTGATACTCTTCCCTCTGCTCTTGTCTTCACATCCACCACAACCCCAGAGTGAAATTAATGGACCAACTGTGAAACACATTGGAAAAAAGGTTGAACATTTTCATCTTATCATCATTTCCTGTTACCTCTGTGTCTGGAGCTGTTGTTTTTCACTGTCTTTTATTTGTTGTGTGTTGTGTTTTTTAGGAGCCCACTGGGTCTCTTCTAAATTCGAGCAACCAGGTTTTCCCTAACACACCTTTTGATCGTTTACACTTCACTACACATTATAGGAGCGAGTGAGTGTGTTAGGTACTTTCAGTGGCGATGAAACAATGTTTGGATCCTTCGCTTAAGTTAACGTGATAATACTGAACTGTGAGAACACTCTCTTACAAGTTGAATTGAAAATGTTTTAGAAGTAAACTGGAAGGTGCGCTCAGAGAGTGCATACCTATCTCGCCATGTTTAAGAATGTGAGAATGTCTGAATGAATGTTTATCTGGAACCACTCTAAAGTTAGTGGTTCTTCCTTGGTCTTGAGTGCCACCACTTCACACATCGGTTTGTAAATTTTTATGTAAACTGGCAAAGAGACAAACAAACAGCAGTGAAAACAAATCCTCCTTAGTGGAGGTTATAAAATGTGCAAGTATTAATATTAATATTACAATATCAATAATAATGTGTATATTATTAGCATTAAAGTAGCAGTTGTAGTAGAAGCAGAAGTAGTAAGATCCATTTATATCAAAGTGTGTAATTATTGTCATAGAAAGCAGCTATATAAGGTTTCTTATTATTATATTTCATATTTCAATCTACCATAGTGGATCAACTCTTCTGAAATCGTTTTGTATTTAAAAACCTAATTTGCAAAGTAATCACTAAATTTAGGTGTAAATTAATATAGTGGAATAAAATTAAAATAAAAGCATAACATAGAAACACAAATACCGTTATTGAGTAAATGTTTTAGTGACGTTCCAACACTGACTTTTTTAGCTTAGACTCAAATACATATTGTCAGACACGTTTAAAACCTTGTTGTGTCCCAGGTTCTGTCATGGCGCTGATGAAGAAAAGATGAGATCTGGTCCCTCTGGTGCAGGAATCATCAGACCGAAACTGGACAACAGCTACAGTCGTCGGGACAGGTGCACACAATGAACACATGAGACCCCACATGCCCCTGTTCCCTTTGATTAACATGACTTCTTTAGATTTTACAGGTTCATCTTTAAAGGCTAAAACCTGAGATGTTACCTTCATGGCTACTCAACACAAAAATAAATTCTATTTTCTTGTTGTGGTTTGTTTGTAGATGAATAAAATCTGTGTAATTTATTTTGTGTAAGATCGGTTTCAATATTATTTCTTTATGATTAAACCCTGAGAACCTTAATCACTCCCACATCTGTGGTGTTTTACAAAAACGGCTAATTTTCTTCTCTTTGTTTAGTCCTTTTTGTTTGATTTGAAAACCTGCCAGTCAGACAGTTGTGTGAAGTAAGTGGTGTGAAAGCCAGAGAGGGAGTGAAGGGGACGATGCATTGTCTTTGACTGCCTCCCTCTCACTGACCTACAGAGAATGAGAGGAGTGTAAACCAATGAGCAAAATAATTACACTCAGCCTGAGTATGGCACTGATTCCCATGAACGTCTGCGCTGTGTCAGACTGTTTGCCACCCACAGCTTTAGAATGAGAGCCCGGAAAGAGAAGGAGGAGGAGGGGTTCATACACTACAGCTCCAAACACAGCTCCATACACAGCTCCATACAGAACTCCATACAGTACAAATACTGCGGACTGACTGTTACAATCTCCAGTGGCTTTACATTACTAACAAGTCAGATAAAACTAGATTGCTGCGTCAAAATATGAAAAGTGTGTCTGCAAAGAATTGTCCGGAGAAAAGATCGGGTGATAGATCAGGTTACCTCCACCAATGTTTTCGTCTGGGTTTGTTTATGTGTCTGTTAGTTAGGAACAAAAACCACTGAACGGATTAATAGATTTATTTTTCGTTTCCTTTAACATCGTGAAATTGGGCGTTTTCAACATTTTCCTTAATTTCTCAGAGAATAATTAATGGATCTTGATTTTAAAAAACCGTAGGCATGTTTACAGGACTGATATCTATGAATTTGTGTAATTTGGTGCAGATCCAAATAAAAATCTGGATCTAGTCAATTTAAATGTGGTTTCATAAGGGAACTGTTGGGCCTTTGCGGAGGTCTAGTTTGCCTTTAATCTCCCTGAGTTGAGCATGCATTAAATGAAGTCATTTTTTTAAGTATGAAAATAGACGACAAATTTAAAGTCTTTTTGATCAATCCACCATTTTGAACGCCAAGTGGTCAACTTTAAATGAACGGTCATGAAATTCATGTTCCCCAGAGGTTGCTGTTATTGTGTTAATTTACATGAATCTATCTCAAAACAATCAGTTGACAATAAAGTAATTGACAGCTGCAGTCCTAGATATGACACAAAAATGGTTATGTATATTTAATAAATATAGTTTGTAAAAGGGACAATGCTGCGTGTGGGTTTGAGTTCTTTTTAAAAACAATAATCAGTTTGAGTCCATTGTGCAACTGTTTCCCTGGCACAAGCCGACACGCTGCCGCACAAGAACGAGCATCAATATTTCAGCATGGGGATAAATATTTCACTCTTTCAATGAGATGTGAGAAAGGGATATGTGGAGGGAAGGAGGATTATATTACATATGACATAAATAATGAGTGCAGAGATGAGAGGAGAACAAGGGCCAGGCCTACTTCATGTTATGGAGGTAGAAAAGGTGCAGTCGTTGACAAAAAGGAGTATACAAAGGTCATGACGCACCTCGGTCTCTGACCTGCAGAGGACTTCAGTTTTTTAAAGTGAATGTTCATGCTTTTCATGTTTGAAGCCTCCCGATGCACTTACCTTTTATGGTGAGACACCCCAGCTATTCATCGCTGTAATAATCCCGCTGGTCTCCCTCTCTTTCTTGGCATTGACACTCACAGGACTGCTTACACAACACTGACAGAGTTTGAGTGGGGGGGGGGTGCTTGTGTTTAGCATGTCATAAATAGTTTGAAAATGTAATTCCAATCGGTTATAAAAATAGCAGCGGGTTAAGCCAAGGTGCACATAAAACAGACACTGACCATGATGAGTGGAAATACTACAGTGTGTCAGTCAAGTAAATGATACGACAGAGTATTAGGGCCATGGGAAGAAAAGAAAAGATTTCTAGAATAATGTTGTGATATTATGAGAATAAAGTGATGATCTAATGGGGAAAAAGGTCATGAGATTGTATGAATCAGGCATTAATTTAACACGAAAAATAATATGAGAATTAAGTTTTATGAATTTAAATTTTATGCGAAAAAAGTGATACGATTACAAGAATCAAGGGGGAAAATGTTTAACTCTGAACTACCTTTGAATAACAGATGTAACCAGCCTGGTCCAGTCGACTAGGACTAAACATTCCCTCCTCCACAAGTGAGGCAACTTCCTCCAGGTCTGTGTTGTTCTCTCTTCAGAATGGACAGGGTTTCTTGCAAAATATTTTTAAAGTCCTGACACTGATAATGTGGTGTTGATGAGTGTTTCGTTATTTGTGGAACCTATACACTTAGCATAACTTAACATGAGGATCCATCTTCCTCATTTTAATGCAGGCCACAGGCTGAAATGGAAGGTGGCACTTTTGCTGATGAATTCAGAAATATTTTCCGGTAAATGATTGACACTGACTTCATCAAAGAAATCAATATTTAATAATTGAAGACCTGGTCTCCTGTGTACACTCAGAAAACAACCCTCACATACACACTGAATACAAACACACTCACTTCATCTGAGTCCTGCTCTGATTTGATAATTTGCAGCAGATTGAGATGTCACAGCTGCTCTCACCGGACAGTATCACAATGCCCAACTTTACTTTCACATTATGGATTAGAAATTAGCAGCATGGCTTGGAAAGTCCCACACTTGCCCTAAAAACTTTGGATTTTCTGTCATCCACCTGCCTGCAGATTGTGTGGATGCATGAGGGGTTACTCATGCTCCTTCATCTCGTCTCCTCTTCCTCATACTCATAGTCCATGTGAACCCTGTCGTACTCCAGCTCCTCTCCCTCATATTCAAACCCCTCTCCTTCACATATAAGCTCCTCCGTCTCGTATTCAACATCCTCTTCGTCATATTCAAGATCAGCTCCATTGTACTCCATAAACGCCAGCTCCCCTTCCCCCTTCTCCAACTCCTCCTCCTCGAATGTCGGCTCTCCCTCTTGAACATCTGCATCCTCTACGGTCACAGCAGCTTCAGTTGTGGCTTGTTTTGAGCTGCTGTTCTTCAGGATGCCATGAATCACAGGCTCCTCACCCGCCAGAGCTAACTCCTCTGCCTCTTCCTCTGCGGCCTTTCGTAGCCTCTCATTCCTGGCTTCACGTTCCTCTAAGAACTCTGCGGCCCCTTCCCCCACTACCAGCACCTCCTCACCCACTTTGGGAGGCTCATTGACCGGGTTGTGGTCGTAGGAGAACAGGCGCAGGGATTTGAGACGCTTAAGGCTGGGAAACTCTGTTATCTTGTTGCGGTCGAGGTCCAAGATCTCCAGGTTCTCCATGCGCAGCAGAACTTTGGGAAAGGTATCAAAGCGGTTCCCATAGAGCCATAATCCCCTCAAAGCCTCCATACGCCACAGGTCAGGAGGCAACGTCTTCAGCCGGTTGTCCCCGATCTGAAGGGACTTGAGGTTGGGTAGGTCGTAAACCTCCGTTGGAAACGTCTGGAAGTAGTTGCTCTCCACCCACAGGCAGCGTAGACTCTGCAGGTTCCTCAGCTCAGGTGGGAGGGTCATCAGCCGGTTGCTGCCCAGGTAGAGGCGAGTGAGTTTAGTGAGCTGAAAGACAGGTGCAGGAACGTCCTCCATCTTGTTGAAGTCGAGGGCAAGTATCCGCAGACCCTGCAACTGGGAGATGCTAGCCGGCAGAGTGCGCAGGCGGTTTCCGCAAGCATACAGCTTCTCCAGGTGCATCAGTCCACACACACGTGACGGCAGACGCTTGAATTTACGGTAGCTCAAGTCCAGCACAGGGTCGCCACTCTCCAGCAACTCCTCTACCCCCATCGGAAGCTCTTCCTCGACCTCCACCTCTTGCTCCTTCTTCTCCTCCTTGACTTCTGTCTCTTCGCCATCCTTGCCCCCCTCCTCTTCTTCTTCTCCTCCCTCCTCCTTCCCAGAGGAGTTGCCCATGCTTGTGACCTGCAGGACCCTGACTGCAATGTGAGTCAGGGCAGAGTCATATGATGAGGTAGTGTCTGTGACAAGTTAACCCTCCGCATGGGCGCTGTTGCTGTTGTTGAACCCATCGGCTGCAAACGACATCATGGTCCGGGCCGATTAACCCTCGGTCAGCCATGGCACAGCAGTGTGTCAGGTTTCTATTTGTCCCTCCATCTAGGGATCATGGAAAATATCTAGTCTAGAGTAATAATAATGGTAGTGGTAATAATGGTAATAATAGTAGTAATAATAATAATAATAATAATAATAATAGTAATGCTGGTAGTTGAGGTCAACAAAGTACAGCTGAATTTTGAGTAGCAATTGATTCTTGCAGTCCTCACCTTCTCCTCTTCACCTCCAGGCTTTTCAGACAGAGATAAGGCTCAGCTCTGAGGTCACCTGTTCACCCGATCCGCTCTCTCCATCAGAGCAGGAGAAAAAGTGCCACACAGATAGTCACTTCACTCCCCCCCAACCCACAACCCCCACTACCCCCCAGCTCAGTGACCTGGCCGGCGGCAGAGAGACGCAGATGATGGAAGTCTGTCCCTGAGTTAATGCAGCTGCTCCCCCCGTTAGAGTGCAAGAAGTTTATAATCCGTGCTGCAGAAAGAGAAAAGTGACTCTGCTGCTGATGTTGGCCGCTTCTCTCCATCAGTGGGAAGGTTTACAACCAACTGCTGCCTCCCCTCCTCCTCTGTAACAGGAGCAGGGGGCATTCACATCACATGGTCAGTAACGTGCATGCATGCGTGTGTGTGTGTGTGTGTGTGTGTGTGTGTGTGTGTGTGTGTGTGTGTGTGTGTGTGTGTGTGTGCATGTGTTTTTGAAGTTGTCTATCTCGCATCTTTTGTATGTTAGACTGTTTTTCAAGAGAAATTTGTTGAACATAAACATTGGTTACTTTGCAGATTGAACCTTAAAATGAATATTTATATATATTTGAATATAAAACATAGTATAACATAGATGCACTATTTAGTAGATTGAACTCCAATCCAGTTACCAAGGTAACTGGATTGTATAGCAAATAGGTTATATATAGGTTGTATACCTGAGATATAAGGTTATATAATTAAGGTTATAGGATATGGCATATATAAATTATAGGATGGGATGTTGGCAGTCTTGACAACAAATGTGAAGACTAGAATCACATTTAGTTTGAATATTGAAATGCAATACAGAAATAAAACTTGCCACAATGCTATTTATATTGTTCACCTTCTAATGAATTTTGGTATGACACATATTTCCGTATATACTTGAAGAAAGTCTTTTTTTTAACATTGTTTTGCTCCCTTCTTTGTATTTGTATTTATTTTGTCTCACAATGTTTTAACCATGGTCTTTGGTCAATGAGTGTAAAATCTGAAATCCACCTCGACCAGCTAACATCAAAACTATACACCTCACACATGTTTACACTGAAGTATTGTTGCTTCTACTTTATGTTAGAATAGGAATCTGCATTATTCTACCACTGCTTTAAATATATAATCATACAATGACACATGTAGACTGTTAAAGTTCTCCTGGACCTCCAAAGATGGTCGTTCCAGCACTGGTTTGTATCAAACACTGCAGCTAGTGACATTACCTTCAGCCGTTTTTTATAGACAAATTAAAAAGCTGTGACTACAGCCTTCATGTAACGTTCCTGCTCTGACACAGAACAGACACAAAGATAACATGTAAACGGCTGTCAACACTCACAGTCTTCTTCTACCTGACACAAGAACCAGGCGGCTTTGGTTTAACATTATTGTCAGATACACAGATGTTTCATGACTTATAGTCTTGTTGTGGGATTTATACTTTTTATAATTTAAATAAGCCAGTCAATATTGTTTCTTAATTATTAACTGCAGTATGCTTGTTAGATATGGTGGACACCACTATTTACAATGGTATCCTCTCTTGCATAGTGATAGATGGATGGATGGATGGATAGATAGATAGATAGATAGATAGATAGATAGATAGATAGATAGATAGATAGATGGATTGATTGATGGGTAGATACAATACAAAATGGTGGATACAAAAATACACCTCTGTAGTTGTTCTTACATAAAAGCCTTTTCTTGTAATGCAGTATTTTTCAATTCCGATTAGTGCTGTGTTTAGTTAAATAAAATATCTGAATACTTCGTTCATCACTGTTTAGTACAAAATGTCTATATTATTTATAAAATTACTGCTCTACTGATGTGTCAACTCTATTTTGTCTCAGGCAGAGGAGGTGCTGAGATAAAATGGGTAATACTACTATTTTTCTACATCTACACTGTACTCGAGCACAGTACTCTCCACCTCTGGCTTTATTAAACACTTATTAGCAAACAGGTTTTCTAATTGACAGTGTGTTTTGTTGGATGTGATACTGGACAAAAGCCTGGAAAAGCTGCTGGGGTCAGATGTGCAACGCTTGTGTGTCAGACTGATGAACTGTGGCAGAGGAGGCGGACAAACGAGGAGACAGGCCACTCACTGCTTGAGGATAATCCTGTCTGATATGCTGAGGAGTAAAAGAGCTGATTTGCAAATTTCTGCATCGCAATGAAATGACCCTGAAATGACACAATGAACAGACAGACAGAGAGGCAGAGAGGCAGAGAGACAGAGACCTCGGGGTGACTGGATGAGACTGCTGAGGAGGAGGAATATGTTCACTGCAGTCAGAGCACTGCATGATCCCTGCCTCCTCCGTGTTAATTGATGGGACATGGACATAACCAAAAAGTCAAAGTTCAAGACAAATACATTTTTCGGAAGATGGCTTCTGACGTTTTAAGTAGCTGTCGATGTTTGTTGTGTTCATTTTTCCAGTCAATTTGGTTTAAAGTAGTTATTTGATGCAGGGTGAAACATCATGATTGGCAGCTGGCTCCATCCCCCCGACCACTACTGTGCAGACTCTGGCTCCAAATGTACAAGATACTAGTGTTTGTATCCGGAAGACTTTGACTTCATCTCTAGGTATAGTGGGAAGAAGTGGGGACATATAAAACGTTTTTTTGACTTGTTTTGTCAGTATTGCAGTGGACCATTAATGAATCAGTTTCCTGTGTCTTAATTCCTGTCTCAAACTGCCCCTACAGAACCAGTGTGAACTGGGTCGGACTCCATCAACACTCTGAGATCCCTGATCCTTTCTGCAGAAAGCCTCTATTAAAATACACAAAGACAAATTTGGTGTTCTAGCCTCTTATGGCACACGTTGTTCCACAGATCGTCTGTGCTCTCATTTCTGTCTGTTGTCCATATGTTATGATGAGTTGCTTCTACATATGCTCTATTATTAAAACACCCCCCCCCTGACTACGCAGCTCACAGCCTTAATACATATTATAATTCAGAGATGTGTTAATTTTTCATGTCTATGCAGACACATGATTCTGTGCCTCACCACCAGCCTCCTGGATGTCGGATTTCATCATGAATTATTAGTGTTGATGTTGCTCTGCTGTCTGTCCAGCTTAAGCTGTTTCTCACCTGCTCAAAAAGAACAACAGTTTAGAAACCTGTGTCCTCTGTCCACACTGTCAGGGGCGTGTTAAACAGACTTACATCCAGGTGTCAGACTGTGAGGCTCAGGGGCCCCTCAGTGTGCAGGTGGATCAGCTGAGAGAGCAGCAGTGGAGATGGGTGGTGGAGGGCAGCTGAATGAGTCAGGAGAGCCAGGGAGAGCTGGACCTCTTTACACCCGGGAGGAGGTGCAGAGCCACAGCAGCAAGAACGACATGTGGCTGGTCATAGATCGAAAGGTTTACAACACCACACTGTGGGCCAAAAGACATCCAGCAGGGTTTTTTGTCATCAGCCACTATGCACAGTAGATATTCTGGTTATTTTCTTAAAAAAAAAAAAATAGCTTTCGTCTCATTGAGATTTTGAATTCCTATTTCTTTTTCACAATCAGCAAATATGTACATGAACAACAAAGAGTCAGGTAATAGATCTGGAGGGATACTACCCTGCAACTTTTGGGAACCACTTTCTGTGATGTTTTTAACATGATTAGTGAAAGAGTGAATTCATTGATTTGAACTTCTGTCCCCAATGCTTACACAATGTTTTTTAAAATAGCCTTGAATTACCAGAATGTGATTGCAGGTGTTTCCCTATAAATATCCATTACAATAAAACCCACAAAATGGAAACAATAGTCTCAACACCTTCCATATACTTAAAATATATGCCTATCAAAATCCTAATCATCTTTTCTTTACACAGAACCAAATACATATTTATGAGGTGATACACACAGTTTTACATAATGTCTTGATCACATGCTGTAACAGATCATTCAGTGACTGGAATGTTGTGAATGTCTCCGGTGTCTGTAGGGTCACTGGTTCGTGTGGGTGACTCAGATGAGTCGTCTGCCCATGGACATTGACCACCAGAGGCGCCAGGACTGGTTAACACAGCAGGTACCTGGTTTATTTATGACTCCTCTAACTGCTGTGAAATCCACAGTCGCCTGCAGGTGCTGCTCATGTACTGTTTCATCTCATCTGCACTCCTCCGTCTGCTCTTCTTCTTCAGCTTCAAGCCAACTGCAATACTGAGCAGTCTGTCTTCACCGACTGGTCCACAGGACACCTCAACTTTCAGATGGAGCATCAGTGAGTCAAATCGCTGAGTCTCAGAAGCGATCTTCAAAAGTGCAATGTCAGCTTCATCGTACTCACAAAAATTAGATTCGATGCCATTCTACAGTTACACCAAAGCATTAAGGGTCTATTAAACATCTCTGAAAGCTTCTGCTGCTTAAATGGATAGTTCACCCGAATATGATAATTCCCTCATTATCTACTCACCACAACTAGTGCAGAAAATGTGCATGAAATCATTTGATTACTTTCCTCAGTCTGAACATTGTACAGTGTAGCGTCAATGAAGAGTTGGAACAAGCTGATGCAGAACATACCTATTACAGAAGATGATGGTTTAACAAGCTTAAAGCTAATTAAAGTCCCTGACAATGTGGTTTCAGTTCAGAGGTATTTTTATCATCAAATATTCATGAGTTTGGAGCAGTCAAAGTTTTGGGAGGAACAGGTAACACTCAAAACCTGCTAATAATCCATTCATTCATTATCTGTACCGCTTATCCTTAAAGAGTCACGGAGCCTGGAGGCTGGAGCCAATCCCAGCTGACACTGGGAAAAAGACAGGTTACAACCTGGAGAAACAACCACTCACATTCACAAACTAAAGTCTAGCCTCATCAATCTGCATTTGTTTGGACTGTGGAAGGAAGACAGAGAGAACCCATGCCCAGCTGAACCCGGGATTCAAACCAAGAAATCTGTTGCTGCTAATCAGATTTATTAAAAATAGTATCTTTATCTAACTTGTTTGGAAAATCACATTCCTGGGCCTTTGAGCAAATGTGAACCGCAGAGCACTGTTTGATCTAATTGTAGACATTGAATTGAATTGGACTGATCTCAAGAAAAGGCAAATCCTGTTCTTTTGTCTCTGAAGTCTGTTTCCCACGATGCCGCGCCACAACCTCCACCTGGTGGCTCCGCGGGTCAGTGCCTTCTGTGTGAACGATGGGATTCGTTACCAGGTGAAACTCTGTGCCTTAGGTCACTGAAGAGCTCAGGAGACCTCTGGCTCGATGCATATCTCCATAAATGACAAACGTTGTTCCCCACACTGCACCTAAAGTGAATCCTGTTTTCTCCTCTTATGCATCATGAATTGATCGTGTCTTTTTGGTTTAATGATCCAACGAAGTGTGGGAATGTGTTCTTTACATTGGTGTTACAGAGTCATCTCACAGTTACAGTATCATGCTGTTGTAAATACAATAATGGAGGCTGATTGTGAGTTATGTAAACAGATTGATCTATAATGTGATACTGTTGACAATTCTTCAGCTGTAACTCGTTTCTTATCTTCTGATACAACAATAAAGAAACTGTGTTTATCACATGTCCACCTCCATTACCATTATGTCCAAAGCCCCCCAAATTATGCAGAAAAAATGTGATATGAAATATTTACCAGGTTTTATTTTAATTATGTTCTTTTTAAACAGTGTCCCGAAATATTTACAACCCCATTGAACCTTCATTTAATTAATAGCAGAGCAACATGCTCTCTTGCATATGCTCTTTAGTTTTTCTGTGTCAATGTAGTTTACGCTGCAAAAAGACACATTAGTGTGACAGCAGTCCATTATTACTGGCAATGAATTCATGCAGGATTATTGTGACTATCTCTGGTGCAAGGACGTCTGAATTTTGATTATAAACAGCAAGACTATTTACATTAATACCGACTGCTGGTTGTCAGTTCCCAATAACGATGAGGACTGTTTTCCTGCTATCTGCACGGAGAACTTATTATTTTCTATAGCTGATATGAAAATAATTGGCTATATATCAGAAGATGTGTCACATAGTCTGGCACAGATTTAGAAACACAATCACTAAGATCTACTTCTTTACCACATCATTTAGTAAACAGCTGCAATATTGACACTGAGCATAAACATCCACATACACTGCTCATAGAAATACGTATGTTACATGCACACACATACACACGCCGAACTGTACACGGTTTCTTTCATACACAAGCATCTCTTTAACGAGAAAATCGGACGAGATGATTAAAACAAAAAGCGACATAATTAGAAAAGAAAACACTGGAGTACATACATGTTTGCATAATGCAAAATAAATATAATTTTTCTTTTTACAACACTACTGTCTGTCACGATTACCAGCAGATTGATTAAAGAAGCTGCTGCAGTTGTGAGGGAGAAGCAGCGTCTGGGTGGGCGCAGCTGGTCGACAGGCTCAGTCTTTGCTGCCGGAGTCGATCCTCTCCTGCCGCCGCTTCATGATCTCCTGCAGCTCTGTGTCTCCGCTGCTCTTCTGTAAAGGAAATACAAGAAGTTATACAGAGTACGTCTGAATATTCAGATTTCATATTCACTTTTAAAATGCAAATGGCGGATTCTCCTGTTAAAAATTGTTGGATAAAAAGAAAGAAAAGAAGTCATCTAAGCCCTGTCAATAACAACAATATTTGGCATACTTTTGCTTTATTATGGCAACAGACAAGTTAATGATTGCCACTTGTCCCATTTAAGTAAAATAAAAAGATTTAAGGTTCTTTGGATTAAAGGATATTGATCATAAAACAACAGGTATCTGAATAATTGAGAAATAGCTTTATGTCGAAACTTAAAGGTCCAGTGTGTAAGATTAAGGTCGATTTTAGATTGAGATACTTTCAGAAAAAAATTAATTTAACATCCATAAATATATTTTCATTCATGTTCAGTCACCTGAAACTAAGAATCTTTTTTTCACATTAGATGCTATTAAGTTTGACACACTGATTCTTTTAATGAAAGTCTTCGCAGCATGTTAAAAAAAAACTCAATACAGTGCAGAGGAGGATACGTAATGTTTATATACAGTATTTGGTCAGTTAACATAGGTTACACAAGTGAAATAGTCTCACTGGATAATGGATGAACACTGAGGACAAGGGCAAAAACAACATAAATATGTAAGTACACCTAAACCCAACGTTAGGATAAAACCAGGTGAGTTTCTAAACCACTCTGCTTTGCCATATATTGTGTGAATAATGTATTTACACTCAGCAATGATGATGTCCTATTTACTCATCATTTTGAGAAAAATTATAATTAAAAAGTATGAAGAAATCAGCAAATTATTGTAATATAAGTAATACAAAAAGTAATTCCTAATATCACAGTTATGAATTGCAGCCAGCAAAATCAACCAAAGAGTTAAACTGTATACTTCATAAACAATTGTGCCTCATTAGGTGTATCCACCCACTTTTTGAACTACACCTGTATTAATCATAGAGTGACTCGCTAGGAGACAGCTCCCACCAACGGTTCTATTCCTGAGTGTTCACTGTCTTAACATGCCCAGATAGAGGCTGCAAGTTGAGGCATATGGCTTTCAATCAATCATATCTGGTGAAGGCTTCCAGCGCTTTCACAAACACGTGTTTTGATTTGTGGGTCTGACTCAAACAGGCATGTGAGAAGACGCATGTGTGACTGACCTCCTGTTGTGTTTTCTCCACAGTCACTTGATTATAGACACGACTGCCTTCGTCGCCACACACTGTCTTCAGTTCATTTTTGTTGAGGGAGAACAGTTGAGCTCCAGTCAGGATCCCCAAGCATTCAACCGTCCTGCAGACGAGACAGTCAGACAATTTATTTACATTCAGTTATCACAATTTTACAGTCGTGAGTGCACAATTGGCATGTCATAGCAGGAAGACTACAGGTACAGTCAGTAACCTTTATTCTTAAAGGTCTGTATTGATTTGCTGGATCGATGAGTGTCATAGGCGACTTACGGTGATGAGAACCCCTGTGCGATGAGCCATGTGGTCACCTGCTCTGGGCTTGAGTCAAAAGTGAGCGGCATGCAGCTGCCGGATGGTCGCTCAACGCGGATCTTCCTGACGGGCTGGGCTTTGTTTTCAGTGATCTTCTTCAACAACTCGTTGTTGACTTTATCCACTGCGGCACAGAAACAGGATGACAGCAGACGTCAGAACAAGAGCAACAACAAATACTAAAATCTGTAGTTGCTAAATCTGACTTTGTTTGCTTTGTTGTGGTCACTCACTTTTGTCTTTAGGTATACCATTGCTGAAACCGTCTCCATAGGCCAAAGTACCAGGAGGTGACTTTCTGTAATCCTGCTGCACAAACACAGAGCACAGACTTCATGAGAAACCTCAGCTGGTATGATTCCAAAGACAGGTGTGTCTTTTCATCTTGTTCTGGCTGATACATTTTTGCCAAGGAGCCAAAACCAAAATATGTGTGTGAAAGTATTTCACACCCGGAAGAGTAGGTGCATGCAGTACTTGCTGCACACAGGGTAAATGTTGTTGATGCTGTTTGCATCTCTCGTTATCTCGTGCTATTGACCATAACGTTTTTACAGTCCACACAGACAGTCAGACCTCAGCTGCAGTTGTGTGCGTGAACCAGTTCTGTGTCTCACGCAAGATTTTTAATTTCGTTCTTTGTACCGGTCACTTGCAATCTGTTGCTCATGAGACAACCTTTGTGTGCATGTGTGTGCATGTGCACCAACACTTATCTACACTCCTGCAGCGGTATGCTGGGCACCTGCGCTACCAAGTGAGTAAGCGGGTACCCCTCCATATTAAGTTTTACAGGTGTTATTCAAGGAAATGTGAATACAGCACAGACAAACAAAAGACACAGCAGGTCACCTGGCTGTAGCCGCCTTCTGGCTCCTCTATCTTCACAACATCCAGGATGTTAAAAGGGACGTAGCCGGCCTGGCCGCTGCGATTCCGTAGTTTCCACCACTGTCTGTCATCCTCTATCACCTGTGGAAAACATTTTGTCTTGTGACCTGGATACAGCGGAAATTGCTTCATTGCCTTTCAGGGATTGCACATATTTCCACATTGTTGAGACAAAGCCAACATGCTTAACTGTCTCTGGTTGACAGTTTTTACCTCGAGGATTTCGTCCTGCAGCACTGACAGCTCATTGGCATTCCGTGCTACAAAGTGGTAGCGGATTTTGGCATATTTGCGGGTGTGGGTCTTCCCATTGTAGGACCTGTTAAAACACCTTTTATTACAGTTTCACTTGTTTGTGTGTCATGTAAAAGACACTTCAGACTTCAGTACTCACCCATCTGATGAGCCAGAGGACTGGGTACCATAATACTGAAAAAAACAACAACAGATTGTTACATTTTCAAGGGTAAGGATTTGTAATGATCGGTGCATTTACAGACAGTGACTATTAGATTAATCTCTTACGTCCTCTGTTGAGTGTTTCCTGTAGTCAGGGCTGGTGGGCGGCCCCATTGGGCCTGAGGGTCCCTCTGTTTCCCACGGGGCGGTCTTGAAGATATCTGCCGGTGGCTCCCACCCATTACGAAACTTTGGGTAATACACAGGGCCACACTGATCCCTGGGCCACTCTGATCTGTAGGAGCAGAAGGAGTAAAAGTATTGTGAAAATGTGACCTTTCAGCGACACATCCGTAGAGACAGCAGTGAAGCACATGTACCTGGGTTTGGTCCATCCTTCCCCCAGCAGCTCAAAGATGGTCATCTCTTTGGGGATGAGGTGTCCTCGCAGGAAGTCGACAGTATCTTTAGAAAGGTGAGGAGAGATGATTGAACGTACCAGTTCAGGACTCCCGAAGCTCTGCAGCACCTGTGGCCCAATTCACAAAGAGCAGGTGAAAAAAAACAGACAGATTGTCCATACAGAAACATGGAGGAGTTTTTGTAAAGATTTTACACAAAGGTGCTTCAGTTTTAGTATTTTCCCTTGGATATAGTAATAGGCTATAAAGTGATTTTTTTTCACAAAGACAAAGAACCTGAGTAAGCAACTAATGCCTGTTTCAACACTCGAGAAAACACACACAGAAACAGTTTGGCACTATCGATATATATACCCAGCTCTAGTATTCACTCAAAACCAAACTCTATATTTAAAAAAAATGTATAAAAACATGTGATAAACAACAGCTATTCTACAATTTAACACCAACATTGTGGATGGAATAATGACGGGTGGAAGTATAATGCTTCGCTTTGTGTTGAGACTGATTGTTGAGGACGGCTAATCGCCATGGGGCCCAACTCTCAAGGACGTTGAAAATAGGGATGCTGAGGAGGCTGCAGTACCTCTTACTGGCAAGGAGTGTTATTTCATTTAATGTTTTTGAGTAACATTTCTTGAGAAGCATGTATATATAAGATCTGATTTCATTTTTAGAATACTCAGTGTGTTTTCTTTGAAGCCTATCAGAGAAACAACTGCACAACTGTCCACAGCTGAACATGGTCCTAAGCTGCTTTGACGTAAATTGGTGTTTGCTGTCTGTTGCAGAGTAAGATGTTATAAAACAGGTGTAAATGTTGTTGGCCATTCAAATGAATACCAAAATCTGGAATATGGCTTTTGTCTACTGCATTAAATAGGATGTTATGATATGAACTTTCTCTCAGCAGCCCCACTTCTGACTGACCTCCTGTCTCTACATACCCTTTGTAAAGGACTGCTTCCAGTGTTATCTCAACCTTATCAAGCAAATCTGGAGTGACCAGAGATCATGGCTGCATATCAACGCAGAGCATAATCCCTGCTCTGTGTTTTTAACTGGCAGTATCGAAGGTGTGGCTGCACACTGCGGCTTGGGTTGCCAAAGTTATGTAAGCAGGGCTGCACCTGTGTTGGAGCTGAAAGCCATGTCGCTCCAGTCTGGTGAGTATATATAAGTGAATGTGGTGCAATTAGAAAAGGGAAGGAATGCCTTTTAGCTACAACACAAACACAGAGCTGTTCTCATTCTGTGCATTTAAAAATGCTCAGTGTGACAGGCCTGTGTCAACACTCAGGGATTTTTACTGTTGACATTCAGGAAAAAAAACCACGTGTTCAGGATGATGGAATCTCCTGTAAGACGGCATGCATTTCATTTCATCTAGTTGATATCTGACATAAAAAAAAATGTTTAAGCTCTTACCAGCTCCAGAGGGCCAAAGAGGAAGTGAACCAGCTCGGACGCACTCGGATTCTGTATGTGTTTCTTCACTTTGGCCTGCAGGGGGCGCAGTGACAGAGACACATGTGAGAAGGTGATGTGGAGAGGAGCAGCTGATGATGTGAGGGATAAGGGAGATTAGGAGCTGTGATATCTCACCACGAGGTTCAAGGCCAGCTTCAGTTTCTGCAGGCTATCGATGAACTCTGCTTCAGTGGGGGGCTTGGCTCGCAGGGTCAGCATCCCCTCTGCAAACAACCACACCAACAATGACCACACACAGACTCCTGAGTTACTGCCACTGCCGTTCAGGAAATATTAAAGACAGCACACAGGTTTTACTTTCTGGCCAAGGTTCACAACCCTAAATGTTATTGTTTCATATAAACTAGGGCTTACCACTAATGTCTCCAAGGAAACAAAGGTTATGAACACAATCGTGGTTAATTGTTAAATAACTTTAAAGATGAAATGTTCACCTTGACCTGAAGGAAAAACCAGAGAAAGAATGTTCTACAGCAGGGTTTCTCAACCTGTGACGCAGAAGGTCCCAAAGTTCTCATGACTTCAAAAACCAGCGAGTAATGTAATGTAAATTGGACTATGACAAACCTTTGAATTATATTGTCAGGAGTTGTGAAGTTCCACTTCATATACTTAGAGGCCATTAGACATCTTCTCATAGCTACCAGTTTTATTGTTAAATTAGAGATATATTTTTTAAAAGAATGTCAATGATAAATACATCAAATCTTTTGAGTGAAACCCACTGAAACCAAAGTTGAGAAACTGATTCTCTAGATAGAGAATGCATCATTGTCAGCACATCTGTCAGTGTCGTCAGGGCTGATGCTTTTACATTGTTATTACCAAGGTGTGTGTGGAAAACTGCACGTGCGTTTTTTTCCCCCTGACCAGTGAACACATACAGTAGAGTTGTGTGTTTTTTACTGTCACTGGACGGAGAATTGGGTGTGGTACAGTATGAGCACAGCCCTGGGTCGTAAAACATTACTCAGTAACACTGATGTAATTATTTTACAAGCCAATAATTAGGGGACACAGATTTCAGTCCATCAATCATTTCCTATTTAGATGAAATGTGTTTAGCCTCATCAGTAAGTTATCTGCATGCTGTGCCAGCCTCCATGCAACATTAGACTCAACTCTACCTTCATTATTTTATGTTTTTAAGGCAAAAACATGTCAATAATGTAATTCATACAGAAGCACACTCCTATTAATACATGAAAATCACCAAACCAGCATCTACTATTACCACACATACATGATTGGATGTCCCGGGACACAGGACACATAGAGACACACACATGGCAACGTGAGCAATATGAACATATTGTCACAGCATTCGTGCCACCACATCAGAAGAAAGGGAGACAGACCTGCTGGTCCTTTCTTCTTATTCTTCTTACTCTTGTTGCGGTGGTTGAGCTGCGAAAAGGCCTCTGCCGCCTTTTGCAACCGTGCCACAAAGTTTTCTATGTCGTCCAGGGCACAGTTGAGGATTTCCTGTTCAAGGAGACAAATCCTGGGTTTAAGCATCAAGAATACAGCATTGTGTGACGATGAAAGGGTGTGTGATGTTATGCCTGGTGATAAAAACACGCACCACTTCCTTTAAAGTGCGCTTGGCCAGTTTTTCATGTGACTCTGTGTTAATTTGTCCTGTGGCTCCTCTGTCTACATCCAAACACAAAACAACATATGAATGCCACCACTGAAATTACATGATTTTCTCTGCAGTGCTAGATACAAAGTGCATATTTGTGAGCGCATGTACAGCATACTTACACTCACCCTGTGTGCTTGGGGCAGCCACTCGTCCCATAGGCGGAGAGGGGCCTTTTGTTGGTGAGGTGGGAAGAATGGTTTCTCTGTGATGCTTCATTTTCTCCTGATTGACCCTGGATGATTAGAAGGATGTACAGAAACCATCGGCACTTTTAGGTTGGTGTCACCGCCTTTAATGTGTGTGTGTGTGTGTGTGTGTGTGTGTGTGTGTGTGTGTGTGTGTGTGTGTGGTTGCAGCAGTAATGTTCTCACTTCAGAGTCTGAAGCCTCATTTTCTTCCCGTGCTTGTTGTCCCCGATGGCACTGTCTATGTCTGCATGAACCATCTCAGCCTGGAGAGAGCGAGGAGGAACACAGGGCAGCAAACTTAGCATGTGCACATTTACACCTTAACAATAATAAAAATTATGCATTCTCTAAATATATGAAACAAAACTATTAATTAGACTTTAACTATATGTGCAGCATTCCTTCTGAGGATTAGTTATGTGATTATCTATTCCACAAAGCCTAGAGCACTCGAACCAAGCTTTTTGCTGTTGTGGTTCCTTTTTGTATAGACATGCATTCTACATGTTTCAGTTGTGATGCTTATTTTAAGGCCTCTGCATAAATAATGGTAGAATTTCACAAAATGAAATGCAACTAAATATGAGGACACCAAACTAATACAACAATAATATGTATAATAATAATTGGTTGATCTAGAAAAGGTGGAGGGATGTAATGTATCAGTTTTTCCCGAAAGACTGAATTCAGCTCTTCTCCAAAATCCACATCTTAAAGACTGAGCAGAAGAATTAGAAACTTGATGATGAATAAGAAAATCTCCTTCTACAAAGATAAAGGCAAGTCATATGTGATAATTCAAAGGTTATATACAGATCCTCTCATGATCAATGTTTTCTTGTAACCTAGTGGTGATTCTGAATTGTAAAGAGATGTAGAAAGCTATTAATTATTATACCCTTTCAAAAGGGGATCTTTTGACACAAAAATCTCTGATCCAAGCTCCAAAAAAAGTGTAAAAGGATACACACAGGAGACACACAGCATCTGAAAGCCCTGAAATCTGACCTAGTGCTCCAACAACAGCACCTTGGGTTTGTGAATGGCAAAAGACACAAAGCGGAGCGATCATGCGTGCACAAAGTAAAGGAAGCAAATCGAGCCAAGCCTGTAACGCTCAGACTGAGACGCACCTCCACCTCGTCACAGTGGAAGAAGTGGATGTCGGGTTTGTGCTGCTCCTTGTCCTGACACACGAGCAGCAGCACGGAGGGGTAACGTGTCTGATTCAGCACCGCCTGACACATTTGGATGGTGTGGAGAGGAAAGTTCTCCAACTCCTCCTGCAGGAGAACAATGGGAGAATGATTAGAGGAGAGGAAGTTGAGGCAGGGAAGGAGCAATATAGGCCAAGTCCTCACTGAGATACAATATTTAAACTAGGAGTGGGTATGAGGGAGAAATGACTATGCCATCGATGGTCTCTCTACAGGAAGGAAAATAGATTTTACTATAATGTCAAGCTCTTTTTTTAAGGATATTAACCATGTGAAATGACACCACCATGACCACGTAGGACTCACTGTTTGTAAGAAACACCAAATTTGTAGAAATTTGTGTTGAAAAATCAAGTTTGAAGGTGAGGCTGTTGATAGAGACTTAAAAAATTTGAATATACTGAATGATGAACTGTTCTAATATTTAGCTTTTAAAACAAACTCTACAGTTCCCATGATTCATTAGACACATCTTTCATTAGAAGCTACCTCCCTCCCTAATTGAATAAAAGTATGCATGATGTGTGGAAAGGTGTGGAGCTGTTACCTGTGTGTCACAGTCGAGCAGACACACCGCCTTGTCAGTGACCTGCAGGAGCATCTCCTGCGTCCATATTTTGCGCTTGGAGTCCAGAAGGACCAGTTTCTTTACGGCGTCGTCCACTGTGACAATGGACTCTCTCTTGTCCATGATGAATGTGGTGAGATGCTGTGTAGAAAACAGCGTGTTGGTAAATGAGTGTTCAATATGAAGATGGAGCCAGCAGCAAGCTAGCTTAGCTTAGCATACAAACTGAAAACAGGGGAAAACAGCAAGATGGCAGCAAACCACCGACATAAAACAGACGTGTAAAAGTCTAAATCTAGCATATTAGCATAATCCCCAAAAGATCAAACTTTTCTATTAACTAATAGGGAAGATTTTTATCTGATAACAAAACAGCAGCGCTACTAAATAGGCCTATATGACAACTCATATATGATACATGGCTGTACACATATGTTGGTGTATGACAGCTGCAGAAAAACAAGGCGATAAATGGTGACAGGAAACAAATGTACGTGTTGACGGACTGTTCGTGTGTGTGTGAGAGAAGTTGAAGGATGTTGATTCATGTTTAGCAAATGTCACCTCAAAAGTCTTCACATGTGTGAACGGATACATTTGAGGTCAAGTTAACAAGTCTCACCCTGGAACACGGCCACGGACACACCGCTCTGCCAACAATGTTTTATCTGCCCGTGTGTGATAAGAGGCATTTAGAGAAAAACCATATCCACGCAGGACATAGTTCAACACCATCCCTGACCTGAGGCACGCCTCTGGACACGTCGTCCTGGACACTTAATGCATTTAAACTAAGTGCTTTGACTATATCTCGTTTTTGACTTAAGGCTCATCGGCCTGTTTCAAATTATGAATCCACTTAATTCTCGGTCGTCATGCAAGAAAAAAAGATTTGCAACAAAATTACATTAACGCAATGCATTACATGACCCAAATATGATGCACTATTTCAAATTTAACTTTTTTCACTTTATCAATTTTAACCTTATGAGAAGTGTATTAAAGTGACTCTCACACAGATATTTTTACCTCCCAGCCTCATTTATAATATAGTTAATAAAAAATAGTTTTTTTCCATACAAAATGAATAGAAAATCTGTAACATTTGAGACAGAAAACAGAAAGGATCTTACCTCAACATGATACTGCGATGTCTCATGCGTAATAAAATTGGAGTTGGAGTATTTCTTCCTCTGCTCTGTTGATAAGAATCAAAGACATTTAAATGCGAAGCCACCTGAGTTTTTACTGTAAATCATTCTACAGTATGTAGCAGCAGCAGCGGTAACACTGACCCAGAGACCACATGTTGAACGTTTCAGCACGGTGACCAGATACAATGAAATGCTAATGTGCAAGTTGACAACACCAGCAGAGCAATAAGGAAGGAGGTAGGTGGCTTTATTTTTTATGGGGTTACTCAATGTCTCTCATGCCACTGGTGTCTACAACTCCATTTGGACAAATTCCCATCCCTGCTGGTAACTAAGTACTGACCAAACATTTGAATGTACCACAACAACTCTGTAATTTTCTTTTTATTTGTTGTGAAATAAAAATCAACGACACTTTAACATTAAAAGAAAAGCTCACATTTTAATTGAAAGATTTGCTGCAGCAGTATTAATTATCTAATTCCACTTCAACCAACCTTTGCACATGACAGTAAAGTAGACTTACTGAGCTCATTTGATTTAGACTCACAATGATGTACTTTACAGTATATCTTATAACAGTAGACTATAACAACTACAGGGGCTTCTCTCTGCAGGAAAGAAAGGAAACAGCTATTGGCAAAACTTTATGCCCAAAAGAGTCCTGTCGTAAGGCTAGGGAAATGTAAACTGTCTGACTTGAACAGTTAATTATTAATTTTCATATCAAAAAGTCTATGTGACTTTGTTGGCAGCACACCTCATTATATCACCATGAAGCCAGGCTGGGATTAAAGCTCGATCCATCCAGGGCATTTGCACAGATTTACTGTGGGGTCAAAATCTATGATTTTCATGACCGACACGCTCACTTCCTCGTCATGTGGTACTGGATTGATACGTATCACCTGTAACGTTTTAGTAGGTACAAATGCTGTGAAATCAGCTTGAAACACAGTGATATGTGAAACCTGTGCAAACACAAGTTTCACGTTGAGAGATATTCCAATCAGTCTTAGAGAGTTTGAACAAAGATAATAACAAAAGTCCACAGCTGCTATATATGAGGGTTTACTCACACACAGAGATGAATCCTAAAATATCCATACTGACAGGCTCATGATGTTATCATTTTGTTTTGTAACAGCTAAAGACATCAACCATGATCACCATCTTACTCTACTAAACTAAAAGCTGATGGTAATGTCATTAGTTTTGTAGGGTACTTGGTTACAAATGCAGTTTAGTGGACAACTTCAAATAGAAAGTCAGAGGATCACAAAGACATCATGACAAATCTTCTGTGGACCATGAAAACACAAAAAGACACCCTGCAGTAGCTGTCGAGACAACGCAGTCTGGACCGAGAGATGAGTCACTTGACTGACAGACCAACTGCCACTCCTAGAGCCACATAACTAGCATGGCTCAAAACAAGTAATGTGACTTCACCACACTGAGCTACAAATAGACAACAGTGTCAGGGGTAGATCTAGAATTTTTTTCTCAATCGGGGCCTATAATGGGGCCACAATTTACACAGAGGGGCCAATTATACGACCAACATCTGTGCACACAAGTATTGTTAGTAAGTGACTTTTTTTTTAAGGAGTTAGCTAGGGCCAGTGCCCCCTTGGCCCCACCCCTGCATCCGCCCATGACCAGTCTTTTAAAGTTTGAGGACGACTGAAAAAACAATCAAACATCTGTCATTGTTTTCCAAAACCTGTGCAAGATATCAAAAGTCTGAGGTTCAACATGCAGGGAGCCATTTTAAGTCTGGATTCTTAACATGCACATCATCAGGAGACTAACAGCTCCATTGTGCGCTACATTAGGCGAGCTGTTGGCCGGGGCCAGCGTGCTCACTGACCTATTTAGCAAGTGAATAGTCTGCAGGTAACAATTACGGTTAAATGAGTGCATGTTCCTGTAAACTCCAGCAGATCTCATATCAGGTCTCTTTCTGTCCCCAACCCAACAGAGTCAACACTTTGATGCCACAGATCTGCTTTGGCCTATATACAGACATTGAGACACAGTTGAAGTCGTTTGCATAACCCTTTACAAAATGAGTGAGTCACAGCTCTAATATTTCCAGTATTTGACAACCTCCCATCGATGATTCACTGTGATGTGCTTTGGCTGATGCATATTCTGCAGCACGGAAAAAGAAACATCCGATGTGACCACCGACACTGTCCAAATGACGCAAGCATTTGTCTTCCCTGTTCCTGCCATTTCCTCTCTGCTGATCCTATCCTACCTGGGTCCCCGCAGGTGAAACACAAGCGTCAGGTGTCGTTCTGACAGTTGAGCTCGCCCCATGTCTTATTGATGACTGACATTTATGCCAATCAATTCACATCTCTTTGACGGCGTGCAATAAGAGCCACTTAGCAGGCAGATGGGCAGATCATCATGTGCTCTCCGGAGTCAATGACCAGTGATATACATGGCGGCCTGTCAGCTTATCAAACCAACACATGGCCCGAGATCAGTCAGACACTGCAGCCTGCTTAACAAGTGATCTTTAAACACAATGAACACTGACTCAACCAAAACCCAAAGACGGTAACGTTATTTGATGCAATGTCCTGAAACGGTCTAACTTTAACTGTTTTTTAAGACTTTTTATTTTATTTATAGGGAATAAAATCCTGTATTGCACCATTAAAAGACGTAATGAGTCCAACCACAGATAACTCAAACAATAGTACACAATAATCGTATTGGCACAATATCAAGATACTTATTTTTCCAAGTAACGCTTCGTATTTAGAAGCTGCATCTACAAAGATTTGGCCATAGGTCACCAGAAAAAAATCACATCACAAACCTGATTCACCTGTTAAACTCGTGCTGCACAATTGGGTACCGGTTTGTGCACTTGTTTATCAAGGGCAGTAAGAAGATACGCTATCAACTAATAATCACTAATAACACTGCTTTAACAAAGTCCAAATCAAAGAGTGACACTGTCAGACCAGTGCTCACTGAAAGAAACTGCAATTACAGTTTTTAATTACCATTTCAAATCATTTCAGACACGTTTACCTGAAAGAGTCATGCTCCTAAACCACACACCGTCTGAGAAAGTCAAAAAGCCCTTTAATGCTGGGATGATGAGTCTGGTGGGCGATGGCTCTGCTCGGCTCTAAAGCTGCTGATAACAGATCAGGTGGGAGGACTCACTGGGTGTCATTTGCATCACTTGTTAGCTGCACTGCTCTAATGTGAATGAGTTTTGCATAGAGGAAATTGAGCCACGGTTGTTACTCTACATGTTAGAATGTAGATTAAATGTTGCAATGTTTTTTCACATCACAACTACTCAACATTACTGGCACGTTTTTAGTGTCCTCTTCGTTATCTGTATAACATATACCAATTATTTTATGTATGTAGGCCATTCATTCTGTCATATGTGTGTGTATATATATACGTATATATATATATATATATATATTTAATTCTGTCTCTGTGGTTCACAAGGACAGACATGCTGGTGTCATCCTGCAGTGAGAAGGTACTGGCGACCATCTGCCACACAAGATTTAACGAGCCAATGAAACAGCACCCTCTCATCGCACACAGAGAAGATTATTTCAAAGAGATCCCAAGACTGGGTGACATCCCGGGGATATTTGGATGACTAACAGATCAGACGTCCTCAGGCAACAAAGTGCACAGTCAGATGCAGTTTGGGAACATATTGCTCCTCTACAATAACAGCATCTGTCATTTAAGGCTGTTCTAAATTCTGAACTTGAAAACAGGTCGTCCTGCCTCCGCGCAGCTTTCTATCTGCTTTCTATCTGGGCCACACAATGTTCCTCTATGTTGTGTGGAAGGAGGTGCTGGTGGGAGCCAGTGAGCTCATGTCTGAGGCAACGAGGGCAGCAGCAGAAGTGAGAGAGAGGCAGAGGCCGCCTCTTTCCACTTTTCAATGTGTCTTTTATTCACCTGCAAGACGTGAGCATCCCCACCCTGTTCTAGCCACATATTAAAAACAGGCACACCCTGGTAATGTGACATAGCACGTTAGTCTCAGAAACACGCCCTGGTACAAGTATGCAACAGCTTAAATATAAAATGCCCAATCATTGCATGGCTATTAATACGTTTCAACAGGTCAGTGGTGCAGCCTGACAGCATACATGTCAGTGGAGCACTACAGTACCACAAGCGAGTCCTTTAATTCAAAATGTCCAACTCAGACGGCGTAAACACACGTCAGCTCGCGGGAGAATTTGACAAAGTGCAGACACACATTTAAAAAAGCCTGATACATGGATTTAGTTACAGAGTTGAAGACTCATGTTCCCTTTAGGAGCCCCCCTCCCATGTCCCTCAATATCGAACAGAGGTGTCAGCAGGCTGAGCACGATTGGGCCCTGAGCCGGACCTTGGCCCCCTCTTATCTGTGTGTGTGCGTTATGGAGAGGATTGCGAGGCTGTGGGGCTCCAGCAACACTCTGCAGGGTGAGAGCGCCGATTTCCTGACAAAGTTGTTTTTAGATGAGCAGAATATTGGGAAGGTATTGAAGGATTAGGGCATTATATACTGTGCTCCATTTGAGATTTGTTCATGCACAAGAACCTTTTTAAAGTGGGTCATTGGTCATTTTTGTGAGTGTGTATTATTTAGCAAACAGGAGAGTGTATGTTGGATTGATTCAAAATAAAATACAGTGCCCCTTCTTCATCATTATAAAGGAACATGTCACATATTATTATTAGTGTTTAAACAACAACTCGACAAACTAGATATTTCAAGCTGCAAATTTTCCTAAAGCTATTCCATGGCAGTCTAAAATCTCCTTCATTATTGACAGTTAACAGTCTGCAGTGACTCATGCTACAGAAATAAAGGCATGTTAAGGCACATTCTTGAAAAACGGGCACACAATAAAATACTCGTGCTGACAAAAACACACCAACTCCTCCACACACTCCCATGCAGTCACTCACCGTAGAGGGCCTTGGCGCTGATTTTGCTGTCCGACCTGGCCACTCCACTGCAATAACAAGAAGAGGAGACGGGGTTACGCTGTGCACCTTTCATTCTCTCTCCCCCTGCACCTCTGGATGCCAGTGTCCCAAACCCTCTGAATGTCCCACACTGTCCCACACAGAGACTCAGACTGGCGAGCGCTGGATGAGATTAGCCTAAAATGCTGAGCATATGGACCAGCCAGGGCCAAGGAAAGAGAGAGGGAGCTAGGGAGAGGGGGAGAGTGGAGAAGGGAAAGAGGGAGGAGGGGAGGCATGGAGGGAGGATGGAGCCAGGAACCCAGGCAAAGCAAACAATTCTCAACAGAGGCGCTCTGTGCCCAAGGTCCCTGACCAACACTTCATTCCACATGCTGGATTAGTGATTCGTCTGCGACTGTGGGACAGTAAATTTGCAGGATCTGATTAGCTAACTCACAGAAAGGTAAATATGCAAAGGGAAAGCAGGAATGTACGACACTCACTTGGCTTGCCTCGACTGAGGTCCCGGGACACTCATGATTTAAGGCATCCACCTGAAGAAAAAGGAAAAAAAGAAAGTAGGTGACACAAAAAGAGGCACTCAAACCTTCAAACAACTTCTGAAAGCCTGTCACATCTAGTAGCTTCAATTTGTTTCTCTCATTGCGATTGAGCGAGCTCTAAAACACAGACCAGGGTGTATAAAGTAGAGACACCTTATTAAAGATGTGGTGTAGTCCATTAAACAGCCTGTTGTTGCTCAGTGCGGAGCCAGGTGTTGGGCCTGCACTAGCCAGAGTCGAGGGACTGATCTGGGACAATAGAGGACAGCAGGCTGATATGCACTGTGTAATTAGATCCACTCTGTTGATGACTGTATCTGAATAGCTGCAATTATTTAATTTGGTTGTGTTTTTACATGCAAACTGTTTGACATCCATTTGATAATTAGTGGGCCTTCAAAAGGAGACGAGCGTAAACTTCAAATCTGAGAGATTATTTGGAAGCAGGAAATGAGAGAACAAAAGTCTCCCACACCTTCTGCTCTGATCCTGGAGACTGGTCTGTCCAAGCATGCACTGGCGAGGTTGTGTAATATATAATCACACCTTGAGCACAGGCCTACAGTATCAGTTTATACTCTCACTGGACCTTAGATGTTACACAAGAGAGTGAGCTCTGCCTTGAAATCATTTTGCTGTTTGATTATATAAACTGAAATAAAACAAAAGGCGAGGCAACTTTATAAAGTTCCCTCAGTTAATTGCTAAACTAAATTGTGTCTGACACTGGATACAATAATTACCTTTTACACGTGACTTTAGACTCCGAGGAGCCATGTATCGTTTTGAGAAACCGGTTCAGTTTGTATTATTAATCGGTGGCGAGAGGTTAGGATCCTGTGTCTCCAGTAAGCATTTTAAGTGTTCATCAAGACCAGGCCCATCTGTAACATACTGACCCTGTGTCACTTAACGGCACTGGGAGTGATTCCTACTATATACACAGCTATAACACAGCCCATTTCCTCAGCCATGCCTTATCCTACAATCTGAAATTTTAAACTTTTAGCATTACACATGCATACACACAGACACACATACACACACACACACACACACACACACACACACACACACACACACACACACACACACACACACACACACACACACACACACACACACACACACACTCAGATGCACAGAGTAAATACACTGACAGTTGTAGGTTGCAGGTGCAGTCACTCAAGCTTATCTTGCTGCAGATCATAAACATAATCTTCTCTCAACCCATAATCCTCCTCTGTACTTCTGAAACAAAGAGAGAGGCCAAAGCTGGGCCAAAGTTATGGTGTGATAAAGTTTGATTTTATCCGAATACAGCCACATGCGGTCCCATGATGCCCCCTGATCGAAGAGTACTGCAGCTAAACTGACAATAACAACTACAGTCGGATTTACTTTGGTGAGTCGAGTCAGCACAAAAAGATAAGACTTCCTCTTTGTGCCCTTATCTCTCTGGTCATCTCCACTCCGTGCTATTGTTCCCTCCTGTGGACCGTCGCCAGGTTTCACGATGGAGGTGAAGGCAGATCAGGACAGACTGGGTGTCATGTGCTGTCAACCTCATGCAAGAGGCCCTCCGCATGCCTCTCCTCCACTCGACCTATGGTGCTTATTGTTCGACAATGACAACCCCTTATTAAGAGGTAATTGTAGGATATTCAAACAATAATAATGCCCAAAAAAACAAGTAGTGTGTGCAAAATGCTTGGCTTGTTTTCAAAGTAACTGATAATATCTCCCTGTTCTGATTTTCATATTTAATAGAAGAAGGTTACACAAGCTTTGTCTTATTCAAGCTGCCTCTGTGACTCTTTGGTATCAGTCATGTGGTCCATGTTGTTGCTTTTGTCATATCTTCACACACACACACACACACACACACACACACACACACACACCCACACACACACCCACACACACACACATGCGCGCACACACACACACAAAAAACTCCCGGAAGTAACTCATGCAAAGTTTGACTCTGAACACTGACCTACATCTCTCTATCACAACAGCCTGTGATAAACTGTGATATCAGATTTATAACTAGAATGACACCAACAGTCCCTTGAAATTCAGTCAAGCTGCACCCAAATTGCACGCACGCATCAGTCAGAAAGTGATACAAATTCCACCCTTGATCCAGATCCACACTCAGATTTAATGGGCTCTTCTCTGACCCACATTGTATCTGTCCACCAGGTTTTGTGGTAATCTATCCAGTGGTTTTTGCAGAATCTTGCAAACAAACACAGAGATTGCAGGTGAACACATACTGTACCTCCTTGGCCGACTTAATTATGTCACCTTCAACTTTTTGCAAAGCCGAACCCTCACCAGTCAACGCAGGATTCTATCCCTTTTCCGTAAATGTGCCGTTCTGCGTGACAAGTTAAGATTTATTTCGCACAATATCACATGAAAGTGTCTCAGCACACAAAAGACAATAACACCACCATTGTTAAGCTGCCATGAGAGGAACAGTGTAGCTTCAAGTCTGTGAAACACACAACACAATTCCTCAGGTCACGTAGCAGCACCGCGACATGCTGTCAACGCACACAGAAAAGCATAGCAACCGTTCGGACCGAATAAATATCTATGGTAACGTGTCTGCCCCACAGAACACACCCCGTAACACACATGCAGCTTCAACAAAGGATTCACAATAAAACAGTGAGATACCCTGACAACATAAATCACAACTGACAGATCCATTAATGCTAATCTTCTGTATATGCTCGTCAGCAGCCTCCTGTGGGAGCCCTTCTTTCTTTTCATACACTCATTCTCCCACACTATAAAACTGAATCATACTAAAAGTAGAGAAATGGATTTACTCTGATGAGAGCAACGTGCACTTTGTCCCGTGCTCCACAATTTATTGGCCGAAAACAGTTATCAGATTTGATGTTATTGGAGACATTCAGTCGTCTGTGTGAGTCACATTGATGTTGTCATGATAGCTAGCGACAGTGTTACAGGTGGATTGTGGGGTCCTCAGGTACAGTGTGGACACTGCACACTTCCCCGAATCAGGACATATTGCACGCGGCACAAGACAAATCAGCTCAGATTTCACAGACACGATCCCTGTTTGTCCACAATGACGGCAACAATCTCACGTGAAAGGACTAAACTCAACGGAAAGACAGTTTAGTGTGTGAGGTTTTCTGTTGAAACCAAATAGAAAGCATAAACTTTTTGAGCGATATAATATGCGCATATATGGCAGCAACTTTAATGTTACTTATTACCCAACACCAATCTGGAGTTGTCTATTAACCTAAATGTGAGCAAACTCTACATACATACATGCAACATAAGAGCCGGCACAGACTAGAAAAGGCACACATGGACTTTGGTTGAAAGCTTCTTATCATTAAACATTACCAACCCAAGTGTCAAGAGCCAAAACAAGCTCTCCAAGATTATTAAAGCTGCAGCGAAGGTTATTGGCAAGTCACATAACAACTCTACGATATGTCTGACGGAGCTGAACACAGGAAAGCTTCACAGCCAATGAGTTTGAGCTGCTCCCTCTGGTCATCGGAACAGAGACCCACGGGCCAGCCACAAACTTATATAAGTCTTTTAATTCCTTGTGCCAAACAGACACTGAACAGGGAATAACTGCACCAGGGACACCCTTACTGTTCTGTAAGATGTAGTCCCAGGGATTACTTCTTTATTTATGTGATTGTGCAACTTCCTGCCACCCGTCCATAGCACTTTTGTATGTTGTACTATTGTATTGTATATTTTGTATGTTTTTAATGGTCTTATACATAACACACACATTAACTTTTTCAATTTTAGTGAGGGCACTCATTGGCATAATGCATTCCCAAGGATCTTATCCTAACCATCACAACTAAATGTCTGACCCTCCCCCTAACAGCAAGTCCTTCCCAGACTGTCCTCATTCAATAGGGACCAGACACACATACGTAACCTGACATGAATGAATCATTAAGCAGCTTCGAAAAATGGAGAGTTGAGAGTTGAACAGACAGAAAGAAAGGAAGAGGAGCTCACAGTGGTGTTGTCCGGATGAGATGCTCAGTGTAACAGACGTGGGGGAGACAGCAGCATCAGTCTGCCATCACACACTGCAGCTGTCCACTGATAAATTCCCCTGGAGATAATCGATATGGGATCTCAGTCCTCTGTTGTCAGCTGGGTTCCTCCACTGTACAGGACACGGTTAGTCGTCCAACACAGAGACACAGAGCAGACGTGTGTTGCTGGTTGTCAGAGACAGTCACTGAGGAGGAGGAGGAGGAGGAGGAGGAGGAGGAGGCGTCTCTGGAGCAGGTGAGTGATAGGTGAGTCTGCAGGTAACAGCAGGTAACTCTACCTGAGAGGGGAGGAGCTCCACAGACACTTCCCTGAGGGTGGGCTGGTCTGTGCACTAGGTGACCTGCAGGGCACAAAGCAACAATACAACAATCTACACAAGCAGTCTGTTTTGAAAAAAACTGAACACTGACAATCAAGTCTGTGCATGACCAAAAAAACAGGATTTAAGATTTGAAATATAATAGGCTGTACATCTTTTTGGGAAGGATTCACATTTTTTGGCAATGACCACTTGACATAAAGGTTCTACTGAAACCTATCTTCATAAGCCATAGCCTGATAGTAGGAGTAGAGGTGTTTTGATTTTCGGTCGGAAAAGTAGAGAAAACTCTGAAAAAATAAGCAAAACTAGCATATACATTTCTTTCTTTCTCTATACATTCTTTAAGCTTCAATTTGTTCTGATCTGTAATAATCTATCCCTCTGTCCATCTATCTATCTATCTATCGACCTATCTATCTATCTATCTATCTATCTATCTATCTATCTATCTATCTATCTATCTATCTATCTATCTATCTATCTATCTATCTATCTGTCTATCTATCTATCTATCTATCTTTCTATCTATATATCTGTCTATCTATCTATCTATCTATCTATCTGTCTATCTGTCTATCTGTCTATACATCTATCTGTCTATACATCTATCTGTCTATACATCTATCCATCTGTCCATCTATCTTTTCTTTTCGTTTTACAGTAGGCTGTAAAACAATTGCAGAAAATAAATTTTAATTGCTTTATTCATCCTGTAAACGTTCTGACCTGAGATGTCCCCTAGGTGACATTCATTATAGCAATAAAATAGTAAATTTAGAAATTCTGTTTATGATTTACGATCAAGATAGACCCAATTACATCTTACTTCACTTTGTGCAGAGATGTGCCTTGTCTAAACTAAGTGGATTCAACAGGTTGTATGAAAGAGGAGCAGCAGCATGGAACACTGCCCAGGTTTCAGTGTCCGGCCGCTGAGTGTGTTCAGTCTTTGTCCAGCTGATGTGTGCAGTACATCCAAAAATAAAATCAACTACATAAAGCAATCACACGCCTTTGTGTATATAATGTTGGATAATCAACAGCTAGAATAATTGCGATTCATCAAAAATGAAAAGTGTACTATTATAATGTTTGCACACACACACCATGGTTGATCCACAGTGAGTGTTTGTGTGCCTCACTGTTGCTCAAGCACAGGGCCTGTGAAATGTGATTTGTTGAGAATCTGGTTCCTTTGGAAACCTTATCATTGGGTTTGATCATTAACTTCAGCTGTCAGTGTTGAGAAATCACTCATTTTAACAATGTGGGCCTGGAAGGGATGGACCGTTCCCAACACGAAAACCTGCACTGAGATCTTACCTGAATAAATGAAGGCTCACTGAGGCCCACTGATGATCTGACATCAAGTTTGTACAGTGAAATTTAGATGAGCAAAACGCTACTTAAAAAAAAAAAGGCAATTGTGTGGTTGTTAAAATTTGAGCTATTGTGGTATTACTACAAAAACACTATGAACTGATACAGTGCACATATTTTTTAAAAAGTGTGATCAGACTCCATTCAGCTTAAGTTATTGAGATACGAATTACTACAAAGACACACATAGAACAATTTTTATTCTAAAAACAAAAAAGGGAAAGTTCCCATTGAGAACAAAAATAACTGATGCCACTGTTCATACCTTTATCACAACAATTCTGCCCTCTGCTGGAGGAAAAGTGAATGTGTCGATATAAATAATAAGCAGTAACACAAATGTAGATTCTAACTTTTGAACCCACTTGAAAATATATTGAAGAAATACAATGATAATTAAACTAATGAGAAAAGAGTAACCATATCAGTATCATACAAATGTCATACAAAATATGAACTGATTATTTTAATTATATTACAGATTTTCAAACAGTTAAAGTTTCTGGTTTTATAAAAAAGATGGATGTTATGAAGACATGAAGATGAGGATGAGGAGAAGGTCTCTTGATAAATAAATACTGAAAGATACAGACAAGAGAATGTAAACATCTGTTTTTACTCTGCACCTCAACAGACACAGAAGATATTTCTGTTACGTTGTTTAAAATCCAATCTGGATTGTTGTAGGTCTGGTGTTTCCTCATAAAGCTTCACCCACATTGATTTATGGATTTATTTCAGCCCCTTGAATACACAGACTCCACCTTTTCAGAGGCAGAGATTGGATGATCCTTGAATCTAGGCTTGGAGGAAAATTGGGACGTGATGTGAAGGGTATACAGTATCACTTGTATGAATGTCCCACATATCAATAATTCAAACAAGTCCTACAGGCAGGGCTTACTTCATTCATTTACAAATGAGCGAATGAACAGAAAGATCAGGTTTTTTCTAAAGAAGCTAATTAACTTCACATGTCTTGATTATCAAGATAAATGGAGCCTAAAGTGTTGATCGGTCTCTTTGTGTGATACTGATGTTATCTATGATTGGCAGATATTCTACCATCAACTACCATCCTGTCTTTTCTTCACGCCGACAAGTCAATAATCAATAAAAAGCTTTGTCAATGATTAAAAGCTCCAGTAATGACCAATGACAGTGGAAGAAGCCTGGACCAAGCAGATCATCACTACGTTACAGCAGTAAACTGTGGGTAACATGACATACCTGTCGACATGAGCCGGGGTGAAGATGGTGATATCTTAGATTCATTTGTTTTACATTGTTGTTATATTTGTTGTGTTTTAACAAAATGTATTCAATGCACTGGGAATTGTGTAGACATATATTCTTAGATAATAATAATAATAATAATAATAATAATAATAATAATAATAATAATAATAATAATAATAATAATAATAATAATAATGATAGGACAAATTTGAAAGCTGCTAAGAAGTTTGAATTAATTTATTCCTTCTATATAGAAGGTAAAGTTAGGTTTCCAAGCCTTTCATAACTGACATGATAACCTTCATGTTCTTTTTTTACCATGCAAGTATTTTCTTATTTTATACTATATACACTTATGTCTGATGTGTGAGTGACATTTCACTTTAACATTGATCTGATTACGAAATGTACTTTTTATATCCTATTAGAAAATAGTAAACATGTGTTCCCACAATAATCCTTGTCATTAAGGTAATACAGAGCTAGGAGCATCTCTTTCAAGTCCCCTCATGTGCTACAGAGCTGGTGAACACAGGAATCGGGGGAAATGGGACGTTGAAAACATAGGTACAGAGCAGAGCACATTTCTAGAACTGAGAAACACACCCAATGACCCTGATATAATCTTGTTATGGACTTTTGTGGTCTAAGGTCTAAGTGTAAAAGAAACTTGGCTTGTCTGGGTTGATCTAATGAATAGAGAGGTGTGGTGGTTTTTAGACTCAGAGTAGACTCAGCTCAACTCCCACTGATAACTAATGACCATGAAACCAAAATATAAAAAAATACAACAAAAGAGAAAATACAACAAAAAAGATCAAAATAAGATTTTAAACCTTCACTTTAAATCAGACGGTAAAACATGTCTTAAAGTAACTACAATCAAATGTTAAACCTTAACAAGTCAACATATTTATATAATAAGGATCAAATGTGTAATATGAGACATAATGAATCCATAAAGCATGAAGACCAGACTGCAAGAGACTGTAAAGATGGACGGCATGACTGTTCTAAAAGTGAACCTAAAGTGTCTTGATCGCCACCTGGTGGCTGGCAGCAGTATGGGTCATAAATCCTGCCTCTTTCATGTTAGTGGATGGGTCAGGGACCAAACAAAAAATGTATCAACACAGATAGATTTTCTCAAAGGTGTTTTTTGTCATTTTAGATCATCCACAATGATGTATGTCCATGTGCTTCGACAGCTGAGACTAACTTGTGATTGGTCAAGCATGTGTATCAGCCTCCCGTTTGTGTCGGGGATATTTTGGAGCTTCATTTCTGCAGAGTTGGATGAGGAGGAGACGCATCGTCCATCTTTATGTCTATGGTGGAGAGCAAAGCAGATCAAAATTTAGAATGAATATTTCTTTCTACAGGTAAACTGAACCAATAGTGTTTTCTATCTTTCTGAATTTGCAAATAGACCAATATGTTTATATGTTGGTTGTAAAAGAAAAATCTGTCAATGCAGCTTTAAATAATGGATCTTATGGGAAGTGGTCATGATGTGACACTAGTGCAATAAAACAATGTGTATGCTAAAATAAAGCACATGTGCAGGCTACAATCTTCCATGTATTATGGCTTCGTATTTCCAAATGATGACTGCATTTTGTCCCCAAATAGAAAGTGACTTTAAACATACTATTGAGCCTCACTGTTTGTATTCTTTCAATGTGCATGATCACGAATACACGCTACACACTCATGCACATGCAGTCACCGAGCGACATGAGATAAGAAATACAGAATACCAAAATGAACTGCTTTAACGTAGCCAGCTGTTTCATTGTCCCCCGCAGCCTCTATCTGTTTCTCTTTCTTGCTTGTCCTCTGAAACAATCTGCATAGTGTGGCCGAAAGAACGGTGGCGTTGTTTGGGTTGAATGGAGGAAAAGCTGAGGGGTGGAGGGGTGCAGAGGGAGATGCTCCAGCTGTGGGGGGGACAAGACAACACAACAGCATCTCACATGTGGGTGAGGGGTGTGGGGGAGGGGGGTGGGTGTCCAGTGCAGCGGGGGCTGCACACAGTGGCATTGTTATAAGGGGGGGGTGGGATGCAGCTGATAAGGTTGAGAGAAATGGATCATTCCCTCAAATCCACCCTTCTGGGAAGCCTTGACACAAAACACTCCTGTTGCTGTATGGCTGTCTGAGATGAAGGAATTATATGTAAAAAGTTATTTATAATGTTACTGTATTTTATTTTGTTTCACAAATATTTTTAGCGGAACATGGAAAGAGGAAATGTTCTTGTTAAAAATGGAACATCCCAGCTGTTGAACTTAAATGCATCCTCTCCTAAATATACAGTTTTATTTAAGGTGAAGTGTTTTCATACAGTTACACACACGTCAAGTCAATCTCATTCAATTTGCCTCTGAGGGCTTTTCAGTCAGTTCAACATATATCCTCACTCTGACGGGATCAGGTGAAAACTCAGTATAAAACGGTCTGAGAGGAAAAGATGAGAAACCAGGGGAAGCACAACATTTGCACATCTGTGTTCCCCAGATGGAAAGACAAAGAATTTCAGCCTAAAGCTCATGTTTGAAAAATGCAGTGGTGTTTTAGAGCACGAACTTTTCACTGATAACATGTACTACTTACTTACGAGATATAAACACAGGCTTAAAAAATGACTGCAATAGTTCATCATTTTATCGAAAAGTAGAAAACTCTATGATTGCTTTCCAGGGACCAAAGTGACGTAGATTTATCTGATCTCTGCAAAACTCACATTATTAAAACAGCCAGAGTTTAGAAAAACTAAAGTTTCCAAACTTAAGGGAAAGAAACACCATATTTGACATATCTTTCGTTTAAAACTAAGATAAATGGATCACTTTGTAAAAGGTACATAGCTGATGATGACTGTGTAGAGTGTTAACACTAAGTGACTCAAAATAAAATAATTAATTAAAATTAAAAATAATAAAACAGCCAGAGTTTGCAACAGTTTCTTCGCACAGTTTGCTAAGACTAAGACTGCGTAATTATCTCATAATAAGATACCTTTAGTTTTAAACCATAGTAACCTACTTTTTACAATTATTCAAATCACTTAAACTCAGGCCATTGATTGCACTTCATGAGCATTAAGCTTTTATTAAAACCTTCAGCTTGTCTGCTAATGTATTTTAAGTGTTTGTACGTGTACACACATGTCCTGAGAAACACTGTATGTTTTACAGATGTGGCTGGAAAGACATATAGTTAAAATTTGAAGCACATTTAATCAACTATTGTGAAACTGGAAATGGAAGATTTGCATGTTTGTCTGAGAAATCACTGTAATGATAAATTGATTGTGGAAAATCAATCAATCAATGCCACTCTTATAGAAGAAAAGAGCTTCATGATTGATTGGGGAAATATGGTTACTGTGTTGAATACAGTACAATATAATAGTATACGTATATACATTATTTTTACAATAGAATATACCATGTATAGTACAAGATAATACAAACTTTACATGTTGAATATACCGTCACTGTGCGTCTTCATCCAGCAGAGTGGTTTCAGTGCAGCAGCCTGGCGCACATCCCTCACCTGCCTCAGCCCCTCTCCTCCGACTCTTCATCCTGTCCTGAGAGAGAGAGAGAGAGAGAGAGAGAGAGAGAGAGAGAGAGAGAGAGAGAGAGAGAAGCAGAGGAGGAAGAGGAACTACTCCTCAGCCCCGGGAGACAACTTTAAACAACTTTTTACGCACACTTTTCTTTAACCTGATACTTTCCCCGTCGATTTTACGCAGTGTCCCTCCGGCAGATGGGACTTTTTCTGCGAGGAACCCTCAGTTTATTATGCAGCTTGCAGGAGCTGAAGTGAAGGTGCGCCTGAAGGAAAATGCTCTGACACCGTTCTCGTGTAGATTTTTGTTGTCGCTTTGATTAAAACACGTCTCACAGAGACTTGAAGTTTGAGAGTTGAAGTGTGCGCAGCGTCACTGGAAGCGTTTGGCCATAAGGGACGTGAATCCAGCGCCAAGTTGCTGAGCAGGAGAAGAGAAGAAGAAGAAGAAGCTCTCCTCGCAGCGGTGGGTTCATGTTGAACCACAACGAGAAAAGCCACGACCATTAGAATCCGGATTCAGTGATGTACGTGTGAAGAGTTTTCCCTGATCCGAATTGGTTTGGTTCGGACGACGGGAGACTTTAATGGATTTTTTATGTGGGACCCGCTAGGATGGACGTGGTAGATGAATCAGAAGCGTTACAGAGATTTTTTGAAGGTAAGATTTCACTCAGTATTGATATTATTAAAACTACATATGTGTGGTTTAATGCAGGGTTGTGTCATCTCACTCAGATGATCCGTTTGGTTGCTTTCAGAACAATTTTGGCTTGTGAATAATTATTTTTAATGACAAAAATCAAATGAAAGTCTCGGCTCCAGTTGAGTTAAACCTGGTGGTTTGGTTTAAGCTTAATCTGTTGCATGCACACATGACAGGTGGTTAACTTCACTGCGATCAGATTATATTTGCATGAATCATGTGGCTTTTTGATGAAAGGTAACTCGAACATGTTTGTGCATCATGTTTTAAAGTTTTCTCTGCAGGCTGGTCATCACAACAAAAAAGTTAAAAAATGCCAGCAAAGTCAGGAGGGTTTACTGGTGCTGGGAGCAAAAGTGCTGGTGATGGGTAACAGATCACATTAAACAGGGAACCCTGAGAGAGGGAGAAACGAGGTGGAGGAGGTGGGGTTGAGGGTTGGAAAGGGTGTAGGAATTTAAGTCAAGATAAATGGTGTGTTTTGCAAGGGTACTGTGGCACGGTGTGTGCGTAAAAGACAGACGGGAGCAATGGGATCTGAACCAGTGATGTGTTGTTGACGATCAAAAGGGAAACAAACGGAGAGAAAGTCAGTTCAGAAAAGTAGAAAAATTGTGTTTGTGCTTCAAGAAACATCCAAATCCAGATGCAGCATTTTATATTGGCTCTTTAAAAAAGTGAGGTTTTAGTCTTTTACACATACATGAGAGTTTGTGTATTTTTATCTGAATCATATTGGTAACAAATTTACTAACCTTTTTAGTTCCTCTGAATTCTGGTTGTCGACTTAAATGTCCGGAACTAAATTGGAGTTAAGTGCTTTGAAAATGGGAATAAATCTAACTTTGTGAACTTTATCCCATCCATCATATATTTGCTGTAAATCCCATAAAGCTTGTCAAAGACAGCACAATCACATGTTTGTCACCATAAGGACGTCTCACTGTGCTCTGTGATTTACAGCTCGCCACCTAATTCACGTCTTTCTCAATTAGAGGTTGTATTTATTTTTCCTTTTAAAGAAACTCCAGTGTCAAGTGTTTCAGGAGAAGTCAAGCGTGCATAAAAACACACAGTGTGGTTTATGCTATTCCAGTTTACACTCTATTATAGTATACACAGAGTGTTGACTTAAATATACACAGCCATCCATGACTGTCAGAGGTTCCCTGCCACTCTGACAGGAATTTAGTGTGTTTACATTCTTGCTTTTGGGAGTTGGAGAGATGTTCTTACTTTGGCTTTGTTTCAGCTGCTCTCGCACTGAAATGTCAACTTGTAGGTGCTGCCTCCAATGAATATTTTCCGATTCAACTCTTTTTTTGTGGTATAAAACTCTTCATAGTCATGTTATCTTTCTCAGATGAATAATTCAGGTCTTTAGGCAACCAACGTTTAATTTCCATTGGCGTCAAAAAACAATAAGTCTTGAATTTTAGATATTAGCAAATTAGTCCGTAAATCTTCATGTTTACTCGCCCTTAACCTGAAAGAGACACATTAAACACACATGCCGACAGCACTGTAAAGGATTTTGGCAGCGGTAAACAGTGTTTTAATAGGATTAGTGAAATATGTATACATTCACACTAATGCATGGTGTACATTCCTGTGGTGGCTGTTAAAACACAATGAGGTGAGAGCGGTGTGTCTCCTCGGGTATTTGGCGTTCTCCGGGCTCTCCCTCTTTCTGACTCCATTAGAGTGACAGTGAGCAGACGGGGTGAGGAGGTGAGATAGTGCAGACTCTGGGTGGGTGGAGGGAGTCGGGCCTGTTGAGAGAAACCCAACTCAACCACCAACCCCCTCAAAACTTGACCTTCCCCGCTCTGACTCACTTTAGACACCAAACGGTTGTCTCATGCTCTAAGAGGACAAAGGATCATCACGTTTACTGCTGTTGTGTGGTGTTGTTCCATCAAATGCCCCATTCTTAGAAAAAACCCAAACTCACACTTCCAGCTTGTCCTACAGACGAAATACCTTGGAACTGAAACAGTCACAGTACGATGTTTTAAAAAATGAATAAAAAATATATAATGGAGACAAATGCCACTGAAGCTAATGTGTGTCCAGCAGACATTAGTGTGTATTGTCTACGTATAAATAAGAAGAGTCAACAGTCATGCTAGTGGCTCTGTGAGGTTGGACTTTGAGCTGAAACTCACTTTTCATTCTCAATTCAGCTGCTTATTATCTTCTCAATTCATTGTTTGGTGCATAAAATGTGCAAATGTCCAAACGATTATTGAAATAGTTACATTTCCTCTCATCTAGTTGATTAATTGATTCATTATTTTAGCTGCACTCAGAAACTAACAAACGGTCATGTATTCCATGCATCTTAACGACATCGTCGAACACGAGTCACCTTGGTTCAAAACAAAGAAGTGCAGCAGTGGCTGATGGGAATGTGAGCAGTGAAAAACCACTTGATAATGCCCAGAAAAACATCAGTACATCAACAGAGTCATGAGAATATATTATATATGTAGAAACCGTGACTATTTCAACAAAAGTTTCAACCTTGTGAAAAAATGTTGAGAAACGTAGCTGAATAAGAGAAAACGCTATAGAGGAAGATCCACAGGATAATTGACGTCATTAAGATTCACGCGAACCACGATTGTGCAAAGTTTTCGACCCACTAAAGAATTGTTGAGATATTTAAAAAACTTGTGGCTCAACCAACAGACAGAGCCATTAACTTGTGTTGATTATCAAGGTTGTGAAAACCGTATCTGCCAGAAATCAAACTTCGAGCACATTCACCTCATAACCTTCTGTCTTTTGGTCAAATAATCACGATCTTACGTCACTTTTGCCTCTGGAAGGGAGAACAACATTACCCATGATACTATATCAAGATTCCAGTGAAGTCCCACTAAACTCCCACAGCGGTTGTAAATCTGGGCTGTTTGCTCTGATCTGCGGGGTTAACGAATCGAAACGGTTAGTGGATTGCAGTGAGAGAAATATATTGTTTTTGAGCAGCGAGGCTTACAGTGCTTACGAGTGCGTTTTAAGATTTTCATGGCCGTGCCTCACTCCCATCAGTGTCGACTGCCAGCTCAGTAATCTGCAGCCAGTAAATGTTGTTTATGAGAGAACTGGACCCTGTGGGACTGATCGCTGTTTGTATTCACTTTTGTTTGCAATGATTTAAAGAGAGGTTGGCGTGAAAAAGTAAAATAAATATGGTGTCTGGTTTACATAGGTTTACTCTTGTTCTCAAGTTGGAATTCTGCCCTTCTACACCTTCTTATTTTTATTTTGACCACTGCCAAGGAGGTTATCCCCTGTCCGTTAGGGTTAGGGTTTAACCCTAACCCTTTTTTTTGGGTTTTTTTTGTTTGTTGGTTTGAGAGCAAGATTACACAATAACTGCTGCACAGATTATCACAAAACTTGGTGGAAGGCTGTGGTATGGGTCAGGGAAGAACCCATTGAATTTAGGTACGGATACGGATCAGGAGGCAGATTTAGGATTTCTTTTTTTACACTTTCAACATTGTGACATAGGGCAAGAGATTTTCACTGGTTTCCCAGGGAATGATTAACTGGATCTTGATGAAAAAAGAATCAGGCCTATTTAAGGGACGGATTTCTATAAATAAATTTAATTTAAGAGGACCTTGGCAGAAGTATGCCATTCAAGTTCCTCCACTGCTTCGTAGTCTTCTCTCCCTTCCTCCTCCATTTTTTCCTCATTGTCTTCTAACCTCTCTCCTGTCATGCTCTATCATTCTTTCCAGCGCAGGCCCTCACACTCGACCTCACATTTGCAGTTTTTAATTTCGTTTTTTCCAGCCTCGCTCCTTGTCCCCGTCCCAGCCTCGTCACCCTGTAATCTCCTGAGCCAGGTCCACCGGTGCAACCAGTGTGCGACAAGGGCTGTGTGTGGTAGCCTGGTACAGCTCTTTCTCATGACTGGGGAATAATCCTCATTATAACGCTCTCTCAGCCTTTGTCACTCACACACACACACGCACGCATGCATACACAATATGCATTTGCACATAGGCATGCACGCGCAGACACACACACATCTTGTTACACTGATCTGAGGCTCTCAGGTCTGCAGAAGAAAGTCTTTCAGCCCCGAGCAGAGAAACATGTGAAAAATTTAGAGGAATTTTGTTCTTCTCATCTTCTGTTTCAGGTGCTTTCATCTCAAGGACGTCAACATGCTTTGGCTACGCGCAGGTACTCTGCCGCTCTGTCTGCTCCGCTTCTCTGTAGATGTGATTCATTAGTTCATAGTGTCGTAGCAATGCTCTTCACTCTTCTACCAGTAAGCAAATGGAGAAGGTCTATGACTCTCAGCCTGTGTTCGACCTCTGCGACACTTTCCTCTGTAGATTTCTTTTTTATGATTTACCACTTGTGTCTATTTGTGGTACATCTGTGTTTAAATGTAAACCGTGGATACACAGTATTCGTGTGTTTCTAGACTGCCGAGCAATTACTATAGACCAGATCTTACATTGTGTGTCTATGCATTGGTTAAATAATGTTCAACAAGTTATTTTTGTGGGTTGTTGTATCACGGTCTTTGCCAAAATACTACAGAGATAATCAGATAAATACAAAACGTGATTAAGATCAAAGTGCATCAAGTTTCAGGACATAGACGGATTCATTTACTATCAAATATATGTCATTAAATGATTCTACAGAGTTTTATGTTATGTTTAGAGCTGATTTGAGTTTGTAATTTGATTTTCCTCTCAGAAAATATATCCACAGTGTGCGTGTATGTGTTGTGGGTGTGCGGCCAAGTTCACTCTGGTCTAATTGTTTTATAATCACATGGACTTTGTTCCTCTTTAGTCGGTGTTTAATCATTAACACACACGTGAAAACTTACGAATCTTATTTAGAGGCAAAATTCGGCGAAAAGTTTCAATTCAGAAGTTTTGTTCAGGTTTTACGTTTAATGTAGTTTTCTTGCCTACAACAATATTTTGTCGATTTAATATGTGTTTAAACTTTAACATAAGACAATTACAGTGTATGTGCTATTATTTGAATTAACATGGAAAGAAGAGGAAAAGCTGTACAGTCAAACCATGTTTAATGGCCACTCACACACTTAGCCCTCTGTTTGTGTTCATTTTAGATTATTACTGCGCTGACAACTCAGGCATTGAAATGGTGGCTTAACACACACACACATACGCATTCATACACACACAAACAAGTATACGCACTCACATGCACGCGGATGCTTACACGCACACGCACGCACACACACACACACACACACACACACACACACACACACACACATACTGCTCTCAGCCCCTAATCTCTGAAAAGGCCAGTCTGTATCGAAGTTGGACTGACAATCATTTCACTGTTTCTTGTTGAGCACAGCTGGATGGAGAGAAACATAGAGGGCAGCGAAATTTACACATCCAGTTCACAGCAAGTTAAACTTGACCGAGTGGTTTGTCGTGGAATAATTTATCTTTCTATTCTTCTCCAGCCACAAGAATAACAGTTAATGAGAGAATTAACCAGAACTCACCTTAACTCAGATGAGACATGGCAGCACTCGTGTGAGGAGATTGTTACAGAGGTGGAGACAAGTGGCGACAAAAATATATTATTACAGATGTTCATCAACTGCAAAGTTACAAGACGCCTAAAACAGAGAGTGTGTGGTGTGGTGACCATACTCTTTGAGTAACAGAGTCCAGTCTTTAGACAATTTCTATGTTGTTCTATGTTTTTTTCTTTTTCGACACAGAGTTTGACTCTATATATCGTTTTGTTCTCTGTGATTTGTCAAGTGTAGTTTGACATTTGCTCTGTTTGCTTTCTGGTAGCTTTGTTACCTCAGCCTCCACACAGTGAACAAGTCACTTAACAAAGGCTTTTTTCATCAGAAGTTGTGTTTGAATTTGCCAAGATAAATTAAACGTAACTGAACGCGCAAATGACCCAGTACACTGAGCTGCAGGCAGGTGGATGGATGGATGCTGGGTAAAAGCCTTAAATATTGAAAGGTGTAAAATCAGCCTCTGAAACATCCCCATGCCCTAAATGTTTAAATGTTTAAATGTGCAATCAAATACTTAATGTGAATTTTTTTTTTTAGTATCTGCTGTTTCCTGCACTATACTTATGACAAGTCAAGTAAATGTATTCACCAGAATCACCACTTTTCAGTGCTCAGTCTGATAGTACATCTCTATTTGAAGCTTTGGAGGGAGTTTAGCTATGTTTTCATTTTTTATTGATGCCTGTATCTACAGTTTACACATGTTTATCCCGCAGGATTGTCCTGAGTGAACATGTATACAGTAGTTCACTTTAAAAATACTGGAAAAAAAGGATTCTACTCAGTCTTGGTAGAGGACTTGATTTTCAACCTGCATTTTATAACACCCGCCCTGTGACTCGAACTCGACTGTTTGACTTCTCTTGGACTCAAAGTTTGGCTTCACTTTAGCCCTGTATTCCTTTTAGCTTCTTCTCTCTGTCATTTACATCCCTGGACATCAAACTTGCGTTCTCTCTCTCTCTTGAGTCTCCATCTATGTACCCTCCCCTCCCCTTCCATCTCTCCATTTTTCGTTATCAGGCCTGCCAGCTTAAATTTACTGCCTATTTGGGTGGGGTGCACATCTGGATCTTATTTTAGGGAACCATCCTGCTTTTCTCCCCTCACATTGGCACGTATTAAGAGACATTAACCATCTGCGTCTCTCCGACAACGAAAGCCAATCAGTGTAAACATGATGGTTTTCTAAAAGAACAAGGTTATGTGAGGGTTTACAACGTTGAATGTTACACGGGGAGTTGATGTAAACGTGACTGGTTAGAGAGAAGTGGTTTGTTTTGTGGATTTAGTGATTGATGGTTGAAAGACGTTGTCGTGTGTGCTGCTGTAAACTGTGAACTCTGGGCTTGGCTTGGACAAAGAACATGATTCAGAGGATGATAAAATCCATTAAATCATTTGTGGTAAATGGTAGCAATGTGTGGAGAGGAAATGTGACAACAACACTTACAAACTATTACGGTTATTTGGGGTTTCTGATGAAAAGCGAAGCATCATTACAAACACAAAAGGAGGGAAAAGAGACTTTTTTTCTAATGCTAACACAAAAATTCTTTGCATTCCCCACTGAGTAGCTGCTTAATCTATCAGAGAAAGTGTGTGTGTGTGTGTGTGTGTGTGTGTGTGTGTGTGTGTGTGTGTGTGTGTGTGTGTGTGTGTGTGTGTGTGTGTGTGTGTGTGTGTGAGTGAGAGAGAGAGAAGGAGAAAGACTGGGGTTCGCCTGCCCACAGACTTTACACACGCTCCTTCACACCCTTCATCCTGCTCCCCCTCTCCTGTCTTCTTCTCTAACACACTCACTCCATCCCCAGCGTCCACAGTTTGGACCGGTGACAGCTTTGAAGAAGTTTCATCACTTTCTGTCGTAACATTGGAGCTGAACGTTCTGTGTGCCGCTGGTTTACATAAAGTGATTTACTCTTTTCCAAATATATGCAGAGGCAAGTGCTTGTACTACATGTTGGTGTTTTAAAGATTAAGTGGGGTCATGTGTTTGGGATTTGTGAGGCTTTGGCTATCAAAGGGTCAAAGTGATCCTGGGGTCATTTTCATATATATTCATAAATATATCAACACAATTTCGTAATTGTGGTGTGGTTCCTTTATATTCATTACAACAGCAATGGGGAAATGGTAACTGAGGTACAACATGGGAACCATCAACTTGAGCAATTCCAGTCCTCCAGTCCAGTCCTGTGTAACCAGTTAGAGGCACTGAATCATCAGTATGTGTAGTATGTGATCTGCTATGTGGACTACTAACATAATTAGACTGTTCGTCAATCCTGAAACCTTAATCCTTCTGCAAGTCAGTCAGACATGATTTTCTCTCTGTTCTCAGCAAAGTATACTTTCTGATTTAAATGCATTCATTTATTGTGATCAAGGTCTTTATGCAGATGGAGCTATGAAATTGAACATATGTTATTAGATTATTCTTACAAGGATTTATAAAGACACAAGCGAGTGTTGAAACTGTAGAGCTGTTGTGGCAGTGTGTGGAGTTGCTGAAAGATTCACGTTGCTAATTCCCAGATGCTCTCCATCTCCCTCCTCTGTGATCCCGACCCTCCCTTCACCATAGGTCATGATATTACCAGTTCTCTGGAGCCAGCCAACATCGACACCAGTATCCTGGAAGAGTACATCAGCAAGGAGGACGATAGCACTGACATGTCAGTGGGGACACCAACCCAGCAACATCAAAACAACATGCACCAACTGAATCAGATCATGTCGTTACACAGGAATTTGTTTTTTCTGATAAGGCTAACCCCTTTTTCTTGTTGTTGTTGTTGTTCTTCTTCTTCTTCCCCCCCACCCCCAGCTGTTTCTCAGAGGTCCACAGCGGACCAGGGACCAAATTACTCATCTCCCCAGGCAGGAGTGTCCTCCTCTGGGGGGTTGGTGTGTGGTGTGAGCCCCCCTATCCCACTACGCCAAGGAGCCCTTCCGCCTGGGCCCCCCAACTGTCAGAACACCTACCCCCCAGGTCCATCCCTGGGCCTCCGACACAACTACCCCTGCCTGGGACAGCAGCAGCAGCAGCAGCAGCAGCACAGCAACAGCAACAGCAACAGCAGCAGCAGCAGCAGCAGGCACACATCAAGCCCGAGCACAGGGGCCACTACGCTCCAGGGTGAGCACAATACCAGGAGGTAGATGGAAGGGTGTACAAGACGGAGAAAATGTAGCATGACTTGCTACTTAGGAATGTTGAAGAACTGCTATTGATGATTCACATTTAAACATGAAATCAGACAAAAGTTGCAACAGATGACGGGTTATTTCTTTGTCTTTAAGTCCGCAGCGAAACCAGACTCACACCCTACTACAGGTCCATTATGCAATCAATACTTGATTAAGCTTCATTTGTACAAATAAAGCATTAGCTGGTCAAGAGGGGGAGGGAGACTGATAACAGACACAGAGAGTCAAATTACATCCTGCAAAAGAAAAATCCTGACGCACAAATGCTTGTGTAAAGAACTCGGAACTAGAAACGAACTCCCAAAGAGTTTCTCCCTGAAAATGACGGCAGTTTAAACGATATGTGATTGTGCTGTATATACATAAGGATATACTGTATGAGGGAGAGATGTCCAACTTGAAGCATGGTACTATTTGAGCACTTTCTTTATTTTTGAAAGTCTGACATTATCCTGTTTGTGGATATAAAATCTACCGCTTTCTGTTTTTCCTTCAGGACACTACCCGAGTCCCCCCCAGACTCCAGTTCAGAGCCGTACTCTCCACAGCAGGTGAATGGTAAGTAACACACACTTTTTATTCAAGGCGGTCAGTGCAACACGTCTCTGCTTGAGTCAATATATCTGTTACTCATCATTTAATTCTATTAGAACAGGTGTGTGGGGGGGGGGGATCTCCTTCTTTAGTTTGTGAGTAAAAAAAAAAAAATCTATATTTAAAGGCAGTGTATCTGTTATTCATTAATCTAAAGTTTTCATGCATTGTCTAGAAAATGATTTCGTCATTTAAATTAGATTTATTTAAGTCTCATTTCAAGTGCCTCCACAAAGAATGGACCAGTGTTTCAGTGGCTTGTTTCAACACACAGCTTGAACAAAACAGCATTCAAAGTCATTATGTACTTCTTGCCACTGTGCTGGTCTTGCCCATTAGTAAAAAGGTGTGGATTAGTGTTATCTGATGGGCAGCCCTCCAGTTTGAAACAGTGCAAAGTGCCTTTAAGCAAGGTTGGAGGAAACTGTGTAAAGTGGAAAGATCAATCCCGAGGAGGAAGAGTCTGTACTCTGTGTGAGATCATGAAAACCTTTTGCTCCGTCCTCGTTGTGTCTTTCAGATCCTCACATGATCAGGACCATGACACCAGAAAACATGTGTCACATGACCCCAACGCCACCAATCCACTATACGAGCATGCATCGGGACATGTACCTCAAGCCCGAGCCCATGATATCGCAGTATCCCATTGGCCCAGCCACGAGCGGAGGTGGAGACATGCAGCAGACGCAGATGCTCCATCAGCTGCTGCAGCATCCTCAGGGGCAAGAGTGAGTCATGGTGATATACTGGTGGGAGGGAAGGAGGGAGAAGTACTGTCCAGTTCATATGGAGCAAAGAGAATTATGGGAAGGAGCAGTAATATGAACTTTTTTGACCTGTGTTTCCATTTTCTCACACACAGTGGCATCCCTGCTCACCAGGCCAAGAAGAGGAAGCACTCCGACTCTCCCAACAGCACCCTCAATTCCCAAATCATCACAGGTATCATCAAACAAGAACCAGGTAGGCAGGCATCTTTCTTCTATCCTCCATCTCCTCTGTACCTCACGCTCACCTGCTCTTAGATAATGACGAGTTTTTCAGAACAGTTGTAGACACCCTTATTGTTCCTTGGTCTTGTTTTAATAGTCGCCATTTCAAACTCTTTGTCGCAGGTTTAATGCAGGATGCAGACAACGCCTACCTGGACCCAAACTATCAGTGCATTAAGTGGCAACCTCACCTGCAGAACAAGTGGACACCACTCTATGACGTAAACTGCAAAGAGCTGTGGGTTGAAATTTACGTTGGCACATCTTCACATCATCAGGTCTTTATTTTGGAACAAAAACAGCTGAAAGAACACAGAGTCCAAAAAAAAATAAAAATGAAAGCAGCTATAATTGGTTGAATAGATAATTCAGCAGATAAGTTTACAGTGGGAGTGGTAAAGGAATAGCGGGGTTGGAGAGGTCCACGAATTCCTCAGAGGTGAGCTGTGCGGGGGAGTGAACGAGCACAGGGTTTCGGCTTAGAAAGACAACGTGAGGAGGGGGTAAGGGGATGAATTAGTGTACATCTACTCTGGCTTTTGCAGTGCCAAACTAGAGAGAAGTATAGGTAGGGAGGGAGGTTAGAATGAACTCACAAGACCTTCCAGATATGTTATCAAAACCACCTGGTTGCCCATCGCAAAGTCTCAGGACACCACTCCTACATAAAAAAGAACAGGAGGTTTTTATTTGTTTAAAATTAGATTTAGGTCTTTCAGAGGATCTTAGTCATCTGTGTAATAAAGTAATGCCACGAAAATAGAGGCTCGGGGGCCCTCCGGGGTTCTGCAAGGTTTCCAAGGCTCCCAAACAAAGATGCAAAATGTATTTTATACCACTGATTGTTAGCATTGCTAAAGAAAAACGTAAAACATTTTCATACAACTTTTATGTATGTCTTTATAATGTAGCGCACAATGTAATGTGTGACCTAACAAACATGGAGAAGCTTGTGTAAAGGAGTTGAGAGTCTGTCCCCCCCCCCCCCTTACATCTGTGTTGACATCCCATTATTCACACACCATAATCTCTCTCCCTGTCTTTAGTCCGATGCCAACCTATCGTGTTGATGCAGACAAGGGTTTCAACTTCTCCCTGTCTGACGACGCCTTTGTTTGCCAGAAGAAGAACCACTTCCAGGTCACAGTGTACGTAGGCATGCTGGGCGACCCCAAGTACATCAAGACGAGCGATGGCCTGCAGCCCATCGACTGCTTCTATCTCAAACTCAACGGCGTAAAGGTGAGTGAAGCAAAACAAGAGGAATAACATGAGAGATAATCCTAAATTATATAGTGTGACTCATATTTTTTATTTTTGTCATCATTGCTAGGTGGAGGCCATAAATCAGTCCATCAGTGTGGAGCAGTCACAATCCGACCGCAGCAAGAGACCGTTCAAGCCAGTGCTGTGAGTCTGAACGCTGGCAACCATTAAAAACCTACAATGGCACCCAGCGGAGTGCAAGGCCTAACCATCCCTTAGCTTCAATCAAGCCACATAACATTACACACAATCATAGATATCAAACCCATAAATATGAATAAATATGATTCTTTTCATCTTGATCCATGAATTATTCCTTAGGAAATTGTTGAATTGGTCAAAAATGCCTCTCAATCTCATAGTTTTATTAAAAACTCTGGATCCGCTCCTTAGTCCAAAATTTCTGTTCCATCTTTCCATCAACTTTCATAGAAATACTAATCCTAACAAACAAGCAAGTGCTCTTATGTATAGTGAAACTGCTCTTTATTGCTGTCATCTTTAAAAGCTGGCAAAATCCCCAGTCCTTGTTTTGTTCAGTAATGTGTTCAGACTGTTCTGTCTTTTTGTTTCCATGTTGAGCTGCACTGGAGATATCGGAGCAAAAAGAGGAGATTTTGCACCACGAAGACTGAAAGATATCCACTTGATTTATCTAATTCATACTTCTGAGGACTCATATTAAAGTCAGTTAAACATCTAAATACATGTTTTCACAGCCTCAGGATTGTGGATTTTGCAGCACTCCCTTTAGAAAGAGATCATTTAATGGCCAGTATATACAGAATGAAAGCTGGCTGAAGATACAAGCTGTTTCAGTGTTGGCCTCTCCTTTAATCCAACCACAAGCAGTCTGCAGTTGTAGGAGAGACTTTTTGTATTTATGTCTCTGCCATGTGTTTTCTCACAGCGTCACCTTGCCATCAGAGCAGGTCACAAAGGTCACAGTGGGGCGGCTCCACTTCAGTGAGACCACGGCCAATAACATGAGGAAGAAGGGCAAACCAAACCCTGACCAGAGGTGAAGCACATGTCATCACCTCATCATCGTCACTTTATTGACCCTCCCGTGAAAAGCCCAAGTCCTCACACTTTCTCCTGATGTTTTCCCCCTGGCAGGTATTTCATGTTGGTAGTGGCGCTGCACGCTCAGTCCCACAGTCAGACCTACACTGTGGCTGCTCAAGCGTCTGAGAGGATCATCGTCAGGGTAACGTCTGGCCATGTCTGTCTGCCTCCTACAACAATCATATCCCTTGTTAATGTGTACCTTTCTCTTAGTCTGCTGCACACACCTACTGTACATGCACTTCAGAATCACTGTTATGATCCCAACATCTCCATTCTGTGCCTTTTTATCAGGGATCTTCTAATATCAAAATTACACTCCAGAATAAATTAGGAGAATTTAAACTATGAAAGAAAAGAGTATTGTTGCCTTCCTTTGAAAAAGCATGTATCTTAAAACATTTCAATGGGTTTTTAAGTAATTTATTTAGTTCAAGAATTTGATGATTTTTTTCAACATATTAAGGATTATTGACCATTTTCAAAAATATTTAAACTGCAAATTTACAGACACATGGTTTTCACTGGACAGCAATGGTACTGCACTGATCTCAGGAATGACAATATTGTTGACTGCTTAAGATTATTAAATATCAGAGCTATTGAAAGCTACACACACTTGTTTTTAGCTAATTGTGCTTACAGAAGGAATTTATAATATAATTTGTAATATATTTCAATATATTTGAACAGGGACTAAAATCTGCAATGTTAAGTCAATCTTTTACACATTAAATTGTGTTAAAGGAGCAGTTCATACATTTTGTATCTGTGTTCATTACGCATATCTGTATAATCATTATGTAATTTAGCTCAGCATAGAGCAAAAAATCCCTCTCACCCCCAAAAAATAGGCTATGACAAAATTAACAAAATGTGTCACTACCTCTTAAACTCACAACATTAATATCTGTGATATTTATAATAATGTAACTATTCCTTCATTTAATTGGATATTTGCGCATCCTCTCTCAGATGCAGGTGTGTTGCAAAGGGTCACTTCAGTCTTTGGAAAAGAAGATCCCACACACTGCTCTCAATAAGAATCACAATTTATTGATCATATACATCAAATCATTGGTCCTGCATCAAAATTATCTTCTTTTCTCAAACGTATCATCTTTCCTTTCAATATTTTGTCATTTAAATTTTTCCAGATGTTTATTTAGAAACGTCCGAACCATGGTTTTTGTGTGCACCGTCTTCTTTTTGTATCAGGCATCGAACCCAGGCCAGTTTGAAAGTGACAACGAGGTGCTGTGGCAGCGCGGACAACTATCAGACTCAGTCTACCACCACGGGAGAGTCGGCATCAACACCGACAGGCCCGATGAGGCCCTCGTTATCCACGGCAACCTGAAGGTCATGGGCTCTGTGGTGCACCCGTCTGACATCAGGGCCAAAGAAAATGTCCAGGAGGTCAGGATGACACTCAGTGTGTGTGTGTGTGTGTGTGTGTGTGTTTTCAAACTGTCAGCTGGTCACTGTGTGCCTCATATGCTCGTCATCATGACTCATGCCCTCACAGTTCCCTGACTGGGCAGTTTAACTCTGAGTTTTGTCATTTCACTCTACTTGACCCGAGCATTTTCATCTGCAACATGGACACTGTGTTTTCACGCCATCTGCATGGATGTCATTGTCATTCTGCCTGTGTGTAGGTCAACACCACAGACAATTTGAAACGGATCTCTCAGATGAGGCTGGTCCATTATCAGTACAAGCCAGAGTTTGCTGCCAGCGTGGGCATAGAGGCTACTGCAGAGACCGGTAACAACCTTGTGAATAACCTGTGATCAACTGTTAATGTTTAGCTCCATTATCTCATCTCTTTGTACACTGTTTACCATGGTTTCATCCTATTGTCTTAATTTTTGGTCTGTGTTTTGCTCCGTGTGCATCATTATGAAAGCCTGTCTCCTATCTGTGCACGCTGTCATGCTTTTGCTTCCTTTAAACTTCAGTACTCGTTGTATCTCAATGCAGGAGTGATCGCTCAAGAGGTCCAGCAAATCCTGCCTGAAGCCGTGAAGGAGGGGGGGGATATAGTGTTCGCCAATGGAGAAAGGATCCCCAAACTGTTAGTTGTTAACAAGGTAATGACCTCACACACACACACACACACACACACATACTGTAGATGCAGCACAGACGGACTTTACTTCGAGACCCACTTACACCTCTCCCTCTAACTTCAAAGGATCGCATCTTCATGGAGAACGTGGGGGCGGTGAAGGAGCTTTGTAAGCTGACGGACAACCTGGAGACGCGCATAGACGAACTGGAGCGCTGGAGTCGCAAGCTGGCTAAGCTGCGTCGTCTCGACAGCATGAAGAGCACCGTGAGTGGAGGCACTGTCAGGTGAGAACAAGGACTGACCGCTGCAGACTTTACACTTACACATGTGTGTTACATGTTGACAGAGAGCGACTTGCGTGAGTGGCAAGAAGTGATTTATTCCTTTTGTCATTCTTGCCCATGCAGCCAATCAGGCAGCTATTTTAGCCGGACAGGAAGTGGCCCGCTCAAGAAGAAGACGGTCAAACCTGGGAGCAAGGTCTGTGGTGATGGTGTATTTTAAATGTTCTAGAGCTGCTAATTTAACAGCTTTTAATGTATGTTATCTGTTATTTTTTAATTGCAGAACTCGCCTCCAGATCAGGGCTGCATCAGTCAGAAATTCATGCAGGGCACCATCCTGGCACTGGTCATTGTCATGGCCTTCAGGTAAGACTGAAACATAATGTGTTTGAATGACCACTGGTGGAAAAAAGTACTTGAGATGAAATTATAATGTATTCCATCTTTATTCGTCTCCCCACAGTGTGATTTCCATGTCTGTTCTTTATGTGCTGACTCTTCACCACAGAGGAGACGTCACAGATGGGTATGTGCTTTGCATGAAATCACTCACTTCTGATTTATATAGAAAGAAATCAAACTTTTCCTCTTTAATATCTCTCAGAATAATGATGTCTGTCCTTACTTTCCATAGCTATGTCCCTTCCTGTGTTCTCTACATTTCTTGGATGCCCATCTTCACCGCCACTGTAACTTTCTGTCCACCTGTCTGCCCCTGGTACGCTTTCGAGATCTGTCTATTTCCTGCAATTTCTCTCACTGTCTGACCTACTGTTCTCTTTCAGCCTTATCTTTGATTGCTTAGTTGGGTGTTTCTTCTGTCCCGTCTGAAAGGGGATCGAGATCATGCGTCACTTATTCAAACACGGAAAAAATTCATTCGCTTTTAAGTGCATCATTGTTTTAGTGAAAGCATACACTTGACCTGTTGTACTGTGCTGTGCAAATGGTGCAGGTCCAGGGCAGCACTGGGATCTTCACGCAAGAGTGCATCACTGTCCAGCACTCCTGCACCTGGTGAGTGGAGATGACTTGTAGGATTAAACATGAATATAAACATGTTCTCCTAAGGATCTGACCCTTTTCTGTCACAAATCCTGCAGGTTGCTGTTCAACCCCACTCACAAACAACCAATCAACCACAGTTTTGACATTGAGTAACAACCAATCCACAACAGGTACGTCGGTGAATATGAGATGTGTATTATTTAGGTGTCTTCAGTGCAAGCTAATCATCTTCCCCCTCTAGATTTAGGCAGCCTGGCTCCCACACCAGGCGTTATCAGCAAGAAGGCCAAGTCCAGAGCGATGGACAAGGATGGCCACACTAGAAACCGCCTGAGTCACACCTCAGCACCTTTGTACTTTGCCAAGTCCAAAAGGCCGGCACCGACTGACCTGGGCAGCGCAGGGTCCACCAACCGTCTGCCCGGGAGTCAGCCAGTGCCACGTAGACAGCGCAGCCTACACACAAAGGGTAAAATCCACAAACTCAGCCTAGACATGGCACTTTCTTCACACACATAATATCCAGTATGCAAACACAGCTAAAGCCATTTGTTTGACAGCAGCAAACAAAGCTTGTTACATACTGTACAAAGGAATGCTACGGGTACTGTGGCTCATAAGGCTCATAAGGCAGCTTTTCTTGCTTTTGCAGAAGGAAGGTCAGCTCCCTCTCTGACCAGTCTACATATTGTGGAAACGAACCAAGAGATCACAGCGCCAAGTTGTGCAACACCCAAGAGCTGCAGGTAAATAGACACTGGTGTCGGACAAACTGGTGATAAAGTGTCAAACACAACTCCTCCAAAGATGTTCCCTCATGTTGTGTCTCTGTGATGATGGTGGATAGAGCTGATTTCATTCTCCCACAGCTGTTCAGTTGTGTTAAAGTCTGGTGACTGTGAACGTCATAGTGAAATGATTAATATTATTTTTATATTCATCGAACCATTCAGTGACTCGTCTGTTTTTTGTTTTAATAGTTAGTTACTGTCGTAACACCGATCCATGTTCGCTGATACTAATTTTTTTCCTCTACATTGATTTTAGCTACACCATATCACTCCACGGAAAAAGAAATTCCTCCACTTCACAAATTACTTTGTACATGACGTGAGTATACATTACACCACCTACCTAATACATGCAACGATAACACTTTGTTTCAGTGCTGTAAATCATTTCCTGGGAGGATTACCTGAAAGGGATGGGTAGCTGCTTTTAAACTCTTAAATATGTTTTATTATTTCCAGTTAACTTTCCAGAAATTACTGGAAATTTGTTGTGTAATAACAAACCCACAACATAACGCATCACCAATTTGTTGTAGGTCCACAAAGAACGTGTGGGTTCAACAATGTGGAGCCACCAAGGGACGGTTATGCCCCAACCACACAGAGGCAGAGCTCTACAGGGGTCAGAGAACATCAACAAAGGTACATTCTAATATACTGTATGTATTCATGAGTCCCAAAGAGATTAAAACATATTTTGTCATTTTGTGTGATTTCCTTCAAGTATGTGAAACATGCATTATTATTTATAAAATAAACTATTTTGGGAGACAAGGTTCGGTTCGGGCTTTATTGTGTGGAGTTCACATGTTGTACCCTGACAGCGTAGGTTTCTACCAGGTACTTAGGCTTCAGTCCAGAGACATGCAGCCTGGCCTGAGGTTAACTGAAGACTCTTAATTGACCCTGAGTGTGGATGGTTGTCTATGTGTGCCCTGTGATAGGCTGGCGACCTTTCTCTTGCCCAAAGTCAGCTTGGATTGGCTCCAGCCCCCCTACGGCCCTTATAGGATAAGCAGTATAGATATTTTCCCCACAGGTGACTTCCTGTAAATGACTCATTTTATTCTCTCTGCTGTTCTCTCAGGGGACTCGTCACCTGTGGTCAGTGCCTGTGCTGTCGTTCCAGGACGTCAACTACCACTTCCGTGTCTCCCTGTCTGTGAGTAAAACTCCCAATAAGTCGCGTGTGGATTCCACTGCTCCTTACCTAATTTATTGTTTTACAAACATGCTTATGGTGATCACTATATGTGTTTACAATCTATTAGTTTATTTGATGTAGTCAATTTGATTAAGTTCGTTCAACTAAACATATAATATAAAATAAATCAAAAATCAAATAGCTATTTCAACTAAATTAAGTTAATTGAATAATTCATTTAAAAGAGTAAATTAAACAGCTGTAAAGTCAGTAGAAATAAGTAGAAACTAAATATTTTATCTAACAAAAGTCAATTTCATTGAATGTACTTTTTGAAGAAAGACACTGTGATTAATGATTGTTATGTCCCTGTGTGTGTTTCATTGACAGAGTGAAGTGAGTTGTGCCACTGAAGCAGAAACCTCATCGTACTCTGACTACCACTTTCTCATCCAGGGCAGCTGTGTGTGAGGAGGAGGAGGAGGACGATTTGCTCCAAGTGCCTTTGAACACACCACGTTTCTCCTTCCATTTTAACACTGTTGTGGTGGGAGAGGGTTTTTGTATCATTCTTGTATATTGTTTTTAAAGAGATTTAATACAGAACAAACTATATACCACCGTCCCACTGTAAAGTCCTCCACATATATTTGCATTCAGACATCTCTTTTTGCTGTGATCACTGGATTTTCAAATACTGTTTCACTTTCTTTTTTTTATCTCTGTCACTGAAAATGTTTTAGATCACTGTCAATTGACAACTGAGTGGTGTCACTGTTCACTGCTATTGTGAAAGTAACCCCCATGAGTTTAGAGCTCACTTCATTACTGACCACTATGTCTTCTATAGTTAATGTAAGCCATATTACTTTTTTAGGGGATTTCACATTTTTTAAATCTAAAGTCCAGGCTAAGACACTGTAGATTTGTGTATAGTTTTGTAATAGTGTGAACAACACACAGAACAACACAACAACAACAACACTGTTCAATAATTGTATACACTGGAGAGAAGATGATTGGCTTCGGCTGAAGGCCCTCAGTGAATGGTTGCAACTCACGAAGAAAATATACCTCAGTAGTGAACACTGGCAAACCCGGGGTCTCTACAGCGGAGCTTTGTGTTGGAGACTGTTGCAGCCACTAGACTGTCTACTGTCTCCTCACACAATGTCAGACTAAACACTGCACGCAGAGAGGAACATACTGTGCAGTGTTTCTATCTCAGCTGTGGCATCAAATCAAATATTCAATTGTTGCATAAAATTTGAATGCAGAGAATTAAACTTAAAAAACAAATGATCATGACTGATCCTTAAATGAAGGCGTCCTTTTCAACACATTCACTGGATAACATGCGATAAGACTGGAGAAGTAAACAAACCACTGGAAATGAACATGTAGAAACACTGACGGCTTCTCGTATCTGATAATGAATAAAGTCCAACACTGACAATATTTCAAGAAACACTGGAATAGCTTAGATTGTATGTTGGTAACTGGAAAGAATGCTGGTGAGGCAATAAATGGCTGATATCATTTCAGGTGCACGCCCAATCACTTCTCTAAGACGGTACATCTCAGCTCAGAGGCAACTCTGTGTAACTGCATGTACGTATGTACACTGCAGAGGTAAAATTAGATATGATACACTGGACTCTTTCATGTTTTTCTGTGGAGGTTTTGAATACTTTCACTTTTTTGTGCCTTTTCGATTGAGAATATGCATTCCTAACCTTTCATACGAGTGAATTATGAATTGTTTTCTTTCTGTTATAATTTCCTGTTTTAAACACATTCAACTCACCTACTACAAACACCATCCATTTGTTGCTTTTGTTTTCGAATCCATATTCCATATGTAAATGCATTCAGAAGAAGAAAAAAAACACAATAGTGTATCTCCAATGTAAAATCAATATTATAGGAATATAGGATGAACAGCTGTCAGACAAAAGTTTATTGAAGTTGTCGTAATATGAACACTGTATAATGTTTTTAGTATAATTATTATGACTTAAGTGGGTATAGTGTACTATTTCAGCTTATTTATAATGCACCAGCTAGCATAATGAAACCACTGTAGCACTTTTTGCACTGTATATACGGTATGAACTGCTTCTGCTCTCTCCAGTGCACCAGATTGGTTTCACATACTCTGGTAGAACTGCATTGCATGTAACTGTATAGCTTCATTTTGTTACTACCAATGCTCATTTTTATGTGATGTGTTTTATGTAATTGTTTTTATAGTTCTTTTTTGGTTGTTGTTTTATCAATAATATATTAACCTTTAGCTTTTGGAGCCCAGAAGTGATTGATAAGCAAGAGAAGACACACATTTCATTTCGAATTTTAGCACTGTTTGTTATGAAAGAAATGCAATGCCACTAAAACATATTTTAATATCACTACTTTTTCGCCCATTTTATCGCTACATTTTCAAAGCATTTTGTCCAAAAAAAATATGCTGTAATACTATGATTGCATGTAGTAAATACATTTGTGATTGATCTTTGTGTTGTGTTTGATTGTCCACCTTGTTTGAGCTGGATGCCAGTCATTCACTTTGTCCAGTAGATGGCAGCAGAATATTAATGAACAGTAGATTGTGTGCGTGTGTGTGTGTGTGGAATTAAACTTACTTGGTAAATTCAACAAAATAAACATAATTTAATAACTTAATAATTAAATTAATTACATTTATTTTATTATATTCAAGTCATTCAATTGAACGGTTAGGGGTTAATTCAATTGAAATAACCTAATTCAATATATTATATTCAACTACATTAGATACGTTGAAGAACTTCATTGAATTGAGTAAATAAAAACCATGAATAAATCAAATTTATATAACACCATGTAATTTGATGAAATTGAATTAATTGAATTAACTTGATGGATTAAATTCAACAAAATTCATTGAAATATTGGACTTTAGTTGTCCATACATTTGACACAATTAAAGACTTCAGATTTCAGCAAATACAGAAAAGATAAAAGGTCATTATAAATATACATATGATCAAATTTTGAAGACTGAAGTAATAACGACTGTAATTTGTATTTGTACCTCCGTTCACTGAGTTTGGATTGAAACACTTTGAAAACCTGAGCCTGCGGTGCGGAGCAGGAGACGCCTGACAGCCCAAACCGAGGGTAGCACAGACCCACGAGTCACGTACGCCCGCTACGTCATGACGAAACCCGGAAGAGCTAATCAGTACGTGGCCTTCTCAGCTTGAACCGTCGAGACCGGAGCTCCACACTATCACAGAATGGTGAGATTGATCCGGTTTATGGTGTTTCTATGATAAACACTGTATACATGTCCTGTACAGAGGTGTACAGTTTTAATCTCATGAGTAAAACATGGCGCTGTCTGTGTGAAACTGAGTTTTGTAGATCGTTCGCTTCTTGTGTCAAATCCATCGCTTCGGCCGCTCCATTAAAACCGAAGCAGTCGGTTTTCCAGCAGTGATCAGGGGCTACACACTGTGGACTCTGTGTTTCCTCTCTAACAGCCTCTTCCTCCTCTTCCTCCTCTCTCTGTCTCTGCAGGAACTCGAGGCCATGACCAGATACACCAGCCCGGTGAACCCGGCTGTGTTCCCCCACCTCACTGTGGTTCTGCTGGCCATCGGCATGTTCTTCACCGCCTGGTTCTTCGTGTATCCTTTCCGCTTCTCCCTTCCGCATGGAGATATCGTAACATATCAGGAGTCGTACCACAGATTATTAGATTATTCTGTAAATAATAATCTGCAGTAAAACACAGGGGCGAACACCTGAGGAAATTGAAGGGATAGTTCACCTAAAAATGAAAATTCACTCATCTACTCACTAATCAATAACAAATCAAGTAAATTGAGAACAAACCTCAGCTCTGATTGGCTACACAGTCACTTTACTCCCCACACAGGCTGCTATCGCTTCTTAAGGCAGATTTATGCACCGTCGTGGCGTACTCACTACTGTGCTGATGGAGGGGGGGCCGGGGGGAGTGTTTGGGCTTTAGGGGTAAACAGCGTTGCAGCCAAATCCAATCAATATAATTCTATGGTTTAATTTTTACGCTTGAAGACGTTGTCACCTTTTAGTTCAATTGTATTGGATTTGGCTGTAGAGGAGTGGATTTTCATTTTTGGGTGAACTATCCCATCATGGGATCATGTAATAGTAAGAACACTGGTGCCATTGCTTTACACTTTTGCTGCAACTAGAGCTGGACAATAATCAATAATTATCGTTTAATAAAAATGTCATCAATCGTAATAAAACGGTTCTAATATATAGTATATTCATTATGCAAACACAGTGACATGGAATTTACATTGATTAAACGTTTTTCAAGTTTAAAAAGCAACCTTCACTCAGGAGCAAAAATCTGACTTTGCACTAGATGATATTGTGACATTTATCATGATAATTATTGATATTGACTCGTACGACATTTTTGATCTCAATATCATTTTTGTCGGCATCATCCAGTCCTATTCGACTCGAAATGGCGTCATTTACACCATGTTTTTAGCCTAATTGTCCTCCGGAGCCGGGTTTGCACGCACACACGGGAAACACGCACACACTGCACACAAGCTCTTGCCTAAGGGCGCCTGCGCAGTGAATGTTAGCAACACTGCATCTGCTAGCATCGCCACTTCAGGTAGTGGACTTTTAGGGTTAAAACAAGGTGTAAATGACGCTGTTTCGAGTCGAATTTGAATGTAGGGGCTTGCAGACACTTTGATGCTCTATGGAGGTATGTTATGTTTTTATTCTGTTTTATTGCGTCTGAAGAATCGGTCACCAGTTACTTCAGTTGTATTGGAGAGAGAGAGAAGGATGTCTTTGCAAGTTACCTGTGCAATAAGACATTTTGGGTGCATTCACTTTTGGTCATATCGCCAAAAATGTAGGGGCTTATTATGGTTAAACTGTGGGGGAAATGTTAACTATGCTCATTTCATGCAAAGGGCTTGTATTATTTCCTGCTACTAAGCATTTCTGTATCAAATAGGAAATGATGTGGTATTGATGCTTAACTTCAACATCGTGGTGCAGCACCATGATCAAAATGTAAAGCAGAGACCATTTTCAATCCCTGATTGGAACCAAAACAAAATCAAATTCTGTGATTATTTTTACTGCTTTAAATGATTTGTTTACTTTGATTATATTAGTAAAACATTTTTCCTCTTCATTGTCAGTGTGCCCTTTTCAATACTGAGTCATGTAAATGTCATTAAAGAATACAGGATGACAGTATACACATTGTACTGTAGTATACTACCACTGTAGACAAGTGCGTGATAAGGTACACTTGTAAATCATGACGGAGAAGTAGACCATTAACTTGTTTGATGAGCTTCCCTTAACTTTTCATCAGCTATGAAGTAACTTCAACAAAATACACCAGGGACGTCTACAAAGAGCTGCTGATCTCCCTCGTCGCTTCGCTCTTCATGGGCTTCGGTGTCTTGTTCTTGTTACTCTGGGTTGGCATCTATGTATGAAGGTACGTTGAAATATTATTAATGTCTAATGGTTTTCATATTTAATCACTAAAACAGCGTTGTGGTTATTAACTGCACTCCCTCTTGTTTTCCTACAGATTGACGGGCTTTATAATATGACACATTCCAGTGGAACTACGGGCGTCACAAACACGAGCTGAATCTGGATTCAATTGGACTGCACTGATGATATTTGAGGGTCATATGGAGTCTGGTTTTGTTTTCACAAGTAAAGGGGATTTGTACAACTTCTTGTGCGTGTCTTTCATTTAAAGTTCTGATTGTCTTCAGTTTTATGTTAAATATTTAACCGTTTTACAAAGACCAAACCCAAAGTGCACTGCAACTAAACCTGTTGACTTCTTGGGAATAGAAGGTTATTTGGACCCACTAAAGCCTATTTATAGCGTTCCACTAGTAGAGCCTAAAACCTCAATCCCTGATTTATCTTTGTGTTAAAAATAGAGCAGTCTGTTTCACCTTGTCTCCAGCATAATACTGACCACTTTAGAGATGAAGGATTACACCGGGATTACAGAAGGATTATTTAATAAAAACAGCGGGAACACAATTCAAAAGGTCCCCGCTCAGGATTCAAATCATGGAAATTGGCTTATTTATCATGTAAACAACACATACTAGTCTTTAAAAAAAAAAAAAAGGCAAAATAAACCAATTTGTTTCTTCCTTCGCAGGGGAGTACAGCATTTCCAGCAAAACTATGATTACATGTAGTTCTACATATAATTATAGATTCAAATCGGTAATCTATATCTGAACAGAGACAAACTTGTGACAGTCTTTCAATGTGTTGCACTCTGCATACAACTCTAATTGATTTACAAAGGCCACATGGATTAACACTCAATCCAGATTAATACAACGCTACACTTGCCTTGATCTGCCCACTTGGCTACGAAGAACCAATTAATACAAACTGTTAGACTTTGCTTCATCCTCTTACCTGGAAAATTCATCATCAGCCAAATTGCTTTGTTCAGTAGTGTCAGCCTGTGCAAGTGTCATAGAAAAATAGTCCAAAATTCAGTGTAGCACATGGTGATGCTTAGTGTTATAATGTCTATAGACTGTCTCTTTGTCACTGACGGGCTCTGGCGAAGGCGTCACGCAGCCAGAGAGAGTCCTCATACAGCCGGGGGTCTCCCATGTACTCTGCTGTGCGTTTGTATAAGTAGTAATACAACACTGCCGCTGTTGACAGAGAGACGGACACATACTCAATGATTAGTGAGACGACAGAAGACTGATTAGCTGTGTTGGAGAATGTTTGAATGAATGAAATCACACAATTACCTGTTCTCTGGAAAACAAAAAGAGCTTGAAGACCATCGGTCCAAACAAAACGGTTTGAGTCGAGCCATCTTAGATTCTAGAAGAAAATAAATACTGATCAGATTCAGTAAATATGGATGAAGACTGTGCACAGTTAGTCTGATATAGGATAATAAATATTTTAGCAAATCATTTTCAGTGATAGTCAGAATCATGTTAATATGTCTCAGTTTTAGTGCAGGGTTGACGGAGCGTACCAACACCCAGCAGTGGAAGCAGATGCTGAGGGTCAGGTAAAAGGCGGAGAATATCAGCAGAGCCCTGAACCTCTCCAGCAGCAGAGACACCAGGCCGACCTGGAACACGTAGGTGTTGAACATCATCAACAGGATGATGATCACGTTGAATAAGATGGCGATGTCCTGGATTCTGCAAGACAGTGACAGATTATATTAAATATTGGTTTCTGATGGTGCACATTTAGCAAGATGTCAGCAGCATACACATGATCATGTCAGAGAGAAAGATACAGAGCAAGTGTGATTTTTCACTAAGGGCAGGCGAGTCACAGATGAATGTAGAACCTGCATGAGTTCAGACTACTCACTTAAATTAAAACCTATGTTTCAGGAGAATCTTCATTCACTTCATTCATTCGGTAATTTTGAATGCTTAGAACTCCAAAGCTGCTTAATCAAGATAATTGGACGTGTTTTCTTTTAAATGAAGGAATATTTCCATATGCTTGTTTAAATGTTGCCAGATGAAATGGCTACTGAAAGAAGAAGCTGCTGAATAAAGTTACAATACCTCAATACTTTTGATGAATATACGTACTCAAAGATGAAAAACCACAAAAAGGATGAAAAACCATAAAAATAGACATGGTTGTTCATGTAAACTCTTAAAATATAAAGTGTCAAGGCTTTCTATGAGTTATGTCAATCTGCCTGTAATATTCTGAATAATGTAAATCTCAGTAAATTAGCTGATTAGCTCAATAATCACAAATTTGTCCTATTACTGTATTTAGTTTTGGGCTAAAACTAGGTCAGGAGGTTAAAGCCACAACTTCCATTATATTATTATTTATAGGATTGTTATCAATCCCTTGGTCAATTTTTATAAATTAATAAAAAGTACTTTTTAAACACTCCAATTGAAATGTATTTAAAAAATACAATGTCATAATATGATGCAAAAAAAGATGTACACCTGAAGATGTAAACAAACATCTTCAGGTGTACATTTTTAATTTATGAATAACTGATAACATTCGCTGGAATCTACTTCTTTCCAGTTGACGTACTGATAAATGAACTGATGTTTTGAGCATGCTGCTGACTTACATGAACAGCACGAGCTGGATGACAGGCTCTCCCCTCAGAAGTTCACTGAAGGAGTTGACGAAGAGGTCATAGGCCAACAGTGAGAGCTGGATCAGCAGCACCAGTGAGTAGTTACCAGTCTGCAGCATCTTCTCTTCTCCTCCTTCTTCTTCTTCTCTTCACAGATCCTAAACACAGGTACTCGATGCTGTACAACTCCACATGCTCTGGTGCAAAAGTTCACATAGTCAGAGAGTGGTGTGCTTTTCCATAAACAAGGTGCTCCGGGAAGTTCCTCTGTGGAGAAACATTCTGTTTGTTGTCCTCAGGGATGAAACATCTCTGAGATGCAGGATGTCGGATGAACTGGGTTTGACCTCTTCAGCTGCTGCAGGGCCACATCTTGGTTGTGGAACGTCTCCTCATCTGCTGCATGAAGAAAAGAGACGCTGTGGTTATATCGTGTGATAGAAAAACAAAGACACCTGAATTGTTCATTCCTCGCAGCTAGGTTGTCCCCTGTGCAGCTCGAGCTTCTCCATTGTGTGTGTGTGTGTGTGCGTGTGGGGGGGTGAGGGGCTGATGTAACGTCTGCCTCAGACGGATAAATGAGCGGTGAACGTCACCATGTAAAGCATGTTACACAGGCAGCCGCCGTGGGAAGGTCATGGCTGGGATTAGGGATTAATTTGTCCTGCGTGGACTCCTCCAGTTGTTGTTATTGTGTTACGCACAAACTCTCTCGTTTTTGCGCAACTTCTCTTCTAATGGCGGGAGCCTGTGGTTATTTAATCCCGGCTGCAGATAAACTAGTAGACCGATGGTAGTAAGTTACTACTGTTGGTATTAGTAACACATCGAATGTACTACGAACTCAACAAAGGCGGTGGCACGGCTTCCGATTTTAACTTCGAGTTTCTGCCCACACACGTTTTCTACGTTAACCACAACAACGCTGTCTTGACGGCGTCCAGTTGTGTAAACACGCTCCAGAAATATGATCCGAATCACCTCTACTCACCGGAAACACGCGAGGGAAGGAAACAAGTCACGTGGAGACAAACAGGAACCGTAAGTTGCTCGTATTTGTTCTTTTTCCACAAACAAACGGCGCAGTTTTGTCTGAGCATCCACCGCCGCCTCTCAGCAGCAACGTATTTCCGCAAGTTCCATGGTAACGCTTCTTCGTGATGTTACCGTAATAACCAGCGTATGGGTTCTCTAGATATTCCTCAAAATGTAGCCCCAAGCACAGGATTTCCTTTTTATGGTGTAGATGTGTTGGTTGTTGTTTTCTAAATGTTAAAGAAAGCAGCTGTTGGGTGAAAATGTTACTTTCATTACCAACTAGGCTAAGTATTTGAACTTCCCCTAGTTGTTATTATTTTTACTGTTCTTGTCTACTATTTGTGGTTTGCAACTTTAGGGTTGACTGGTCTTTATTTCATTGTTGTTTTGTTTAAATGTATATATTGTCAGCCTACTGCTTGTTCTTATCCTTTTACCTTATCTGTTTATAGTTTGAAAGTTTGTTCAATGTTTGGATTTGGTTTCTAAAATGTTGTTTTCCTTTCCTCTGTAACATATTTTTACAGAAAAGAGAGATACACAGTTTTCATTAGATTTACCTGTGTAATTTCAGGTTGAATGATCAATTAAGTTAAGGAAATTCATGTTGCCTGTTGCCAATTTATTTTTAGATAAAACAGGATAATCCTTCATTAGATCCACTATGGGGAAATTTGCCATGTTACACCATCAACAGAGATGTTGAAAATAAGAAACAGTAAAAGGAAATATATAGAAAATATAATAGTAACTTATAATAGTAACTTTATTTATATAGCACCTTTCAAAAGAGCCATTAAAAAGAGGACAAATAAAACAAGACGACAAAAAAGGAACAAGCAAATTAATACGATGCTATTTAAAATTAAAGACAACAAATCATATAATACAAAATCGAAAATTCTATGCAACATCAAGTAAAAGCCAATGCAAAGTAAACAGAATGGGTACAGTGTAAATAGAATATCTACGGTGTTAGATTCTCTAACTAAGATGATCACTGATTGATTAAAATACCTAATAGTGTAATTTCTTGGTTTTTGTGTGTCTGGGGGAACAATAAAACGTTCATATGTAGTGGCTGCAGGTCAACAGGGGCCTATAACAACAATGTTGAGTGGAAGACATAGACTGTACATAAAGTGGAAGAGTGTGAGCGAGCTACACCGATCATTACGGTACAGGTCAGCAGCACAGGCTCGTCACTGCCACCCAGCGGCTGTGGCCGGTACCTGCTGCAGTGACAGAGCTGGACAGCGGTGGTGGGACACCTGCACCGACACACGGTGAGTTCAAGACTCCACAAACTTCTCTCCACTCACAGAAATGTAATCATGGGACTTAGTCCGAACTGCGGACACGCAACCGGGTTTGTGTTCCCTCCGTGTTCAGTGCGAGGTCGTGTAACCAGCGGCTGTTTGAGTCGTTCTTCTCCGTTAATATCAAATACACTCGTTATGTCCAGAGCAGCTTCATGTCGTCGTATCAACACTTTGGAGTCATGGTGGGAAACCATGGTGCGTTTGAGGGAAACGTTTCAAACCCGCGTTCTGTCTTAGCGGGTTCGAAAGCAACATGTCCCATTGAGAGCGGTGTTATTTATCCTTGACAGTTTAGTTGCCCGCGACACGTTGTAAAGCCGCTGTCCTCGTGTCCCTGCTGATGAATAGTGTGTAGCTGAGGTGTGTTGGAGTTTATTTGACCTTTGCGTGGCTGCTGGTTTGATTGGAGTCTGGTCAGACACACAAAATCCTTAACGTGTAATGTTTACACAAGACTAGCACCAGGAAAACCCGCATATCTTTACGTTTCAGGGACGTTCTGGAGGCTCCACGAATCACCAGCGGGATGCTTCACTAGACCTTATCAGAACATCCTTTATTAGAGGTGTTATGCCTCGATACAGAGATAGGGAGGGGGTGGGGGGGCTGTTCATTTACTACTGAGGCACAGTTCAGTTTGCACTTTATCCCACTATTCTGCAAAGACATCTGTTAAGATACTGATAAAAATAACACTTTTATTTGTATAACAGTTTTAACAATGCTCCACAAAATGTTACAAAGACAGATAGACAGATAGATTTGTGCTTTATTGATCCCAAATTGGGAAGTTACTGTGTTACAGCAGCAAGTCAAGGGCATTGTACATAGAGCGAAGCACGAATAAGCCTATAAACAAGAGACTAAATACACGAGATGGCAGAATAGGAGACAAGGGTGCAGTAGTTGTTTGCATTTAAAGACAATGTAATGAGGTATGAACAGTTGTGACGAGGTGGGTCTTTAATTTTGTTTTGACAGTTGACAGGTCTTATTTGTTTAGGGAGAGCATTTCAGAGGGAGGGGTCCCATGAAACCATTTCTGATTTAGGCATGTTCCTTCTAACCTGAGGACTGATTGTGTATGACGTGTGCATTGGTCACAAATCAGTTTTATGAGTGCCATGGCTCCTGAGAGCAGCGTTTGTGTGTAATTGTTGGTAATCCTGACAATGCAAACTACTGCCAATGTTCATTTGCATCTCCTCGCTCCCGCAGCCATCCACCCTCCCCTTCAAGTACACAGTAACTCCTCTCACATGACACCATCCTGTTCTTTTACCCTTTACACATCCTGGTGCACAGTCACAGACCCTTCTGGCTGAGAAGCTTTTATCTTATATCTTCCTCATCTGAATAAACAGTGAAGACGACCGACCGCCTGAAGACAAGTGTCTGAGGCAAAACTGGTGTGCCTTGCAAATGTTGACATTTTATATATATAAATATGTTAATTTCCATCATATTTGTTTCTTCAAACCACAATCAAATCTCATAGAGTGCAGAACTGGCCGCAGCAGCTGTAGATTTTGTGCACAGTCACAGCTTAGTTTGTTCGTCACCTGGTGTTTGACAAGGGAGGACCTGTAGGGCCAGTTTCTTTCCCCAATAATTAAAAACACTACGAGAGAAGAGCTCAAGTGTCAATAAATTCACTGTTGTTTATCAGGAAATGATGCAAAGATTATGCTTCAAACAGACAAATTCAAATGTTAAATACTTGTGAGAAAATGCTCACTATAGGGCAAAGTTATTTTCATTCTCTGCACCAAGGAGGTTATGTTTTCATTTGTGTTTGTTTGTCTGTTAGTTTGCAGCATTGCACAAAAACTACAGGACAATTTACCATGAAACTTGGGGTAAGGATATGTTATGGGTCAGGAAGAACCCATTCATTTTTGGGGTGAATCTGGATAATTATTTTATAAGTTTACACTGATTTCCCAGGGAATCATCAATTGGATCTTGATGTAAACAAATCCTGCATATATATGGAACTGTTATCTATATAAGTGTCATTGATGTACCCCCTAAGTACCTGAAAATAGTATTTTGCTGTCGATGTAGACTGATGGACAGATATAAACCAACTCCTCATCCAATCCATGTTCCTCTGTCCAGTCATGTCTAAGTGGCTGAATGATGGCGAGGTGCTGGTGGGTCAGGGCAGTGGCGAGGCTGTGCCAGTGAGCCCCAGACCACGGGGCTTTGCTGTTGGGAGTCCCAGGCATAGTTTGGGAAGCAGCCCACTGGCGTCACCCAGAGCGGCAGCAGCAGGAAGTCCGCAGACAGAGACCATGGGCAAGGCCAAGGAGCTGTTTCTGCTCTGTGACAAAGAGGGGAAAGGCTTCATCACAAAGAGGGACATGCAGGTGAGCGTCGAGTGTCACAGGATGAAAACTTTGAGGCTGATTATAGAGACTTAAACTTCCATCTTCTTCTGATCAGAGGCTACAGAGAGAGCTGCCGCTATCTCCTGAACAGCTGGAGACGGTGTTCGAGAGTCTGGACCGAGAGAGCAATGGATTCCTCACTCCGGTTGAGTTCAACACTGGACTCGGTGAGTGTCACTGTGACATACAGACATAAACGTTTCTCATACAGTATTAATGACTTCTTCTGTGCTATTCCTCACTCTGTGGTTCAGGTGAGTTGGTGGGACTTGAGGACACGACTGAGTTGAGTCCCGGCGAAGCGAAGGAGGATACGGACCAGGTGGACTGGTCCCAGGATGCCACTGCAATCAGATTTGTAAACATACTGATGGAGCTGGGTGCTGACAAACTTTTTAAAGAGTATGAAACCACTGTTTTATCACCTGGTGACCATATCTTTCTACAAACCACAGAAACTAGTTTATATAGTACTTATAATTATATTTTTTCCCAATTAGCAAACATTCTGTCTGTCACATATGTGTTGGTGGGATATGTTGGTCAACTGTTGAATGAATGTATCAGAATAGAAAAGGTATTGGATGAATAAACACTACAAGATGTACAGGGACCACAACAATTAGACAATTAATAAATTAGTTGATGGACAGAAAGTAAATTGGCAACTGTTTTGATAATTTATCAATTACTTCCCCTATTTCTCTTTTTTCCAGCTTTTCAAATGCTAATATTTTCCTTATTCTATATATGTATAAGTTCTGGACTCATCAGATGAAACTATCATTGAAGGAATTACCTCCAGCTTTGAGAAATTGTAATGTACATTTTTTACCACTTTTTTAAAACAATTTTATAGATTATTGATATTGAAGAAATTACTCAAAATATCAATCTACGATGAAAACAATTTTTGATTGCATCCATATTTGATTTTCATCATTGTAAGCGACTGTAAAACACACAAGACTGAAAATGTAAAATCATACTTGTATCCATAATCTCCTCATTTAAACAACTCGTAGATCAAGTATTTAGTTTCCAGTCTTACTTCGTACGTGCTGTGCAAACAGTTTGTCATAAAACTTTGAAACATTTATTTAAGGTTAGTGAAGTTTAAGGTCAGTGTCAGACTTTTAAGGTTGAATATCCTCAGTCTTTTAACTGCTTTGTGTTGTTGTTTTGTTGTGTGTCAGTCAGCAGGAGCTGTGTTCTATGTGGTGTGAGCTCCAGAGAGAAAGACCAGAGCTGCTCAGTGTCCTGGAGAGTGTCTTGGTCCACACAGTGTCCCATTTACAGGACTCCATCAGAGAGAGAGACAGTCTGGAACAAGCTCTGCGCAGGTCCACACTTCATTACCTCTGTCTGCCTCTGCCCGTTGAACACAACATCAGCTCTGCCAAATGTAACCGTTGACTTGATTTTGTTTTCCTGGTTTAGACGCGAGAGCGAACACGATCAGGTTGTTCGGTCCATTTATGAAGACCTGGAAAGTCAACTCAGAGAGGAGAGACAGAAACATCAGGCTCAGGTACAGATTTTAAGGCGCTTTCATAACTTGGTTGTTTGATCTGGACCTTCTGACTTTTCAGTTTACTATGAACCAAAATATGTGAATTGTGCCATTTAATAAGAGTGATGTCATCAAAGCATTTAATGAATTTGTTGTGAATTCAAGGACGGTATTAGACTGATGCAAAGAGGGAAGCAACTTGAAGAGGAGCTGAAGATGCGAGAGCAGGAGCTGGAGAACACAATGACCAAACAGAAAGAGGTAAGCATCCAAATGTCTGTAATGTCTGATAATGCCATAGTTTGATGAGAGAATTACAGGACCTGTCTTTGTCCTCAGCTGGAGACCAGAGTCCGGCAGCTGAGCTGTGAGCAGGTGAACGTTAAGGAGCAGAACCAGCAGCTGCGGAGCCTCAACATCCAGCTACAGGACCAGATGGAGAACGGAAGAGAGCAGCTGCAGGCCGCTCTGGGTCAGCTCAGCCTGCTGCAGCTCAACGCTGCCCAGGAACAAGTGGCCAGACAGAGGTGAGAGGCACAGATAACTGCCTGAATGTCCAAAGTATAAGATCATGAAAACACTGCCGCTCTTGTAACCTGGATATTGTTATTACCTCCTTCAAGTAGGTTATGTTTCACCCCTGTCTGTTTGTTCGTTGGGGCATTTTTTTCATCAATTACCCCATTTTTCCAGGGAATAATTCATGGATCTTGATGAAAAAAATCTCTTTTTCATCAAATCTTCAGTTCAAAAATGGTTCTTGAGAGAAAGATGGTGCGTGACTGCTTTGCTGTAAAAATAAAAACAGCAATAAACACATGAGTCATATGACCTCCTTTTGAGTTCAAACTTGCTGCGGGCAGTGAACGTTTTTTTGGGAGATTTGGGACCATGTCACTATAGATGATGTGAGATTAAATCAAATCCATGACATTTCCAAGTGGAGGAAATAAGATCACTCCAAAGAATCTTTTTGACCCACTGGAAGGTGATCTGATGATAAAGAAATAAGCAATAATTAAGAAGGAAGTATTTTATTTTAACTAATAACAAATAGATCAAAACTAGTGGTCTTCCATCTCTTACTTTATCTTACTCTTACTTTCTGAATTCCCCACTCTGTTGGTGGCACTCAGCCTAAAATAAAACAGCTTATAAACATATAGTTAAATATATTTTTAAAAGGTTGGTATGTAAAAACCTAGAACAGCTGGGTGCGGTAACTTTATCATTCAAACAGAAGTCAAAACAAAGTCAATTTAGTCATATTCTGGTGTTTATGGCGGCAGGACAGTGCCCATGGGTCTGTTACATTGCAGCACTTAGTTTATTGTTGTTTTGGTCAAATTGACGAGATTTGTTTACAATATCCCAAATACAGGAATTGTCTTTTGCTTGTTTCTCTGTAGAAATGTGATGAAGGTGTCAAAGAACATTCAGAAAGAGAAGAACAGCCTGTTAAGACAACTGGAACTGTTGAAGTGAGTCCAACCTGCTGCTGTTCGATGTTTCAATGAAGTTCTTAAAGAAATGTGTAAATAAAACTACCTGAAAATCAGCTCACGTTCTTCCAGTGTGTGTATTCCACATATGGATCAGTCGGTGTGAGAATGTCTCTAACTGATTTCCTCTTTCTGTGTCAGGGATATGAACAAACGACTGCGAGATGAAAAAGACGCTCAACACTCTCAGAAGAGGGTTAGTCACAGACGCTCTGTTCTTCCTGCTCTGCCTCTAACTTACTACCTCAGTGAGGACCTTTGTACACCGTGGACACATCAGGAGGTTTATCCGCCCTAAGCTAAGTCCTGGAAAGACTTCATGCTTTATGGACAATGATTATTTATATGGGCAGCTGTTATTGTTTGGTTATTAACTGAACTCGTGTTAAAGTCACTGACATCGTTTTGGAGTTGTGCATGTCAGCAATTTTTTTTTTTTCTGTAGATGTCGGTTAGTGGAGTGAAGGATTTTTGCTGAAAAGACATTTGTTCTGTCCTGTGATGGACAGAGTGTAATATGTGTAAATGATCATAAATGATTCTGTACATGACAATATTTATGCAGTTAACTAAAGTGGGTCGGTACCAAACCAATAAAGCCCTTTCATTTATCACACTTCTCACATTTATTAGCACGTTCCCTCTTATCCCGTTCAAGTTCTTTGAGCAAATTAAGGTGGAAGTTTTGCCAAAGCTGTTAATCACAGTAATTTCTGGATTCAAGCTTCCATTCAGGTTTCTGACCAAAGAGACAGACAAAGGATACGAAACATTCATTCAAGAAACTCTTCTAATTTGGTCCCTGTTCAGACCTGGTGGTAACTTCTGTCCTGAGTGATCCAATCACAAGGGGTCGGTGCTAAGTTCAGGTCTGAATGCACCCAAATACATCTTCAACACATCTTGAGATCTGATCACTGAGACCACATTGGGAGTTGTTCTGTGACACATCTAGCCACATTCCTTTCACTCTGTTAAGACACGTAGATTTGTCTCTTGCCACAATATCAACACTGACCAACATATGGTTGTTGATACTTTTCTTAAATGGGTAAAATCATTCCTCACAGCCCCTCCTCATTCTGCTCTCTTTCTACTTCTCTCTTCCTCACTCATGCCAACACAGACACACACACACACACACACACACACAGTGACATCAGACTCATCTGTAAACTCAGACTGGGTAAAAACAACATAATTTGGTCCTTGGGAGCCGAAGCATTGTGCGTGTTTGTTTACACAGAGATCAAGGTAGTGAGATCTGATTTGTGATTGGATCTCTCAGTATGGATGTTAATACCAGGTCTGAACAGGGCCTATAACACAATTAACTACTGTTGGTTTTCTATTTTTCAGTTGCCAATTGATGATTATGATAAACTGCTTTGTAGCAGAAAAGATGACCCTATAGGATTGAACCCTTACTTTTTAAACGTATAAAAAAGAATCTGCCTTTGTGAAATAATTGGTAGAGTTGATACAAAGAACACAAAGTGTTAATTCATGTTCTTCCTTTACTGACCATAGAACATGTTTCAGACTACACATATCTATAACAGTAGAAATCTTAATGCCACTTGTTTCTTCTGCCTCACTTTCCACAAAAAGAATCCAAATGTCAAAAAGACTTTGGAGAAGAGAGGCTCAGTCATAGGTAACTACTTACTGCAAGACAAGCCACTGAAAAGGTTTGTATGACTACCTGCATCTGATTTTACATTCAGTAAAGGTCATATTGCCTCAGGACGACACTAACTCTGTGTATTTGTGGATCCTGAAGACAGCTGAGCTCATCTGATGAGTTGGAGCAGAACAAAGACACAGAGATGACAAATGCATCCAAGAGACACCAGCCAACATGTAGAGTCAGGGGGGGAAATGTTGAACAGACTCAAACTCAGGTAGGGAAAATATTACATATGAAGATATACACATTTTATTCTTAAATTAACAATTTAACGACATAGTAGCTTTTGTGGTCTGCACAAATAAGTGACCCAGATTTTCATATTTCTTACGCCAAAAAAACCCTTCTCTCTTAATGGCATTAAAAAGTACATATGTTTGAATTAAATTGGTCTTTTACCCGAATTTTAGAGCAAAATTGTCAGTCGTCAGCGAGTGTTCAAGGTGGTATTCTTGGGTAACTCAGTTGTGGGTAAAAGCTCCTTCATCCAGCACTACTGCACAGGAAGCTTCCTCAGTAACACGAGTTCTACTGTCGGTAAGAGTTTCACTTATTATGTCAACGATTAACTCACTCCTCAATGTGTCAGTGTGTCACTCCTCTGTTGTTTTGTAGGTTTGGATTTCCAGATGAAAACTTTAACTGTGGACTCCACCACCGTCACCCTGCAGCTGTGGGACACTGCGGGACAGGAGAGGTCAGATATGACACAGCTTATTCTCATGTGTACCAGCCATGTGTCTTTTTTTGAATGCCTCTGTGTCAGTGACAGACAGTGGCCGTGCGTACTGTGATACATCCATTTGCCCGTCAGTCCCATTCTTTTGAACACGACATCGCTAAGACTCCTTGAGGGAATTTCTTCAAACTTGCTTCAAATGTTCAGTGAAACTCAAGGATGAACTAATTAGATTTCAGTGGTCGAAGATCTCACTAAACTATTTGTTTTCCCTCCTGTAAGTGTTATCTCAAGAACATCTTGAGAGAATCCTCTTAAATTCGGAACAAATGTTCCCCCAGACTCACAGATTAACCAATTAGATTTGGACTGGTCAAATGTCAAGGTTACGACGACCTCACAGCACACTCTTGAACATGATATCTCAAGAACGTCTTCAGGGAGTTTCTTCACATTTTGAGCTGTTACTTGGACTCAAAGAGAAACTTATGGTCAAATGTTAAGGTCATGGTGACTTGGTATTATTATGAATGCAACATGTCAGGAACACCTGGAGGGGCTGAAACTGCACTGCTTAGCAAAGGCATACAACCATGGTGGTACAACTGGCTTTGCAGCCTCACATGTCACCGTTTGAGCTGTAGAATCCCATTCCTTAATGTTTTTTAATCCTTTTTACTGATTCCTTCTCCAGGTTTCGCAGCATCACTGAGCAGTACTACAGGAAGGCTGACGGTGTCCTCGCAATGTACGACGTAACTCACTCCCCCTCCTTCACAGCGGTGAGAGGATGGATGGACTCTGTGAAGGTGAACAGGCGGAGGTGTCACGGAGGGTTGGGTGCAAAAACACGAAAGATTTGAAAACATGTGCAAGTTATTAAGTCATAGTGCAACAGGAAGCTAAGTAAACACAGATGTCATTGAAGTTTTAAATTGACATATTCATTTTAGTACTACAATTATTTATTCCTAAGGTTATTTTTGTAGGTTTACCTCCGTTTTTATTTCGAATGAATGATAATGATAATAAAGAAAGTGTTGTGTCACCTGTTCTCTGTCGCAGGAGAAGATGTGTGAAGGTGCAGCGTTAATGCTACTTGGGAACAAGCTGGATCTGGCAGACACACACAGCAGACAGGTGACCACAAGGGAGGGGCAGAGGCTGGCAGAGGTGAGGTTCATTTGGATATTCAAACAACTTTCTTCTGTGATTTTCCTCATTATATGTTTTTAGATGAAACACATTTTTGGTTTATACAGCAGCACCAAGCTTTGTTTTACGAGTGCAGTGCCAAGACCGGACATAACATGGAGGAGCTGATGACTCACCTGGCAAGGTAAGATATTTCTCTACTGTACATTGTGTTATTACACTGAATGTGTCGCTGTAGCCACACTCATTTACCAACTAAAACAATGTAGTCCAATAACAATAATTCAGTGTGTTGCTGGAACAAACACATGTTTGGTCGATAAATTACATACATTACATTATGTTCAGTAAACCATGATTGATCAGAGCTGTAAACTGCAAATTCATTTCTCTTCTCAAACACTGTGGCTTCTGCTGTACAATGATTTTTATATTTTTTAATTTTAGGACGTTGCTCGCCCAGCATGATCGACAGTGTGTAGATGCACTTTTACTGAGCGAGGACACGTCTGCAAAAGGCTGCTGTACATAAACAGAGAAGAAAAGACAAAACAAAATGTGGTTCACACCATGGTTACACTTCCTGTCCTGAGGTCACACATTTTTCTGTGAACAAGTTTACTGAGCAGTGTCTGTAAGGTTTGTTTATGTTGTGCATATAATCCGTCCGATTAAAGATTATTTTTTGATGACTCCTCTGTTGTCTTTTTAAACGTACAATACGTTTTTTGGACGTATCGTAATTTGTTGATGATTTTGGTGGATGTGCCGTAAAGTAGTAAAAAATAAAAAATAGTCGAGTCGTGAGGTGATGAAGGTGAATATGCACTTTTTACCTCACAAATGTTATAAGTTACAAGTTTTAAGTTATGCTCACTTATAATATATAGCTGTTCCGTCCGCTCACCCACTCCCGCACCAGAGACCACATCACCCCCGTCCTTCAAAACCTACACTGGTTCCTCATTCAACAAAGAGAACAGTTTAAAATTCTCCTCCTCACATACAAAACCCTCCACAACCTCGCCCCCTCTTACCTCTCTGACCTCCTGCACAGACACAATCCCACCCGCAACCTCAGAACCACCAACACCAGCCTCCTCACCCCTCTTACCCATGTCCAAGCACCGAACCCGGGGGGACAGGGCCTTCTCCATCGCTGCCCCCTCCCTCTGGAACTCTCTCCCCCAGCACCTCAGACATTCTCCCTCACCCACCTCCTTCATAAATGGACTCAAAACTCACCTTTTTAAATCTGCTTTTAATCAGTGATTTATTTATGTACTATAATTGTTTTTAATGTAAAGTGACTGTCTTTTAATTGCTATAATGTTACCTTATTGTTATGGTTTTTATAGTCACTCTTTTTACCATGTTAAGCACCTTTGAGTACCTTTTTAAAAGCGCTATACAAATAAAATGTATTATTATTATTATTTTTATATGCATGGGAAACCAGCTGGGGGCAGACATGTTCTCTGTAAGCTGCTGGCTGAGGGGCGAGCTGCCTGCTGTGCCAAAAGAGGACAGACGCTCAGGCGCTCGGGTCTGAGTGTCAACTGAAAACTTACTCTGTTGCAGTTAACCTTCAGACAGCAGCACATTGACACTGGGGTTAGCAGGAGCTGGGAAGACGTTGCCCCAATAATCTACATCCTCTAGGGTCCACCAGCGCAAATCAGGTAGGAGTATTCTGGTCTCAGCAGAAAGGCAGAGCAGATTTTTCCATGACACAATGAGTTAAAAATAACTGTGAATATGATCATCGGGAGATTTTGTTTTGCTGAAAGATCACATTCACGCTTGGAGCGTTTTATCTTATGGCTAAAGAGGCTTATATTTAACATAGAATAGCATGTTTTTAATGTGGTTATTGTTTTATATCCACTGTGTCTTTACCCTTTTTGTTTTTAAAGAGGTGACCCGTGAGTTCTAGTCACTCATGATGCTCTGAGTCACATTTCTAAAAATAGAATGAGAAAGTTCAGTTGAGGTTTGGATAAAAACAGACTTTGACTAATTCATTAGGTAAATATTTAACAGTCAACAGTATATCACTGGGGTGTGAGAAGAGCAGGTTGAGTTACTGGGACAGGGACATGTATATCTGTCTGCTGGACGACACAGGTTGTTAAGTATGTTTACCCCGCAACATATTTGATTTCATCAGGGAGTGAATTTTATTTTTGGTTGACTCTTTGCAAAAGCCGCACACGTAAAACCTTAAAAAAGACGACATGTTGTCAGCTTGTACAGCTCGTATTCACAGTAGTTATGTCTGAGCTCCTTCAGTAAATCACCGTCATCATCAACACAGGAACAAAACCAGAATGACAGAGGAAACGTGTGTGTAGTAATAGTAGCTTGTGTGATGGAGGGTAACGACCTGCTCTCTGTGCAATCTGATGTTCTCTAGACATTTTTCATTTGCTGAGGTTTTCTGTTTGCCATCATACTGATATATCTGAGTTTCTTTTTTTTTTTTTCAGAATGGAAACGCGAGGTGACAAAAATCACACCTGTGGGACAATCTGTCTGAAATATCTTCTGTTTCTATTCAATATTCTTTTCTGGGTAAGTTCCCAAAGAAGTGTTCACATTTTAACAGGATTCAAGACAGATACTGCGATGATTATTTATACCAGTTGTAACTAGAATGTTACTCAGTCGAGCTCAAGCCTCTGCTAAGGCCCAACAGTCCCTTCAATCCGATCAAGCTGCACCAAATTGCACACACACATGGAAATTAGTGTCCTAAACATACAAATTCCTGGATCGGGCCCTTGATCTCGAACATTTTATGGATTCTTTATTGACTTATACCACATCTTCCCTCCTTCCCTCCTTCCTTCCTTCCATCCGTCAGATGGAATCTTGCTTACAAACAGCCAAGGGTTAAAACATAACCTTCTTAGCAGAGGTAATAGTTAACATTTACTTAGAGCATGTCATTATTTCATTCTTTGCTTTATACTACATATATCAATGAAGATTTTTATTTTACTGAAACTACTACTACTACTACTCACTGTTAAGAAAGTCTTCCTCACACTGCTGTACGTTGTTCCTTCCACAGTTTGCAAGAGATAATGTTGTGCCAAGATATATTGCACAGTTTCTTCTTGAGAGACAATTTAATGATCAATCAAAATTTTTACTTTTTTTTTTACCTTCATGCTTTAGGACTGTATCAGTCACCTACTCATTTCCCATGATGCAAAGTGTCCATTCAGATATGACGACTATTTATTTGCATCAGATTAAAAAAAACCACATTTCGCTGCTGTCTCATGAGAAGTACGGTGAGAGAATAGGGCGTTGCCTACTTTGCATCACCATCACATTTTAGCAGCTAATTTAGAAGACTTTAAAAAATGCTGTGGCACATTCTTGACATTTCAAGCATCTGGCTTGCATTGAGTGGATAACAGTGCGTTCTTTCAGCTGGCAGGAGGAGCAGTGCTGGCAGTGGGAGTGTGGACGCTGGCGGAAAAGAGCGACTACATCAGTTTACTCAACTCCAGCTTTTATTCGGCCTCAGCTTACATCCTGATAGCTGCCGGGGTCATCGTCATAGTGACCGGGATAATCGGATGCTGTGCCACTCTGAAGGAGATGAAGAGTCTTTTGGCTGTGGTGAGATGGATCAAAAATGTTTATTTCACTACACTCCAGCAAAGTATTAACCCCATTTAATTAGAATCCCACTCAGTAGAGCACATACCTCCGCCAAGGCCCAAAAAAAAGAAATCTGGATCCATCTGTTTATCAACATTCACTCCTAAATTGATTAGGTCCTTCCAGGACCCCATCACTCCACCAAGTTTAGTGGAAATCAGTTCAGTAGATTTGGTGTAGTCCAAATAAACCAACACACAGACACATGTGAACACATAATAGACGTAGTATATAATTACTGTATTTGGAATCAGAAACCAAGGGAAGACACTATAAGTTCCTGTTTATACACACACAACCTAGTCTGGGTCTACGTGTATTGAAAGTTAATCCCTGGTGACCTTCTGTCTCCTGATTATGTCAGACTGGGCATGACCGTCAGAAATAACGGACAAAGTCACGCACAGTGTGTCTTTAAGAGTTTAGATTTAGAGAGCGGCTCATGCCAGAGGAATGAGGGGCATCACAAGCGGCTGCATGGACTGAGGAGGGTGGGAGAGAGAGAGACGCATGCATGCAGAGAGAGGATATAATACTTAAAAGCTACATAAACTCTGTGACCCTGTGTCTGTATCCATATTTACCACGACCTTTGTGCTTACTAACTTCCTCTCCCACAGTGTATTCTCTGCATCATAGTTGTCATTTGGGTTTTGGGGTCGTGCACAAATAGTTCCAATCCCATAGTGTCATATTTTAGCACAGAAATGTACTGAAACACCATCTGAACATAGAAACATATCTATAATTTCCAGCTGAAGTTCATTTACCGATGTGTTGGTATGTATTTCCTGACTTTTTTCTCCAGTATCTGGTCTTGCTGCTGTGTATTTTCCTGCTGGAAGTCATAGCTGGAGTGCTGGCCTACATAAACTACCAGGAGGTAAATGTTTCTACTTTGTGATTGTTCTTTTTCATTATTCTTGTTAGCGTCAGTTTACTTTAGATATTGTAGTCATTTTTCCTCTCTCCCTTTCCCTTTCTGTTTTTTCTTCCACTCATGAAATGCTTCAGTCGTTTGCACTCTTTGCTGGCAGGATCTTCTTTGCATGCTTCTCTGTGCATGTTCTTCATTTGTACTGTTTTTTTTCCATCCTTCTCACACCTCTCTTTCTCCCCCTGTTTTCTGGCTCCAGTGTTTCCCTATCTGCTACCAGGTAATCCGCTGCCACCTGTTTCCATCTCATATCAAACTGTTTCCCTTTGACATCTTGATAAACGATGGTTCAGTGTCACTCTTTGCACATTTGTCAGTCGAGAAACAAAACTATTTATGTTGGTGAGTCGGTTTAAAGCATGCTCGTGGGGTCAGGGGGCCTGCACTCGTGCTGTGAGTTATATGTGGTGGGTACAGGTACAGTGGAATGTAACAGGGGAGGAAGGGAATTTGACGAGGGGCTTTTTTAAATGGACGGTGACAGATTGTTTTCCTGAGCCGACACTGAAGTGCATCTCCTCTCACAGCTGGACGACGAGCTCAGACAGAACCTGAAGGTGACCATGCAGCAGAAATACCAGCAGCCGGGGGAGGAGAGCGTCACACAGGCGGTGGACAGGCTTCAGCAGGAGGTGCTGAAGTCGTACCTCTATCAGAAAATTTGAAATGACCTTCTGCACGTGGATGCAGTTTAATGTGACTCACCATTGTCTCATCTTTCTTTCTTTCCTTTATTCCTCCCTCTCCCTTTCAGTTTAAGTGCTGTGGCAGTAACAACTTCTCAGACTGGAGGGACAGTGCGTGGATCCGGGCTCCAGATAACAGGCAGCTGGTTCCTGATAGCTGCTGTAAAACTCCCAGTGACCTCTGTGGGCGAAGGGACCATCCCTCCAACATCTACAAGGTGGAGGTGGGTATAGAGCTGATCCTTTCGATAAAAGGTTGAATGAGCAGGATTTAAATGTTCTTTCCCCCTTTCTGTTGTCAGGGAGGCTGCATCATGAAACTAGAGGATTTCATCCTGAGTCAGCTGTATATTCTCGGGGCAGTGGGCATTGGCATTGCATTTCTTCAGGTAAAACCACACTGTCTGATATTAATCTGTTTTAGCGTTCTGCATTAAACAGTATGGAACTGTAGACAATGTTGGTTCCTGTGTAAGTTCCTCTTCTCTGTTCTCTTTCAGCTTGTTGGGATGATGTTCACTTGCTGCCTTTACAGAAATTTGAAAGAGGATCCATACTGAGTTCTGTAATATCACAACATGTTTCACATGACATTTTGATGCCTCACATTTTTTTTTTACACAGTTCTGGATGCTCAAGAGATTCAATATTCACTTTATTGTCATTCAGACCAAACACAAGGCAAGTGCAGGGCAGAACTAAACTACATTGCATCCAGCTCATGAATGTAATGCAGAATGCCATGTTTTCCTAAGTGGGTATAAACGCTATATCTAAAGTGACAATAATAATAATAATAATAATATGAATCACTTCAAATTCTGAAATGATGATTGTCAGAGTGCAAACAGTGGAGACGCTGTAATGCTGCTGAACGCTCTGTTCCAATTCTCTTTCAACTCAAATGCATGATTTCGGCCCTTTTAGATGTATTTTAACACAACTTATATTTGGATTTATTTTTAGCTGAAGTTTTATTCTATTTTTATTTTTAAATGATTTATCTTGCAAACAGTGTTGGTGCTTTATTGTTTATCTTTTTTGTTTGATTGTTTTTTTAATGTATGTCAGTGATCAAACCAAAGTGATCATTTGATGAATACAAAAAATAACAGTTTGTTCTTTGGAATGCAAATAAAAATAGTAACCACTAATTTTTACCTTCGCTGAGGTTTTTGTTTTCACCTGTGTATGTTCCTGTGTCTGTTGGTTCAGGGAAGAACCCATTGAATTACTGGTGCAGGTCAGGATCAAGGGTAGGAACCTGAATTATTTTTTATTTATCTTTTTTTAGATAAGGCTTTTTTCAACTGTTTCAATGATTTCTTAGAGAATAATTCATGGATCTTGATGACAAAAAATGTGACACGTTTAGGGGACTAATATTTTTGAGTTTGTGTAATTTAGTGCAGATCCAAATAAAAATCTGGATCTAGCTTATTTAAATGTGGTTTCATGAGGGGACCATTACATTTTGGTGTGGATGCGGAGTAAATTTTTGGACAATGTTTAAAGACAAATAAATGATTTAGGTCATCAGATACATTTGTCTTACATTTCGGTGTAGGTTTGTTTCCACTTCCCTCTGACTGCATACCTCCTCTTCTCCCTCTCCTTGGACTTTTATTTTGAAATCCCATGAGCGGATGTTGTTGTCAGCTGACAGGACTTCTTCCTCGTGTGTTTTAATAATTTCCTGCAGGGTTCCACCGACATTTCGCTTCTTATTCATTCCAAAGAGACAGAAACATTTCATGTGGAGGGAAGGTAAAGATCATCGACATGTCTGCAAAGCCGACGTGTTTGATCGTGGCCAGCTCTTCTCCTCAGGGTGAGTGTGTCTCCTCGTGTGTCGCACAATGAGGAAGAGAAACGAAACGGACACTGCCACATATCAGTTGTTCTTCATGTAATCACTCGTTTACATGTGGCTGAACAGTCTGCAGCTGTTTATGTTCCCAGATGTGCAGTGGTCCTCCTGACGCTGATGTGTTTGTTTGTTTGTTTGTTTGTTTGTTGTTTTCTTTGTTCAGGAGTCTCCGCTAAGTCCTTCCACCAGTGCTTCACTCTCTGCAGCTCAGTGTTTAACCTCCAGACTGCCACACCGGGGGTAGGACTCAGTTACAACTTTATTCCAAACAGTACAGAAAGTCACCAGTTGTTTATTTCTGCTAAATCAATTTTCCATCATGATCAAATGTGTGTGATCTCAGGGATGTGTATCTGTAGTGCAGATTTTAAAAAATATGAAAATAGCTTAAAATATTGTAACTCTTTGCTGTCAAAGAAGAAATGAACACTAACATACAGGCAGGTGAATAATCAGATTAAAATGAGACGTGGGTGCCGCTGTCTTAGAGTTTATAAGATGTAATTAATGTGTATTTAATCATTTACTAATGTTTAATAGATCAGTCATTATTAAAGCAATGTTTGAGTTGCCATGTAAAGAAGCCACAACTGTTTTTCATTCTTGAATAACTAATCAAGCTCTCTGATTGGTTAGAGAGCTGCACTTGCTACATGCAGCATTTTCAAATTGATTTTTATGTTAAATTATTTGATTACTTTTTGGCATTCTAAATGCATGTATTTTTTGTCAATAATTATATTGTTTAATTTGTAAATTATTCTAATGCATCCTCTGCTGTACTGAGAGCTCAACAGGCTGGATTATCTAAATAATTGTCTCAGCTCTACACATCCACAAGTTACATACTGTATGTAAATGAGAATGGTTGCACACTAAGCGTATCTCTGTCGTCACCGAGACATAGGCAGGAGATCCCTGATCATAAGAGTTACCAGTAAATGTACTTCTGATAGAATGATATTAAAATATGTCACCAGCACCAGTAGTTTTATTTTGAAAGTGTTCAAAAATAATGGAGCTGAAAATATCAGTCTGACAGTTTTTCTTAAGCTGCCTTATTTTCAAGCACGGTCCAGTTTTATTGTCTTACTATAATAAACTACTTTTTTACTTTGAAAACTGAATAGCCTTTAAATATATTAGAATAGTGCAGCCATGTTTGTAGTTCTATTACAGGAACACTAATCTTATCTAAGATAAATAAACTATTGGCTACAAACACTAGTTTCACCTCAAGTAAATATTTCATCATTTTAGACTTTAGACATGGACATCATACATCGCTCTTACTGAAGTTTTCCTCTGACTTTCAGGGGAAGCCAATAGACTTTGTTGGGGTGGATGAAAGCACTGCCAGATGGGTGCAGGATTTCAACGTGAAACCTTATGCAACACCGGCTAAACTTGAATCTATAGATGGTGAGAAGATTCATTTCATGGCCGCTTGTCTGTTTTCATTCCTGCTGCTGCTGTTGGTGGGACTCAGCTCACTCCATGTCATCACGACCTTGTTGCAGGTGCCCGATACCAGGCGCTGCTCATCCCCGACTGCCCCGGAGCGCTGAACGACCTGGCACACAGCGGCTCCCTGCACCGCATCCTCACCCACTTCATCTCTCAACAGAGTGAGTGTGAGGCTCAGTCAGGAATTAAACTGTGTGTTTGCTGCAAAGATGGTGGTTCAGATACTGGTTGTTGTTTATGTGTGTGCAGAGCCTGTTTGTGCGGTGGGACAGGGGGTGTCGGCTCTGTGTTGTGCCACAGAGGGACAGAGGTGGATCTTCGACGGTTACAGTTTAACAGGGGTTCGTTTTCCATAAGTAAACATGAAGACTATGCATATATATATATATATATATATATATATATATATATATATATATATATATATATATATATATATATATATATATATATATATGCCTTCAGTGTAATAATTAACAAAAACTGTGTTTATATTGAAGCCATCAGTGTTTGAACTGGTGCGGAGGCCTGACTTCGCCAACCTGCCCCTGATCGTTGAGGACTTTGTGAAAGACAGTGGAGGATCATACACAGGTGAACTGACCTGCAGAGCAAACACACTAAACTAACATGGTGAAATACTTAATCTGCACTAACACCCCCCTGCTCTTGTTTATTTATCTCTCTGTTTTCCAGCAAGTCAAGAAGACGCTGTGCATGTGGTCATAGACAGACACCTGATAACGGGTCAGAACTTGCAGTCCACCTCACTCGCTGTCCACAATCTGATCCTGCTCTGCAGCGCCAAGTAAAAACAGAAACACGGGGATCAGGAGCACAACAGCTTATTGTTTCACATTTATATTCAAGTCATTGAACAAACATTCATCTCAGGACCAACACTGGAAGATGCTGAGTCAGTACAGACGTCTGGTCACACTGTAAATACAACTTCATCGCTTGTCAATGCTGTCGTTATAAATCTATTAAAATTTGCACAATTAAACATTTTGATCTGAAGATTTAAAACAACAGAACCTTTTTTTTGAGGAGCAGATGCTTATTGATGGTGGATGTTTAAAGCCTGACACAGGATGGTTAATCACAGGTCTCTGAACAAAAATATACCCCTTCATTTAAATTCTGTACAGACTGATGGTCATGCTCCTTCTGCTGGATGGAGATGTGTTATTGCACTGAACTGTACAAGTTGATTTCATTTATACACCATCAAAGATTAACAGGAATAAAACATACTGAAGTATCTATTGGCTGCTGCTTGTACCGTTTTAATAAACAAATCCATGTTTCATTCATAAAGGCAGAACCTGTCAACACTTTCATGACTGGTCGAGTATTGACTAAACCCTGTTAGCGGCTCATTTCAGGCTTCATTTCATGTCCTTTGCTTGGGGGAAAAAAGGAAATAATACCGGCACCAGCACGAGTGTTTCTGGTGCACCGTGTTCCAGAGAAAGAAAATCCTCGTGATGAGGATCCGAGGGGCCCCAGTCTTCACTCACAAGTTCGAACTCTCATAGGAGATCATAGAAATAATCCAGTCCTTGTCCCAGTTCCCATAAGGAAATTCCAGTTCCCAGTTCAGAGGCTAAAGACATTCTTTGGTAGATTGACTGTGAAATAAATAAAGTATGTTAACCTCCATATTTTACGGTAAACACAAGTTAAATTGTTGAGTCTTGACATAATGTTACGACTTTTTACATTGAAAGTAAATGAAACTGAAGAGTTTTACCTTCAGTGTGGGATAGTAAACCACATTTTTAGCTGCATTGCTCCTGAAGTCAAAGAATGGAGACATATATTGTTAAACGATGCCAGAAGCAAAGATGTGCACATTCAAAGTTCTGTACTCTTATTACCTTCTGTAAGTGAAATAATGCTCTGCAGAATACTCATCCCACAGAAGCTTGGGCCTGTGTTCTCGCAAGAGCTCAATGAACCTGCAGAAAATCAAAGATAATTGTTGGTCCTCTGTTCTGGCCTCGGTTATTCATCTCTGGCCTTTTACCATGTGAATAATGTAGACATCAAGGTTTAGAAAAAAAAAGTCCAACAATGTTTTTACGAGTGCAAATTAGTGGAGAATTCTAAAAATTGTAAGATTTGAACATGTTGATTGCTCGTATGTAAACTTATTCCAGCAGCAGTCTTTCTATTTTCTTACCTTCCTCCCAGGATGGGCTCTGTTCCCTGACTTCCAAAATCAAGTCCGTACATATTGAGTCCCAACAGGATCTTCTGCCTCCACTGAGTGTCGGGTGCGAGCTGGAGAACTACAGTCTCTCACCCAGGCCAGCGGAGCGCTCGGCCCTGGCCTGTTGAAAAAACAACAGAAAAGAAAAGCAGTTACTCAGTTACAGTAACATCTCCGTCTCTCTCTCGTGGACACACGTCACATGTGCCTGTGCGCTCACCTGGCACCGCTGGAGTAGTCGTACGTCATGAGGCTGAATCCATCAACTACTGGAGCCAGCTGTTCAAACTCCTCCCTGCCGAACATACCTGGCTGCCCCTCACTGATCAGGATGGAACATTTAAAATGGAACGGTAAATCAGCGAGAATTTAACATTTATAATTAATGAAAATAAACTTCTTTCATTCACCTTGTCACTGCAGGAGGGATGACGAGGATGCAGTCCAATCTTTTAGCCTTCAAAGTCTCACAGATGTGTTTCACTAAATGCACCAGCTCCCTGCTCAGAGAAGATTGAACACGTTTAGTGTCATTAACCCGAAGGTTTTCCCCAGAGGTATTATTACTATTTTAGAATACTGTGCTGCTGTTAGAATAACTCACTTTCTTTTGTTGCCGCCCAGCTGGCTCCACAGCTCCAAGGTGAAGCCGTCAAAGCCTTCAGTCTGCGAGGACACAGCGTCATTAGATAAACTGCACAAACACTGCACACTGCGATATGAGAGTTACAGATACATGTAACACTTTTATCACCTTTGCAACATCCACCAGCTCACTGCCCAGCTCCTCTATCTCCTCCTCACTCCCCAGCACGCTCATGTAGTCCTGGTAAGACCAGCCGTCAAATAACAGCCGAGGCACTGACATCACAGAACATGGAGCGTTACAATGAGTTTCAAACCACACAGGCTGACCCACATGAACAGATGTGAGTTGTTTGGTTGGTTATTTACTGACCCATCCTGACTTTTTTGTTGGACTTGCGTACAGCTTTGACCCATCCTGCAAAGATGAAAAAAAATCCATTACTAAGTGCTCAAGACAAGAGGAGTGGTTACTATCTGTCAGGTCAGTGCTGTGGGCCCGTCCACCTGAGTCGTGATCGTGGAGTCCCGTGATGTCAAAGGTCTCATGTCCTCGTCGGCGGAGCTGAAGCCACACCGGACACACCGAGGTCAGTTTGGGGCCGAACGTTTTGGCCACGTCATAACCGTGAGAATTCCACTGCAGGGTAGGAAAATACCACATGCAGTTCAGATACAAGACAAACATTCGAGGACGGGTGCACATCTTTTCAAGTCTACGGTTATTCCTCCTCCAACAACTCCAGTGAAAGACATGGTGATATTTGAGTGAGGGCTATAACATATGGCTAAAAATATCATCAAGATAAAATATTTTAACATGAGTGGATATCGACAATCATCGTTATGAATTTAACATTAATTGTTTTAAATTTAAAGACAGATTTTTGCTCCTGAGTGAATCCTGAGGATTGTTGCTCCTGATAAACAGCAAACTTTATACACATCGGAGGTAGATTTATGATGTGTTATACCTCCTCACTGGGCTTAAACAATACATAAAGCAATATATGGATATATATTGGACTTTTGTTAAACTGGCCTCAATATTTTATTTGCGATATTTATTATTTTTGTTTTATTGCACAGCCACAATTTGAGTTTCTTCCAAAGTAAAAAAAAGTAATATATACATATATAAATATAGTTCCATTATATTTTGTGGAGGGGTGGTACGTGGCCCAAGGAAGAACTCATTACATTTTGGAGCAGATCTGAATAAATGGGCAGATTCACGTTCTTTGACATGATGTGATAGGTCATTGGCCTTTGCAGAGGTATTCACTCTCAGAGCACCACTAGTTTGTCTTGTCATGTGGGCAGTCCACATCCCACACATTTAGAATTTAGCTACACACAAGACGAAGAAAGAGACTTGTTCTAAACGGTGAAGAAGCTGAAATCAGCAAATGTGAAATGATCAAAACAAATCGATTTCTCGACTATTTTCAGCTTTATCAATGTTGCAATCTTTTTAATATAAATTCCAAGTCATATTAAGAAATCATGAAGCTTTGCTAACTTTTAAATGTATTTTGCACAGAACGAGGACTGAGGATTTTCCCTCCGATATAATCTCATCCTGAAATGAAAATGATACTTTTCATGGCCACAAGTGAGGACTGTAACAAGACAGACTTCAATGTTGGCAGATGGATTTCAGACTCACAGGTGTGACATAGCCCAGCACCGCTCCTGGAAATGTTCTCTTGATGAGAGCACAGTGTCTCTTCTCCTCCTTCACTATGTCTTTCCACTGCGGGTCCGTCAAAACCAGGCCTCTCTCCAGCACAGATAACTCAGATGCAGACGTCTGAACAGTGGGGTCGGAGAGAGGAGAGCACACAGAACAACTTTATTCACAAACATGTATTACAAGTAGGGTGCGCAACACAGGAAATAATCAGCTAAAGCAACAGTGCAGTTAAATAAACAGACATATCGATAAACACATATTCGTTAGGATAAATAAAAAAGGGCATACATAAAAAAAGATATGACACAAATATAAAGAACAAAAAAGAATAGAAAGAGGGGGAGGGGGGGGGGCGTTTGTTATTGTTGATTTAAATTTAACGTAGGAATCCAGTTGGGGTATTGTTTGGCATTCGCCATTTATGGATTCGACATTCACCGTACAAAATCATTAGATTATAATGAAGTGTGTGTTATGATTCTCATCCTTAAAATATGTAATAACACAAGGCCTCTCTCCCTGCAGGTGGACCCGGGGACATGAGCAGGATCGGATCTGACTAGCTCACAGCCAGTGTGGAGCTGAGCAGCTGAAGTTACTCACCTCGGCCTCAGATTTGTGAGACTTCCTGGCATCAGTCTTTGAGAGAGTGGCGGTGACCAGGCAGCAGCAGCAGCAGCAGGAGACGAGCTGCAGCAGCACTAACGTGGCTCTCATGTCTGATGAAGGCAGTGAAACGATCCCTCAGAGTAATCGGTGGGTTTTTCGCTCAGCTCTGCAGGTTTGCAGCTTCCTCCCTGACTGACTGATCAAAAGGCAGCATGGCCCCTGGAATCACACAGAACCACGAGCCACACCGGCTCCACTCACCCCGATGGACCGAGTTAACACGAACTTGTAACAAACGACTGGAGCCGGATTCACTGACAACTTAGTCCAACGTGTTTCTGGAGCCGAGCTGGGCGTCTTCCGCATTGAGGTCTTTTCAAAATAAACGCTTTGGAGCGAAGGAGACTTCCGGGAGGTGTTGTGGCAAAAAGTGATCGTCTGCAAGAAACTGATTGCTCTGCCGCGGGAGCGCGCGCGCAGGCTGTTAACGTTGTATCGCACCGTTTATACCTTTTATATAAAGTCTACATACATAAATACACATGAGTTTATTTCCAAGGTGATAACGAAGGTTTGTTTTTGTGAAACATTTATCAGAACCAAATGATCATTATTGAGGCCATAGAAGTTAAAGGGATAGTTCACCCAAAAATGAAAATTCACTCATTATCCACTCACCACTAGGCCGATGGAGGGGTGGGTGAAGTGTTTGTGTTCACAAAACACTTTGGAAGTTTCAGCTGTAAACAGTGTTGCAGCTAAATCCAATCGAATTCAGGTAAATGGTGACCACTTATTCAAACAACAGGAAAAAAAGGAAAAAACACAACATGCCTCCATACTGCTCCTGTGGTGTCCTCCAAGTTGATTAATGAGCTTTGTTCCTGTCAGATAAACTTTAATCATTCAGTGTTTAACAGGTTATTCTTACAGTCAGTTTTCACAGCCGTTGTCCTGATCACTGTCCCTTTACAGTCATATACACTTCTCTTACTTTATAATGTTAGTACACTGCACTGATCTCTAACTGTCTGTGGACATTGCACTGATGTCATCCTTGTTTTCTTTCTTTATTGTTTTGACTTGTGTTTTGCTCTATAGAATTTTCTTCTGGGGACAAATAAAGTGTTTTGAATTGTAGCTGGAGTCAGGGAGAGGAGGTAGATCCAGTAGATGGCGGTAATGCGCCCTCACGTCGGTTGCCACCCGCCATGAGTAAAGAAGAAGAAGAAGAAGATCACTCTTCAGCCAGAGACAAGCGTCAACAAACTCACCGGTAACAGAGGAAACTAGAGAGTTTCACCACCATGATCTAGTCGTTTGTTCCTCTCTGTCTGTGTCTCCTCAGATAAATACTAACAGGTGAGTGACACTGTCCAGTCCCTACTGAGGCTAAAGTTAGGTTAGCAAGCTAACATGCTAGCATGTGTGTCACTAACTACAGATGAACATAATGAGCATGAATGAGAGGATGAACCTGGAGTCGTCTATAACCTGGTGAACCATGTTACTGTAGGGCTCTTAGTGGTGGTACAAGTATCACAGAGGTCAACTGTAACACTAATGTAAATATACTCGTACTAAAATACAATACAAATAGTATTTTACTGCTCAAGTAGAGAAACAAAAGCCATTATTTCATATAGAATCATACCAGTGTAATGTTATATTATTGGATAATTATAACTAATACATTACTATTTGTGACATGTTTTGGGAACTGTGCTTTTACACTTGTAATCATTTTGATCTTTATAGTGAGTCATGGCCGTTGAAGAATTTGTGTCAAAGACACTCGAGCTTCTAGAGGAGGAGAGGGAAGCTGAAATAGAGGAGACCAGGTAAGAAAAATAACATTCAGACTGAGAGTTATACTCCCTCAAGAGTCAATCTCCATAGATACTGGATCCTACACTTCCCATAATGCCATTCCTTAGTGTATCCCTGACAAATACAAAAGGCCTGGAGCTGGAGTTTGTTATGCAGACCAAGATTTCCCTGATCATCAGCCTGATATGATCAAGGCTGGTTTATCCAGGGCTGGATATAGTCCAAGACGCTAACTGCCAGTGGACATGCAGGTTTCTGCATTCACTGAGTCATGAGTTTTGGGCTGCATGCATTGCAGATTGTCTTTGTAACCTGAGCAAATGACATGACAGCGTCTTTCAGACGCAGCCAGTATAATTTAAGCAACAGATTTTAGACAGAGCCATAGAGGATGTTCCATGTCTGTTTTAAAGTCGTCTATATACTGACCTTAATGTAAATGTTGGTGAATATCTTGAAAGAGGTCATGCTATGGTTTACAGGAAACACAGACCATAACCTACAATGTTTCCCCAACAAAATATAAAAAAACATAACCTTATTATTTACAGTTGACGCTGTAAAATTGTATTCTTGTTTTGTGCCGCCCAGGTTATGGCAGGAAAACATCTCTCTCAAGGATCTTCAAAATAAAGGTGTTTGCCTGCTGAAACTGCAGATAGGAAGTCAGTCCACAGGCTTGTACGGACGCACAGTCGTCATCCTAGAGCCAAGAAAGCATCTTGGTTTCTTGGCTCTACCGAGCAACAGCTTTGGGCCTGGTGAGATGGAAAAATACAACATTTTACGCGTGTCGTTTTTGTGACTTTGGTTTCCTATTTAGTTCAATGTGTTGTTAATGTCTTTTGTTACAGGTGATATTGTTGGCTTGTATGATGCGGGTGGTTGCACCGCAGCCTCTCAGATTGGCACAGGGATCGTGACGAGGGTCAGCCAGGCCTCTATCAGTGTGGCTTTTGATGATTCAAAGGATGGGCTCAGTTTTGACACAGATGCTCTTCACAGCCTTTTAAAATTAGCAAATGACGTCACCTACAAACGAATGAAAAAGTGAGTGTCCGTCTTTACTGCGCACATACAGTTAAAAGTTTGCTGAGAAACCTTGAAACAACTTAAGTGTGTTTTTGTGCTTGCAGGGCCTTGAATGCATTAAACAGATATAGCACTGGACCAGCGGCCAATCTGATCTATGTTCTTTTTGGAGATTCAAAACCTTCCTCTCAATCACAGCCAAGTAAGTGGTCGCTCGTTGTGCAGCACTCTGTAAACAATCATTTCAAAACCTTGCAAATCACTGAGACTTATTCTTGCTGCCTTTCTTTTAAATGTCATCAGATGAAGTTGAATTCTTCAACCTGAGCCTGGATAAATCCCAGAGAGAAGCTGTGACCTTTGCTTTGTCTCAGAGAGAGGTAGCTGTGATTCATGGACCCCCTGGAACCGGGAAAACCACCACCGTGGTGGAAATAATCCTGCAAGCAGTCAAACAAGGCCAAAAGGTGAGCGAAGTTAAATGTGTTAGTGTAAATAGGTATTTTTTTCTCCACTGAATCAGTCAGTTATATTTATGTGTCCATGTCGGGGTTTCGGTATTTGCCATTGCAGCATTTCTGTCTAGACAGGTTTATTTTCATCTGGTTGTTGTGTCCGTGCAGGTCCTGTGCTGTGCCTCATCCAACGTGGCTGTGGATAATTTGGTGGAGAGGTTGGCAAGGTGTAAGGCCAAAGTCCTGAGGTTGGGTCACCCTGCCAGACTGCTGGAGTCCATTCAGAAACATTCACTGGATGCCATCCTCGCTCAGAGCGACAACGCAAACATCATCACTGACATCCGTAAAGACATGGATAAAGCTTTTGTAAGCATTTTACTGTGCTCTCCTTCTAGTGTTTATGCCACCTCGACTGATTTGTAATATTTTATTAATTTATTTATTTTCAAGAGCGCTATGAAGAAGAAGAGAAATGACAAAGGAGAGCGGTTTAATTTCCGAAGAGAAATAGAGGAGCTGAGAAAAGAGCTGAAAACCAGGGAAGCAACAGCCATCGCCCAGATCCTGAAAAGTGCTGATGTCGTGTTATCAACCAACACAGGTCAGTTATGGACTCAAGTGAACATAATGTCTTTCGGCCGTAGCGGTGATGATGAACGGCAATCAGTGAGCGCTTGTCTGCATTTTCAGGTGCCTGTAATGACGGCCCTCTGAAGTGCCTACCAGCGGAGCATTTCGATTGGGTGGTGATAGATGAGTGTGCTCAGGCCCTGGAGAGCAGCTGCTGGATACCTCTCCTCCGAGCTCGGAAGTGCATCCTGGCCGGGGACTACAAGCAGCTACCACCGACTATCAAATCACAAACGTAAAGATCAGGTTATTATGGTTTTTTTTACGTGTTTAAAATTATATTCAAGATTTAGTGTTAAATATTGACTTCAGCTAAAATGTTTCTCTTGAAATGGTTTGGGATCTAAAGCATTTCTCTTCTTAAATTATTCCTAGCTGTAAATATTTATGACTTAAAAAGCAACTGCCAGGGTTAAAGTCAAACAGGTGGAAGGACTATAACCCACATCTGTCGTCATATTTCTTTTTCACTTCTAATCAAGTCAATGAACAGAAATATATCACTCTTCTCCAACTGACCACTTGAGTCCTTCTAGTTGCCTTGTTTCAAATCCTTTCCACTGTAAACTGTAGTTTTCAGGGCTTTTAAAAGATCTTGTTAAAATATTTGTATTGTTTTGTCTTCTGTTTCCCACAGCGCTGCATCAAAAGGCTTGTCCCTCAGTCTTATGGAGAGACTCATCCAGATGTATGGGGACTCAGTGGTGCGCATGCTGACGGTTCAGTACCGCATGAACAGCGCCATCATGGACTGGGCCTCCAAAGAGATGTACCAGGGAAGGCTGACTGCTCACAGCTCTGTGGAGAGACATCTCTTAAAGTAAGAAGCAGCTTAGTTATAGAAAACATCTCGTATTTCTATTCCAGTTTATAATAACTCACTCTAATAATTGTTAAATTCGCTGTCATTGACCAAACAGAGATCTAGCAGGAGTGACCTGTGTTGACGAGACCAGCACGCCGCTCCTCCTGATCGACACGTCAGGCTGCGGTCTGAGTGAGATGGAGGTCCCAGATGAGCAGTCCAAAGGAAACCAAGGTAAGTCTTATTTTAATTGTAGAAATACAGAATTTCTTAACTGTTTGATTTGTATGGGATCTAACTGAGTGCACTGTGTCCTCAGGTGAGGTCGACATTGTTGATCTGCACGTTAAGGCATTGACTGAAGCTGGAGTTAAAGCCAGAGACATAGCTGTTATTGCCCCTTACAATTTACAAGTAAGTCCCCAACTTGAGGAATTGCATTTTAAAGTATATCTGTATTCAACTGTAACTACTGGACCCATGTTATAAATATAATAATGCGAAATTGGATTCCTTTCTCTGTAAAGGTGGATCTTCTGCGTCAGAAGCTGTCTACAAGGCATCCAGAGCTGGAGATAAAGTCCGTGGATGGATTTCAGGGCAGAGAGAAAGAGGCTGTGGTTTTGTCGTTAGTCCGATCCAATAGAAAAGGTCTTTTCCTTCTCTTTCTTTCTCCTGTAAAGTTCTATCTGTTTCTTCAGACAATGAACCTCAGCAGAATCAATCTGCATTTATACAAACATTTTTGTTCATTCTTTAAATCTTAGGTGAAGTTGGCTTTCTGGCAGAGGACAGAAGAATAAATGTGGCTGTTACACGTGCGAGACGCCACATCACTGTAGTGTGCGACACACAGACCGTCAAGAACCACGCTTTCTTGAAGTCCCTGATCGATCATATGACTGAGTTTGGTGAGGTCAGGACGGCTTTTGAGTATATCCAGGATATCGTGCCACAGAACTACACCCGTGACCACAAAGACACAAATGCGTCCACCAGCAGCTCCGCATCAACCAAACCAAGGGTCAAAGATCAGCCCACCAGCCAGATGAAGCAAGGACAGAAGAAATCCACCAACAGCAGCAAGAAGGAAAATACTGCTGGTTCAGAGAAGCACCCAAAATCCTGCACGTCCGACGCAGACAAAGATGGAACAGAACAAGAACAGAGACGTTGAGATCAGAGAGCAAGTGGAGAAGTTTCTGAAGAACCCAAATCAGAGTGAACTACAATTCCCATCATCCTTCAACTCTCATGACCGCTTGATGGTCCACCAGATCGCGGAGGAACTGGGCCTTGTGCATGAGAGCAAAGGTGAGGGGAAAGACCGGTACATCAGTGTGTCCAGGCCCCTTGATTCAGCGTCAGCCAAGGAGCCGACACACGCAGAAGAAGAAGAAGAAGAAGAAGAGGAAACGACCCAGGAGGAGGAGGCGAGCCGGAATCCTCAAAGTGAGCGGCAGGGTCCGCCTCCATTAGATCTGAAGAGTTTACATTTGGATCGAATGGTGAGGGAGCAGCAGAAAAGAGACGAACACGCTCAACAGAAAAAGCAACAAAACAACATCCCAGCAGCTCCGACCCAAACATCCAAGAAAAGCAAAGGTTTGATTAGAAACATCTAATTTTTAACATCTGCCAAATGAAACCTTTCTCTTTTGTTTCTGTAACATACCGAGCCTTTAAAGGCCGACAGAAGATCTAACTTGTCACACAACATTTTTACCGGAGGTTAATGTTAGTGCAGGTTCCTACTGATGACGATGAGAATTCCATTATGAGATTCCAAGGTGATAACAAAACTTGATAATAAAAAAATTAGCTGAGATTAATCTCAGTGGTTGTGTGTATCTGAAGTCGTGCTCGCAAGATGATAAAAAACAATAAGTACACATCTCTGTCTGGATTGTTGTGGCTCAGCAGTAACAAGCCATCTTTGTCATTTCTCTCCCAGGAAAGAAGCGAACAAAGGCAGGCGCATGTGACATTGCTGCTGCCGCGGCTCTAGACGGCGACTTTGACACACTGATCAACGCCGTTGTGAAGGCTGAAAGTGTGTGTAGTTTCATCAAGTGTAAAGCGTCTGTGCTGACCCTGGGACAGCTCTGTAGCTTCTGTAATAGACAGTACTGTCTCAGTCATCACATACCAGAGGTAAGAGGAACAAACTGCAACCAAGTTGTGTTAGTTTGTGGTTTTGAGAAATAAGTAGAGACCGACTGATGAGGATTTTTGGTCGGCTGATATATGTATATATAACAGTGTTTGGTGGAGGCTTGATATTTACAGCTAAACTGAAATTATTAATGAATATAAACAAAAAGACAACACAAATACAACCAACTATATACTATTTGAATCAAGAAAAACATATTTTTTTTACATATAATGTAAATATAAATGTTCATCTTTTCGGGAATTTTTTATTCTGTAAAACAAGATTCATAATGATACTGATATTTCACCATGTGACAGTTTTTAATACAAAAAAAGTGTGAGGTTTTGTGTTTTCTCCACAAATCTAATCATCGCGTTGTAAACTCTTTTTTTTGTCAGGTTCACGGATGCGGAGAAAAAGCCAAGTCTCATGCCCGGATGAGAATAAGCAGAGAAGGCGTCCTTTATGCCGGCAGTGGGAAGAAAGACAAATCAATGGACCCTAATAAAAAAGCATATCTGCAAAGAAAACTGGATTCTAAACTGAAAGATATGGCATCAGAGAGGAAAACAAAAAACAAAGAAAAGGACAGTTAATGTCACAGACTTAAAACTAATTTAAGATTCAAATATTTGAAAGAATCTTGTTATAAATTCTACATACATACCACTCACCTCCATTGGATACGATCTGGTGTCATTCAGTTGGCTGCTGGATTTCGTGTGTGAATCATGGATTTGTATGTACCTTGTTTGTCAGATATAAAAGCTGTCACACTCCTAATGGGAAACACAGTGTCCTCATTTCTTGTGTCTCCTGTATGAGTCTATTCTACATTCAGAGTTATGGTCAGAGGACAGATTGTCAAACGGCTGCAGATTTTGTCCTCCTCATACAATCCTGTGGAGACGTAGGGGAAAATCTTCTCTGTAAATTTGTCTGTGAATGTGTGTATTTTCGTCAAATCGGCAGCGTTGATGAACACCACCTTTCCTTTGTTGCAGTCCAGCACCACAGTGATCCTCTCAGGCCTCTGCTTCAACACCAGCTTGGTGGGAGGCGAGGTCTGAGCCCAGAACGCGTCTCCGTTGCACAGGCCGATCACCCAGAAGCCCTCGGCGGGGTTGAGGAAGACGGTGCTCTTCCTCTGGACGGACTCTCGGACCACGCCGATGTACCACTCTTTGCTTTGGTCCACCTGCACTGTCCAGGTGTGCTTTCCAGATGTGAGGCCGGTGGCTCCGAGCACACACAGGCGGCTGGTGCAGCGCTCAGGGTTGTCGGGGAGGAGCTGCCTCCTGCTGTACTGCACGCAGGTCAGCTCTTCAGACAACTCTAAGTTGGAGTGGGCTGTGTTTGGGTCCAGAGTGATGGGAACTGAAAGTGGAAATAAAGTTCAGTCGATAAAAAATTGATACAGAAAGAGCAAATTGAACTTTATAACGTGTTGTCTGTTCACCCACCGTATTTGACTATCTTGGCCATACTCCTACAAACTTCGAACTTGAGCGACCCCAGGTGCTTGGCAGAGTTTATCAGTATGTCTCTGATACACTCCGGCTCTCGGATGTTGCATTTGACCCTAAAACATCAAATTGATTATACTGATGATTGTCTGATGGAGATGTTGAGCTGGTTTTAGCAGAGCGTAGGGTGTGCATACCTTTTCTTTGTCTTCTTGTAGTCCTTTATGTGAACAAAGAGAGTGGAGAAATACTTCTTGTTAATGAAGCGTGGCTTTGAAAAGAAAAACTTGACAGCACAGTTGAATGCACATTACATGTAGATGCAAGTGACAGTGTTCCCTCGTTGATTCAAATGGAGTGGACAAAATGACAGGAACTACATTTAGCTTCTTTGTTCATACATATATCGGTGTGGTGCACTTTTGTCCACTTGGATCAGTTCATGGTTTGGAGTCAGAGTTCGGACCTTCCTCTTTTCACCAGTGTTCAGGTAAACTGTGATGATATTATGTGAATAGCTTCTGTAGCCCTACCTTTAGAAATGTTAGATCCTGCCCTCTGAGAGCTCCCTCAATGTCACTGATGATGGACGCGACGCCGCTGATCTGGTCCTTGAGGTTTTCCAGCTTTTCACACATCACCTGGGTCCTGACTTCCTCTTCCTGTTTGAGCAGCTTCAGCCGCGTCTTCTCCTCCTCCCAGAGGAACTGGTGCAGCTTCTGAAACTCCTCCTTTATCGCCTTCTCGTTTTGAAGAGCTTGGGTCTGCAATATGGATGAAGCGTCTTGTTTATAGCAGTGAAAGATGCTGAATGTGTCTAGCAGGTCACACTAGGATTCAACATTTGAACAGTTAGACCAAATACTGTAATATGGAGGTACCAGAAAGCTGTTATAATGAGTGAATGTGTTCATTTCTTACCTGTATATAGGTTTTTGTTTCTCTCCACTGCTCCTCTGTCTTGTTCAGGGTTTTGAGCTTTTTCCTGATGGACTCCAGCATGGTAGAAATTTCTGTCTAACATGGTCACAGAACAGAGAGCTGAAGGAATTAGTTTGTTGACAGAAAAGTAACAATCACATAATTTCAACAAAAATGATTTGGGCGGCTGTGGCTCAGGGGCTAGAGCTGTCGTCCTCTAACCAGGAGTTCGGTGGTTTGATCCCAGTCTTCCTTAGTCCGCATGCTGAAGTGTCCTTGGGCAAGATACGGAACCCCAAATTGCCCCTTCTCATAGAGAAAAAATGCTTTACATAGATGCACTGTATGAATGTGTGTGTGGATGGGTGAATGTAAACCTGTTCTGTAAAGCACAGTGAGTGGTCATCAGGACTAGAAAAGCTCCTTATAAACACAGACTATTAACCAATTCAGACCATTTGAAGACATTGTTTTCTGACATTTTAGATTCATTGAGAAGATAATTACATATTTTGAAGATAATAAAGAAAGTAATTGTTCGCTACAAATTAAAACTACAATCACAGGAGCAGCAAATCCACCATTACATCCAATAACTAATTAAATCCTGTGTTTCTTCTGTTGTGCACATAAACTTCTATTCTGACTTTACCTTTTTCTGTTTTGCAGCCTCCTCTAATGGGCAGCACTCGTGAACTTTGTGCTCTTTTGACATCTGGCAGGCGAGACACACGGGCTCCTCGTCGTTCTGACAAAAAAGTGTGAGCTTCTCATTGTGAAAACAACAGACGTCTTGGTCCCCCCTGCTCCGCCGCAGTTGATATTCATCTGCAGCTATCTTTAGAGCCAGATTGACAGGAGGCCTCCCAGGGACACACACGGTGCGACACACCGGGCATTCTCGACATCCCTTCCATTCCCAGAATTTGTATAAACAAACTCTGCAAATATTGTGGCCACATTTCAACCGAACAGGAAGACAATAAATCCCAGAGCACTGGGGACAAAATAGGTCCTCTTCGTAGAGTAGGTCCACTGCTGCCATCAGGCCGACGAGTTCCTGTGAAGTGAAGTTACTGGAAACAAAACTGACTTCCTGCTCCTCAGGTGTTGTGACAACACAAAGGTCCAACCTCGAACCCTTCGGCTGAAACCTCCCTAAATGTTGGCGAACTTGTACGACTGGTTAAGAAAGCATCAAGACTGCCACATACTGTATTTTACAGCCATGTCATATGCCACTTGCTTGGTTCAAGGATGAACATATTTCAGCATCTCTACATGCTTTATGAATATATATTTGAGTTTATATAAGGAATGTTTAAAAACAACAAAGTAGTGACACTTAAATTCACTTTTACTTTATTTCCCATATTGAAATGTCTCCACATTCGACACATGGATTAACATGGTTTGACTCGATGCATAAATATATTAACAAATGCATTTTAGTCAAGACTCTAAATCATGGAAATCAGCTACATCGTGTCTAGAAAAAAACAAGAACAATTCTACATGTATTAAACTGAGTTATTACTGCATTAGTCCTCTGAGGAGGAGTTTAAAAACAGAGGTAGTTTAAACTGTTAAAAGATGAGCGGCTGTGCTGTTGGAAAAAATCTTTTCAGCACCTCAAGAACAAACAGTGAAAAGAAAGTAGCCGCGTGTTACACTGACAGGTAAACACACAGTCGTAGCTCTGGATGCACTGACCCTCGAACAGAGAACCAGGCGCTGTTCCTGTGTTCTTACCGGGAGAAACGTAAGTGCTCGTGCAGTAAAGGTAAATGTGTCTATGTCTCTCTCTCTCTCTCTCTAAAGCTGTGGACTTATTCACATGATGGAAGAGAGAAAACAATACGTGTACAATTTTAAAGCTAAAGTTTAGATTTTCTCAACTTTGCCTGATCAAATAAATTTGTCAAAACATGTTAATAGTTTGTTTAAATAATGTTTGTTCCTACATTAATGCAGTTTAATATTTCATGTTTTATACGAGTGCTATAAAGACATTTTGAATCATGAACTCTCTGATTATATATAAGTATAATTCACTTTTTGAAGAAAAGCTTTTGTATATGAAGAACCTTGATTAAGCAACAGTGATTTCATCTTTTTAACCAAATCACAAAATGTTTAAAATAAACAAAGGAATATGGAGGATAAAGCCACTGAATATTCTGAAATACTATGACAAACAGTTACATAAATACAGTTACATGGATACAGGATGGGATCGATATAATCCAACCTTGTTGCTCGGCGCTGTAAATATCACATGCCACATTTTAACACAATAGCTCAGCTTTTTGGCTTTCGCCCTCAAAATCACAAAATGCCTTTGCAAGAAAATGACCTCAATGTGACGACGGAGATCTGTTGACTAATTATTCATATTTACATACGACTACAAATATGAAAACACACCATTACAACAGTAACTCCTCTGAATAATCGGTTATTTAGAGGTTTCCTTCTCAACAGTACTTCTCCTTAAACTATGACAGTTGATGTGAGAGTTAAGAGTTGATTAGTTAGTTTCCAGAAAAGGAATTTCATTGAACACAATGTGTGTTGATCTTGCTCCTCACTCTTTGTGGAGAAGGGAAAACAAAACAAAAAACAGCTGCATGGACACGTTTCGTAAAGACATACTAGTTTTTGAATGGTTAAGAGATTTTAGTTAGCTGTAGGTTTTACAAAACACCTCAAATAAATCAAACGAGAGATTTTTATACACAAAATATACTACAAAGAGATGTACTACAAAAGAGTATGTACACGAATACGATAATAAATATAACAAGTATGAAATCAGTCATGTCTCTGTGTTCTGGATAAAAAACAAATCTGTTGTGTAAAGAAAAAAATGATGTGGTGTAAAAAGACAAACCCTGCGACAAAGATAACTGAGATTTCACTGAATTCCTCCAAAGATCTTTTTATCTCACTTTTTCCTAAACAAATCTAATACACAAAATAGCAAATACACTAAGTTATAAATGCTCTTTGGACAAATGCTCCAAATGTTCAGTCATCAGAAACAATGTGGTAGTGTAGGTTCTTTCTTCTTCTGCTTATATATTGAAATATAACTCTTAGCTTCCACCTCTCACAGACTGACGTCTGCACGTAAGATGGACGCCTGGATCGTGACCTCAGAGCTGCACTCCGGGACGCCCTGGGTTCAGTTCAGCATCAGAGCAGTAAATCGTCATTACTCCTCGAACATCTTCAGCACATCCCGAGGCTGCCTGCTTCTCTCAGATCAGTCAGGAGCCTGCGAGGCCTCACGCTGTGTCTGCAGATCCAACGCACAAACACGTTGCACCAATCAAACAAATCCAGGCTTCATGGACGACTTGAAACATTTAGGACAACCTTTCGTTCCGTTTGTCTGCAGACACCTGAAGAGATAAAAGAGCAGAGGGTCAACCCGAGGCAAGAGTTTGTGCTATTTGCAAAATGCACAAGTCAAAAATAATAAAAGGCAAGAATACAATGCGAGATCACCCACTTGAGATGGAAAATGTGGGAACAGGGCAAGGACTGCAGCTTTTGGTCCCTGTCCCCGATGGACTCTCCACACATGCCACAGTAGAGCTCCAGCTCCTCGACGCACTGCAGGAACTTCACCACCTGCTCCCTGAGCTTCTCCTCCTGCCCCCGGCTCCGATAAATCCCCTCGCTCAGGCAGTGAACCTTCAGTGTGCAGAGCTGGACATGAGCACAGGAAGAAGACTGTTAACAGGACACGTACTGTGATATCAGAAGTGACCCTGAGCCATTTGTCCTGTAGGTTGTAATTAAAGAGCATCAGATACCTTGTTTCCCATTCCGTCTGCTAACTCCTGAGATCGCTGCAAAGAATCAAGAGCCTGGAACGGCAAAGTGTGAGAGGCACTGTAAAAATACTGATAAATACCAGAAAACAACTCCAGCAGCTGTGTCAACACTGACATTCTCTTAAAGTTGTACCAAAAGCGTTACATACAATGTTAGCCTGACAATATTGATTCATTATATTGTTGATAAAAAGAAATCAGATATTTGAGAAGGATTTCAGGAGTCTGGAACCAGGCTGTTATTTTTATTTAATTAAAAGTACCTTGTCAAATTCTTTCTGCAGAAGCCAACACTTTGCAACGCCCAGATAAACGTGTGCTTGTCCCAGACGGTTTCCGATCTCAGTCATGATACCCAGGGCAGACTCGTAGCGAGGGAATGCTTTCTGGAAGACAAATAACAAATAAAAACATTTGCGTGTGGACGAAAGACCTAAAGAACTTTGCACTAAGAGTGGCTCCTCACATCAGAGTCCTGCCTGCAGCGGTGTATGTCTGCAAAGTTCACTAAGCACAGAGCCTGCAGAGGACGGTCGCCGTGCTGCAGAGCAATCTTCATAGATTCCTGTAGAAGCAGGAGACAAGAGGTGATAAAAACTAATCACAGTGGAGCTCAGTGACACACACACACACACACACACACACAGCGGTGCACCTGTTAAACTTTTGGAATTTGATTTCTCATTATCTCCACCAAGGAGCTCAAGTTGTTGGTTGTGTAAAAACCTTATTTAGAATATGATTTATTCTACTTAAGCAACGATTCTTCAAATTGCTTTTGTTTATACTTTAAGAACAGAATTGTTACCAATCATAAGAGTAATATGTAATGTAATAAACCATAGTTACATTAATGTCATCCAGTGATGGGGATGTGAGATGCCTCCCTCTTCCATTCTATAATCCCGAGATGTGTAACATGTTTGTCTAAACGTGTCGGGCAGATGTAATAAAGCTGAAACGCGTCCTGTTGTCTTCTTACTATACGTCTGCGCTCCAAGGCAATGACATCAAGTTATTTTTCACCCTGCGTCCAGAATTAGAACAGAGTGGGGCCCAAAGCCGCCCTCTTCATTAACACTTTAAACCAGCGCCTCTGTGAGCATATTTCTGTCCAGATCTGAGGCCTCGTACGACACAGCAACTGGCGCTCGCACCTGTTGGCAGCACAACATCTACAGTCTCTGCGGCTCCGGCGTCGGGGGACGGCGAGTTTGCTAAGGAAACCAAAACTGTGACATTCTCCGCACATTATGTAGGTCTGTCTCCCAGGACTGCAGTCGTGTGTTGGACGGTTATAAAACAATACCTCACAGCACTCCATGGCATCTGGCAGGCGCTCCAGTTTCCTGTAGGCGACAGACATGTGGTACTGGCTCATGGCTCGATACTTGAGGCTCCAACCCTTGCCGTAGTCATTGACCAGCTCAGCTGCTTTGCAGGGGAAGAAGAGGGCTTTCTCATAGTCCTGTTGGCAGATGTGAACAATGGGCAAGACCTTAAATAGCACTACTACGAACATGTGTTTTTTGCCTGTTTGCTAAAGTATCACTAACAAGCATATTTAATTTTTTGTTTCATTAAATAATGTGACGCATGAGTGCATTCTTTCAAACCCACTTCATCACAATCCCATTGAAACCAATCCTCCTCGGGAAGTCGAGGGCTTACTCTTACAAATCTCTGATGTCAAGGGTACTACATAAGCCCCCCACCCCCCACCCCCACCTCCCCTGCAGCCAGCCCACTCACTCTGCCCTTGTTTTACAATGCCCAGCACTACATGAGCTAACCATTGATGATGTTTGCTCGGATGCTCTGCAGTGTTATCATACTCTGCAAATACACTGGCAACATCAGTACCAATTGCACAATCAAGTCACACGTGCAGCCTGAATAACAAACCTCAGACGTCTGCAAGCATCCGAGCATTTTAGATTGTTTTAACAAGCTTGTATTCAGACGTCTCATCCAGGAACAAAGGCAAAGACTGTTTCTTTGCTGCACAAATTAAGATCATCAGAATAACATTTACAGCTGAGGAATACGATGTCATTTCAGTAAAAGCAGGATATTGAGTACCTTCAGATGGACGTAGATGTTTCCCAGACTGCAGCAGACTCTGCATTCCAGCATCTTGTCGTCATTGTTGTGTGCGTAGCGCAGGGCCTTCTCGTAGCTCTCCAGAGCTTTCTGGAAGACACTGAGGCCCAGGAAGGCGTTGCCCATGCTCAGACACACCTGTCCGTTGAGCTGCAGACTGACAGTGGTGCCCTGCATGTTTAAGCAGGTCTTACAGTAGGAGACGGTTTTCTGGAAGTCGCACAGCTTCTCGTTGCTGCGGGCCAGATTGAGGTAGCCCTCGGTCAGGTAGTCCGGATCCTCCATTTCTCTGGCAGTGTCGATTTGATCGAGGGCATACTGGGGAGGGAGGGGATTATGTGTGAAGCATTTAGCAAATAATAATCCGTTTAGTCTTAAATTCAAACAAATATCTGTTGTTCAACTCGTCTAATGAGGTCAAAGACATAAGGACGATACTTTATAAAGTCCTGCGGGATGATTATGTCAACAAGACACCCCACACTGATACTCAGGTTGCAGGGCACTTATTTACTCTGCATCGTGTGGAAGCCACAAATTAACCCATGCTTCACAAGATCATTGTAAATGGAACGAAGAGAAGTGACCTTCGACCTCCTCTCCGACTATTATCACTTGGACTCTGCAGAAATATTGCTACGACAGCATTTGGCTGTAGCAATCCCAGGCAGACATGATGACATATAATATTGTTGATATGTGCAGTGGCATTTACTCAAAACACACACACGCAATACTGCTGTTTGCACACCACGGAGTACTAAAACTGTGATGACTTTTCAGAGACCAGTTTTTCAGAGTAAGGATGTTAATAAACGTTTTAATCCAACACTGCTCACATCCACATTTTCCCAAATTAAACCTTTTAAGAAATGCGACAGGAAACTTATCAGATGTTTTTTGATTGATCACATTGCATTGAGTTTGTATTGTTTGGCTTTTTCAGAGGCTTACCTTGAGCATATCTTTATATTTTCCCATCTCGGAGTGAGCCGTGATCAGGCACCCCAGCACCCGAAACTTCCCTCCAGGATCTGAGGTCTTCTCCAGCACTTTTGTCCACACATGCAGGGCTTTGTCTGTCTGGTTGGACTGATACAGCTTCAGGCCCTTCTCTATCTGCTGCTTGGTTTGGTCCTGGCCCATCTCTGGTGCAAGGCGCCTCATAAAAATATTCATTCGTTTAGGCCATGCAATTTCAGTGAGGCAGCAAGAAAGTAGATCCTTGCCATGCACAGTACAACTCCAAAGAAGATTCCTTGAAGATGATCCTGCAAGAGGACAGTGCCAGGAGGCCTACCGGGTCCCGCTCTCTCAGCTCCGACTGTGCTGAGATGGAAAGGAAACTGGATCCGTTGAAGTAAAACGGCGACACCCCAAGATCATTATCACCAATCGCTTTGTGAGGAGCTGGAGTGCCAGAAAAATATCTTCCCCATTTAACCATGCAGCGATCCCTACTCACCATCAAGTGTTCAAAAATTCTGCGTCGGATTTCCGCTTGAAAAACGCCAAAGAAACACGTTTCCCAGTGGAGTGCTAGCAGTGATATCCCAGAATATCTACTCCCTCCACACCCCAGCGAAAGGAATCTCAGCACCCCCTCCACCTTCCTCCTACTGCTGGCGCTACAGCAGATGGCCTTGTCACTCTAGACCATGTGTCCCTTCAGGAATTCTGTCCTGCCCTCAGCAAGCAGTCCCAAGGTCACTACAGCTCCTAGCGATCTGCCTTCACACTAAACCTCACTCACTGGCCAAACGCTGGACGGCAACTTTTTACATCTCGACCCTCTGGCGCATTAAAAACACTCATCCACAAACGGATCTGACCAGAATCACACGTGTGGGATTGTGGGCTTTTATACCGGGGCTTTAAACAGCTTCACTTCCCAACATTAAGGCAGTGCGTGTCAGATGGTGCTGGTAGCGACCGTCAACTCCAATTGGGATTTCTTATGGAGGCGCATATGTGCCCCCAGAAACCCCCACCCCTCATCTCGGCGTCAGCAACTGATGCTTAGAATAGTTCACCAAGTCTGACATGTCACTGGGTTTGGGTTTCAGTCTCCACAGCCTCCTGAAACACATCAATGGGATCAGAGTTTTTGCCTGTCTGTAGTAGCTTTCTCTCCTTCAAACGGACCCCCACCCAACCCCATCGCACCCCCTCCCACACGCCCAAGGACACAAACAGGCACCTTTTTAACCACCCCTCCATTCACAAGTTGCATTAGCAATCCAGAGATAAATACACTTTCTAAATTCATTACTGTACAATTGCAACAATGAAAGATGCTAAACCCCTGGTAATAAACATAGTATTAATAGTAAGAGATGGTTAATGCATTTAGGCTTAATGGTCATAAACATCATCCAACAGGAATAACGTGTAGATACAGCAATATATTTGACATTAACATCAACAGCTTAACTTGAACATTGTACATTTTACATAAAAAAGATACAATCTTATAACAGGAAACTGTGAACATTTGAAAAATTTGAAAATCCTTCAATAGCATGTTTATGCACATTGACTTCAAATATGAAATGTGAGGATATTCAGGCAACATCATGAAGATACACCTGTTCACACACAATACATTGACTAATGTTTGATGTTCAGTGAAGTTTTTTTACACTGAAGTTGTTCATGCGTGTTAATAACAAGAAACAATGTTGATGACTTCATCACTGGTTACAGCACAGCCACAATCTTCTCAGCTAAAAGATCCACAATGAGACACACTGTGAGCGGCACACAGCACGGCACTGTTTTTACTGGTCGGCTGAATGGAATGAGTGACACAGAAACAAGCTGAGTAAATACATTTAGCTCAGGTCTTCACCCAGGATGTCTGAACGGTGAAGTCATGGAGAGTTTTCCATCAGTCTTCCCTTATTCTCTGTGGTCAATGTGTTGAACACAGTGTGAGCATATAGAGGACATGTCAGGCCAAAACAAACTGCCAGTTTGTGAGCAGGATTTTTATCCCTCTGATGACAGAGACCACAGACGTAGCCGGGTTAAACTTTAGTGTGTTTGCGTCCCCCTTCTTACATTTGTCCCTAAAGACATATATGCAACCATTGCAGCTGGCCACCTTCCACAGAGAGGGGATGCAGCTCCACACCTCAGGGAAGCGCAGGCGGGTGAAGCTCTCCAGCAGAGGGTTGTAGCACACCAGGGAGTCTCCTTCTGCTACGATAAAGATCACATCCATGTGAACAGCAGCATGCATGCAGCCGGCGAACGGCAGCATGTAAGGTTTGATCTGACACTTCTGGTTGGAGGTGTCTAAGCACTGAATGAGACGGGATGGCTTTGTAAAAAAGTCCATGTCATTCTCTTCCCCTCCAAGCAGGTAGATGGTTCCTCCCAAGTTGACTCCAGCCGCCCCTGACACGGCAGTGTCCAGCTGGCTGGTCTCTGTCCACATGTTGTCCTTCACCGTGTAGTAGATGACGGCATTAGAGAGTGTGTCCTGCAGTGTCTTGCCTCCGAGTGAGTAGATAGCATCCTCTGTAGAGACCGAAACCATGGTGTGGTGGAGGCGGTCTCTGGGCAGTGGGGCGCAGCGCTCCCAGTCCATGGTATGCATGTTGCACTTCCACATGCGGCGAGGGATAGACCCCCCCACCACGTACAGGTCTCCTCCGTGTTTACAGGCTGCGGTGATCTGATGGCATAAGCTGTTCTGGCCGCTCACGCTGATCGAATCGTCCTCGTCACAGTGGAGGGACACAGCCAGGGAGTGAGTCCTCGTCTCCTCTTTACCGATCAGGTAGATGTGGACATTCTCACCAATTTCCTGTGGACAAAGAAGATGAGGAGATGTCATTTGTCACAGATACAAATAATTTTAACAGACACAAATTTAAAGCATCTTCTTTATAAAAACAACAACATTTTTCTCTTCATTAAAAAAAGTTGTCACCTTGAGATTTTCTTGGAGGATGCAAGAAAACTCTTCTCTCTCCACCTTGTTGTTGTTTATCCACGACTCGATGGCCAATGTTGGATTCTGGGAGCTCGGAACACCATCTGACCACAAACACAAGACGTTTTGATTCCTACTCATGGGCTCCTCGTTTTCAGTTAACCGCAAAAAGTAAATAAACCTGACTTGAGACAGGTAACCCAGTAAACACACGTAACAAACAAACTGGCAGTAATACCTTTGAGTATATCCAGGAGCAGACAAAGAGGCAGATTTAGAAATTCTTCAGTCTGATGCAGTTGGGCCAAGTGGATTTTAGCACAGTGCTTGGCAGCAGTGTACAACTCCTGGTCACTGTGTCTGTCTGCAAGCCACATCACCTGTACAGAAAAAATAAACGGTAATGAGATATCTGATCTGACAGAATCATTGCTACATTTTAAATATTGTTGGATCTGTGAAAGTGACAGTGACTCGCCTGCAGGCAGCTGTTAACCTCCACTGTCCGCGAGAGGAATCGGGAGCACTCCTCAAACAGAGCAGTCAGCTGGTACATGTCTGCCATCTCATAAGTGTCCTGCAGCTCCTCCACCCTCAGCTTAATTGTGCCGTGGTAGATGTAGTCAACCAGCAGCTGAAAAACGGTGGCGCTCACATCTTTCAGCTCAATTGCGCGGTTGTGAGACTCTTTTAAGTTTGAGGTGAACATGGAGCGGAAGAAACTGCTCTGCGCTGAGAGCACAAGTCGGTGCAGGTGAAACTCTTTGCTGTCCACGTTGATGGTGACATCGGCGAACAGGCCGTCCTCTCGGCACAGGTCCATGATGCTCTTCACCAACCGGCTGGAGTGGGAGCGGTCAGTGAAGGTGTATCCCAAGAAGTAGTTCTCCTCTCCCACAGAGCCGCCGACACTGAGGCCCCCCTCCTCGCTGGACTCCATCTTTACTGCTCACCTGAGAAAAAACAACAAACAGCATGTCAAGTTATTATCTATCAGAAACAGAAAAAGAACTGAAACAGCTGTCAGATGCAAAACCCCTGGTCATTAAGGTTATTATCAGTTTTATTCAACTTTGGGACCATGATATACATGAAGAAGACTCTTACTTCCTGTTTGCTTATCAGCTGATATAACAAAGCCAAACTCGTAAATTAATGTAGGTGTGGTTGAATTATGCCTCTGGCTTTGTTGAAGCTACTGACCGTGGTGCTGTTAAATCATATTGTGTTATGTGTCATTTATCCATTGGTATCAACTGGGAGAGACCAAATATTATCGATCAGTAAAACTAACTGTAATAATAATAATAATAATAATAATAATAAACATTACAACCTTTAAAATCGTCACGAATTTAAATCAATAGCTCACGAAAATAATTTAAATAATAGTGAATATATTCATCATAAGTGTAGGATTTACTGTTGGACTGTATCAGGTTTTAGCATTGACTGATGTTAATGTTATGATTCGCTAGCTAGCGTTAGCACAGGCGGCAGCTCACTGGCTAACGCTGCTTCTCGCGTGGAAGTTCAGTCATATTGTGGAAGTAGAGATTTTAATACTAATGTGCACGAGCCTCAGGAGACGTGAAGCTTCACAGAGAAATAAAAACAAGATGAGTTACCTTCTTCTTTTCTCCTCACTACTTTATCACTCAGGACCACAGACTGCACCGGAAGTCAATAAACTCCACTGACTATCATCCACTGCTGCTACCGCCCCAGTGTGGCGGAGCTGTGTTACTACAGGGGGCAATGTTTACTTTGTCCACGGATATAAATAAATAAATAAATACACCAGTGACTTTATTTAGTTGGTAGAAATTTAAAAAAAATACTGCTTCTCCAATACCAGTGTCCAATATCATATATGTACAAAACCACTGTTCAGTTCTGGATGTTTCCAGGTAAACTAACAAGGTTTCTTCGATAATAAATTCATCAATGTTCTGGTCAGAAATGACATGAAAGCTCAGAGCTCAAAAATGCAGTATTGAATCTCATGTTATTTTTATTTAAGGGACTAGATGGCTGGAGTGGAAGCGGTCAGTGAAGGTGAATCCCATGAAGTAGTTCTCCTCTCCCACAGAGCACCTGACACATAACCTTCAAGTACAGCCTTAACTGATACCAACTGAATTTTATACAAATGGTAAATGAATTGTAAAAGGTCCGTATTTATGTAGAGTACCTATGTGCAGCACTTTCTCTATGAGAAGGGCCAATTTGAGGTTGATCAACCTGCCGACCTTCTGGTTAGAGGACGACCGCTCTAACCCCTGAGCCACAGCTGCCCCCCAACAGCAAAGGGTGAAATTGTCAGTTTCCTCTGTGAAACGTCTTGTCCTACTAACTAAAATGTGTGGAAACCAGGAGGAGGCCTTTTGAAAAAAATGAATGCCGTCTGCTTTGCATCACAAGCCAACTGGCTTTTGCTCCCTTTTTCCAAGAAGGAAAAATGCTTGGTATTCAGTGTGATGTGCCTCTGCCTGGATTCACTGAGGTGGTTGAGGGAGCGCAGAGGTGAGAGAGATGTGGTGGATTATCTGTCGCTGATAATCAAGAAGAATAAACACGATGAAACTGCAACTTAAAATCTGCCTCCAGGTCTTTTTGTGGCTTTGGTCTGAACAAGTGCTGCGAGGTGAGTGGAAACAGAAGATTTTCTAACAGAGCTGTGGATAGAAAGTTTAAATGTTGTTTTTTCTATTGGAACTGCAAATGTTGTGTATTATGCATTACAGCTAATGCGTTTGTGTTTAGCACCGACAGATAATCGGCAGTACGTAGTTTCATTTAGGTTGCCGTTAAACTTCAGTATTTTCTACTTTAGATGTGGCTGCGGGCACAAGACCAACTTCTAAAATGACTGACTCACCAGTGTCTGATGCAAACCTGATGTTTGAGGTACTTTGTACAAACATCTTCCTGCAGATAAATTCTATATATCTGAGCAACTTCTACTTGACTTAGTGCCGGATGCTTCTTTTATTCTCCTGTGTGCAGCTCCTGCTAGGCGGGGTGGAGGTCGACCAGGATAAAAACATCCTCCTGCTTGATAAGGAGATGGCATCGATGAGGTCGGGGCGGGCCTTCCTGTCTCAGATCAATGATAACATTCCCAGAAAGCCTGACTCCATGGTGCAGATGGTGGACGCGCTGGAGGAGCGGAGGACGAGGCCACTGACTCAGACGCAGTTTGATAGTCTCGTCCTGAGCATGGTGTACTCTGCCCACCAGGCCTGGCACCAGGAGAGAGGAGAGGAACAGGCGGCCTGGGGCAGGGTGCTGCTCCAGCTGGCCAATGTTACGGTCCACGAACTACGTGGAAATTATCTCTACAGTTATGCTTAATACACCGACTGCCAGTCTTTATGAAATAAAAGAGCATGTTATAAACCACTTGCCTTTATTCTTCCTTTATATTGTTGTGTATTTATAACATACTCAGTGTGTATAAACAAAATACTTAATTATTACAGAAACCTGAACATTTTTATTGCTTAACAGTAGAAAAACATCTTTGAAAAAACACAAACTTTCCTGTTTTAAAACGTTTTTTAAGAGAAAACCTGAAACATTCAAACAGTCCCTGCAGTTAGAGACAACAAACAGTAAACAGAGGAATGTGAACGTGAGTTTTTTTAAAGTCCTGAATATTTGAAAGTTCACTTCTTCCTCATCTGAGCTTGTTTTTGTTTGGTCTTGGTCTTGGTCTCACATTCTTCCAGAGAAGCCAGTTTCCTCTTCAGCTTTGCATCCACAGCCGGACCTCTCCGCTCCTTGTTGGAGCTCTGCCGACTCCTCCTCTGCCGTCTCAGACTGTCCACTGAGGCTGAGGTGTCCTCCTGCTGCTGCGTGTCCCCATCGCTGATCAGTGACTCGTTCCTGTCCCAGACTAGAACCGTCAGGCCTGCGAGTCAACACGATGCGGCTTTAGACAAACAATCCAACATTTTCTCCCACTGATTTAAATCAAACCATCAAACTGAAAAATCGGGAAAACTCACCCATTCCAGATCCAATCACATCACCCATGAGATTGAATTTGTTGATCTGGAAATACAAAATTGAAGGTGTTTAGTTTTAGTGTCTTAACATTTTCTCTGGTGCTTTTAACACTAGTGCAGTGCTTTATCTAAACATGCCTGTTTGGAATGGTTTGTTTGCTTGGCCTGTGGTAAAGCTGGTTAAAGCTTCCTTTCTGAAACTATAGTGAACTGCAGTAACGGAGCGACAGCGAGTAAAGACGTGCTGCAGGACTTGGAACACAGAACCCTGAGGCTGCACCACCGCTGCCGCACAAAGCTGTTTGCCTAGAATTGTCACAAACACGCTTTTATCACGATGGAGAACGTCACTGATGTTGACGGGTCCCAGCTGCTGCTGTTGTACAAAGCTTATGAATATTGAACACATCGGATGTCCAAATTACATCAAATTCGACACTGCACCTCCTTGGGCCCTTAACAATAAACGGATGAAGAGTTTCCTGACATATGTGAGCCACAGACAGACAGACAGAGATTTGTGGAATTGGTAAATAGATTGATAGCTGTACTCACAGATTTGATCCCTGATGCCGTGGCGTCGTACAGCTGATACACAAGCTCTGCTGTGTTGGAGTCATAGATGTCGATGGTTCTCTGGTCACCTGAGCAAACACGCTCGTCAGGGTAGCGGCCGGCCACTATCAGGTCGTACACCGGGTGCCATGTTGCCTACAGAACAATTAGAACAGTATTGTATTGTCACCAATGGTATGCTTACAATCAAACCACATTGACTGGGCACATAAAACATTTCATAACATCACACAGATGGCACAGCTGTAGAGTCATTTGCCATATGCAACATGATAACATGTTGGCAATATGCTCTTTCCATCACTGTGCAGCATTGTCAATATAAAAACTCTCCACAGTGTTTCACAGTGCTTCCATTACATTTGCAAACAGTGTTATTCACTAGTGCGTTAGGAGACACAGAGAAACAACACGCACACACAGACTGAACAAACCTTGATGGGTGTGAGATGCTGAAACTGTCTGTGAGGATGTTGGATGATATGTTGAGGCGCCGACCAATCACTGGACGAGTAGACGCGTATCTCGTCGTACTGATCTGTGGTGAGTAACTTGGAGCAGTCGAACGGATTGAAACAGGCTGCGAGGAGACGACAGCAACAGTCGGGTCAAAATGATTTCTTTACCACCTGATTTGGGCTTAATGGTAAGAAAATCATTGAATTTTATACCAATAATTATAATTAACTACTATTTTCACTATAGTTATTTTGAGAACTGGACTGAGGTCCCTTCAAAAGTCAGGACATTATAGTTAGAATAGTTTACAGACATATTATTATGTTGGGTGATCTGTGTATGTACTTTTCATATGTGTATATGAAAACTTATTTTACTGAATAAAAAATTTAGAAAAGATATGCATTTAAAATCAAAATTTTATCAAGTTCTATACATTTGGTCATAGTTGTGCATTTCTGTTTTCTTTATTTATAGTTATTAATAATAAGGTTTATGGTTAAACTGTAAGTTATCAGGCCTCAATTACATACATACATCTTAGGAATTGTTGCCATTTTTTAAATATATGCATCAGCTAGCACCTAAAATCAGCATCGGTCCCCCAAAACTCCCGTATTGGTTGGGCTGTAATTATAGTTTTTACTTGTATATGATATATATATTGCATGGATGTCATGTTGTTTGTAAATAGACATAAAATATTGCATGTTGGAAGGGAAGGAAGATCAAACTCAAAGCCAGTGTTACCTGAGTTGACAGCCTTTTCATGAGGCAGGTCGTGCAGGAAACTCTTCTGGTCTTTTATGTTTCTCAGGTCCCAAAGCTTCACCGTGTGGTCAACTGAGGCCGTCGCCAACAACCAGTCACATCTGGTGTTGAACTCTGCATGGGTCACTTTGGCTTTGTGCAACTTGTTGCTGAAAATCTATGATGTTGAACAAATAGAAAACCGATTAATCTTGTCCTTGTTATTTGCTCTGATTCGTCTCAGACACATGATTCATCTCTTAGCACTGTAAGTATGACGTTAATTGACACACACCTTTTGTCCATCCAAACCGAGGAGTAACAGCTGTCCCATATTGTCTCCTGTCACAAGCATCTGCCTGCTCACGGACACGTCGACACAGCAGTACCAGTAACTGTGTAAGACAAACAGGAACAAGGTGAATTCACATGATATGAGAGCGTAAAAACTAATGTTTAATTAAAGTAATCAAGTTTTTCCCTGTGTAGAAAACTGATGATACAGTAGAGAAAGGGTACTGGTCAAAATTATCAAAAACTATTTTTAGATAAATATTTCTCTAAATGAATAATAGATAAACTTAAAGAAATGTGTTTACATTACAGAAAAACTGTGATATACTGTAAGTCAGCATCAAATGAACAAAACAGTATCTCTCTTTTCTGGGCATCAGTCTTCTTTGCAGTTTCCTCACCAAACGTTGTGGTGATCGTGGCCACAGTGTTGAGTTGTGGACAGTGTGGTGGGTGCGAGGCCCTCAAAGCTCTGCATGGTCAGTGTTCCCTCCCCAGAGGCCACGTACACTCTGGAGGAGTCTGTGGGGCAAAACTTCATCCCTCCGATAAAGTCTCCTGCACCGTTCTGTGCACACAAACCCAAATGCAAGCCGATCACAGGGCAGTAATCGGCACCATCGCACACATGCTCAGTGCTAAACCAATAGGGGCCACCCGAGAAGAAGACTGATGCCAGACTGATGAACTATGAACTAGAACTATGTTTTAATTCATATTTTATTCAGTCTTACTTCCGTATGTCCGTGTTGGCAAACACTGTGAGAGTTGTCCCATTGAAATCTCGAAGTGCGGTCGTACCCCCCATAGAGGATATGAACAGTTGAGTGGGATTTAACTGGTTAAACCTCATGTCTGTAACTGAGTCTCCAACCCCCATCTAAGAAAACCAATACAAGTTTGAAGTCACATAAACCGAAATGAAACATTTTAGAGTGAAAATGTTATTATTTGTTGGCTTCCAGTGTTAAAAGGCAAATTTTAAAACTAGATAAACACTGTTTATCATTCAAGCACCAGGTGAAACAATCCTCACCAGCTTACAGTAACTCACCCCCTGAATAAAAGTTCTTTTGGTGGGGACCTCATAGTCCCACAGATGAATGTCTCCACCCTTGGAGCCCACGGCCAGAGTGGTGCGGTGAACAGGATTCCACTCCAGACAGGTGATCCTGCGGTCGAAGGGGCTGGTGGCGCTGTGAAAATGATACGACGATAGAGAGCGAATGAACGGCTCCTGGAGACACTGAAAGAGAAATGAATGTAAAGCTGCTCACTGTCTGTATGTAATGACAATATCATTTCTATTTATAGACATCCAATATACACCTGACTGATGACTTGACCTGGTACAAAAGGTAGGAGTGGCTCTGACGCCAGGTAAAGTTAACACATGTTAATGTTAGTAATTCATGTTTTTTTAATACTTCCGGGTATTCATTTTTATTCCTGTTTGCTGCTTTTCTTTCCATCTATCGCCTAAATTTAGAATTTGTGGCAGATCTGTTGCTTTGGGTTAGGGTTATTTTTAAGTATTTTTTGGAAATTCCACTGAGTTTCAATTATTCATATCTAAGGGTGTAATAGTAGTAATACCTCTTGGAGTATTGTGTGCTTTGTTTGTTGGTTGACTTGTTTGTTTGTAAGCAAGATCACACAAAAACTACAGGACTGATACTACAAATGTTGGTGGAGGGATGTTGTATGGGTCAAAGGAGAATCCATTACATTTTGGTGCCGATCCCGATCAGGGGGCGAATTCGGATTCACTTTTGTAACATTGTGTTTTTCATCGTTTTACTTGATTTCCTCAGAGAATAATTCACGAAACCTGATGAAACAAATCAGACATGTTTAAAGGACTGATATTTAGGTGTGTGTGCAGATCAAAATTAAAATCTGGATCTATTGAAATTTAATGTGGTTTCATAAGGGGAGTGTTGGACTTTGGCAGAGACATGTCCTCTGCTGAGTGTTATTCTAGTCACAAATGTCCCTGTAAATGTCACATGTATATGTAATATACTTAATTTCACATTAGTGTCAGTATGTGATGTCTGTGCAGCATATTTGTGACCTGCAGCGGCCTCACCTTTCTCATCTGTGAGTGGAGACTCTGTCCCAGGGTGTTCTTATAAATGTAGTGCAGGATGCTCCCGTGCACGCCTCTCCTCTGGACTCCTGCAGACTTGAGGGGAGGGGGTCCTGCAACAACAACACACAACCTTAACTGTCACGAGAGGAGTGTCGCTCACATGTATTACATCTGTATCTGTACTCTCAGAGCTGCACACCTGCTTTAGATGTTTGTCCATCTTTCTTGTCTCGTCGTGTTCTGGAGAGAGACGGAGCAGACTTCTCCGCGGGTCTCTTCTTCCCTTTCCCCTTGGATTGAGATGCCTCTGAGTCCGCAGCTCTTCTTTTCATTTCCACTCCTAGAAAAACCGGACCCTGATTATACAGCGCTACACACTAGGGAGTTTTTCGATTGTTAACCCACCAGTTCCTACCTGTGGTGTGAAACCAGGAACTTCAGTGTTTGCATAACGCTGTGCTGCACGTGAGGATGTTAATGGCTGCAAATGTTTTGTAACTCTTTAGTTACAGCCTGTGGCCTCTAGGTGGCAGTGGTTATCTACCAACCCATCTTAGTGGGCGCCATGTTTGGTGTTTAGGTAGGACTACAAACTGACCTCAGGGCAGCTTTTACTTGAGGTGATTTATTTATGAAATTATTACACTAATGAGAGAGTGAGGAACCAATAAAAGGCTATCAGAAGAAATTCTAACTGATTACATTAATAAATAATGAAGAAAGATATTCCTACTTTTCCTTTAACCATTGTAAACACTACTACTACTACTAACAATAATAATAATAATCATAAGAAAAGTAGACGATGGTAAATGTATTTGAAGTTTCTTTAGGAGCACATATAATGAAACATTATGTATTTACTACTGGTGAGTACCATTTGCAGTAACTACGTATACTTTTATTCTAATTTAATTCATGACCTGATCACATGATGAGTTCACAAATACCAATAATATCACAAATAACAAATTGGAATAATAATAAACTGGATGACTTGTAGGCAACTCCGAAAATAAACACAACCTACATTTAAAACAAATATGAATTTATACCCTGTCATTATAAAAAAAACATAACTGATGAAACTTCCAGTTGTTATTGTTTGTTGTTGTTGTTGGCCTGTTTTCTGAATACTTCTGTTTCACTTTATCTGATGGGCGTCAACACATCCGACATCTTTGTAGTTTCCATTGAAGGGTCGGAAGTGAAACGGAAGCGGAAACACGTATTTGGTGTAGGGAAATCTGATTGGCTGCTGCCGGCTCGTTTTGAAAAGTTCCCGTGATTTGAGGCGGAGGGAAAATTTAAACCTGTAGCAACAGAACCGGTAGAAAAACACAACAAGCAGCGGATCACAATGAACAGACAAGCGTGAGTAAACCTTCCCTGTTTTGAATCTGTCTTTTCAGAAACATGTTCACACACGAGCTCCTTAGTGACGCCAGTGTTTTATTCACAGTTTACGAGCTTATAAAGACAATACAAACAAGTTCACTAGCTTAGCTCGTATCGTTAGCCGGGGGCTAACTGGCATCTTAGCCAGTGGCTTTGAAAAATGCTAACACCAACAGCGTATCTCCGGGTAATAAAGACCCCATAAGCTTTTGTTCAATGTTCAATTGTTTAAATGTCTTAATGAATGAATGAATGAATGTTAAACTGAATGTTTCTCGTGTCTGCTGCAGACAGCGATGATGGTTTCTGTGTGTAACTCATAGGTGTAAATGTAGAATCCATGTGTTCAAACAATAGTGTGGTTTTCGTGACTGGGTATTTTACTGGAAGGGCCTATTTATGTATTAAAATACTCAAAATAATAAATGAAAACATGAAACGATCTTTAAAAAAAACTTACCATGGCTAATGGTTACTTTACTTTATTAATGAATAAATATAATTCTTCATTGTTATAATTACATGTTAAGTTTATGAAAGTCAATATTAGTACAGAAATGGTTGAAAACCTCCCACTGCCTATGTAGAGAGCTTCAAATTGCTTACCTTGAACTTCCACCAGTCCAAAACTTGAACTGTAAATAAATGTGATATTTTTGATTTCAGGAAGGGTAGAACCCCCCGCAAGCCTCCAAGAAACCCTCCCAGCAGCCAGAAAGACCCAGTTGGGGTGAGTGTCAATGAGATGTTAAAAAAATGTACTTACAATGCAAACTGCAGCTTTCATTATATTTGTGAGATGATTAGTGAGTGTTATGCAAGTTGTAGTTTTAAGTTAAAACTTGTAAACGATTGTATATTAATTATCCAAAAGTTGCAATGATGGAAAAAAATCACTGTCCCCCTGGAGTACATTTAACAGAACTTCTTACTCAGGTGTACTGTCGTGTACGTCCTCTGGGTGTGGAGGATGAAGAGTGCTGTATCGAGGTGATCAGCAGCTCCACCATCCAACTGCATGCCCCCGAAGGCTTCAAAACAAACCGCAATGGAGAGTACAAAGAGGTAACGATACTATGTACATGGAGTAGTTTTTGGTTCCTCACTTTTTACAAGTACACTTTTATTTGTTATATATATTTGTCATCATTTACTATCTAATGTAGATTTCAATTATTACTGAGCATTATGTATAACGCAGCTTTTTGTATGTGATTCACAGACGACGAGAAAAATATATAATGCAAGCCTCATTCTTCAATGTAATGAATTATACAAGTCTCTCTCGTTTGCTTTTCCAGACACAGTATTCCTTCAAAAAAGTCTTTGGAGTTTCTATATCTCAGATGGAGTTGTTTGAGCATGTGGCCAAACCTCTTGTTGACGACCTCATACATGGAAAAAATGGTAAGAACAAAGGCACACGGATCTTATTTTAAAAGCTGTATTTATAGTCTGAACAGCACTTCAGATTGTCATTTAGAAACACTTCCCACCACACCTCTTTGGTTTTGGTCTGTGTCCAACCAGTGTCTGTAAATTTCTGAAACTGATGATCCAACAATCGCTGCACGTTGGATCATCACTGAGAAATCTGAGCTGTCGTCCAAGTTTTGTGTGTCTCTCCGCCATGGCCAGTTTTTCACTCTGCCTTTCAGTAAAAGTGAAAACACATTTTATGTCTGTTATGATCAGACAGCACATAATAACACGCTTTCAGAGACCACAGCTGCAGCCCTCTGCCTGATTTGCTCAAGAATTGTTCAGCTTGTAGACAATAATGGGGAGTTGATTTTTTTTTTTTTGATTGATTGATTGATTGTTGCAGGACTGCTCTTCACTTATGGCGTGACAGGAAGCGGAAAGACGTTTACCATGACTGGCTCTCCAGGCCAGGGTGGACTTCTACCTCGCTCACTTGACATGATCTTCAACAGTATAGGCCCGTACCAGACAAAAAGATATGTAAGAGAGTAGTACTCAAGAACGTGTTGATCCGTCTTTTTAAGCCACATAATTTGATTAAAGTTTATGAAATCTGTACATGTATTTATCTAATTCTTCCCGTTAATTCAGGTTTTTAAGACAGATGATAAAAATGGAATGGAGATCCAGAATGAAGTTGATGCTTTGTTGGAGCGCCAAAGAAGGGACAACAACTTGCCTGCTCCTAAAACAACTTCCTCCAAGTAAGTCTGTACCCTGGAAAACAGCAGTGAACTGCCGTAATGTAATGTTTTTCAATATAATATGACGTGTAACATGTAATTCACACATTTCATTTCAGACAAAAACTTGATCCTGAAATTGCTGACATGATTAAGCCGGAGGAGGCTTATAAAACTGAAGGTGTGGACGAGGACAGCAGCTACAGTGTCTTCGTCTCCTACGTAGAAATCTACAACAACTACATCTACGATCTCCTGGAGGAAACTCAGGAAGATGTTATCAAGCCAAAGTGAGTTCAGAAACCATAAACTGAACAGAATATAATTCAGAAATATGTATATTTAGTCAGCACCATGTTTTTAACTGTTAAGAACTGTCAGGTTTTGAGAGGTGGTTCTTTTATGTCAGAGTAGCTGGACGATGCAATTGTTATCTTTTCTTTTTACCAGGTGGAATGGTGGAGGCACACCTGTGCGCCAGAACACTGAGTTCATGTATGTGACCAGTGAACACTCATATCAGAGTAGAAGCCCGATTTAGATTAACTTTCCCTATTACACACAATTATAGTGTAAATGAAATGTTGTTAACACTGGAGACAAACATACAGATGTGTTCTGTATGGTTTTGGTTATTCCTTGTAGTCGAAGAACCAAACAAAAAACTGTTTAACTAAGAAGTTACTAAAAGGTATAGGGCAGTGTATTGTTTGAATTATTTTTTCTATTCAAATTCTGACAACCAGTGTCAATAACAAATCCTTTTTCTACAAAATCATTTAATGATAACTGAGTCAAATTGAAAAATTTGAAACAAATGGTCAGATCAAAGAGATGTGAAAGAGTACAAATCTGACAAAGCATTTAATGCCAGATGTCTGTAACCCTAACCCTAATATCAAAAACTTAATATTACTGACACATTCAGTCAGTATCAATACTCAGCCCTACCCGAAAGTTGAATGACAGAGCTGCTCATTGTCAGTTACACCAGGTCATGTGTCTCCAGTGTTGATGAGCATTTCTTCATTTCTAAAAAATCATCAGAATACCCCCCCGCTGCTGCTGCTCATAGTCTTGTTATGGCAAAGCCCCTGAATGTCTTTAAACCTGCTGTCTGTTGCTTCTAATGTCGCTTCATGATTTGAACTGTCTGATTACTTCCTCTGGCTGTACCCAAGCAATAGTGTCCCCCACTCTGTTGTTTCCAAACCCAAATCTGCTGCATGAAAAATGCAGTTTTGTGTTTTCAGTGACTAACACATATTTTCTCACTGCAGACCACCTCAGTCTAAAATCCTCAGAGAGGATCAGAATCACAACATGTACGTGGCTGGTTGTATGGAAGTCGAAGTCAAGTCGGCTGAGGAGACGTTTCAAGTGTTCTGGAGAGGTAACGTCTGCATTTACACATGAACGGGGTCAGATTTAAGGGAAGAAGGGAAACACGGCACTGATGAACGTAGATGTGACTGACCTGGTATTTCTGGCCTCCGGGTCGGTTCTGACCAGGAAATGACTTCAGTTAATCTTCTCTCTGAGCAACAGCCAAAAAAAGTAAAATAGTTGAAATGCAAACGCATTATGTGATCAACACATGGTGCATTCTAGACAGTATGAAAGGCCCTGTTCACACCTGGTATTAATGTCCGTCTGGAGAGATCCAATCACAAGTGGACAGCGCTAAGCCCATCACTTCACACCTGACATTAGATTGAAACAATCCTCTGTGCACAGTTCTAGAAATAAGTTTATTAATTTGTAATGGTCCCAAAATAGAAAATGTATATTTGGTGGTCTGTTTTGATATTGTGGTGGAGGCCACAAATAAATCAATGTATTGACAAAAACAGAAGTGAACCGATATTTTCAGTTCATTATGAAACTGTAGTGGGTCAGAGGAAGTCCGTCGAGTACATTCTTTCAGTGAGACCCATGGCACATATGCATTTACACGGTTTAAAGAGTGGCCACATGCATCCCAGTTCACCTCTGACTGGTCTGAGTGATCAGGTCTCAAATGCGTCATGTATGAATTTCTTCGTGTTTTGCATTTAACTTTGAGAACTCTGCAGAAAAGCCTCAAATATGGTTACAATTTTGCCTTTACCATGTTTCTACAGGTCAGAAAAAGAGAAAGGTTGCTAACACCCGGCTAAACAGAGAGTCCAGCCGCTCCCACAGTGTGTTCATTATTAAACTGGCTCAGGCTCCTCTCGATGCCGATGGTGACAACATCCTCCAAGTGAGTTCAAATTTAAACTGAACTTCTTTTTTCTAGAGTTGACTGCAGCTCTGTTTTAATATTTTAGATAAATTTAAAGCACTGGTGATAGTCTAAGAATTGAAAAAAACATTTGTTTGTCAGGATACGAACCAGGTGACTGTCAGTCAGCTGTGCCTGGTGGACTTGGCAGGAAGTGAGCGCACTGGAAGGACGGGGGCAGAAGGCACTCGTATCCGTGAAGCAGGTTTGTTGAGCTGAACAATAAAGGGATAATTCACTCATTATCTACTCACCACTATGCCAATGGAGAGGTCGGTGAAGTGTTTGAGTCCACAAAACACTTTTGGAGTTTCAGGGCTAAACCGCGTTGCAGCCAAATCTAATACAAGTAAATGGTGAACACTTCTTCAAATGTAAAGAAAATAACATAACATGCCTCCATACGTCTCCTGTGGTGTCATCCAAGTGTCTGTAAGCCCCGACATTCAAATTTCTCGGCGTAATTCACACCATAATTTTGGCCAAATGTCTGCGGACTCAAACACTTCACCCACCCCTCCTTCAGCATAGTGGTGAGTGGATAATGACTGAATTTTCTTTTTTGGGTGAACTATCCCTTTTAAGATTTCGTTTAATATTAGCTGAGTGGTCATGTGAAATTTAACAGTAACCTCCACTTGCAGGAAACATCAATCAGTCTCTGCTGAATCTGCGAACCTGCATTGAAATACTTCGAGAGAACCAGATGTGTGGCACAAACAGGGTATGAGTTGTCACACTGAAGCTGAACACTCATTTTATTCCCTGATAGACCATCTAGGTAATATAATTTTCTCTTACAGATGGTCCCTTACAGAGACTCTAAAGTAACCCATCTGTTCAAGAACTACTTTGATGGAGAGGGAAAAGTCCGAATGGTTGTTAATGTTAATCCCAAGGCTGACGACTACGAGGAAACCCTGGTAGGCTCATCCCACATTTTACTGTCTCATTTACTAATTTAAAGAAAGACGTTATTTTGCCTGACACACAAATGGTGCTCTGCTTGTGCAGCTGGTGATGCGGTTTGCAGAGATGACGCAGGAGGTGGAGGTGGCTCGGCCAGCAGACAGGCCCATCTGGGGCTTCACTCCGGGCCGCCGTCACAGAAACCAGGCCTTCAAGGACTGAACTCTCTCGCAAACTGGAAGAGCGCGGTGGCCCGATAGAAAGAGGTAATGGTCTTAATGGTCCTAAAGTCAATTGCTAAACAAGACTGGTTATTTATGAGACTCTTGTGGTCAAAGATGAGACTGTATAATTAACATCTAAGTGCATTGTCACATTGAGCTGATGAAAACCATATTTAAAATAAACACGTCAAACCATGGCCCATTGACATATGTGGCTTTAATCACATTATCCTGGACAGAATCAGCTTGAGGTCTTGTTCACTTCTTTGAATTATTTTAACATTATTCAGCTGAATAAGTGACTTAACACTCGTTCATGTACACAACCTCATTTTGGAAGTTCTTACACGCACCTGCAGCTTGTATGAATGCACATTGAATGTAGTAATTGCAGTCATTGTTCATTGTATTTAATTAAGTTTGGGCATATTTGAAAATAAGTAATCTATGGAATGTGTTGACTCTGTTTCTGCAGATTTGCCCTCTGTTATAAACCACCTGGTGTTCAGCCTCCCACCTCTGCCCTCCTCTGAGGTGACCGACCCTCATGACGACATCACCCTGCCCAGGCTGATTGAAGCTCTGCAGAACAGACACAGGATCAGACAGATGATGATTGAGGAGTACAACAAAGCAGGTGTCTCCTCTTTTCACCTCAACTTGTGGCTTTGACGGTTCAGGTTTACTCAAAGTTAGATTTGTTATCGTAGCTGACATTTTGTCTCCACATTGTTTTAGCCAATATGATGAAGTCTACGCTTCAGAACATGGACAGCAACCTCATGTCCAAAGACAGCTTTATTCATGAACTAAATGGCAGACTGATGGAGAAAGACAAAGTCGTCCAAGCCAACAAGGCAGAGATCGAACGCTTGGAGAAGAAAAACAAGTTGCTAGAACACAAGGTGAGAAACAAACATTTAAACCTCGGTGCTTGTTTATTTATAATAGTTTCTCACATGTCCGACATGCTTCTGTTCCAGTTTGACATCCTGCAGAAAACAACTAAGACCTATGAGGTCGACAAACGCTCACTGCAGCAGGAGCTGGAAACCAGAGAGCAGAGGCTGCAGAGGGAGCTAACTGAGAAGCGACGCATGGAGCAGCGCCTTCATGGTGTCGTCTCAGACACTCAGCATAAATGGGAGAAAGAATGCGTGAGTTGGTCCTCTTACAACACAGATCTAGCACTCTGTTGTTTACAGGCTTTTTTTAAATGTATTTTATGCCTCTGGCTGTGCAGGAGAGACGCGTCAATGCGAAGCAGATGGAGATGCAGAACAAGCTCTGGGTGAAAGACGAAAAGCTCAAGCAGCTCAAAGCCATCGTGACAGAGGGCAAGACTCCAGGTCGTCCTGATCCTCCACCACGTCAGACGCAGCCTCATCCTCAGCGCCCTTCCAGAGACGAGCGTCTTCCTGCAAAGAGATCGGCCTCACCTTCACCTCTCCCTGTATGTTGATTTGATGATGCGCTCGGTATTAATCATTGTTGAATGACATGGGAGCTATAGTTTGAAATGTTTCTGTGTGCACTAATACACAACACTGAACATAACTAATCCTAACCCAATAACAGCTGCATGTCACAAAAATACTCAGTTTAAGGAAAAGGTGTTTTGACGTCAAGAAAAATGTCATGAATACATTTGACTAGTTGAGCTTTGAAGATAACTTTCGGTCTAAACCAAAATGCCACCTAGTCCTCAGTTCCTCACAAAGGTAGAATGAAGGCAGTGCACTTTACTACCATCTATGGTAACATGTGGTTTCTGTGTCTCCATTACTAACTCAATCTAACTAACCCTTTGCCTTTGTGCAGTCTTCCTACTTGGTTCCCCGTTTCCCAGTTGATTCTCCTCATGTCAGCCCGGTGCCACGGTCTCAGCATTTCACTGCCACTAGATTTGAAGAGTCAGAGACGGACCCAAGACCAACCTCTCCCCTCCCCAGAAACAGTAGCCCTTTGTCGATGACTAGCTGCTTCTCCTCTCAGGACGGCAGGCAGGGTTACTCTTCATCTAGTTCGCCCACAAGAACACAGTGTCCAGCAGGTCCTTCAGTGAGCCAGGCCAAGAGAACTCTGTGTTGGGCTAGGGAGTTGGAAGAAGCCCACTCCCCACCCCCTGCGCTTGATATAGACCTAATGCTGAGAAACTACAGGGTCAGTGATTTGGCCACAGGATGAAGTTGTAGAATGATAACTGGTTTCTCTCATCACGTTATTTTATGTATTATGCAGATTTCTCTCATTATCAAGTGGAAAATTTAACACGGTTTCTGCAATTTGGATTCCTACAAGTTTCGTCAGTCATTTACCAGTTTCATGACATGTTTGTGAAGTTTTTAGGAAATCATTTGATCAAGGTGCATGATTCCCCTCCCCTCCCCCCCTGCTCCCTCTAATGTTGGTTCACCTGTTGATCTGAATAGACAACGACGCCAGTGCACCTGCACCGTCGCTCCCACTCTGCTGGTGGGGAGAAGTGGGTAGATCATAAACCTGCATCCAGCCTGGACCTGGGTACAGTTCTGCAGCCTGTCATCCCCAATGCTATTCAGGTGTCTACACCCAGTGAGAAGGCCCTGTCGAAGTGCGACAGATACGTGTTAACGCATCAGGAGATAGCCTCTGATGGCGAGATCAGGACCAAACTGATTAAGGTGAGCTTTTCACTGGTTTCTGCTTTTAATAGCAAAGTATTTGCCTGTTAATTGCTATTTTATTCTTTTTAGTCAGTCAAACATCAGGGTCATACTAGCTGTTTTCTTTTGAGGGAACTAGCAAATGACTAGGAAAACTGGTTGTACGATCAGCTGATGGTTTTTAAACTTCACCAATCTTTATTACTGCAAAAAGCTCATCCATTTTGTCACTTCTTTTCTGGTTCTGGGACAAGAAGATGATGTCCCCTCTCTTCATCATGCATGTGAAGTCCCTCCTAAATATTGCTTACAATATTTGGCAGATTGTCTTTTTGCAGTGGATAAAAACGGAAAATTGTTTTCTTTGGTTTTTGTCCACAAAATATGCAGCTAGTCATTGGCTGCAATCCAGAGACTATTTTAGACCAATGTCACATACTGCACTTAATCTGTCTCACTCACCTCATGTCATCTTTTTTATCAACTGACAGAGGTAACACCAGATAACGTGCATGTTATTTTTTGTTTTGTTTTTTAGGGTGAGGTGCTTAAAACCAGGGGAGGAGGGCAAGCTGTCCAGTTCACTGACATCGAGACTCTGAAACAGGAGCTTGCCACAGTCCCTGGGTAGCTGCTCACTGCAGATTAATAGCTGTTGATTAACAAGATGTTACAGAATAATGTTTAACATCTTTGTCACTGTTTGTCTCTGAAGACGCAAGAGGAAATCTTCAGAAGGCAATGGCGATGGATCTGATGGAGCTTGGACTGATGTGGAGACAAGGGTAAGAGGATAATATTGATAAGTCTCCATCAGCTACTATTGCATTTGTGTCTGGGTTTAGAAAGATGGATTAATGAGATGAACAAAAACTTTGCATAATTTTTGAAGGGATAAATGTGGCCAGCCCACATCCAGTAATGTAGAATTCTTTACAAGATTGAATAAAATGTGATAGTGTTTCTAACATTTAGAATTGAACAAACCATGAGAAACTATTTGATGTGAGGAGGCTCTTCTCTCTGATCCTCCAGGGCCTGTTAAAGTAGCACTCTTACATTACACAAGCACTGTGGACATAAACAATAGCATTTATAGTCATGTGTTGTAGATGTACTAATGTTTCAAATTATATTTGGTTACCAATTTGTCTTTTCTGTTCAGTGCGCTGTGGGGATGGAGATGAGGGCTGGATCAAACATGGGTCCAGGTTTGGAGCATCAGGGAATCACCAAGTAAGTCTTTGCTTATACAGATACTTTAGTTTTCCTTTACAACACAAAGTAGAGAGTTTCTCATAAAACTCTGTTCCCTCTCACAGGCGCAGAAAACCCTGAACGCAGCTCGATGCTCCAATGATCACTCCCCTCCTCTATATCCTCTCCTGGCTGTCGTGCAATAGTCTATACCTTTTTATATATTTAGCTCTAGTGATATTTAAACGTTTTCCATGCCTTTTTATATATGCAGAAGTGTGTAAACATGAGTCACCAAAGCTTTTTTGTAAAATATTTTATATGTTGTATTTGAACCAATAGAAAACAAGTGCTACTTTATTTGATCAAGGACAGTGGCAGATATTTAGTCACTGGCTGAAGAGTCTCTGCATATATGTGTGTGTGATGTGGTCACTTTTGTTATTTGGCACATAAATTGTGATTGTGAAGCTGCGATGACTCTGTTCTTTGCCACATGTGGTTTTTGTGTCTTAATTGATCTTCGAGTTTGAAAAATCCAGCTCTTTGTGATTTGTTTTCCTAATATATAAAACTGTCATCTCTGTACATTCGGGAATAAAATTCCTTCCAAGCACCATTCTGTTGTGTGTGCGTATATACAAACGCCAGGATGCACCATTGTTCTGAACACTAGATGGCAGCAGAGGATAGCAGTACATTATAAATCTTGAAACTGGGCTCCGTGGCTTTGCAGGAATAACAGGCAGTTGATGACCTGCAGCAATAAGAAGAGATCCCTCATTGGACAGTCTTCATGTGATTAGAACGAGAAATGTTAATGTCATGAATGTTTACGAAGAATAGCAGATTTTTATTTGTTGCAAGGCACATTAACAAATTTTGTGCTGCAATCCTTAGTGGTGAGCAGCGTTATTAGGCAGAAAAGTGGCGACGACACTGTTATTTAGAGGTTTACTGTTGAGGTGGAGCTCTCCTGTGCCAAGATTGCAGCGATATTCTCTGTCATATAAACAAATTCTGCATTCAATTACTTTGCTGAAATTGTTTTCCTGTGCTCATGCTTGATTAGATATTCATTATGTTAAACAAGACGCCTTGTATATAAACCCATATTAAATTTGTGTGGTTGGCTGCTATGAGGCAGTCAGCTAGATCCCCGACACTGAAATGTCAGTATGTCCTGGCATCCAACGTTTTGTGGTTCTCTGCTTAATTTTGTTCAGAATTATTATCATTACAGTAAAAGTAGCAATATTACCCCTACATTATTTCTTAAAGTTAGGCATTCATATGAAACCAATGAGAAATGTTGAGAATAGGATCATAATATTACGTCATTTTAGAGGGTGGCTATTAGAAGATCAGCCTGTCGTCTGCGTTAAAATTAAGAATGTGGAGCATCTTGTTAAGGGGTTAGGGTTATTTAAGTAAAGGGTTTCACAAATGACAAAATAATTTTGTCTCATCAACCCCAATATCACACGTAACAGGATTTTGAAAACAATATGGAAGAACGACACAGACTTGGAGGAAATTGCCTCTCTTGTGGAGTTGGTTACATCTGTGGGATATTCAAGGTGGTTTTGTCGTTTCTTAGGTAACAGTGAGATTGGTTATGACAAATCTATCCAGAAGGAGTGGAGCACAGGTTCTACTTGCTGCTTTATTGTTTTGTGAATAGATTTCTCCTTTATTCTGACAAGAGCTTTTTTTCTCTAACTCTCCGATTTTTGTGTTTAAATATGTGGCCCTAATACTCTATGGTTTTCATAATCTCACTTTCGGAGAATGAGCAGCTGATAGAGGTCCAGTCATCCAAGCTTTGAGTAGACCGTTGAAATCTCATCCACCACCAGTCTGGCTGGCTTTCAATTGGAAAGCACTGGAGAGTGACTAACATGGAGCCTCTTGGAGAGGGTCAAGAGTCCAGAGCAACCAGTGGCCATTAAATTCACTCCTATGAGATATTGAGTGCTTTGCTTTTTTGACCAGCCTCTGTTTGATGTGCTGCACCACACTATTATCCCCAGCTTCTCACTGCGAGCCCTCCACAAGCGAGCGGCACGGGCATTATGAAGATGTTATTATGGAGCTGCTGTCGAGCCTCTGATCAACATTACCAGACTCAAAGAGACACTTGAGGGAAATAAATGAAAACTGCACACAAAGGTGAGCATGAGGCACAATCCGAGGCTTAAAGACAACAGTGCTCATCCAGCCGCTCAGGAAGAATACATCATTCTACAATTCAGGAGTTCAGGCTCATGATTATGCAACGTGCCGCTTATCAGTGATATTAAACTTGCTGAAGGGAATTCTGATGTTCTACTCAAATGCACACAGTCAATTAGACCATCTCGTATTTTAAAAGAGCGAGCATAATTGCAATGTTTTATTGACTCTTTGCTTGAATGACTCTGATTAAGAGGTCTTGTGCTGCCTTTCTGCACAGGCAGGAGGAAATCATTTTCACTTCAATTTATGATGCTAATGAGGGGCATTTTACCGCTTCCATTCATAATAACACTGTCCACTATTTTACATTTCAAATAATCAGTTAAAGCTTTATCTGATTATTATATTTTCTACTTTCATAACATTAAAAAACAAGTGTTGAACATAACATAAGTTGATATGGTGAACTTGCTAGAAAACAGACGCCTGTGTAAACATCCTGCGGACACAGATCATCAGTATTCATTTGGCGTTAGTTCAACAGTCGTCTGTTTTTAGCTCTGTTTAGTCTCTTTAAGTAGCTCTAAAGTAGCCATTCTGTTATGATAAATTTGACTTGAGCCGCAGGGTCATGACCTCTCTGTGCTTACATGATTTACATGCTGTGCTGAGTCCGGCTATGAAATGCGGGCATGAGTTTAAATAGGTGTGATGAAAGTGTAACCCTATCCCTGCAGCGCTCTATACTTGGCTCTGTACTTGGCTGTGGCATCTGAGTGGTGATGGCGGTTTCAGTTGCTTCCAGAGCAGCACCATATCAACTGAGCGGTTGGTGATCGGTGAAGGGCACATCGAAGCCAGCGCTCCAATCCCAGCCACAGCTGTCCTTTAAATCAGAGCCCATTACGAGGGTTTCTGCCGTCTCGTAGTGCAGACAATAACAATCCCTGACAATGAGTCAATTAGGGGGAAACACGAGTAAATACTGCATGAGAGCAGAGCTATTCCAAAGCAAAGCTCAGAGCAGGAGCTGTGCGCTACATCTTCATATGTCAAGGCCGTGGCTGTCTGCCAGCTAAACGTGTCGGGCCAGAAAGATATGCGAATGCAGATGAGTGTTGACAGCCAGTCAATTGTCATTCAGCCCATCTCCCAGCCTCTTGGGACTCGTCTAGTCTTTTCCTTTTTTTGTGGAGCTCCTCTTCACTGCTTGCTCACCTCACGCTGCTGTGCCTTAATGCATGCTAACACGCACAGTGGCGGCACAAGGCTCCGTGTTCAGTGTTAATAAGAACTAAAAGCTCCCACGCTCACTTTTCTGCCGGTGCTGTTGTGACGAGCAGATGGGTCAAAGAGCCACAGACTCTCAGAGACCCCCCAAGGTAAAGTTTAGTTGTTGTTTTTATAGCTGTTTAGAAGCATACTGAATGAGAATTGCTCTGACCCATAGGCACCTGTGATTAATTGTTCAGAACACCTCATCCCATCTGCTGCCTCTGCTTTTAGGTCTATATTACCTGGCTTACACCAAACTTTGCGGGTATACGCAGGTTTCTTAAATGTAGGTTCCGATTTTTTCCCACGGTGCATCGTGGTCGACATCACAAGCATGCTAGAAGCTGAGAAGCTCTCTCACCTCGCTGTCTTGCTAGTGTTGCATCTTGCATGGTATGAAGAAAAAGAAAAACATCCCTGTTACACATATGATGTAAAAAAGATGTAAAAAAATGTTAAGTACACAAAACTTATGTATTGTTTTTTTTTTACACACCAACGCCCTGGTGCATTATTTCCCAAATAATTCACTCTCTCACCTGCGGTCTTGCCAAAATAGTGCATTCACCTGGGTGTCACGTTTCCATCAGTGCCGATTAAAAACCGTGTCTACTGCAGAGACATTTGACCCGGGAGCGACTGCTGATTGAATCTGTTTCCATTGCAGACAAAAGACAGATGTTAGTTGGTGTTAGTGGAAAAAGGGCGATCAGAAGGGACATATCTCACCTTCATGATTTCTTACTTCATGTAGTTGCTGGGTTTTTTTCTTCCAAAAATGACTTCAACAGATGTTAGAGCCGTTTCTATGTATTTTTATTTCCTTGTGTCAAAGTTATGATATCGAGCTCAACTTGTAATGAGGAACCCATTTGTCTATGGACTTGTTGCTGTGGTTACACACCAACACAGAGAGTCGACCTCCGACAATTGGGGTCATGACTGACTTCTTATTGAAAGTATTGGAAGCCATTGTTGTGTAGGCTCATTATAGCCAAATTGGGCTGGATAGTGTTTTTTCCTGTCTGTCTTTGTTCTTGGCAGCCCACTAAGTGTTTGCAGCTGTCAGTTGAGTGTATTCTCTTTGCCCAGTATATGTGGCTTGGCTGCACTTTAAGCTGGCTGCGTCCTTACTCCTTACCCTGATGACAGTATGCCATGACTGATTTCCGTTGACTCACTTTCATTGTAACCGCAATGTGTCCGTCGTAGAAACATCGGACCGCGTTCTCTCTCTCTTCTTTTTTTTTTTTTTTTTTTTTTACAAGTCGTTGATCTCATCTAGTTAACGCTGTGGCGTAACCAGGCTTTGCGTGCAGTTGGCTGATTATTTAAGTGGCGCTCCAAGCAGTTTGTTGATTAAATGACAGGCGAAGAGATGCCAGAAATGATTGTACTGACAATGGTACAATGCAGCATGGTGTACAATGACTAAACGCTTATTGGATACAGAGGACATTGACTCAACTTTTTTCACATCGCATGAATCTTTTTACGAGTACAAAGAATAAACAAGCATTAAACACACCTATTAACCTGCATACCTGATATCTGAGGCCATGTTTGCAACAGAGGGAAGGAGAATGTTATTTCAAACCTTTGTCCTGCCTACGCTTTCATGCAAATTACTCGCACTGGAACCGGCTTATCTGTGAACAATCATAGGTGGCATTTGGATGAGGGTGAAATAGCACCACATGATTTTCCTATCTGCAGAATGCTCAGTCAGGTCCCTGTACACGTACTCCCACGCCCCCCCCCAAAAAAAGGAAACACAAAAGCCGCTTTGAACGCACACATCAGCTGTTTATCTTAAAATAGTCCGCCACACTGCTGCTCTGATCCGGTACCTTGCACGCTGCACTTTGTAAATGGTGGGCAATTACACACGGTGCATTAGGGAGTTGTTATTTAATTCATTAGATATGGCTAAGTTGCAAAGTTCATTCATTTTAATAAAGCAGCAACTTTTATCGCACAACACCAGGTATGAGTATCAAGGGTGAGATTACAGCAGCCATGTGCACAAATAAGATTAGAGCGCTGGCTGAGACGGCTGTTGACAAGGTGAAAAGGGACAGTCGTTCCAAGAAGCAAAAACACACTGGATGAATGTGGGTTGATATAATTCACCGAGCATGCTACTTTCATGGTGTGTTTATCCACATGATAAATGGCTGCACAGATTTGCATTTGAACATTACCTGAGGAACACATCAGCATCAGCCTTACTGGATACTAATGATCCGGCGCATGCCTAATAAACTGAGCTGAGAATTCAAATGAGGCTCAACCTGCCTGTGAGGCTAGCTTAAGCAAACACCAGGACAGCTGGCAGAGAAATCATTGTGACTAATGGTCTCAGTGTGAGACAGGAGCAGGGCTGTGGGTGGTTGTTTTACCATGCTAAGAAGAACAGACTTTGTTTGTCTTTATATAGCGTGCAGCGTGACTGTGTGATGCTGGAAGTGTTGGCTTTGTCTTTGTTTGATTTGCTGTGCTTGCCACTGTACTGCGACAACAGGAACGATCTGACAACGTGTTTTTTTCCCCTGTGACTGAGGCGGCCTTTAGAAGACGTGAACGCATTTTTTTTTTTCTTCGAAAGTGGGTGGACAAATCGTACAAAATTGTCACCGCCACCTGAAGGTGCAGTGCTCCTCTCTGTCAACTCATGTTTTGACTTTATTTGTAATTCTGCTAGGGCTCCTCCGCTGTGGTAAACATAATGTCCTGTGACCTGTCCTCGGGGCAAACGATCTGATTTGCTCTTCCTTTCTTTAACCCATAATCGCATCTACCTCAGAGCCAGAGAATAGTTGTGCAGCTGTCATAACTTAAGCACAGCAAGGCGTGATGGGAGTGCATGTTTTTACTATTATCTATTCCATCTGAGCCAGAACAGAATACTAAACCTCCACTGCATCCCTCGTTCTCACAGACCACTGCATGATCAATACCCACATCAAAGGCTCTGTGGAGATAGCAGGATTCTTTGAAGCATGTTTGTGGAGCTGGATTTGCTGAGCTAACACGGTCCACACAGAACCCCCTTGAATAAGCTTGTTTGGCTAACATCCTGTCTGTTTGTAGAAGAACTGAGTGGAGTCTAATGGAGAACAGACAAGGCCTCTCCCTTGTCTTTTTCCTCCCTTTAAGCAGCTAAATGCATCCATAGTGCCAGTGCTTTTTTTGCTCATCGGACATACGCTTCATTGCATGCCAGCTCAAATATTTATCTAATTTCAAATTGGCTGTAACATTTTGGAGGCAGGGAAACGCCAGAAAATATTTCTCATCAAGGACACAAAATAACTTGAATCATGTTTCTCGGTGCCAAGTGCAAATATGCTGGGTAATTACTGATTGAAATGAGATGGGGTGCCGACAGCAGCAGTGCTGCTATGTGGTTACCTTGTGTTGTGACTTGAACAAGCAGACAAGGATTTCCAGCCGTGATTATTCTGCACTCACAACACGACCTGCGTCCCTGGGAAGCTATTAACTATTTACAAAAGTGCTTTCTGTCTTCTAAATGGGAAAACAGTGCATTTGGGACTTTGTGTGGGACAGAGTGGGTATAGACGAGGTGGGGGTGGAGGTTAATCCACAGTAAACACAAAAGCATATAACTCCTGCCAGCCAGTCGAGGAGAGTCAGCAACTCTGTAAATGATGGAGCAGGGACCGTTGAATCATTTCTCCTCATGCAAATCGTAGAGAAGGATGAGGAGCTTTTCACGTTCATTACAGAATAAACCACATTTGTGATGCTTTTGACTTTTTTAATTCACGCATTGTTGAATCTTTTGCTAAGTAATTGCACTATTTGGTGTAAGCCGTGCGAAGGTTTGAATCTCCAGTCAGCTGTGGCTCATTTGAAAGTGAAATGTGGTAAAACGCTGACGTCTCGTTTACTTCACTTCCAGCACCAGGGGCAGCAAGGCATTTGCATCCCTGTCTCTCTCTCAATCTCATTTACATTATGGATGCTTCATTTAGCTTACATGACTGAGTGAGTAACCCAGGGCAATCTAAAATACCATGAGGGTCTGTAGGGATAAAATGAAACCACATAGGCAGCACTGCCATCTGCAGCAGCCTTTTATTCAGCCCTTCCTCTTTCCTGTGGTTGACAAACATGGTCTGTCCATGACCCACATGCTGAGCTCAACACAGTCAGAGATGATTTACAAGAACATGGAGGAATATTTTGCAGAATTTGTTGTTGTTGTTGTTTGCTAAACAACTCCCTCGGATAGTGATTGAGCAATAATCACGTTGTTTCTAAGTTATGACTGGAGTTCCACATGGAGTTCCTCATGTGTTGATGCGCATTAGCTGTGGAAAGAGAAATACTTCTAAACCAAGAGCAGAAGAACGGAAATGTAAGGAGTGGATTAAACGTGTTGATGACTGCTCTATTGTTAGCCACAAAGCTATATAGCTTATCTACAGTAGTAACTGAGCCTTAGCCTACTTGCAGGACCAAGGAACACATGACTAACTATTAGTTTGCAGGATTCAAGGTCAACAACAACAACTGCATCCACAATGGTAGTTTTCCCCACTTGATGGAAGCTAGTGCTGGATGCTGTAAGATATGACCAGAAATAGTGTCAGGTTTGCTAAATCAGCTTAGCTAGAAAGCTAAGTTAAGAAGCTGAAAAGATTTGGAGAAATAATTAATTCCCCTCACATGTTATATAATTGGGATTATTTCTACACTACAATACAAAGAATGTCCCAAAAAACTAGTGAGACTAGTATTAGTATTAGTAGTATTTGACTATTAGTATTACAGAATTTCTTATGATGTTTACTTTAATTGTTTTTATATCAGCTGATGCAAAACACAAAGTGTTATTCATTACAGAATAGCAGTTGCAGACAAGGACACATTGCAAAGTATATATGGGGATTGGATTATGTTGGACTGGCTATGATGCTAAAAGTGCACATGATGCATTTAAGTTGAAATCTGGAAATAAAACATTTCTGAAGGAAATCAGCTTAAATCCTTGCATTCTCTTTTTTACATTTGTTTTACGGAGGGTAGGATCCCACATTAGCTCTTTAAACTAGGCCTCTGGATGCTTAACGCTGCCTCTATTTGCATGTATGAAATGTAACACAATGCATTGTGGGACTGTAAGCAGAGGGTAGTGGACATTACATTAATGCTAATTTTGTTATTCCGTCATGGATTTGTTTCAGGGTACTATAGTGGATACAGTGCACTCCATAGTGATAATGCACTATATAGTGTGATTTCAGTGTCTGTGAACTGTGAGAGCCAGACAGATAAGGTGAGTGAGTCCATGTGGTAAGAACTTGAGTAGGTTTGCTTATCTGTGTGTTCTTTGTGTGTGTGTGTGTGTGTGTGTTTTATGATCAGGTAAAGCTTGTAACATTACAACAGCAATATGTAATCTAAGATAAGAATTTAATACCTGCTTTCAGATTAAAAACGTGCTTTGGCACACAACTCAAGCTTTTATTCCTGTTGCTAACAAGTTTGTTTCATCACAGACACACAAACAACACAATGGCCCCAGTGACAAGCCAGTTTTACAACCCCGAGGACTCAACAAGCTTAATGACAGAAAAAAAACCCACAAGCACATAAACACAGCTTTGCCAACATGGAAGAAGAACACTGTGTGCGATTTCACAAGTGGCTGTTATTGTGCACTGGTGATAAAAGTCGCACAGTGAGAAAACGTTAGTGTAGGGACCAGATTGCGAGTCCAGCTCACTCAGTGACAATCGTCAGCAGCAGTTCTCCTGCTCTGCTTTACATTAGCACCACAGCTCCAGCCTGGACAGGTCCATGGCTGTTATCTCAATGATGTTCTAATTCTAGTCAAACAGTTCTGTGTTTGACTCAATAGAGGCAGTGTTAGTCAGGAGAGTCAATATTAGCTGAGCACACAGAACAGGGCTGGTGTTGGGTTAGAGACAGAGAGTTGTGTGTGTATGTGTGTGTGTGTGTGTGTGTGTGTGTGTGTGTGTGTGTGTGTGTGTGTGTGTGTGTGTGTGTGTGCGCGGGCTGTGATAGGTGGAGTGTATGTGACAGGATACATGGTTAAGTGTGCTCTGTCAGTGAACCTTGACCCCCCGGTGCAGTAAGAACAATAAAGATAATAAGGAAAGGGAAGGACACAAACTCCAGCTTACCATTGCCTCAGTGACTTGGTTTGACATGGGAGACGTTTCTTTCATGGTCTGTTTTTTAATGTGGATGTTATTGTTAGACGTCACGGTTCCTGCAGTCGGCCTCTCTCATTCCACACTCTCCTGGCCTCACAGGGCGCCCTGAGCAGTGGAAACAACACTTGCTGACAGTCCCGGATGAACAGCTCAACACTTCAGCTGAAGGTCTCAGTCTTGAAGGAGAGTTGGTTTCAGTATATTCCAGGTCAAACAGCTGCCAATATCAACAGCCTGATTATGATATTGGCCCTATCAGATTGCACAGCCACTTCACTTGTTCTTCCATGTAATAAATGTAGTGTGGTTGAATAAACCCGAAGTGAAAGTCAGTACTAAAAGCCATTAACTGTGATTTCTCTACATAAAACATGCAGCGGCATAAAGCATACTTGTGGCTGAATAAAGCTTTAATTAAAGAGGGCAGCTGAATCATGTTTGACTTTTGCCTCATTTGCTATTATGAAGTAAGAGAAAATTATAAACTCATCAGTCAACAGAACCTTCTGTTTGCTCTGCAGGGTTTAATCTACAAAAGATTCTGGAAAGCAAACTAAAATGATAAAATGATTGAGCTTTCACATCTGACAATATTGTGTAATTGATCAAAAGACTGGTGAATTGCACTTCTTTAATAAGGAAGGGTGTTCTTAGGGCACTGATGACCAACCTTCTCAATCAGCTACCCAAATTAAGTGGTTTCCATCCTGTGGCTCTCCCCCCCCCCCCAATGTGCCATTGGTGGTAGAGGCTAAAGATTTTAGTGTTGCAAATTAAATCAGTTCATTTGCTGTGTAAACTTTGGTTGAATTCGCCAACGATGACACTGGCTTCTGCAACAATTGAGCATTTTGAATTTACCACTGCTCAGATTGTCCCCTCTGACTGGATTCTTTCTCCATAACGTCCCTCATGGGTGTTGTGGTATTTAGACTCATCCGTTATGACAAAATTGGCAGAGAAACCGTTATTTCCCAGAGTCAAAGTTTCAAATTTTAAACTGGTGATGGACCTAAGTGTATATACTTCTTTTTTAAAGTCTTGTCAACATTGATGACACAATTAAAATATATAACTCAAATAGGAATACAGAAAAGACAAAAACACTTCCAGGACCAGCAGCCCTTCCCACTTCATGGTTTTTATCACCAGATTCTGCAGCTCCCCTTTGCCCTACGCAGCTTTATAGTTTCTTTCAATTTATTGTTTTGGTTTTTCTGTTTCCAGCGACAGCAGGGAGCTGTTTTCATCAATAAATAAATAAATGAAATAAATCTAAATGCTCACTGTGCGCCACCTGCAGAGCACCAAACAGACGTTAGCAATTACCTGGTCAACATAGTTGAGCATTTAGTTGCTAACAACTGTTGTGACTAATTGGCCCAATACCGATAGTCATGGCAGTGAATGAATGCTCAATGTTCTTTACGATTTAGAGACTATTATTTTGTGGCGTGCAATTCTTATGTTAGGTAAGAACCATGACCTCTCCCATGTCCAAACAGAGACTACACATCAGAGTCTACATGATACCTGATTGTGGGATGTGACCACATGTTTAATTGCCCCCTTGTGGCGTGGCATACTCATACCCAATAGAAACCAAAAACCTGCCATATTGGCTTCAACACAGATATTTCTCTGGAGGAGACTGAAGACCTAAACAGAGCTAAAAGTGAATATTGTATCTAGATTTGTCAAATGGACTGATTTGTGAAATTAGTCAACTAGACAATTAAACATTGCTTTAAGCACTTATAAGGTAATTACGGAATGTATTCACTAGTCTGATAATTAGACTGAATTGCCCTTTTCCTTTTATTACTGACTATTTGATCCTGAGATGTGAGCTTTGAATCAGAGGTCTGGAATCAAGCTAATACATCACACACACACACACACACACACACACACACACACACACACACACACACACACACACACACACACACACACACACACACACACACACACACACACACACACACACACAGCTACACTTCATCGATACCTGTCAAGCTAAAAACAAGAAAACAGTGAGATGGCTGTCATACGTTCACCTAAGCTCCTGCAGCAAACAGTGAGATGGCAGTCATTCATGTTTGACTGAGCCTGTGGCCTTGTTAGTAGTAATAACTAGTGTAAACAAACAGCAGTGGTGTATTTTAAGGTCATCAACAAAAACCTCCCAGTCAGCACAAAGCAGTGGCTCTGATGTGGCAGCACAGCCCTCCCATTTAAATCTGCTGACATGAGAAAAAGCAACATTAGCTAATGCACTACTTAAAGACCATAATCGCTCTTTCCTCTACTGTTAATGAATGCTAATTAGAAGTCTGGAGCAGTTTCTGGCGTGTGCTGGCTGCTCCTCTAATGTGCCGTATTGTTCCTCTCCTCGCTCCAGCTCAGCACTAATGCTGCTGTGCCAGCTATTAAAGTCAGATAAGCTATCCATCTTTAGCATTGCCAGCCAAAAAGCCACTAATAGCTTAGCCACAAAATTGTTAATTTCCATGGTTCCCTTTGCTTGTTGGAAAGTTCTCTCTCGGTGTATGAAATGTGCAGATATCCCTCTTTGTCTCCACAGTGTCGCCCTGTCAGCATGCTGTGCTGCACAAGATCCATTTTCTTACCCACATTTAACAGCTCCATCACCCCCAAAACTGTCTGTCAGGGAAACAGGCCACTACATTTGAGGGGGCCTCTTTGCAAAGCCTATTTCAGCACAACACTTCATCATGGACACCAGCGTATTTGCAGCAGCGCCCCATCTATGATGAATGTGTCAGTTCAAACTAATACAGGAGTGACTTAAAATGGGGGCTGACATAATATGATACTATCCATGAAACGACTTGGCTGTAATAAGGTTAATCACAACCAGACTTTTAACGAGGATTAGGAGACAAATTAGCTGACTCATTATCCTCATTCCAGATTTCTGTTAATTTTACATCTGATTTTAAGATCTGGCAGTTTTCCATTAGTCAGTTTAGTTTATATCGACCACAGTGGATTTGAAGGGGAAGCTGGTAGTTTGACAAAAATAATACACCAGCTTGTGCATACATGCTTCTGTGGGACATATCTTTAAATATTTGTGATGATTAAAATAATTTAGTAATTATGTCAAAGTACACGTTAAATAAAATATTTTAAATGGTGGTTTCTGTCATTTTAGGTAGTTCTTATCCCACAGAGGTATGTCCAAGCGTCAGTTATTTGACGCTACAAAAATGGGGGGAAACAACATGATTGACAGTGGAGATCGACTCGTGATTTGCATTGATTTAGCCTCACTTTTTCTAATTCTTTTAGGCTTTGACCTATTTTGGGGCTTTTTAGGTTTCTTGAGTAGTTTTATTAACTTTTCTGCTACAGAATTTTTGACTAAACAATCTCACCTCCAGGTCTGATCATATCACATGATCCTTGCCAACAGAGCGTACCTAATAGACATTATAAATGGTAAAGTTGTTTGAATTTCCTCAGAGCATTGTAAGTACACTTTTGTTCGTTTGGGTTAAGAAGCTTAGAGCCTCCTTGCTCCAGCATAATATAATGATGTGACCTGGAGTTTCCATTTGTTCTTTAACATAAAAATAGTTTAGTGTAGGTCTGTAGATAAACTTAGCATGGCCCCAGTGGTGCACCACTTCCTACATCATGTGTAGAGTGAATAATCTGCAGCATGACCCACATTTTGCTCTGGTGAATGAATGACAGCAGAAACCCTTTCTCGACACATTTAGCTGTTTCTAGAAAATTCAAAGGTTTGTAAGGTGAAACAAATCCTGTTCAACAAATAATGTTTGGATGAAAACAACCCCATGAGGAGCAGGTGCAAGTTGTGTGATTAAATTAACGAATTTAAATGCGAGTATATGGAAGGATTGATGTAGTTGTTCCTCAGGCCAATCTCTTTGAGATGTTCAGTGTTGACACCTATAGACACCTATGTCTAGGTTACAGGCAGATAGAGAGGCACCTTATATCATGAATCTGAAACTAAATCCATAAAAGTGCACAGAAGAACAGTGCCTCTGGGAATGTAACGGCTCCCTTATGAAATACCTTTTTTTAGGTTCACCAACTATTCAAGTGTCAACTGATACGATGGAGTGTAAATTTCACAACCCACGATTTTTCATGTGCAAATTCACAGATGAAACAGTCTCACCTCCGAGTGAGGAAATCCAGCTAGTGACAGGTTTGTAGAGAACGCGTTAGTTATGGTCTTGTAGTTCTGCAGACGTGCCTTGCTCTGTGGCAGCGTGACATGGGGAAAATTAACTTCTAATGTTGTGCAACATCCCGTTTTTACTAGTTTTACAGAAGTGAGGTGTAACATTTTTCACAAGTCTCGTGTTACACTCACAAAGTTGATGGATTTAGCAGAACCTAGATTCTGTGAATCAATGAACAAAGAAATCTTGTTTCTACATTGTGAATGCGTAATTGCACGATTATGCAAGATTAATCAATTATTTGTTCGGTTTACATATTGTCAGAAAACAGTGATTTCTTAGTAATTTTTTCTAAAGACTTTATGTCTTCAAACTGCTTGGTTTGCCTGAACAATTGTCTAAAACCCATTTTACTATCAGAAGACAATGAAATGCAGCAAATCCTCACATTTAAGAAGCTGGAAGGAGAGAATATCTCCCATTTATGCTTGAAATTGAACTCAAATAATTGATTACATTAAAACTAATCTGATTAGCTTTCTCTTGATCAACTGATACATTTTTAATCTAATCATTCCAGCATTATTTATTATTCATTAATCAAAATGTGGGGAGGAATTGTATCTTGTGTGAAAATAATAGCATGAAAATGTGACCTTGTAATATGTACAGTACATGCCGGTGTAAAAAAGAAGCAGATTGACAGATTATTTCTTTGCAGAAAATAATATAAATGAGGAACAGCAATGGTGAAAGCTACGATCAGAGATTTCTTTTCTTGGACTGACGACAAGGTGGAACTGTAACTGACAGTAAGGTTTAGTAATGCTTTGCAGTCACTGCTGGTAGTTGAATCATGACTGCTAAAACCAATCAGGAAGCAAATGCAGGTGATTGCGTCATTGTTTCCAAACATCTTAGTTTTTGTCAAATGCAGTCAAAGAGTTTTCAAACTAAATTCGGGCCGGCGGCTTTTCCAAACGTCTCTGTTTTCAGGGGCTGGAAAACTCTTGAGTAGTGTGGATGACAGGTGTGTACGTAGAAAATGATGCATTTTAAAATGAAAACAATATTCATGTGTATGTAGCCTTTGTGTTTCTAACAAATTGGCAACTGTTGCCATGCTGACACATCTGAAGTGGTGATGATGGTAAATTAAACCAGTAGTCGTTAACATGTCAATATTCATTCAGGCGCCACATTACAAAAAAAAAAAAGGGAGTTATGTTAACTACCTGTCTGTTTGAACACAGGCCAGCGGAAGACACAGTAATGACTGTGTAGTCATGAAGACAAAGTTCACCACATTCATGGCACTGGTATTACATGTGACCCACCAAGAACGGCCTCAAGCTCAGTGACCTACTCTCACATCACTCGCCTCTTTCATCTCTTCACGCGTGTGATCATGTTACAGGTCTGACCGTGTTTACAACACAAACAAGAAGCAAAATGCAACTTCCGACACTTATATTGATTACATAATAACAATGAATCAAATTGATTGACACAGAATGAACTACAACTATAAACTATACACTCATAAGTAAAACTAGACCTAGTGCTTTTTTTTCAAATGAGCGTGAAAGAATGCTCCTGCAACATTTTGTGAAAGTGTTCTGTCTTGATTATGTCCCGGCAAATGTGAGGGCTGTTAGTAACCCAAAGCTACAACAATATTCTTTTAAAACCACCTCAGGCTAAAATGTACATCTTCTTAATATGTTTATATGATACAAGACATCATGCCTGACTGCCAGAGTTTAATTTATGGTGAAATTAAGGCTACATCCACATTTTATAATACATAACTGTTGATATGTTAATGCTTGACATCTGACAAACGACTTGAAAAGACAAACTTTGGAAATGCTGCAGTCCCCATTTGAGTTTGAAAACTTGGGGGATGCTGGCAAAAAAAGGAAAACAAACAATGTTTGTGTTTGATGAGCAAACTCACAGCAGAAGACGAGCGGCTGAGGGCTGGGTGAAGTTAGCTGCAAGGCTAATTAAATATATTTATAGATTTGCAAATAAAAGATGAGGTAAAGGTGTAGTTACATGCAGGCCATTTAAAGGCCATAGAGGGATTTTTGCCAAGGAAGAATCTTTTAAATACTTAATGTTGAGGAACACAGATGTGTTTTTAGAGGTTTAATCAATGCCAGGAGAGAAACTTTTAGGTAATCTCCAATCTGGATCTGTCTACTGCCAGCCACTCTTGTTCTATCACTTTGCAGCCCGAGGGGGATGACTCCACAGAACAGCATGAACCTGACGCAACGACACTTAAATTATAAACCTGACAGTGTGGGTCGAATACCACAGAATACTTTAATATATGTTCACGCCTCCTCTTAGAGAAACAGTATCTATGGCATCCTGTAATTGTCAGTGGTTTCCCAGTGATGCGCCTGGAGGGCAGGGTGGTAAGAGTGTGGATTGACAGGTGATTGAGCAGATCGCTGTATGTCATGCAGCTCTTTCCTCAATCCCACATCAGTGGAGCTGTTGACTCACACACATATCCCTTTCTCCGATCTCCAGTGAACTGACACAGCCTCCTACAAACAACTTAACGTGCTGTTGAATGTGGCTCAACACTAAAGCCGGGGGGGCGAGCAAGTCTTAATGAACCACAAACAGCCGCAGGACTCCAGGGCGCCAGCACCTCATATAACAGTGACTATTATTAGTATTATTATCATTATCATCATTCCTTCTTTTGCTCTATCATTTCTCAGATAGTCTGGTGTTGGCCACAACAACAGCTTGTTATCTGAGGAGTGATCAGCATGTGCTTGCAGATGGTTTGAATTCCCACAACAGACTTCACGTTTGGGTGAAGTGTTACAGGTGTGAGCATTCCTTCACAGAACAGGGAGGGATGTTAAGATTGTCCTGTGAATGAGGGTAGGAAACAGCCGCACCTATGAGGCGCTAGATTCCTGAGATAAGGATTACCTGTGAACCAAAGGTCAGGCAAAAACAAAATCCCCAACAATCTCTACTCCATCTGTTTTATCCTCCAATAGCAACTCACAAAGACAGATACTGTTCTTTCATGTGATCTCTGACAAGGATAATCCAGGACCTTGTTACACCTTTTTTACACTTAATTGCTACCTGTCACAGGACAGGAATCTTCCCTCTTTTACAAGGCCCATAATAGCCAAGAGCATCGATCCTCTTTGTGGTGCAACTCATCACCCTAACTGGGTGGATACGTAATCTGGCAGATGAGAGATAAGAGAGAAAAAAAAAACGAAACGTGTGATTCAAAGGAGCCAGCTCGAGAAGTCGCCGGTAGTCAAATTCTTTGTGTTTTTCTGGGTGGTGCTGCAACCGCACCATTTTGCCTTGAGCACAAAATGAAGCAGTGGCGCAGCAAGTTTAAGTGGTGAGCAACCTGACGAGAGGTGTCCGGTGATGTTCCCTGCTGCCTTGCCTGGCAGGCAGACAGTCGGGGGTGTCACGTCCTGGGTGTCAGCCGCTCAACGCCCTGAATTGCTCTGCTCTTCACCCACAGAGTAACGGTAAGGGCGGTGAGCTAATTGCAGCATTTCAAAGGTGAGTGATTTATATGTCAGCTGTTCCCCAGTGTGCCGTTCAGAATGCCCATGTCCCATGTTTAACAGCTGACAAACACATGCTTTTTCTGTCATGGTCACATTTATGGCCTCACACACAGTTCTATTAGTGCAACCTCGACCATACAAGGATATAAAGATGTTTTTATGATGCTGTTATCTCAGTTAATGAAGCAAGATGACTACTTCAACAATGCACCAGTGGCATGACGACAGCCATCAGCACGATAAGAATCACTTCAAAAGCAAACTGTGGGACTGTTCTCAAGGACACAACTTTATTATTGTTTACATTCAACCGTCGCAGAACTTAATCTCTGCATGACGTCTGAGCTCCTTAGAAATGAGAGAAGGTTCAGAAGTAGTTTCTACAATTGTTTGATATTTAAAACCTCTCCATTAACCCACAGCAGCACACAGGGAGGGTGTAACCTTATTTCACGCTGGCTCTTAAATAGTGCTGAGAATTTGTGAGGCAGTTAGTGGCCGTCATTAATAACGGCCTCGGCTGGGATGACAGCTGCTGATTGGAATGAAGAGCTGTGCTACAGCAGACAGCTACAAATTTCCCTGACAGCCAGGTCTCCATTACTGGGCGTCAGCTGCCAAAACAGCAGTAAGCAGAGAAGGAGAGCGGAGAGAAAACACGCTTTCTCACCACAGACAATTTCCTGTTCCCTCCACTATTGGAGAACACAAACACATACGTACACATGTAACTTATCTGTTGTTGCACCGGATGAACTGCTCAAACAACTCATGGGTTGATCGGTTTCTTGAGGTCATTATTTGAAAAAGAACTGCCTGGTGTAATTTTTGACATATTTCCTTTACTGGAGAATGTCCCTGTTAAATTAGTCACGCATATCTCAGTTTGAACAAAGGCGCATCATTGATGTGGCTGTATCGTTTAGCTACAGTCAAACATGACAGGCCCTCCTAGATGTTCATGTTTTTACATGATAGAAATCTGCATTCGTAAAATATGTTTTAGGAAACGTGTAGTTCTGCTACAGTTAAGTTTTTCAACAACATAAAGAGGAAATGTATTAAAGGCACCATATGACGTTTATGACCACTAGTAGTGCTAAGGAGCAGTGTTTTTTATGTGTATTCTTGCATACAGATGCGGCAAGTGACAAGAAAGGCAACAGGGTGCCTTCAAAGAAAATCCCGAACAAGTAAACATGGATGTAAATAATGCGACAAATAAACAAATGTTTGGCGATATAGTAAAAATAATCATTACAATTTTTTTATACTGAACAATATCGATAATTTGTCATACACTGAGCACAAGAGATTATTTTTAAATGATGTTGACCCAAATATAGACCAGATAAAAATAAATGGAAAATAACTCTTTATTAGCATTTATGGCAGAATCCATTTTTATATAGAGTAAACGTATTGAGATTGTTTTCTCAACCAGCAAATATCCGGATATATATCCACACCCGGCACGATTATGGTTACGTTTAGATTCTCAAAGAACTTGGTTAAGTTATAAAAAGCTTATGATCTGGGGCTATACATGGACAAATTCAAGACAGATGACACGTCATGTACAGTTTCACAATACTTAACCAAACCCCAATCTTTTGGAGGCCAACTAAAGATTAGATAAGAACCACAGTTTCCTGTGTCCACAATCCATCTCATCATGACTTCTATGTGGTACAAATATGTGCCACTTCCTTTACTAGGAAAAAACGTTGCCAGTAAACATAATCCATGCAACAATTATGTTTCATTCTAAACATATTTGGCAAAAAGTATATATAATATGTTCGTGCAATTTCTAAAAGAAGGGGTTTTAAGAGATTTAGAAAATTTACATAGTTCTCTCTGTGTTTATTTTCCTGCACAGAACCCACAATGATAGCAAGTCTAGAGGCAGTGGCCAAAGGCAATGCAGGCAAGGAGAAACTATTTTTTTTTTAAAGCATAAAAGTAGAAGAGATTTAATACTTACGGTATGTGCAAAACAGTCATTTCATCAAATGTTAGTATCTGCATCATTTTCCCAAGGGTAGATGTTGGGCATCTAGGGTCTTCTAAGCATGCATCCTGTACACTTATCCACACACAATTTTCTAAAAACAGGGACCATTTAGATTAATGGCGAGGAAGCCAGGATTCCACCAATATGGTCCCTTAAATCATGTTACTGTACTTGTTTATGTGAGTAGGGCAGGCACAGCATTTTTTCAGTGGGAGGGGTAAAAGTGAAAGTCTGTGGCCTTGACCAGTTTGATCCCTGTAATGACAGAGGGCTTTGGCATGGGTCAACCTGTCAGCGCTCCACTTCCACTGATCCCTGCTGCTGCCCACTGCAAGGCATGTGAACATGGTCCTCCACACACACACACACATACACACACACACACACACACACACACACACACACAGACACACAAACACACACACACACACACACACACACACACACACACACACACACACACACACACACACACACACACACACACACACACACACACAGCTTGGAAAAAATGTCCCAGGGTGTGTCCTGCTGTCCACTTGGGAAGATGTATCTACTGATCCTGATGTTGTTGGACTGAGATATGAGGTGTAAATCAAACACACTTCCCTGATCACTGAAACACACAGCAAACAGATATTGTTTAATGGATGGGGTCATTTATTATGTAATTGTAGGTCCTGGAAAAATATTCGAGATACTTCATTTTTACCAAAAATCTGTCAGACCCAAAAAACAAATGTAACACATTCAAATTAATCATTTCTCAAACTTCTCCCTCGTGTTCTTCTGCACATTAACTTCTGTGTGCACTCTGTGGTTGGCGTACAGGACAGATAAGGTGTCAGAGCCACGAAGATTACAAAGACACGCATAATCAATGATGCCTTATTTATTCTGGAAACTCAGCCTCTCATCTTACACCAACTGAACAAACAAGCAAGCTCACAATGCACATCAATCCCCCGCATGCACATCCAGTGCACATGAACATGCATACAGACTGCAGAGCTTTCACAGGAGGTGGCAGACGACCAAGAATGGGAGGCTTCATTTTATAGCTGCCTCTTCCTTGTCAGCTTTACTCCTGGCAGCAATAAAACACTCCATAATAAAAGGCAGTATCCAAGAGAAGCAGCAGGACTGCAGCTATAGATAATCCACTCAGCTCACGGGGCTAGCAGAGCGTTTGCATTTCTTGCCCCAGAATTCATTCTGTAGGTTTGTGTGCTGTAGTTTCCGTTGTAATGGAAAGCAGAGAGCTCCGGCTTTAGCTGTTGGGTCAAAATGAACAAAGCAATATCATGACCTTAGCTACAAGTGGGAGAGCAAGCTGGTTAATTAGCAACTACTACATTATCTAAACAAGACCTTTAGGGAGAAGACGTAATTAAACCTCCAGATAAAATCTAATAGAGGAGAAAATCTGTCAGCTAGTAAATTAATTTGTGCATTTTTGTTTCACCTAGACACTCGTTATTTCCACAGAATTTAGTCAAATTTAAAAAGATGTATATTATACAATTATACAACATGTAGCAATATCAAAAAATAATATGCCACTCACAGGGCATACAGTACGTGTAACTCTACACATTGTCCACGTGTTTCACTTTATAGTCTCACAGCCTTTAAATCATTCTCCGCAATCCATGACTGTACCTGTAAATCTGCGGTCAAGGTTACTTGTAAGCATAGCAGAAATAGGCATGTGCCATTATAGCCACTACAATTCAGACAATATTTATGACTCAGGATGTCCCATCTGGAGGTGCATCCTGTCTGCATGGCCCCCCGAGGACGGGCTGCCTGCAGCTAGTAGCACTTCTCTAGGACATCTGCTCTTCTCCTCTGGGTGTAATGCAATAAAGCCCGCAGCAGAAAACCGTCAGTCACCAGAGATGCTGATGTGATGTTTTGCTGCAGCCATTTATTATTTAGCATTTTTGGCCATTTAATTTAGAGCTGAAATGATTAGTTAATAAATTACATGTCAATATGAGAATAATTCACAAATATATGGTTTACTGTTGCTCCCATAAGAGCTTTCTAACAGCAATGGTATATTGCTCTTTCCGTCTATTTAATACACACTATATATATATAAATATATATATCCGGAAAAGATCCCAAGGGAGCCTATTTCAGAATGCCACAAAAATTGTCCAGAAAATTCAGAGTAAGCGAGTGGGTGTGTTGATGACGTTTCGTTGATGGTGCCACGGACCAAAAACTGGAAAAACAAACATCTCCGGACGAAAATGAGGTTTCACAAACGTAGAAGATGCAGCCAAAGATGTCGACAGGGAAAGACAGAATATATATACCATATCCTTCCTCCTGCATGCTCTTACCAGACACCAACCCTCCCATGAATGTTCCAAACATTTTCCTGTTTTTGTGAACACGTATATGACCCAGACAACCTCCCGCTGCATTCTTCATATATCTGAGAATGGCTTCATTAACATGATATATCCAATTTGTAAAAAGTATAGAAATGATTGGCCCTGGTCAAGAAACAGTCCAGTATTAGAAAGTGAAACGTACAGACAAATTATAATTTTCTAAATATATAATAAACTGCTAATTGTGTGTTGTTAATTATTAATATGCGGATTCAATTTATCATTTACAAAATGTCAGAATATCTAAATGTCCATAGTGTTTACAAAAACCCAAGGAGATGTTTTTTAAATTGCTCTGTCCAAAACCAAAGATCCAAAGATAATCAATTTACAATTATATCATATCAACATATACAAACTATTATAATTCGTTTGATTACTTTTCAGTTGAGCTAATAACTAGCTCTGTAATGCTGTTCAGTAAACTGTGCACAGGGTTCACATGGGCAGAATTAGCAGGTGTCATCCTGGATCACTGTGATGAAACATCAAGGGATGATGGATTATTTGTTCTATTGTGAGGACGCGTGTTGATAACACCGTCAGTAAAAAATATCTGCACATTTGTCACCTTATAATAACCAGCTTTTTATATCCTAATTCATGGGATCTGGAGGCCTTGGTATCAGATGGTTAAGTTAGGTGTGGCCTGAGGGAGCAGACTCTAACATGGCAGCGGGCCGCATTTAACACAGCGTGAAACTGCTGTTAGTCATAGATCGCCATGACAGCGTCTCTCATTATCTCTACCTGGATATGCATGGTTGTCGGAGCGACGCAGGCACAGGGGATGGCTACACATGATCGCCACAAATCAGCCGAGAAATGGGATGTCTGATCGCTCTCACCGAATCTGAGTATTTCGGCTCTGACTGTCTGGCTCTCTGGGTATTACAAATAGAGACGCTGATGCCTTATTAGGGTGCAAATTGAGAGGCAGAAATGTTTAGTTGAGTTTATTTTAGTTTTTTTTTTAAGGACAAAAAAATAAAAGGTGAGATGATGCCTGAATTTTTCAATGTGGCAACACAACAAACAGGACATTTGATGATCACTGCCCTTAGTTTTGTCACCTTCCAGCCACAATCAGACCTCTCATCCTTACGTCCTCCTGTTAAGAGCTGCTGGGTTGCCAGTCCCCCCCCCTCCACCCCCACCCACCGCTGTGTGTGCGCTGGGTGCTCCAGGACTGCAGGTGCACAGCCTGCCTGCTCACTACAGGTGGGCCCAAGAGAGCGCTCATATCTCACCCTCCTCTTGGCTCATTCAGACCTTCAGCTGTTCCCCCTTCCTTCTCCCTCCCCTCTCTCCTCTCTCCTTCAGCCTCATGCGGCTGCTCACGCCACGCTGATCACACCAATCAAGCTTTGATTTACAGTATTTACACCATCCCTCCTGTCCCCATTGTGGCAAAAGGGAATCTGAGGAATGCCCCTCCCCTCCCTGCCCTCAGTGCAGCCAGCATGCTAGCTAAATGTGAGCCAATCAGTGGCGGTGGGTGGAGTGCCAAGCCACAGAGCAATTCTACCCGTTGGCAGCCTTCCCTGTGGTGGCTCTGATCACGGCGCAGTGTTAACAACACGTGACCTGGCCCCGCAGCCCACAGTAATTGAGGTTACATCCCAGGCAATACCTTGATGAATAATTAAAAGGCTAGAAACAGAACTCAGAGTGACTTGGCCAGCGCCCTGGGGTCTAATAACGTGCCTGGACTGTATTAGGTAATCTATCCACTGGTGCCAGTTAGTGTCGCACACCAACACACCCTCACACATAAGCACACTATTGGGCCCAGATAAAGGCAACACAACAGTATCAGTCATTGTCAGGGCAGAGTGCTGGTTATGGCTCTGCAGGAACAACATGTGGAATTATTTCAGGGTGAGTGGTGGGCACTTATCTTGCCAGCAATGTGGAGTAAAACTGAAAGTGCAGCAAAAATGTTTTTTGGTATTATGTGATGTATGAAGATGTGAAGAGTATAATTTTGAGGACAATTTTAAATCAGAACACATACAAAACTTAATTTGTATGTATTGCAAATTGAAAGATGTATTCTGTTCTGTGTGTATGTGTGTGTGTGCGCATGAGTAACAGGAACTAGTTTTTGACCTTGGCTACACTGAAACTGGAGCATGGAAACTCTAGCCCCATTTATAAGTTGCCATTAAGCCTGCAAAGGTGATAAAGATGTACCTCCATACCAGTACCAGCCGTTTAAGCCACGAGCGTCATTCGCAGGGCAACAGAGGTCATTCACACTATGCTAAAATATGACTTGTTTTATGGACTGCAACCCTGAGTATGAGATTAGAAACTGCACATCAAACTGAGTCATTTGCCTGGTTACATCTGTACCAACTAAAGAGCAATTAAAAAAAGGTATAAACATAGGGATGGGCAATAAACCAATATCAATAATTAATGCAGTATAATTTCCATCAATAGCCATATGGATATAGTAGTAGTTTTGCATTGTGCAAGCACAGTGAAGAGGTATGACTATGCAAGATTTGTAAAATATGTTAAAGAAACAAAAATGTGATATTTATAATAATAGTTATCGCTATTGACTGCAATGAAAATAATGATCTTGATATAATTTTTGGCCATATCGCCCAATCAAGAAAATATATTTGCAGTAGCAGAGAATAACTGAAGTTATACAGTCATTTAAGAGATAAAAAAGATAATTAATTCAATCCGTCATGAAAATAATAATGGCATAGTAGTGGCATCAGGCTGCAACAAAAGGTCTTTCTAATACTAATGATAATGATAGATTTGTGTAGAAACAACACTACACTAAGCCAAACTGCTGTTTACATGTTGTGTGAGTGCAGTACGTTAGAGAGAGTACAGTGTGACAGGCAGTAAGCAGAGGGGAGCAGCCAGAGCAGAATAATTAAGACCTCTGTGGAAGTGACAGGGTCACTAGAAGGTATGCAGCATAGCAAAGCCCCTCTTCTCAGCTGCTTCCTCTGTGAGCTGTCATGGCCGCAGCGTATTTATAGCAGCATGGTGCAGCAACTCTCCTTTCCCCTCATCCTCCCAGACAGATGTCTCTGGGGCTAAACACAATGCGTTCAGCCACCTAACAAGCCGCACACACGGGCAGTCAACAGAACAACAGGAATCTGAGGACAGCATCAACTTCACATCATTCATGCTTACTTTACCGGCGAAGTGTCCGCCTTCCCCATCGGGCCAGGCTTCTTTACATAACAACATAAGCCACAGCTAGTCAGTTACTGTTAGTGTGAAGCAGGAGGGCCCAAGGCTAGAGACACAATAATACACTCAGTCGGAGAGGACGGTTACAACGTCTGCCACTCAGCCAGCCAACTATCCCGCAAAAAAAAAAGAAGTTCAATGCTGATACTTTTCTGTACGAGTATGAGCCTTTTAATTTGATTCCATCAATAAATAATACATTTCAGTGCTTTTCTAATCTTTGCGTGATATAAACAAGGTAAACAAGTCCTCACGGCAGACAACAGAAAGATTTTCAAACTCATTTATATTTCAACACAAAAATATATTTAGAAAATGAACGTGAGGAACAGTTGAATATCTAATATTCAAAGTGTGTGTGTGTGTGTGTGTGTGTGTGTGTGTAATGTAGCTGACTGTATGTCTGTGCCTCAGATAAGAGACGACCGGGTGCCTCTGTAATGTAAGCCTGGCTGACTGAATGTGTTGACATAGCTTTAATTCAGCTTGATACCAGACACCAGTAGTCTGTCTGAGCCTCTGAGCGCAGGGGGTGTTAACCTCTCAGAGATTCTCAAAATACACAAACACCAAGCACGACTGGCCAGGGGGGATTTAAATAACTTTTATGAGTGCCATGCTCATATACTGTTGTTTCCACACTTGCCTTCGGTCAGCAATATAACTTATTCAAACATGGCAGAGGTCTGATTTAACGATGAGCAAACCTTTTAGCTTAATGATCTTTCAGACTTGTTTTTGTGGTTATGATTAGAATCACATTAAGCCTGTGACAATGGCTCAGCTCTGTGTATCAAAGAGGCAATAAAGTTCAATTATAGCGTTCAAACACATAAACATGTTGTACGAGTAACAGATGCAGTTTATGACCGTGGCTATGATTTGATCCTTTAACCTTAAACAGATTGCTAATGTGTCAGATTATCTGCCCGGTAGTGTGTTCTCAAGGCTAGGGTAACATAGGCTGAGCCCCTGGATGATGTGTTGGTTACTCAATATGAGCATGTCTTGCAGGTCATAAGCCTGTCACTGCCAAAGTGGGTTTCTTTTACTGCCACGGTGGCGATAATCAGCTGATGCTGGCTGTCAGTCGACGTGGCTGTGAGACAGACGGGGGACAGACTCAGAGGACACACGATCGCCCTGCTGACAAGTATCCCTAACCCCAGCTGCTCTGGCGGCTCCTCTGTCATGTGGGAGTACAGCGGGGCGGGGGGGCGGGGGGGGGGGGGGGGGGGGGAGTTTGGAGGAGGGCAGGTGGACAGGCTGAGGGGGAGGTGGCAACAGGGCCCTGCTGAGAAGGGGAGAGGGAGAGAGTCTTGTGACAGCACAGATTTCAGCACCCTACATTGCTGTACACTCCACCCCTCACAGCAGCAGACATTTCCCCAGTCCCTTCCCTCCCACAGTGCTTCACAGTGCAGCTGCACAACAGTGACAGCAGGCCCCACGATAAACCAACAATCAGGTGCTACATTGTTTAAGAGCCTAAGCTCAGATTAGACCACTATTGTGAAATGTCACAGTGTGCTTCCGCATGTGTGTCTTTCCTTCCATACATATATACAGTACACATTGTAAATACAGTGGTGGGAACGTGCATTTACTCAAGTGCTGTACTAAAAAAAAAAAAAAAATCATACAACCTGTCCTTAACCATGATGGCCTCATTGAGATTTTCAAGAGTGTCGTGGCAAAGATAGACAGCACAAACAATGTGCTGCAGACAAACAGCATGAGACAACACAAGATAATATGACAAGATAACACAAGAGCTGTCAGACTTACACAGGAATGCAATGATAACAATGGTACTGATACAAACACAAAAGATTGTAATTTTAGCTATTTAGTTACAGTAGTTAGATACATATATATATTATATAAATATACATGGTAGGAGATTTAGAAAAAACATTGAAACTATAAATCTGTAAACTGTGTTAAGCCAATATCTGAAAATTATGTTAGCAAGTCAATTATCGATCAAGGTGTACAGCTTTGCAGATTAAGATGCAGAGCTTGTAAAATATGCAGACTAGTTTTCCACATTTACCTACAATATATTCCTATTTACAAGTTATTGTATTAATAAAAAATAAAAACAAAAATATTAAATAAATATTTGTATGTTGTATTCTAAAGATATTGCTGTAGTTTTAATTAAGTTATACTTACTAAAAAGATATGCTATGGGAAGAAACAAGCATCCTTTAAGTCTCCCAATCTCTCTCAGGTGGCAGTTTTCATTTGGATTCAGCAAAAAGAGGTGTTGGATAATGTTCCCCTCTCTAAATAACCCTGCTGCATCCAGGATTTAAATATAGAATTGGGTCCTGCTGCTTGGAAAGCTATGCATTGCCTTGAGAAGTTCAGCCCCATTAATTAGTGTAAACTTAACTGTGGCCCCTTATAGATGTGGTGTACTCTGTGTGCTGGCCGACATGCTCAAATGATCCTACATCAACACACATGCGTCACAGTTCATCTGGAGACCCTCGGTGCATGACGGGCTGAGGCTGTGAAAGTGTGCTATATCCGGGGGGGGGGGGGGGGGGGGGGGGTTGACCCCCTTCCCCCTTGGTTTTGATTGGCAGGTAAATGGTTCAACCAGAATCTTTTCAAGGAATGTGCTTGTGTCTGTCAGAGCAAAGAGCAGCTGGCAGGAGTAAAGACGAAGAAGATCAAGTCAGCTTTAAGTAAGATCCTCGCAGCTCTCTCTGCCATTTAACAGCACACCAGACCGTCTCACTTTCGATGGTCATTAGCAAACCAAGGACTTGTTATTGCAGTGTAGAGGGAATGCCTGCTCATGAATAAAGTTGTTTCAGTATGACCCCATACTGTGATTATGCTAATAGACCTGCTGGTTAAAGGAGCCTATAATTGACACACTATGAGGCATGAAACACAATTTCATAAACACAAGTAATTTTGATTTCTCTTCTCTTAAAATCCTCTACCACCTCGATGATAAAGGACTGGAATGTTATCCCGATGGCTGGTCATGCAGATTCAATGCCAATGGTCTGCTGAGCTGCAGAAAGACTCATACAAACACTCACACATTCCCTCAGACCCTGCCAGTTGAGAGTGTTGAGGTGTTGAGTGTTGATGTATGCATATCCTCTCACATACAGCAGTTAAATTACCAGTCAAGGAGCCTGAAGTACAGGGCTCTCAGGCTCACTGCCTCACTTCCTCCACTGAATTCATCAACACTCGCGTCACCTCGGAAGAAGAATTTGAGAAAGGTTTATTTTTCCCAAAGAAAGAGAGGTAGCGTGAATGCATTCAGTGGTCTGTGACCTTTATCCGTCTGTTTATGAACACACAGCACTGACATGTATCACTAAGTCAAAATATCACTTTACTAATGATGACTAAACTCACCACAAGAAAAGCTCCTGAAACCCGGATTTGCAGCCTTTCGGTCAAATGACAGTTGGCCAGATTAACCCTGTATAAACCCCCTTTATCTCCAAATCCCCAAACTTTCCTTTAACCCTAATCTATCACCTCAGTTATCCTGCATGATTAATCGGAGGCCTTAAATAACCAAGGCAGGCTTGATTAATCGAAAAGGGTGAGGTGTTGAGATCTGGCCCTACAGTGAATGTGCAGAGCCAGCACACGCCTCGTACTTCTGTGGCCACTGCCATCTGTCTCCCAGTGGGACTTGTTCCTCCACAGCAACACTTGTGATTATTCAGCTACATTACTAACACATTTCTGTCACATATAACAGAGACGTCCTTCTGCTACAGGAAGTCATTTATTATAGAGATTTATCTGACAATTTGCAGCAGCTATCTGAGCTTCAACAATATAATGTTTTCCTGACAGAAGCTAACTCTCTTAGATCACAAAATCTTACATCTTAATTCATGATGACTAAAAGCCTTGAAGGAAAGGTTTATGATATGTAATTTTACCTGAGCCATGTTAACTGTCCTGCCCAGTGAGAGCTGAGACGGTGGCGGAGAGCTCTCCTAAAGGTTCCTTCTGGGAAGCAGTGGCTGCAGACAGACAGGTCAGACAGGTCAGACAGGTGGCACACACTTGTATGTGGTAAATCTCTGCTCTGCTGGCAGAGAGCACGCTTCTCTCCAAGCTGCAGTAAATGTGAACTAATACAGTACGCCTTTCACTCTGAAGGTGAGACGAGAAATCGGCCCCTGGAGGAGCTGAGAGGGTCTTTGTCCAAAAGAGGAGTCATGTGTGTGTGGTGTGTGTCTGTCTGGGTCTATGTGCAGGCATGTGTACGTTTCAGTGAATATGCAAAGCCCTGTCTACTTTAGAACAGTCGTTCCAGCAGTAATAGAGCCAGGCCCAGGCTGATCCTGTTAAAAGTCACCATTTACAGGCTCCTGATGATTAATGTGAACGCTAGGACTGTTGTGCTTTAAACGGTTGAGCCAAAACACATTAAGTACCTAATAAGTAGCTATATGTAGTGTTTCTGTATATGTGCTGGATGCAGTGGATCGATGGTTTCTGCTTGTGAGCCATTACTATAAAGCCATATTGTACTCAAACGCTGTTACCATAGGTTGCATGTCTATGCGTTGCAAGTATTTCAATCAAAGAAAAACTTTTCCATCGCATATTATTTATTTGAATATTTTAGAGGCTTACAAGAAAAAAAACGAGATAAAAGTCAGAAATAAAATGACCGTACTCTGATTTGGACTTTGCGATCACCTAGAAAAAACGTTTTGGCGTCACATTCAGCAAGAAATCAAACATTTATAAAAAATTACCTTGGAAAATGCTGACATTGATGTAAGATCAATATTCCAATACAGTCAAACAGACTATAACTCAGACCAGAGCTAAGTCTGCAGGTACTTAATCTGTGTTTTTGTCTCTCATGACTGTCGACAATAGCAAATCTATTGTGTTTTAATTGTTTGTCAAGGGTTTGTCTTGTATAGTTCTATATGCATTGTAATTTTTGGGCAATGCAAATTATCTGCAAATTCTGCAGTACGTAGCATTGGTTATATACTTTTCCCCATACAAAGATTAAATAAACTATCCTATGAAATAAAATAAACTCAGTTGTACACATTGTGAGTTGTACTCACCACTATGTGGATAGGGTGGTGGGTGAAGTGTTTGAGGCCATAAAACACTTTTGGAGTCTCAGGGGTAAACTTTGTTAGAGCAGAATCGGGGGAACCCGGGCTTCCGGACACTTAGATGACACCACAGAAGCAGTATGGTGGCATGTTGTGTTTTTTCTGTTGTTTTATTACGTCTGAAGAAAGGTCACTAATCCGCTACCCTGTTTACCCCTGATACTCCAAAAGTTGTTTTGTAGACTCAAACACTTCCCCTACCCCCCCATCGGCATAGTGGTGAGTAGATAATGAGTGCATTTTCATTTCTGGGTGAACTATCCCTCTAAGGTCATTGTCGCTGTAAAATTTATGAACACCTTAGGAAATTCCAGCAATCAGTTCACAGAATCATGACCCTTGTTCTTTTAAGTATCTTCTTTGTCATTTGTATCCACATTTGAAGGTCATGTGAGCCATAAAACAGGAGATATGGATGTCTAATCACTCTACTCAAGCCGTTTTATCACGATCTTGCATCTAAAACAGCAGGGCCCACAGTATGATGCTGTTGTACTTGCATAAGCCACAGGAAACAACTCTGGTTTAATTAATATCACAGACTAAACAGCTAAGAATATCTAATCAGGGCTACAATTAATTTCATGTTATAATTACACCTTGTTTCACACAGGACTCAAACCTCTCTGTGTTATTTTAGTGCTACATTTTCCACCCATCTGATAATTACTCCACATAGTGGCCTAATGATATCATAAATACAGCCATTTAATGCAGCTATTAATACAAGAAGAGCTTTTCCCGTCTGTCCTAATTAATTACACAGTGATTACATCTGACAGAGATGCTACTGGGCTGGACAGCAGCACAATATCACCCACTGCTGTTCACATTTCAGGACAGTAAACACAAGCTAATGCAATGCACTGACACTTCCTCGCTTGTCCTCCAACTGTTGCCATTTTGTCTTTTCTGCATGACTAGGCATGTAAGGTAGGCTGATGCAGAGGTGTTTTTTTGTGTCTTCTTCGCAGTCTAGGACAAGGTCAGTTTCATTTTCCGCCCTAATCTTCAGGTCCCTCAAAAGGCCAATTATGATATGAGCTTGAGTGGATACATAACTTGGCTCACAGTATAGAAAACGGCTCAATTACTGTAAGACAGGCAGATATGAATTGTTGATTTATGAGAAGTCATATATATATATATATTGTTTTCACTCATACATTGCTTCAGTTGACACAAGGTATAGATATGATATATAGTATCTGATCTCTAGCTTTAATTATGATACTAACATAGCAGGGGTGCGCTAATAACATCTTACTTGAGATGGCAATTAAATGTCTATATTAGGAAAATATTGTACAAAATGGTTCTCTTCCTTGCCAAGATACAGAAATACAAACTTAATATTCCCACTGCTATTTATTATCTTATAATTATGCTGCTGAAGAGTACAGCAGCTTCACACAGTTTCACTGGTCAGTGTCTTATTTTCCACTGCAGAGGGATGGGGAGGAAGCGAGAGGAGCACTCTGTTAATTGGACATCGAGTGAGGCTGACAATAAGCTGTGCGTGGTGAGATTTGCCTCGGAGAGCCGGGGTAAGGATTTGGAAGAAGGGAAGTTATAATTGGCCGTAAGATGAGGAGCTCAAGCCAGCTGCACACGTTCAAACTGTGACAGTGGACTCTTATTCCCCTCTTCTCCGTGAAAATGAGCTCAAGATTCAGAGCCTCAGGAGACATAATACATGTCACAGCCTACAATAATGGTTAATTTGAAATCATGTAGCACCCCTCTCTCTCTCTCTCTTGCTGTCTCCCTCTTTCTATATCACTCCATTTCACTTCCTCTCCCTCACGCTCTCTCACTGAAATAACCCATTCATCCTAAAAATGATTTTCATTTTTTTTTTTTGCCTCCACCCCCAACCCACCCCCATACGCCATTAGTCCCATCTCTCCATGCTCTAAAGACCAAATGCATTTCCTAGATTTTTTTCTCTGTAGCAACCCTTATTATCCTGGAGCTAATGTTTTAAATTCAATTGCAACAATCCATATCCAGGCCAATTTACTGTCTCCTTTTTAAAGGCGGCCCTCCCAACACAAGCTTTAGAGAGCGTGTCTGTGGAGCAAAGATAAAAGCAGCTGGCTCACCATATATACACAAGCATCCTATCCCAAAACAACACCATGTTTGTTAGCTACATATTCACAAAGAAATGTCGCCTCCTCCACATTTATAAAATACTAAAGCAAAAGGGCTCAAAACATGAATGCACATCTGGGCATCCTGCATATACATCCATAAATGTGCTCTCGCACCCACACACACTCCAACACACACACACACACACAAACATGACCTGCATTGCTCTCTTTCCAGTTGTATTCAAACTGCAGCAGTGGCTATTAATGTTTCACAACATAGTGTATCTCTTTCTCTGTCTCAGTTTTTTTTGTTTCAAGGGCACACTGCCAGAGGGAAAGTGTGGGAGGGGTTTGGTGGAGGGTTGGGTGTTCAGACACAGACAATATTTCCCCCATCTCTTGTGACTCAATGCTTCACTGCTCACCAGACTCAATCACATGTACGGTGTGCTTTCATGAATTAATAACCGGCACTTTGGAGGCCTGGCAGGAACATGGTGACCACACGCTGATGGAAGTTTAATGAGCAGCACGGGGACCGCGCTGCCATGGCACCGGCGGGTCTCTCAGCGCACCAGGCCATGTCCCCGGCCCTCCCCACAGAGCCACAGTGTTTGGGCTCTCATTACCTAGATAAATATATCTGCCCTCTGGTTCAGCCCACAGGCCCTGCTTCCCCCCCCCCCCAAGAGATGCTATCACGCTCCTGATTACACTGTCCTGCCCTTGGGACAATAGCTGGACTGGAATCACAAGAACACCAACATCAATCTCAATTCACCCCTCTGCTTAATATCAGGCTTTAGCACAGTAGCAGCTCAGCCACAGCATGACACAGGTTGAGGATTGTCCAGGCAGAGATCAGTGAGACCTGTGACTGCAGTGAGGTTAAATTGTGTCTCCAATAGGCAATTATTTCAATAGGATCACATTTGGATTCAAGCAATAGCACAGGGTAATTACGGAGGTCAGTATCTTAAGAGTGTACCCCCTCCCACCCTCCCTCTCTCTCCCAAAGTCTATCTCCCTATCGCTGTCTTCCTCTCAGTCTTCTTTGCTGCCCAGGCCCTCGGGGGAATGTCCACTGATGAGTGTCTGAGATGCAACACACTCATTGATTTGAAATGGCTGAGGTACCAGGGTGCAGAGCACACTGCTTGTCCTAATGACTAGATCAAATGCATCACACCTCCTCAACTGGTCAATCCAATACTGACTACACTCCAGACCAAATACAATCACACATCTGCTTCTTTACTTTAATCCATAGGAAGGGATTTGATCGTTGATAATTTACCTTGAATTAAATGTAGGCTAGACTGGGCACGCCCTGTGGTTTAAAGGTTAGAGCAGCAACCACGATCCTCAATGTCTCTGGTTCATTTTCTCAGCTGTCTCTGTAATGATGCCACAAAAATAACCCAAAATACATTTAATATCACAAAGAACATTTGCAAGATACTTAAGCACAATTTGGAGGTATTGGTAACTTCACTTACATACATCCGAGGGAAATATTATATTTTTTTAATTTGTACCCATTACTACATTCACTTCAGACCTCTGGTTACTAGTTACTTAGCAAGTTCAGAAATACACATCTTACATGTATCATTTAAAATATGATGCATTACTATCACACTACTATAATATTGGGTTAAAAGTAGCCTAAACTCTTGCGTCTATGTGTAAAGTGCTGCTTATGACCAAGGGTGATGGGGGCCATTCTTCGTTATGAGTACATCTACTACTTGAAGTACATTTTTCTGATAATACTTTTACTCAAGCAATATTTTCAATGCAGTAAATTACACTGTGGTATTGATACTGTTATGTCAAGCGACTGACTATGTCCTCCCCGCTGCTCAAAACAAGACATGCACGGTGCACATTAATATATCCTAGTGGTCTGTTGGTGAAATTTGTATTCAAAGAGTAACTGATGGCTTTGAAGGCAGATGTAATATGCACTTGTAATGAAATGGAAGGGCCTCCTTGAATTCCCCGGTGTGGAGGGGTCTCTTCGTTTTCTTGCCTCTTGCACCTCTTGCTCTCATGTTTATATAACAGTATAGTCTCAATCATTCTCTCCATCTGGTTGAAGGTTACCAGGAGCAAGAGGGGTAACAAATGGGCTCTGCGCACCATCTGAGAGCTAGCAGGCTGAAGGCTGGATAATGGCCTGTCATAATGGACAATATAGGCAGAACCCTCCTGAGACCAGGAAACCAAAGAACAAGTAGGCTGAATTATTCATGGTTACCATGGCGGCCCGCACAGCTGCATTACATTAGGCTCTTCATTAGCCGTGCCGTATTCTAGAAAAAGCTTGAAACTAAAATATGACCAATATTTCCCATTGAGGGAAGACATTATCATAAGCTCTCAAGGGGGTTTATTCCTGCTTAAATGTGCCTGAGTGCTGACCTTCCTCACCACAGTAATAATGTGGTGGGGATTAAAATGTGATTCCATCCACGACAAGAGCTTCTCATGCTTATTCTAATGATGGCTGCACTGTGACAGCTCGGGCTCGTCTGACACTGCAGTCATTTCCCACTAATAAGACACTTAACACAGGGCCTCTCGCTCCTCTCCTCTTGTCTCTCTGAATCCTGCGATGAGGTAGACACAAGTAGCTGAGGGAAAATTGCACTCTAGGTTATATTTGCTTTTCCCCCTATATGTTCAAATCCGTCTGCCATTCACATTGCATTTAGGAGATAATATGGAGAGTGGTATAACTTTTGCCAGATTACAAATGGCTGTATGCTTTCTGCAGGAATGCACAGAGGAAAGTGCTTTTTTTTTAATTGAATGTTTTGATTTCCATGCAAATATACCATCCCTCCCTCAGGACGCACACATTAATGAAGAAAAAAGAGAGAGGCGTTTATATCATTTAGTAATTTGTCTTTCGAAAGATACAGAAATCTCCCTCGGTGGCTCCACTCAGCTTGTGGTTCTATCCACGGCCACATAATGAAGTCACTGCTCTCAACAACAGCTTTTACTTAGATGTTCACTATGGATATAAAGTGCAAGAACCCAAATAAAGGTGCAAAACTCACAAATACAGAGTCTGTCCTTTTAATATCTAAGAAATTCAAAGCCACTATGTGTGATAATAGCATATTGTAAATTATTCTGAGACCACATGTTCATGTTTGTGGAAATGTAGTGAGTCTCATTGAGGATTGGTGCAGTGTCTCCGGTCTTACACCAGCTGGACACAGCATTATTGTCTCTTAAATTTTTGTCAAAAAAAAAAAAAAGAATTTCATTTAAAAGAATCAGATAAAAACTGCGTACAAAGTGTATCTTGTGTCATCAGTCTTCCAGTGTATGATTAGCGCAAATTGAAAACCTTTCTACAGATTTATCAAGACCCAATCTCAGAGCCCAGCGGCTCTCATCTGATGTTGAATTACCCTCTGGAGGCAACAGACAATATTTTGGGACTTCCGGGGTAGACAGCAGATATCTGGGCCAAGACTCTGTGCACCGTTTACAGTCCCATGAGTCCACAAGAGTTGAATGTTTCTCATAAATGAAAAGAGCTGATAGCCGATGCATATCAGTCAATGTCATCGCCTCTTTGGCTCTCCACACAGACTGTTTACCTGCCGGCAACCTAAGCCTGCTCAAACCTGATTGGTCAAACTAGAAACGGAAACCAGAGGTTCTTCAGGCCCCAAAATCTTGTCCCTTGCCAACAGATTCTCCATATTTACACGCAGAATCTGTTTATAGAGATTAATCAAGATCAAAATCAAAAGACACCAACGTCCTCGTTGGGGTAAGGTTGTTGAGGTTGCGTCAACATCCTGCACCTCAGGGGCACAGATGAGTGCAGTTGCACATCGGCAGGGCTGCCATTACAGTCAATGACCATTGCTCACACACACACGCATCATTTATTCATAGAGGGCAGTCATGTGTGCCACCATAACTCCAAACCTGCAGCTCATCACGGGCCGATGGTTTAAAAGCGTAGACTGTATATAAAGATAGACAGCATGACAGCTCCCCAAAAGTGAAGCCAAATCATCTTGACTGCCTTTCTTTTTTTTACAGCCACAAAAAGCTGCTTGAATTTAAGCAGCTGGTGAGATATTTGACTGCGAGACTGGGTCAATTAGTCGACTCATGTTTGACTTAATTCCACAAATGGTGCCGAGACACATGCTGACACGCATGTACACACAGAAACTCCCTTCACCTCCACACAGATGCCATGTGGAAACACAGTGCTCACACATGCAATATGCAGCTAGTTATGCATGCATGACCTTTAATATATATAAACAAATGAACACACGAAATTTGTTCAGACACACACACACACACACACACACACACACACACACACACACACACACACACACACACACACACACACACACACACACACACACACACACACACACACACACACACACACACACACACACACACAGATCAATTTTCAGGGGAAGCACAATGATTAGCACTGCTGAAACATGAGCGGTTATTAAAAAGTCAATACATTGTCATTATAAGTGAAGATTGTTCCCTCAGAGTGAAGTTATTGATCCATTCATGTGCTTACTGGTCATCGACCCGGCCAGTAAGATGCTTCCAAACAGATTTGAGATATGAGGCTTCTACTCCATGATCTTCAGTATCTCTTTTACATTCAAAGAACTATAAGAATGTAAAAACTCAAATGGTTCACATTTTAAAATATGAAAAAGATAATGCAGTAATGACATGACACACAAGGTTTATCTCATAGCTGTTATAGACCCTTCAATCATGATTTTCATGCAAATGAAGTTGATGGACTTGTACTATATAGAAATCAGTATTAACAATTTAAAGTAAGCCCATTTACTCATCTGTTGTGAATTCTCAGTATTCACAATATGTATTACAAAAAGTATTAAAATCATTGCTAATCAAATGACAGATAACCATGCCATAACATCTGCTGCTGAACACGGCAAAGACAATTACATTATTTAAAATCCATCAACTAGAGGAGTTTCTACCAATGTTTAATGTTTACAATGCTAAGGAAAAAAGAAAAGTATCTAACTGAGCACAAGCAAAACTTTTTCTCAATAGCTACCTATATGTTTTGCCTGATAATTTTCTTTGCCGATTGTTCTAAAATAAATGTCACAAGAACAACAGTGAACAGAAAAGTGACTTTTACTGTTTAAACACACCACCGACAGGCTATCTTTCAAAAATAAACTTGAGTTTATTTAGCATGTTTCATACAACAGACGTAGAATCAATATGCTCAGCAAAACAAAAAAAACATTCTGTTTAATCAAACGAAGCCCTCTGCAAAATCAAAGCACAGCGATTATCTATGGACTTTGACTCAGCCTGTGTCACAAGCCTGTTGGTCTTAGAAACAATGCAATATATAATTGCACATTATTCAGAGGTTATTCAAATGCAGACCTTGTCATAAAAGGGACCTCAGAGATTTATGTTTGCTTAATCCTTTGAATTTATGAATGCTATGTGATTCAGCAATGCACTGAAGCAAAACCCAATCATTTGGAAAGAAAAAAATGCCCTCTTTAATATTTATAATCCCTTTTGAACTGTAAACTCCATCTGTAGTTTAAAGTGATGACTCATTCAGAGCATAATCTTAATCCTTTTTTACGCAGCTTAGTTCTGAAACCAAAGGGAACTGGGGGGAAATTGAAAGCTGCCATCAATGCAATAAACCAGAATCAAACACAACCAGAAGGGCGCAATCTAATTCTCATACAAGGGCACTAATGCTGTTCATCATGTGTCCATAACTGCAAAAGCAATGTATTGTTTCACAAAGCTGAGTGGAAAAAAAAATCCAGATCTCTACTTTAGGAAACTGGATTCTGTTGAATAATACAAGAATCCAACAGAAACTAACCATAAAAGTTTCCAGCACTACGTTCGCATAGTTTGGGTTTTTCTTGAACTCCCCTGGCTTCCTAGACCCTGGTGGTCCTCGCTGTTTCTTTGTGCATTGTGCATTTGAGCCCACTACTATGTACTACAATACTGTATTCTGATCATTATGGGAGTATCAACACCAAAACCAGATTGTCCAACTCACATTGTTCGAGCCTTTTTAAGAGTAAACATGATTTGATTAAGATAGCTAGGTTACCTAATAAGATTCAATATGTTCATTATAATAAGTATTATTATTACTCTCCTGTTACTGTAACCACAATCCCTCCATAAACTTAGCTGCAGCCATAGTGTAACCACATTTTATTTCCCATCATAAAATACAATGATCTGTACTCACAGATATTTGAGTGAGGATTTCAATGTTACGCTATATTTTACTACAACAATTATTATGTCTGTTTGTTACCACCCGACCATAAAAACAGTTCCCATGAACGCAAGCCAGGAAAGTCTGGTTCCTAAAAATCATTTCCCGCCTCAATCAATCGGTAATCAATTACTTTAATTGAATTTTATTTTACTTATCAATATGAATGTTACCTGCCCAATCATTGGCTACACTAAAACTGTCACTGTCTAAACTGCTGCAACAGAGGTGTCACATGTGAGTCACTGGATTATACAAGAATGTCGCACAGCAATCTGCCTGAATAGCCAGAGTCAACACCACACTTGATTAGTCACTACATCCCATGTAAGACATTTGCAAAGTTATTTGCTGTAGGCATTAATGCAAACGACTTGAACAAGCTGTGATAATGAAGTGACTTTGTGAAGGTAAAGTTCGGACTCTTTGGCCCAGTTTTGTGTTCAGACTTTGCTGAGGACAGCAGCTCACATAAAACATGAAGAATGTGTCAGCTCTCCTGCTGAGCGTGCAAATACTCATTCAGTCATATCTTTTCTTTTCCACACGTCAAAGCTAACACATCAGACGTCTGAAGTGACAGCTTGACAAACAAGCTATTTATTGCAGCACTGCTGGACTGGATCTCATTTAATTACCGTTTATACATATTAAGAATTTAGGTAATATTGTTGGTCTTAATTCATCTTTATTCATCTGAGCACTTGCAGATGTGATTTGAGCAAATTAAATCCACATTGTGCCTTTTGTGTTTTGGATACAGTCTTTTTACAGTTGTGATAAAAAACATATTCATATTAACACTCAATGTTAAAACAGTAAAGATTCCTCTGTTAAATTGTGTTAACAGCTTGTTCTCTATGAGCCCATCTTCCTTAATTTTGACTGATGTGCAGAAACATTACGCTGGTCTCAACATTCTGTTGTCCTTATCTGTATCTGTTTTCATTAAACTGTGTGCGGTGATGGATGGAGCGCTGGGAGTTATGGATGGGTTAATTAGCAGTGAGAGCTCATCTAATTAGACAGTGAATGGCATCAGCGCTGAGTCTACAACAGGCTGTCAGAGCTCTGATGACACATTCCTCCACAGACCTGCTTCAGCAGCTCTCCATGTTTACTGCTCTGTTTATGGGTGCTGACCACCTCATCGCTGAGAAAACAATAGTGCCCCTGCCTCTAAATCACTCTGCACTGAACAAAATTACTTGATGTGTGATGTTGTCACAATTCACATTTTTTGATTCCTTCAGTCAAAAGAAGCAACAGCAAGAGTCTGTTCTTCTGTGGGTTGAGTTCAAGGAACATACTTTTGAGAGTGGGATTATTTCAATATTTCAGTCAATAGTTAGTCACTCTGATATCATTTTTATTTTCCTGATACCAATACGTGGACTTTTGGTTGATAAAGAGTACCAATCCCAAACCTGTGCATAAAAAAAAATACCTAAAAACAACTTCATTGTTGCGTTGCAGTCGTGTTGTAATTGGCAACACAGGAGCCCCACTCCTAACTGAAGTCTTACATACAGTACACATTGTCAGTTCATGAATTACTTATTGGACTTTCCAGTGTTAAATATTGTGAAATTGCTTATTAGCTAGCTCTGGCTAACGCTACACTACCGGAAATTACTGCTCTTAATACAGTACTTGCCAGTGTCACTACTGTGAAACTGCTGTCATGGTTTCCCGGGAAAAGAAAATTGCAGTTTTAATCTGGGTGAATCTAACATACTTTAGAAGTGGTGATAGTGAAACATTTCTATCTTATCTTTACTATTTGTACTAAAGGAAATGCTATGTTTTCAATTGCATACAATATTACAATCTACATGGTGCATTCAATTTTGTCCAGCTTTTTATTAAACATTTTCTCACACAAACTTGCTCAAACTACCACTACATCTATGCATGTTTCTTAAAGACCTTCTACCAAAAGCGGGTCTGTCACATTTCATTGGTTATTTTCTCAAAGGTTGTTTTTTGAAGGATACAACAAGGAGGATGAGGAAGAGTAACATCAGCAGCGAGTCTGATGGGTTTCCACTACAAATTTATGTCCTCCCTGACATGATTTTATTTCCACAGATTCCTGCATAAATGCTCTGATACCAGATGCAAAGTGTTTCCAATGAAGAATCTAATGAAGCTTGATATGAATCATAGAGCAGGTGGAACGCCTCTGCCTCTCCTTCCACACTGTCTGCTCATCTTTAACACAGGAAGCGATCCAGCACCAATCCACAGTCACATCTCCGCAGCACCTTGCGAGCAATTTAGAAGTCTTAATAATTTAATGATTCTGGCAATTGGGCATTAAATGTCTTATTTTCTAATCATGGAAACCACAGGAGCTTTCTCCATATTGGTCAAATACAGATCATTTGGCAAATCATCCCCCCTAGCAGGCTTAATGTCTCGTGCATATTCATAGCTTTTTCAAATTTCCAATCAAAGTGGCTGGCAGGTCTCTGGTGTGAGCTGCGCCTCTCACTCCTCTATGAATCATTCATGCTGTTTAGCTCACAGTTGTTTGGGTGCATCTGGCTCGGGGAGGTATGGGGTTGGCCAAATGGAGAGGCCACATGGTGGCTCCAGATGTTTTGCTGTTGTATACGCACAGCTCATCAAAAACAACAAGCAGTGCCACCCTCGCGTCTCTGCCATCTGGGGGAGACCAGACAACAGCTTCTCGTGTCCCCTGGTGAGTTATTCGAGGTTAGTTATTTTCAGGCCACCTTAAAATGCCATAATCAGCAACTGTGACAACAGGAGGACAGAGTCTACTGTTGTTAAATCCTGAGTAGCAGGCTGCAAGTTTGAAGATGGCTCTTCAACTGGCAGGGCTTGATTTAAGAGAAAGCAAGCATCCGCAAAGCTGAAGTATCCGTGAGCAATACAGCAAATCCCTGCAGGTGTGGAAGACGCTTCGTAGCCCCCATATGTCTGTGTAAAATATTGTATAACGCAAACAGATTTCTCTCACCAGGGATCAATACACAAAAAAAAAAAAAAATCAACTATGCAGTTCCAACACTAACTCGTCTTTTATCTTTTATTGAATTGCATAACAACACAAATCAATCACGGCAATTAATGACATATTTGAGTGCTGAAAGTTCACTTTTCTCTCAAAGTTTTGGAATATCTCTCAGGTCACATTATTCCGACTGCTGTGTGCTCTGTTCTCTGCAGGCTCTTTGTGTCCAGCCCCCTGTGCACAGCAGATCCATCCCCAGATCCCTGCCACTCTCAGTAAAATCATTATTTAGTCCTTTTGTAAGCAAGCAGGGTCCCAGATCACAAATTAATCTTTCATATGTTTCCAAGATCTGGCCTTCTGTAATCCCATCTGTATGATACACAACAAAGCACAGCGAGAGAGAGAGCTCTTATGAATTATTCATTCATTTCTCATGAAAGGCTTTCGTTATGTCTGTCATGTTTCATTCTTGCAAGGAAAATTCATTGATCCTTGCCTTTTCTCCGACAACAAGAACAAACAAGCGACATCACATGGCTGTACATTTTCCCACACTCCGACAAATAGATCTGAGGAAATAGCATCGGGAAGAAGGTAATGTATAATATGCATTTGTGCATAATGTGTACACACATTACAAATGCTCACTCACACATACCGTATGTACACCACATTAAACACATCACCATGCTCTTAACTAATAGCTGCAAGTGCAACCTCAGGGAAAATGTTTGAAGTAGAACACAGCGAGGCGCAGAAGATTAAGTCACATGTGCCTTGCCAGTAATCATTTATCGCCAGTAGTATTATAATCTAATGGGCATGTCTTCCTCCTGACAAGTTGCCTTCATAATTCAGTGCAACAGAATAGAGAAAACAGCATTGTTAACAAGGAAAGGCTTTAAATCACAAGCATGGAGTACATTTCCTGTGAAATATTAATGTGGAAAGTGTGTTTGTGTACAAGGAACAAAGGGCAGAGTGTTGTACATCAATGGACTGACAGTGCTGCAGGCTGCACAGACCCGAGCTCTGCTTACTCCAGCTCTGGCAAACTGTGTATGTATAGGGGGTTGGTGCACGGGGTAAGAGAGGAGGTAATTTATAATGTAAAGGCCTGGTGGAGCGTGAGGTGTCGGGTCTGCTTAGGTTAGTGTGCACAGCTCTGTGCACTGGTCCTCACCTCGCTCTGAGCACTTGCCTTATTTACTTAAAAAGCTTTCCTCTAGAGCCTTGTTTAGAAACTTGGGAGGCTGGATGGATAAGACGGATCCAATCCCCTAATACCTCCATTTTTACAATGACATGCCTATCGCCTTACAAGATTGGGAGCAGGCACAACTCTCCCTTTGAAAGTCGCACAGCCTTGTAAGTCCACATTAGTGTCTTGTTACCTGCAACGTAATGAGGTTAGTCGGACGGTTGTCGGCAGGGTGCTCCACTAATGCTCTGGGCTCTCGGAGGAATCTGGCTGGATCCTATTAAGAACAACACAGTGGCTTTATCTCCTCTCACAGCAATGAAAAACAAAAACACACACCCCTGAGTAAAATGTGTACATTAATTGTACCATTATTCCCAGTGCACCTGTGGCTTTCGCTACTCTTCTCACTCATGCCTGTTTCATAGTACAGTGCAGCGCTGATATTACAAGTTGCTCATGCTGATTGTGTGTACTTGACTATGTAGATTACACAGCAGCTTGCAGGATAAGAGTGCTGTTGGCCCATGCTGCCTCCTCCCTGCCTGTCAGCGCCAAGCGGAGATGAGCTTGTGGCCCGTTCTGTCTGCTGTTAATCCTGCCTGTTCTGCTTTGACAAAGCTGCTGTTTGAACAATGGAGCTGTCTTCTTGTCTGCTAATTTAGGAACAAACATTTGCCTGCGTAGCAAACAAGCTCTCCCAGGAAGTGCTATTAATAGGATAATTAAGCAGACGGTAATGAGCAGGATTACTGCTAATTATGACAAGATTTGTTTTGGCATTTGCCTGAGAGGCAGCGGAGTGTTAAAGTCTGCACAGGAGTTCATCACTGCACCGAGCAAGCAGGCACCTGAGTAAACAGACTGGGACTCACTGGGGGTATTGGTGTGCTATGTGCACATGCACGTGCATGTGTGTTTGGGGGTGCTGGGATAAACAGAGGGGAGATAATAGCAAAGCACAGCAATGCCAGAGGTACTGCCAGGCCAGGATATCACTTTGAAACAAGGTCAATCTAACCAGCCTCTATTTGACTTTATGGGCTGTGAGGAGCTGTAAACAGCTGTAAACTGTATCTATATCCTGAGGCTAGAGAGAAATGCTTATCACAGTTTCCAAACGTCCAAAGTGAAGCTTTGTCTTGTCTCGTCTGAGCAACAGTCCAAAACACACAGATATTCAATTTACAAAATATACAAAAGTCCATTGAGAAAAGCAGCAGACTCTCACTTTTGAGGAACCTGGGATGAGCAAGTGTTTGACATCTTTCTGTCATTACACACTTGTCCACACAGTTTAGACAACACTTTCCAAAGTGCAGATGTTCAGAAACTCTGGTTTCTGTTTATCAGTGAGTACAGGTAAAACATTTGTTTAACGAAGATTTTACTTCGGGGATGCTCACTTTTGTTTTGTGTAATGATCAAGCACCAGAAACAACAATGGCGGCAAAATTTGGTTTGTTCTATTTATCGCACCACAATATTGGCATGAAAACACTTTATCGCCACCTACTGGTCCGGCATGCTTGTTTGAGTGTTAGTAGTCAAGTTAAAGGTCGTGTGGACAGACACTTTTTTTTCTTTTTTTTTTTTAACAGAGGGGGAATATGTAGACGAGGCCAGAATTAATCAGTTAATTACATTTTTGCAAATCAATTAATCAATTAGTCAACTAATTGTTTTTACCCGAAATAACTTTGTCACCTCACCTGCCATTAGACACTTAAACGTGGTGATTGGTTTGAAGTAATACTTTATTCCAGTACTATGAAATGTGCGCTCATGTTTTGTTCCTTTGCAGTTGACAAATAGGGCAAAAAAGGCAAATCCTTTATTTTTAGTAGATTAAAAGTTTGATTATTTTTTGCAGCGTATTAGTGTATTATTAGTTGTAGTATCACTGTCATTCTTTCACATGATGGGGGATTAAATTAGACAGTTCCTTCCTTGGAACACAGCAGTGGGAAGAATTAAACTGTGGGGTGACTTTAACCGAAATGAAACCTTAATTCACAAGATTCAATCAAAAACTGACAACAAACAAGCCTGGTTGAGGTGAAGGGGAATCTTAATGCGATTGTAGCTAAAGCTCAGACAGTGAGCCGCCTCCATTAAAGCATGCCACACGGCCCAGCAACTCCAGATAAGGCAGCTGAGTCTGGGATTTAGAGCTTTGGCTTATCGTCATCTTCACACCACTGTCTCACCAAGAGCAAAGAACATGGCCTCCAAATCCTCTCCATCGGGGAACCAAGTTTGCCTTTGGGCTGGTAGGTGCAGGTCCAAGTCGGGCACAGGTTCATTAATGGGTTATAGCTCTTAATTATGACATTGATCTCTTAGCCTCCTCAAAACACACCGCAGCTCGGGCACAGCAACGAGACTCTTCATTCTGTAGCAGAGGCTGCAATAAGATTATAGCAAGCGAGGGCTGTGTGGAGCACTGTTTCAGAAATAAAATTGCTTTTATTCCACCCAACATGTGTTCAGTGAGATTAAGGCATAATCTTACAACGTTTAATAAGAGCCCGTTTGTGGCCTTCCGGCTGAGGCAGAAAAAAGTGGAGCATGCCTGCTCTACTTTAAATCCTGTTTATTGAATTATAAAGAACCTTAAAGGATCAAGAATGTGACTCATGCATTTAAATATTTCATGGTATTTTCACGTCACAGCACATCATCGAGTAAAGTATGCACTGCAGTGTTTAGAAAACTTTTTTTTATATCCAGCAATTTAATTTCCTAAAAATAGCTGAAGTGCGTTAAGAAAAGAGGGACAATATGGAATACTTTAGGGTGCAGAATATAGAAGACTAAGACTTAATATATGTAAATTCATGCAAAGGCAATAATATCAATTTAAAAAAAAGATATTGTTTAGAACATGCATAATGATCCATTCATGACAGATTCAAACGTTATAAAAAGACCGTGATAAAATGCAGAAGATTTGCCGTCACAACCTACATCCAAAATCTGCTCTATTCTCAAACATAAGGGCATATTGGAAATCCCGAACTTCAATTTATGTAATCCAAAGCCCTTGCATGAACTTCAGCTTGAGCTCTGGCTTTCAAGAGGTATTTGGAAGTTAAAGTCTCAGATCAGATTTGGACAGATTAGAATTAAGAGTTGGAAGTCTGGGAGGGGTGGATATGAGGATTTGCACTGCTCCACGAGACGGCCTTGTCAGTGATAAGTTATACTGAGCCACGGGTAAGAGGATTGCCCAGACTAATCCGAATCAAAAGACATACCATGTGAATTACATCCCGAAACAGGTTCGCTTACAGAGATTAGGAGCCTGCATGTAAATCCTGTCATACTCTACTTGGCACTGGAAGATGAGCCAGAGAGAACAAACACAAACATGTGCTTTGTACCGGGCTGCAACTACTGGCACCAGGTCAGCGGCCAAAAATGGTTGGTTTCCTTGATTACAGCTTTCGTTTTCGTATTCTCCAGAAGATTAGATGTCTATTGATGAGTCTATCTAGGCCAGCCACACTAATTATGACACAACATCTAAGAAAGTGCTTATACCGAGGGTTGAGAATAACCCTCCCCTGGTGACCTGACACCCACAGAGCAGCCGGCTCACCCCTCCCTTTTTCTCCTTCGCCATTCCTCCCTCCCACCAGCACTAAGCTAAGCTCTAGTTCAATGAAGCATTTATTTCTCTTCCTGTTTGACATGGGTGATTCTATCAAGGCATCTGGCAGCAAGCGCTGTAATACAAGGCTTCTGTTGAGACGTCAAAGAATGTTACTCTCTGCTGTAGTGAAAGAAAAAAATAGCTTACATTTTTCTCTTTTTTTTCTCTCTCTCTCCCCAGAAGTACTGAACAAACAAGACTTGTATCCCTGGCCCAGAAATGCTTCAAAGAGCACATGTCTGCTGGGACTGGCTGTGAAATGTAGAGCAGTGCTGGCTGCTTAGCTTTGCATTTCAGCCATAAGAGCACTGCAGAAATTTGGGCAGATCTCTAAAGCAAGGGGAGTGGGGTAAGAGACACAGCCTCCTTCTTTGCAACACCTTCACACAATGGAAACATGTTTCTGCTATATAATAAAAACAATTCCAGTTTCATAAGTTATCCACTATATTTCATACTCTCTGAACTGCATGCTCATTGCTGAGGGTAATAAGACACAGTGATCCCAGAAGCCTCGGAGTTACACAGAGTCATAGGTACATGCTACTGATAAAAACTAATGAATAATATCACGGCTTAAAGATGGAATGAATCTGCTGGGCTCTCATGTGTACAAGGGAGATATACTATGGTAATTACCCGATACATCAAGGCTTGTGAAAAATGCAGCAAAGCAAAGCTATTTTGTTGTAGACTGAATGGATGTAAATTCTGTAGAGCACAGTATAAATGGAAAGCACTGAGACGAAAGCGGTAGAAGCCGGCATAAGAAAAACCATCAAGTGGCGGTGCGAAGCTCTCTGCAGCGCTATGAAGCATGCAGAATAGAGGTCTCTCACTGCAGTATAACGGCTCATAAAGCCGCAAATGGCATTTCCACTTCATTCAGTCTCAGGGCCAGGTTCCAAGCAGCTCCTCAACGATGGAATTGAACCCATTAGCAATCGATTAAAGAACCAGCAGGCAGTCACCACTCTGCCTGCGGGGAGGATGGGATCTGGCGGGGGTGGGGGCCTTGTCGGCCAGTAAAGGCCCCTGAGGACTGCGGTTCAAATCTTTGTTTATGTAGAAATAGCGGCGAGCACTTTAACCTCGGATCCCACCCCTGCGGAGCAGATTACGGTGGTCAGATTGTGAGCGGGGTGTGCTTGGAGATGCAGAGCATGGCAGCTTATGATTGAAAAATCACGTCACGGACACACAAGGTACAACGCTTCCCTGAGATAAAGCAACGCCCAGAGGACACCTGCTGCTCCTCGCGAGACGGTGGGTTACCAATTTGATGAGCATATTCATAAGTCCTATTGAATGCTTGAGCCGTGGCTGTTTACCCAGACCATGAGATATGAATGATGAACAGTTTGACCTTTGGAAACAGATTAGAATTTCAATCAAGTGACCACAATCCAATCCATAAAAGTGTATGAAAATGGGAGTGGAGTCATATAATTAGCTCAGGCTTACAACATCTTTAAAAAACAATCTCTCTCAGTTTATAAATTTATAAAATCTGAATTTGTTCTACTTGTGATCCCACTTCATCGCCTCACTATATATGCTCCATACAGAGCAGCCTGTCAGCTTTTATTCTTGGGGCCGACCTTTGTCTGCATGGGTCTCATAACTGACATTTTCAATTACACTGCAAACAACTTATCAATATGCATGGATTTCTCAGCCAATATCCGAGCAAACAGAGTCGTTTGGAGAGCCGAGCCTGTCAGGGGAGAGAAATAGGGCAGACATGTCAAGGTCAGGATTTTGTTAATGAGGGACGGGGCGCTGAATAATTGAATGGGCTGAGCAGTATCGACTGTTGAAGCAGAAGCGTTTAAAGCGTTGGCGATCGTTAAGGAAAATCCTCCCAGCACTTTATGTTCCATGGCAGTAATTTATGCACGGGCATCCAAGCGGGTGCCCTATGGTTCACAGCACTGAATGCACAAAGCAATGAGTGGATTAGCCGAGCACACTTTAGAAACTGCAGCCAAGCGTGCAAGTTATTCCTGTGGATGAAGTGACGGCTCTGGCAGTGCAATTATTCAGCTGTGCATTTTAAATACACAGACAAATGGCGACGAGAGTGCTCTGTGTACCTAGCGGAAATATGCAAAAAATAGTTTAATGTGAGCAGAAAGTGATCAGTTTGCAAATGATTTATCACAGAGAGCGCACTCAAATACAGAGCAGCTGCAGTACTGACAGAGGGCAAACCAGAGAAAACACACCATGTGATTTTACACTGTGTACTCGGTAAACAGGTTCCTAGAGAAACACAATCTGATGGACGACTAAACTGCTGACATCAGCTAGTGCCGTTGGATTCCCTGGCAGACACAACACACATTTTTGGCAACAAAACAAATTCTAATAATTGTGGGATCAAAAGCAGCAGATGTAAATGCATGTAAACAAGCTAAGTAATATTGCATCCAAATGCCCCCTTTTGTTTTGAGTGCAATCTGAGCCATTTTTAATCTGCACCAAGAACTGCTCAAGCTGTTGTTGTTGCAGCAACATACTCGAGCAGTTCTCAGGACTTTAAGCCTCCACCCCTCTCTCCTCTCTGCAGGTTGGGAGCTTTGGGGGGCTTCTAATCCCTCTATGTAATTACTGCTCCCTGCAATGGCCAGACCATCTCTGTGTAAATCAGATTAGCTGACCTAAATCGCTCTAGTTTCTCTCTACCCCATCAAACAATTCCTTATCTACACCCAGAGAGCTTAACAACACACAGACACCACTCCTCCAACCTCCCGCCCCAAAAGACATGGCCTGTTTATTTGATCAGCACAGGAAAGCAAACAGTTTCTCCATGATACACAAACACGCTGGTGCTGGGACGACCCTGCTGGGTGGCCAGGGAGCGGGGGCATAGGGCCGAGTCGTCGGCCGGGCCGAGGACATGCAGATAACTGCCTCCCATCACGTCTGCAGCTTCCTCACCGGGCCATTAAGAGCAGAGGAAGCGAGGCAGGCGGCTATAACACAGACGACAATGTTGCTCAATGCGCTGTAAATAAAGGTCAGCGAACATGATAGAGATGTATTACTCCTCTCGGTGCTGCCTCCTCACCTCCTTCCCATCCAATTTATTCCTCGGGTCATACATTTACAACTTTGAGAGAGGAGGTGGGTGTGTGTATAAAGAGGAAACGCTGCTCTTCAGAGGGAATAGAGAGAGACAGGCAAAAGGAAAGAGGGGGAACAAATGAGGTCTGTGATCCTGCCTGTACCTACCCCCTCCACCACCACCCGACAAGCCCCAATCAGGCTGAACCACTACTCTCAGCGCGACAGCCAGGCCTTTGTTGCCGTCTGAATGGAGGTTAAATATCCCTCGAAATCAGACCTCTTTGGCTTTCTGGACGCATCGTCAGAGAACCGCCGCCTTTCACATGCTAATGCTGGTGTTTTTTTTTATTTCCTTTGTAACCATGGTTAGACAGCAGTATCATGCTAAAGGGGATGAATAAAGCGGGTGAATATGTTTTTTTTCCTCTCTCCTCTCCCCCTCTTTTTTTTTCTATCCCTCCCCCCTTTTCCTCTCTCTCCCTCTTTTATCACCATCTCTTCAAGCCAGCCCACATTCCATCCCCCTCCTGCAGGGGTTTAAAAAAGCACAGATGGTCTCTCCTGACCTGCTATTCATCATTGTGTCAAAAGCTTTGTCAGAATAATGCTCCGCAACAACAAGCTGAAGGATTTTTATTTGTTTCTATTGATGAGGCCCGTTAATTTCGCAGACGTCTCATTAGGCCTGAACCACCGATTAATTTCTTTTGTTCTCATTAAATGGCTAATTCTTAACATGAACTGCACTGACAATGAGTGCCGCTCAGAGCCAGAGCCAGACAGCCCTGCTCCCGCCACAGGGCTACTGGAGCGTGAAGCAGGCAGGTAGAGGGAGAAAATTGAAGGGCAGGAGGCAGCATGAGATTGGGGGATGAGGGGTGGTGAGGAGAGTGGTGGGCAGGAGAATGAGAGAGAAAGTGGTGGCAAGAGCAGAAAAGAGCGAGAGAGCAAAGGAGAGCACTGACAAAAGCCTCTGTTAATTTGTAGACACCCTTAACACTAGGCACGGATGGCAACTCATTAACTGCTTGCAGATTTTTTTTTTCCTCTACCCTGTCGCGGGATCAAGTGGCCCTCAGGAGTAAAGGTTGCAATCATCTGTTAGTGGCAGCAGCCAGCACTCAGCTACGGAAAAAAAACGAAAATAAAAACGATAGCGGAATAAATCAAAATACAAATGGGGACAAAAGAAAAAAAATGAAAACCACAGACTGGAAACCAAGGTAGTAATTTTTCTATTGGAAGTGTGCTCACAAAAGCTATCTTGTGCCTGCACTCCATTAAAGCAGTGCAAGCTGTCATTATGGCCAAGGATATATGGAAGCCTCATAATATCCAGAGATTGGTAGTTTGTTAGACAGCACTGTACAATTTGCTGCAGCCTTGAAGGATCCTTGAGCCTCTCTTGACAATTTACCAAGGGAATTGCCGGAGCGTTGCCTTTTGTCTGCTGGAGACACAGGGGCAATTATCCAGCCTTCTGTAATGTTTCCCTGACTTTAATCTCCTGGCTGAGAGCATAAAGCAGAATGGGTAAGGTTTCAGAGTGCCTCTGGGTTCTATTAACACACAACTGCTGTTTCTGTTCAGGCCAGGCAGCTGAGAGAGGACTGCAATTTGACAGACAGGCCTCCCCTGGGCTTTTAGGGAGAAAACATGATTATGTCATAATATATTTTCGAAAAAGAGATCCATTTGAAAGATTGCCCCTCTGTCTTTTCAATCTAACATGGCTCTGCTTTTGTCAGGCACACTGGGAGCACTAGGAATGACAGATGCTTCAATGAACCAAACAGGAATAGAAATAAAGTGTTTTACCAGGAAAAAAAAAAAAAAAAAAATTCACCAGAGACCGGAGGCAGGGGCAAGTAAATCCAGTTTCACTGACAATTTCAAACAAATATCATTAGTCTGGTGTCAACGTTTTCCGAGGTTTATTTAAATGTATTTTGTTGAAGGACAGTAAATACCCTGCAGAGATGTATTGTTTGCAAACGCATGTCTATGAGGTTTTACTCACAATTAACATTGTCATTGATGAGAAATGATGTGCTAATCAAGCTTAACAATTAAATTTGTTTACTAATTGTTTGACAGGGTAAAGTGCACACTACATTATTGTAAGTGAGTTGATGCATTTCTTAAGTTCAATATCAATGATCAACTAAAATCATCAGACTGCTGGAAATTTTAACAGGTGTTCCTGTCTTCTTCACTGAATGATAGGAAACACATCACTTTGTGGCAGAGAACAACACTGGAGGCTTCACAGCACAGTATTTGGACGGCCTGAGCTCTCCAGCATAGAGATTGTTCAGCCACTTCATGACTTTCATGTTTAAGAGCTTTCCAAAAAGCCAAGAGAGACAAGGGTTAGCAATCTTGTGATCAAAGTTTACGCCTTTTAGAGAGCAGGCTGCACTCTGTCTCTGCACCTCTCCAGTCAGGACTATAGTGTACTACAGCGACAGTGCAACAAGAGCTATGGAGTGTGAAACACTTACGTATGAGACATTTACATTGCTCGGGAAATGGGTAAATAGACGATGTACTGTGCACAGGACAGACATTGTTGTGAAATTATAATTACCTTCACCAAGGAGGTTTTCTACCCACTTCGTTTGTTTGTTTGTTGCTTTGTTTTATTGTCATTGCATTTCCATTGAAAATTTTGACATTTTCATCAATTTCCCAGTGAATAATTAATGGATCTTGTGCGTCCTGAAGAAGACTAATCAATAATTCTTCAAAGTAGCACTACATGGATAAATTTCACCCATTTGCAGAAATAAAAATCTAATTAGGGTTGCTTCTGTCACATTTACCTGACAGCAGAAAGACAGCCCATTCTTTGTTCCTGTATTTGAAAAAACAAATGTGTATGTGTGAATTAATCACTGTTTTCAGTTTTGCTGGTGAAAATAAGAATAACAAAACTAATATTTGCATAGGGATTTCTGCAGGTTTCAACAAGTTCAATTTAAGACAGATATATAGTATATATAGAGTGTCAGAGTCCTAGAATTACTCAAAGGGGGTATTTAGTCATTCCTACAGCGTAGGAAGTCTCATGTACTGAGATAAATACAGACTGAAGTGTTTGTATATTCAGTTATATCGCTGAGAACGAACTAAAACAAACAGACACATTACAAACTTTAAGGTGTGATGGAAGTAGCATTTGATTGGTTCATATTATTGAGACCTACGTAAACACATATAAGACCTAGTAATTGGAGTTTTACATATCTAAGGCCTAAAACTTATGACCTTTATACTTTTTAGGACCTCACAGAAACCCTGCATGCAATAGCGTCACTATTTATTATTTTTCTGAGAGTATGCAGCAAAAATACACCGATGTTTATGTTGCAACTTCAGTTTCTGTCGAACTACTGTGCAAGGGCAGCCAATCAGTTAGCAGATTATTAGGTACACCATGCAAACAATAATGCATGACTATTTCACCAGTCCTGCTACGAATCCTGCCTTCATTAAGTTCTATAAGTCCATTTGAAGAGGGGCAGGTATCAGCTGTATCTCGTCGTTTCTATTCATTTGTCCACTTTATATCCATGACGATAGGTTCTGGACTTATAAAGTAAAGTGAACTGTGTCTTTCTCTGCAGGAAGTCAGACATGATGTAACAGGTTATGATGGGATTATTTATAATAAAAGCAGAAATCTGTTTAAACCGGTTTTGGTCAAAAACATTGAGCCACATGACTTTTCAACACAGAAGGAACTATTTTGACATGGTGTACTGAACTTTAGACAAACCAATGCTGTTTCACACGTGGTGAGAAACTGAGTCAGCTGGATTTGAGTGTTGATCATTTCATCCGTTCAGACTTGAATTATAGTTACATTCAATTAAAACGCATGTGGATCAGTGGTCACATGGAGTGATAACGAAGAGCTCACCTGCTGAAGGCCGGGATGCTAGCTGTTAGCTGTTAGCTCTGTGGTTTCCTTTGCAGCGGGGGGGGGGGGGCAGCAGCGGTGGTTAGCCTGAGGTCGGCCGCAGTGAATCCAGTCAATCCCGGCGGTGACAACAATTTACGACAGGGAAAATAAAAATAAGAAAAACCTCCACAGCAAGTCTTCACCTCTTCCGAGCAGGGGGACCCGCCTCTTCCGCTGTCCGTGCGCGTCACCAACGTTGTCAAAACAAAGCTACACAAACCAGGTCGACTCGGGTCAATGCCGGAGGGAGAAAGCTAACAGTTAGCATGACGGCTAATGCACAGCTGGAACACGTGCGGCCTGTTGACATGTGAAAACTCAGCGACCGTTTACATGCTGTCAGTGGTAACTCGGATTCTAGGCTGCTTGTTTTAAGTTAACAACAGGGGGGAGAGTTGAAGCTGGTATTAATTATAACGTAGCAGACGAGAGTTATACTTACTACTTGAGGATTCTGAGCTTTTAGACTATTGACATTCATTTGCCTCCTTGTCTCAAAACAAGGTACTTGACTATTTTCACATTACTGTTGGAATGGTGGGTTTGATAGATTTCTAATAGAAGTGTAGTTTATATTTAAAAGACGATGCTGTTATATTTGTTTCAATATCAACATATCACATAAAAAGACCAAACTTAACTACTTAGTATTTCCCATTTATTTAACCTGTGATGTGTCTTATTGCTCTGAGTAGTGTTGTTCAGAAACTACAACAAATTCATTCTAAGCAAATTAAATTTTTACTCTTCTTAGTATCACACTTGCTAAAAACCACAGGCCTGTTGTTGTTCAGGAAATCATTTGACATTTAAAAATAGGAGGATAGTATAAAGAAGGGGAAATCAGGACATTATAAGAGATGCACTAATCTGTTGTTGGTTTTGGTCTTGCCGTGGAATTTGTTTACAATTAGAAAAACATAAAATAAATCCATACTCATCGTTTTGGTAGAAAAGACTAATAATTGCACGATTTCCTTTTAATCCATAAAGATGGAGGAACCACCACATATCATTCCATCAGTATGCCTGACATTACATACTTTGAACAGGGTTATCTCATCCAGCAGGAACAACAGACAGAAAGCCCTGTGAAGTTGAAGAAGTTAAACATCATCAGTACAGAAATATTTGGGTCCTACACTGCATTTACGTTGTTGATTTAATTCCAACTAAATTATTGCCGCAAACAGGTAAAATCAATCAATCAATTTAGGAAACATAGACCTACAAGCCCTGGATATTAAGTGGACAGTTTCCCCTTTTAACTTTGTGGTGTGTGATCTCAAGGTTAATCAGCTCTACAAAAACTAAAGGATATCTTAGAAGTAAACACGGGCAAGAGAAGGGGCCAAAGGGAAATCAAGCTCCCACAATTTTACCTCAAATTTCCTCTGTAATTAGTTATGTTGCTTATTCACCTCCAGCTGTGCCCTAATCAAAGAATGTGTGTGGAAATATAATTAGTATGTTAGCATAATGCACATGATAAAGAAGTACTTGTAGTTGTCTTGATCTTAACATCAAAGAGCGTGTTGTTTCCTTCTCGGGGCATTAGTATCATACAAATCTCTGGCTATTGAATTACTGGATATTAGTGGATACTTGGAACAAATACAAAGGAATGTCACAACAGTTGTCTGGCCTTTCAGTGGAAAACAGAAAATAGAAAAAGGGGCAGACATGAGAAAATGGTGGAACAACTTATTGATAATGTTTGGCTCTCTGCTTCACATTGACGAACTCGGCTTTTCGAATTTCACAGATCTCCAGCTGTGGTGAAACCAACCTGCCCAGAGCAGACGGTCCCTTGACCTCAATATCTGAAATAGCATCCAGTCCATTACCATGGCTTCGTTCTCTGACTAAGCTCTGAGACTCCACATGGTGAAGTGCAACATCAAGTTTAACACAGCGGTGGCAGCAAAACAGCTGCGATGGTGGAGGCAGCAGCAATCCAGCCTAATCCAAATGAATCCGGGTCTCCCAGGCTTGTACATCCTGGTTGGAGGGTGATGACTGCTCTGCTCTGCTGGGGTGCTTATCTGCTGTCAGTGGTCGGTGGCTGTACGGGTCTTGTGTTATCAGGGCTCAGCCTGCTCAGGGATTGGAGGGCCCATGGAAAGTAAACATAGAACCTGTCTTTGCTTATCTATCCCAAGAGGGAGAGTGTGTGTGTGCATGTGTGTGTGAGGGAAACAGATGCAGAGAGAGAGAGAGAGAGAGAGAGAGAGAGAGAGAGAGAGAGAGAGAGAGAGAGAGAGAGAGAGAGAGAGAGAGACTTGTTTCCATGGCAACCTCCTCCTTTAACCCCCACCCCCACCCCTCCCCTCTAGAGGAGAACCCTGGTGGTCTTTGTGTAATGCGATTCCACTAGAATGCACTGTGGATTAGAGCTGCACTGCCTTCGGGCCCTAGGCAGGGCAACAGTGAAGACATTATTACCCAGATCAAATGCTGTAATCACTAGGCACCGGGGGCTTTCACATCCATTGCAGATAAAACCTAGGACTGGCAATACTCAGGTGATTAGGGGATTATTATTCTGCATTTCAGCACGGTGCCAGTCCCTCGCTTTTGAAAAAAAGAGAGAAAAACCCTGATTCTCAGTCTGATGGGACAGGGGGGAGGGTGGAAAACAGAATGCCAGCTGAAAGAAGCAGCCAGATTTCTGGTGGACTGTGATCAATGCCTGGCAGCTAAAACTGAAAACAACAAAAAAAACATTCACACAGTGGTTTTGCCTGTACAAGCCCACATATTGGCATTATAGACCCTCTCTGGTTTTCTGTCGATTCTTGGCTCTAACAATTAGGGCAGAAGTAGAGAATTGGACTGTGCTCTTATGTCTAGAGCTGCTGTAAAACACTTAGGCCACTCTGCACTGTAGTCCTCCCCTAAATAGAACAGCGCAGCATGGGCTTATGCATGAGAACCTGCTGAAAGCCCTCTATTGAGAGGTAGATCAGTGGAAGGCGAGACAATGACCCCTCAGTGTCCAGCAATAGGCACTCGGAGGTACAACCTTTCATCTGCAGATATTCTGCTGTTTGATTAAGTGAGGAAGAAAATTCTACTTGAGCAAGGAGCTTAAGCTACAAATGCACACAGGAAGTACACACTTCAGCAATGTGGGAAAAGAAAGACTATAGCCTTTAACAAATGAGCCCGTGAGAGCGGAGCATGGCGGCTGGCTCCATGCTGAAAGCATCCGGCCCTGCTTTTATAATCTAACAACAACATCTCTGAAGAGGCAGCCGTATGAAGGGCTCACAGCTTCACACACACAGAGTCCTAGAAGAGCCTTGCACTGGAGTGGAAGGACTGGGCCATTCACCTCATCCTGCCCAAAAGTACTTAACTACCAAAAGACCTCTCCAGAGAACTCGAGAGCAGTGTTTGCGTCATGTTTTCTGAAGTGGTACTGCATAAAATATCGGCCTTATTGTATCACTCGCAGTTGGGTTGTTTGCTTTCTGTGCTAACACTGCCCAAAATAAGGTGGTAGATGACGGTGACCACAGTCCATTATGCTACATCGTGACTTTGAGAGCTGTTAAGTTAAAGCCACAGACTGATGTCCATATGAACCTCTTTAACAGAACCCTCTTTCTCTCATTGCTGTGGTTCTCCTGAGACAGTTGTCAACTCTTACCTGGATGCATTTACAGTCGTTTACTGATGGACTTCCATTTACTGTCAAGGAGAGCCTGTACATGTTGCAGCTGCTGACCAGGAGCACACTCACAAGCAGCGCACAGGGCAATGAAAACTTTAACGACACAATTTCTGGTTTTTAGACGGAATACATAGAACCAAGATACATTCAGCATGGCAAGACAGGCCGGGTCAACAATAGCAGCTGCTCTAGCCAGGTTTCGCTCCCTGTCCCACTGCAGGCTACAGCACAACAACAAATATTTACCTCCCTCTACGAATCTAAAACCACCTGAAATGTACTTATTTGCTTATTTAGATGAGAAGTTCGTTAACAGAGTAACGTACCAGGGGGACACAGCAAGACTGGCTCTGTCCAAGACAACAAAAACCACCACAGTACACCAGTTAACACATTATTGTTGTTGTTAGTTAGGCGCAGTAACTTATTAGAATCTTGTCATTAACATGGGATTAGCCAACCAGCAGAGAAAGCAGGAAATTATTGCAAGCACCCAAAAAAATTGCAGTAATAGTTTACACCTAGTTTTTGGAACAGATTAATTAAACAAGTGTTAATTACTGAGTTGCAAGTCGGTGGATTTTGCTGCATTCAAACATAGCCTGGCTGCTAGTTGCTTTTAGTCTTTATGCCAAGCTAAGCTAATCAGATTCTGAGAGTAGTTTATTTCTTTTGGTACAGACAAGACATTTTTTATCTTCTTTTACTAACTCTTGACAAAAATGCAGATGCATATTTACCAAAATGTCAAACCCTTACTTTAAAACAAGCAGCAGTCAGGATGATTTTATATAAAAACAGTTTATTGATTCATCAACAACTGTCAACTGTACAATCCTTAGGGATGACGACACGTGTATGCTACCCAGTCTAATGTGTGTTTATGCAGAGACCAGTCCCATCTATGAGAAGACTGTAGTGGATTATGATGAAATACTGAAGAAAGCAAACAGCATACCCAAAATGTCAAATGTGGTCGTGGCTTTGCCTGCCACCATTATGAGTAGCCACGTAGGTGTTGCACATCAGTCACAGAGTCAAACAAGAGGCAATAATTAACTCTTAACAGACTGATGACTAAACTGCTGAGTGGAAAAATGAAGATTCATACAATAGTCGTGTTACCAGACTGAACTCAAGTCACAGCTGCTTCTCCATGAAACCCACCAGTCCTCCAGTAGATAATGATCCATTTTAATGTTACTGAGAGTAGCCAGTGTTCAGGGATAGGTCTTCATTTCAAAAGCTGAATTTCTGCTCATCAGAGCCAAAGGGTAGAAGTAACTGGAAACCCTGATTTTCTCCATCTTCCAGTCTGAAAAAAAGGACATTTCCAGAATTCTCCACTGCTAAAATCCATTGGACAAACGTCTGTGTTACAGCAAATAGCGAAGAAAAAAAAAAAGCTGTTGTCAGGGAGAAAAAAAAAATCCAAATTAGATTTCCGAAAAGGTCATTCTGGACAACGAACGTGAAAAAAAGCGGAGAAGGGGAAAAACTGAAATAGAATATCCTCTTACAAAGTCCTAATCTAATTTCCATCCCCAGAGGGAACAGAGAATCACGGAGAGAACAAGAAAGAACCATCACAAGCGTAACTGGACACCAAAATATAAATCTATAAAAGGCCTTTTATTACTCCATTATGTACACTTTTCACAGGACCTCCAAGGAGAAGCTCCAAATGAAGCGCCGCTTCTAGTTGTGTCATGGAACTTTATCTCCACATTAAAAAGGACGAATAAAAAAAGAAATATCCAACAAACAGAAAAACAGCAAGACATTATTTTCTTCTTAGTGCCTTGGGGATCTGCACTCGCTGTACAAGTGAGGAAGGGCAGAGCCGAAGGACACGGCATCCAGGGCCACATGGGCACCGACGTCCATTTCAGTCTGGCACTGCCAAACCTCTTGCCCGCCCGCCCGCCCGCCCCCCCCCCCCCGGGGCTGCAGGCAACATCCATGCTGTCTTTGTGAGGGAAGGTAGATGGAGTCTGTTGTTTCTGAGCATGAACATGCTCTGATCCAAAGCAGTCCGCTCTAGTAGATCACTTCATACACAGTGGCCTTCTTGTCACCAGAGCCTGTCACAATGTACTTGTCGTCTGTCGAGATGTCACAGCTCAGGACAGATGAGGATTCCTTGGACTGTTTAGAGAAAAGAAGATAAAGAATCAATTTATTCATGGAGGGAGTTAACATGCTCAACTGCATTTGAAGTTAAATGGAGAAGATTAGCTGACTACAGGGCAAGATTAGATTGCAGTGACATCAAGTTCTGGCATGATGCCACTCAAAAAGACTTCTTTGTCAGGTCAATAATTCAGGTTCGGTTTTCACTGATTGGAGAATCCTGTCAGGCAGCGGTCGCTGTGCCCTTCCTCTCAGAGACAACGGTGCATACTTTTGGCCAGGCTGCAGACAGAGTGTATTGATCTACATACCTGGAATATGCTGGCGCCATAAGGAGTCCTCCAAGCATTCAACAGATTGTCCTTCCCAGTGCTTACAAACCATTTACCTGCAAAGAACAACAACAGTGCAATCAGGATTCCTTGAACTAAGAAACATGCTGGGAAAAAAAACTAAATGAAGAGTTGCCAGGTTTGTAGCATTGACAACGCAAGAGACATCCTTAAGACCCTCTGCACTGTTAGCACTAAATAAAAGGTCATTAAATAGGTCAGACTAAGGTCCCTCTGTGGTGACGTACAGTCAGTTGACATCATCATCATGTGTTCTTACCACAGTAGGCGAACTTGAGAGAGAGGACGCAGCTCTCGTGCAGGTGGAGCTGATATTTGTCAGGCTTTGAGTGGTGGAGCACCTCCACATTGCTGCTCTCCATACCCACGGCGAGCCACTCTCCGGTCGGACAGTAGCCCAACGAGAAGATCTGGAAACGAGACGGAGAGAGACACCATTTAGAGCCGGGTGCGTCATGTGCCTGTATGTACCTTCATGACCCGGTGCTTGTTTGCGTGCTTCTCCCTTTAGAGCCAAATGTCTTAATTTTCAAGACATGTGACTAATGAAATACATCATGAAATACTTGCAGGAAAGGCAAAATGCATTGTGGGAAATGTAGTTTGTTTGTTAGTGCTCTTAGCAGTGACAAACAAGTTTTTAAGTAGGGATCTAAGCGACAGGAGTGAAATGGAATTAGATAACAGCCGTGTTTCATAGACATTAACAACGATGAAAATGAACAATGAAGAAGATTCAGACCCAGACCATGTGCCTATTGACCTGCTGAACAAGGCTCAGTCAGTAAGAGACAAGGGATAAGCCAAATGTTTAAGCTATCAAATGTTTTTTGATTTCATGTCTCTATCTGCTTCAGTGGCCAAGAAAGAACAGTTTTTGTAAACATTAACAATTCTGTCAGCTCTTCGCAAAACCCTCAGGTTTCAGGTGGTTGTTTCCTGACAGTTTTGAGTGCATTTTTTATTTGGCACCTTAGGTCTTGAGTTAATCTGTGGGTGTTATCCATCTCCATCATGTGCTGTACCTGTGATGTGAAATCATGCTGCTGCAGCTGTCGTCCCTCCCTCAGATCCCAGGAGCGAACAGTGTTGTCGAGACCGCCTGTCCACAGCTTAGTGCCATCATGGGATATGTCGATACAGCTAGCACCATCCGTATGACCTTGGAACTGCCTGCAATCAAAGTCAGACAGCATACAAACATTTATTGACACCCTCGTTTAAATTACTCACACATAGCAGCAATCCTGTTGAGGGCCAAAGCCCACACAGAGTGAATAAGTATTTTATTTCCACACCTAACAAGAGTCTGGTTGTGCAGGTCCCAAACGGCGATGTTTCCATCACTGCAGCAGGAGAAGCAGACTTTGGCATCAGGGCTGATGGCCAAGGCATAGCAAGCAGGGGCTGAGGAGGTGAGCTCAGCCTTGATGCGGGGTGTTTGAGAGGCCAGATCCCAGATGGTCAATGTGCTGGCCTCGCCTCCAACAATCAATGTGCGACCATCAGGCAGTAGCTTACAAGAGCGGATGTAGTTATCCCTGTTCTGTTGCACAGAGGACAAAAACGAATCAATACATGTTCAGGGCAGTGGAGCTACAGATAGATTTAGGAAGAAATCAGTGGGAAAGAGGATGAAAATCGTTCTGTCATAACAAACCAAACTGAGGGTTTGCTCAAAACTGGTCTGAACTGAGTGGACAAGTTTTTAGTTTAATGCATTTACACATTTATTCGGTCAGTTAAACATTTCATATGTCATTTCTGGGGAAATGTTGTGTGATGTTTATAATTTTTTCCCCTCAGTTCTTGCCAAAACGTTCTTCTATTTAATTCCATCACTGAGTAACAGCTTTTGAGTAACAGTACATTTGCTGTCAAACTGTCCTCATGTAAAACAATAGCTTGTGGTTAAAAACGGTTCATTCCCTTTAGATACACTAAAAGAAGTAAGCGGAAAGATGTCAAACGTGAGTCTGCAGCCTTCTCACCAGACAGTCCAGTTGGGACACAGGACTTTTGCTGCCGGGCTGGCTAATGTCCCAGATTTTGACGCAGCCTTTGCCACCAGTGTAGACGTGGCGTGTGGGGTTGCTGATAGTAACAGCGCACACCACCTCGCCGTGGCTCAGTGTGTTGATCTGACGGGCGTGGCGAGGAATACCGGGGCCAATCAGGGCATCAGGTGGGAAGGGCACAGGCTGCATCTGACCATCTGCGCTGACGTGGAAGGAGTAAGCCCTGCAGGAAAGACGAGAGACGCGTTAGTGTCTTACATCTATACCTGGGTTTTAAGATGTCTGAGATTAACCGCTTTGGTGAGACACTTACGGTTTGCCACCAGAAATGGATGTGAGGCTGGCTGGAAGGCCTGGTGCTCTCATGTGGGTGTGAGGATCAAACCCCTGAAACGCAACAAGAAAGATTTTAATAACGGATCAGTTGGTGACCTGTCATCACATTCTGGGTGATGTCAATATACAGCTGCATAAATGGGCAGAAAAGGATGTTACCATAGGGGAGCGTCCGTAGGCTGCAGCTGCTGCAGCACTCATCTGAGGCGAGATGTGCAGACCAGCATATACACTAGGACTGGTCAGACCTCCATTCATTTCATGATGGCCCATCATGGCAAAGGGGGTAGGGTAAGAGCCTGCGATGGACAGAGGGGTACGCAAAGCTGGTGCTGCTGCAGACAGAGACAGGAGAAGGATATTGGTATGTTAACATAACAGTATATTGGAAGAGGGATGGAAAAAGATATTCTCAGTTGCTATGGGAGAAAAGAGAATGGTGCCAACCTAGAGCCTCCATGCCTGGGGGTTTGCCCAGGATGGGTCTGAGGCCGGGAGTGGAGCTGGTGCCCGGGGTGGGGGCATCGTTGCGGGGGGTGGGAGTGTTGGACTTGAGGCCAGGCGTGGAGGATTTGTCATTCTGCCGAGAGGGAACGAGAGAGCAAGAACATTCATAATCCCAGGAACCTAGGCACTGTGCAGACAATTTGAGAGCAAACTGAACTTAATCCAATCTAATTCTGACAACACTCATAGTCCTGTAGAGCCAAAAACTGCTATTTATTCCAAAACCTATTATGGCCACAATGGCGATGGGGCCGTTTTTTATCCCCTTACCACTTTGGCTTTAATCTTTTAGTGAGGCAGAGGGAGAGAAAAAATCCTGGAATAGTTAAATACATTGAGCTATTAACAGAGAAGACCTGACTGATCCTGATGCGGGACAATATTATCCCTGACGTTTAGTCATGCACTTAAAGCACTGACAGTCATTCCTAATCCACTGCAGAAAACGTCCTAGATTTATTTGAACATATCCCTTTGCTCGCTCTGCAATTTAAGCCCCTTTCTGCCCCAGTTTGTTAGTAACTCTCTTCATGTCTTACATGACTGAGCTCCTTGGCCTTGGACGACGGGGTGCTTCCAGACGACGCCACTGATGCAGGGCTGTTGGGTGTGTCCTTCTTTGGAGGGCGGGGCTTATCAATGCCATTTTCAGGTGGAGAGTGCACCGGGCTTGCCCGCGGAGTGGTGGGGTCCTGGAGAAACACAGCGAAAAAATGATTTCATATTTATGCAAGTGTTTCATCTCCCTCCACAACCACATGTGTCATTTACAATTTCATGCTGCACTGCTTACCTCATTAGACACATCTACCACCAGGTCATCACTTTTCTCTCCGTCACTGTCCTGTAAAGTTAATTGGAAAATTAGTCACCTCGATAAATCTTTTTTAATGAAATCAATGAAATATGTCTGACTACGGGAAGGCTTAAGGAACACTTAAGCCGTTTTCAGACCTGCACTCTGGAAAGTGTCCGCACAATTGGGGCCGGACCTTTTCCTGTTTGCCTTTCACAAACGAACAACACATGAAGTGTTCACCACAACACAGAAATCTCCGGATGTTAAACTAAGGGGTGGTGCAGGAGGCAGGATGTAGCTTATTGGTTTAGTTTTTTTCAGGTTTGCCACTGTTACGAGTTAGAAATGTCATCAACACGCCTACTCACTCGCTGTGAAACATCCGGTGAATCTCCTGCGGTGTTCTCACATTGGCTTGGAGTTTGCACTATGGGCTGACTGGAGAAACTCAAGAGAAAGTCCAGAGCCTCTCACTCGACCATTTGTGTTCTCATATACAGCCCCTCAGGGAGATTATCCGGAGTTCAGTGCACGTCTGAAAGCAGCTTGAGTGTATTTCTATAAACGTAGATAAATTCCTTCAGTGTCTTACATATCTGCTCATGCTGTCCTTCTCGTCCACTTTGCGTTTCTTCGAGTCCAAACTGTAGTCGGAGGAGCTGCGGTGCTTCTCGCTGGCTGTGCGTAAGCTTTCTGATGGGGATATAGAGTTATTCTGCAAAGGGAAAACCAAACACTTTATTACCATTTTGCCTTCCATCATAAAAAGAAAGCAGTGAGTCATTCATCCATTACAAATCCACACAGAACACACTATGCCAATGCAAATACTAAAAACATGCCTCATTCACAAAACTAAGGATGCCGCAGACTCTTAAAATGCAGCTGCAGGCCTGTTCCTCACAGTACCCTGACACTAGCCAAGCCCAATCTCACACACAAGCCTGTCCCTGGCCACGCAACAGAATGGGCCGTTATCTGAAGTGAAAGGGGAGGGGGCTTGTTTTCTGAGCAGGGCTCCCTCCTCCTCATAACTGCACAACAAACAGCCTCACAGGGACATGAGCAGTGTGTTGTGGCTGAACAGAGGGCCTTTTCTCTGGAGTCAGTCAGGCTAAGCGTGAGAGAGAGAGGGGGGAGGAGAGACAGAGAAATAGAAGGGGTGACTGTATGTTGTGGGCATCGGGCATCAATTGCCGCAGCGTGCTTAGGAACCATGTCAGCTCAGGCTTTGAGCTCCGATAAAGAAAGAGAATCTATATCCTGCCAGTGGGCACGGCAGCGTGGGACTGACTGCTGCTTCTTCATGGAGCCTGCCTGCCCACACAAGCTGGGACAGCTCACTCCAGTCGCCAGCAAAATTGGAGGAACTGGGCAGGTGTCCAGCAGCTTTCACAGGAGTTTGCCATTTGCCTGCAACCTGCCAAGTCCTCCTGATTCTCCCTGTCCCCCATCTCTGAGGACCAAAGCAACGACACGGACTATGTCAGCAGCAGCCCAGAGACGTGAACAAAGGCCGATGGACTAGCAGTCTGGGCAAAGGGCCACTGTCTGCATAATGGCTGACTTTTAAAGAGATGCTTAGCGTGACTCATTAACCAAAGTCACCATTCTGCTATCAGATGACCTGGGACAAGAGCGCAGAAACAAAACAGGCCTGCTAATCGCCCCAGGAGTTCCATTTCTTCAGACATGACTGCACCCATTCAGCCAGGCTGGCCTACAGAAACACAATCTCACTGGCCCATCACAAGCCATCAGAGATCGCAGCCATTCAAATCAAATGCTTTAGCAGCTCCAGCCAGACAGGGTGGAGAGGAAGAAAACAAAAACAATCCTCCATTTTTTTGTTCATAAATATTCATCACATGCCAGAGAGCAGAAAAAGCGAGTTGGTAAACAATGGAGACAGAAGAGGGGATAGAATAAATCCTTTAAGAAGGGGAAGTCCAAGTCTTTCTGCAAATGTGATGAAATTACAAGACTTCTAATCTCTCCAGCATGATACCAGTCATTTCCGTTCTGGATTAAACACACAGGATTTACATTTCAAACTACATTTCTAATTAATAATTTTACTGACAGCAGATAACAAGGCACAGAATTCACAGTAACATGCAAAGCAAGACTTTGTACTTACATTAAATGTAAGTTAGTTGATTTTACAATGGATTACAAAACCAACAAGCCTTGCAAATAAAAATATATAAATACAGTTGTTGGTTTGGACACTCACCGCGTTCTCTGTATCGCAGACATTAAAATGGTGGCCAAGGTGATGATGAAACCAAGTGGAGCAAAGAGAAACACACATCAGTTAGCGTATCATAACAGATGCTTCTGGATGAACGTGTGAGAATCATCTGCAGGGCACATGGCCCCTCTTATCACCGTGTGTTCGGCTGTTGAATAGCTTATACAGTCATGGGCTGGGAATGTACCAGCTCATTACCCAGACAGAATGTGAACAGACAGGATGTGCTGCACACCTAAGGGCCCTAGGATTCGGCTCTATAGAGTGAGAAGCACTCCGCACCAAATTGGCTTTTCCTTGTTTAACATCTATGTGCCAATGTTCAAATTAATACACATTTCAATTCTTCTAAACAAACTGGTTTAGCCGCTAATGCCTAATTGGACAGTCATATGCCTCGCGAGTTCAACTCCTCACCTCTGTGCTCCAGATCGTGATGGTTTTTCTCATCTTTCACGGGGAGGTGGGCTTGGCTGCCCAGAGCGCCAAGTGCAAGCAGTCCTGATCCAGCGCCCGTCACGGGCGGGAGGCCGGGCGGCTGCAGGCCCGAGGGGTGAGGTGGCATCTGGATCGGAGGCCCGTGAGCGGCATGGGAGAGGTGCTGTGCCTGAAGCTGCTGCTGCTATAAGTAGACAGGGGAGACAAACAGAGAGAAACCGAGTGGGTCGGAGGGAATAAGCAAGGCATAACCACACACTGAACATGAGGCTGATCAGTTAAACCCCACATGATATTAGCACATTCACACATCTATTACTGTCAGGATCAGACAGCAATCCCCTTCAGTGCTATTTCCATACCAGGCCAGAGTAGCATAAGCCCCAGATCTGTGCCGAGGAGAGTAGAAGTTGTGACTCACAATCGTCTGCTCAACATGTCTGAACGCATGAGGCACAGGGCAGGAGACGCTCAGTCACACAGCGTTAGCAGTGCACGATGAGTCAAAACCAAAATGATGGGAATATTTTTCATTCTACATTTATGACAGAGAGAAAAATCTGATTCAACCACCGCTTCCCACAGAGGGAATATTTCACTTTGGGTATACTAGCGCATTGCATACTGCAGCACCACAGCCCTCCTCACTCCTCTGCCACCAGTGAGTTGAGCAATCCTCTTAAGGAACATGAAGCTGTGTGGGAATCTGTCAGCCTGTGGGCTAAACAACTACCTGTTTTTTTTAACGCTTCAAAACCACAGCCGACATCGATTCACTCCTCTCATATTCACATTCTTGGATTAACAGAACATGAATCATTTGCACACCCAAACTTAAAGAGACTGAGGGAACAGTAAGTGCTAGAAGCTGGCACGCCTTCGCTCTCACTCTGAGTATTCAAGTGTGTGAGTGTAAGTGTGTGCGTGGGTAAGTGTGTGCGTAAGTGCGTGTACATCTGGAAGGCTGCTCCGGGAGCCTGGACCAGGGGTCCCATGCTGGCACTCACTCAACCCTCCAATATTCACCATCAATATTTGAAAGGCACAGGGAAATGGATGGGAGTTAAAAGGCACTCAGCATGGAAGTAAGCAGTTTAAAGCAAGGTTAAATAATACTTAGCTGAGACACCAATAAAAACATCACCAATTTATTACTTGTCTACAAGCCCGCTGAATAATTCAGCTGCTGTTACAGCATGCACCTCCCGTCTTTTACAAGACGCACTTCCATCACTGACCATTTAAGGAATATTAGGCAATTTTGGTCAGTGGTAAATCACAGCAGTGCAACAATGGGGTGAATGTGCCCAATGCATAGTATCATCAACTCAGTAGGAATTTGGTAATAAATTTACTTTTCAAAACAGATATTCAAAAAAGGGCACATACTATAAAAATAAAATCATATCTGGAGGGCGTTTTTAATTGCAACTTGCTTTCTGCATTATGTACCCTGGGGGAAGATGGGACTAGATTGGGCGATAGTATGGATTTTAACTTGCAACCTCGTCCTTTGCTCCATAGGATAGATGTCAATCCAATTACAAAATATACCCAGGGCAGAGAGCGTGAGTGAGACCGGAGAGCGAGCGAGAAAGTGAGTGTGTTATAATATTGTGTCCATGAGGGAAATTAAGGAGCCAGTTCATTGGCAGGGGAGAGCCATCCTTGCTCATTGTGTTTAATGAGGCACTGATGGGTAATATGCATGGTTGATCAGCAAGAGCCCTCATTAGAGGGCCATAAATGAAGACAATAATAAATAAAGAAAGGAGTCTGGCCTATTTCCACTAATTTAATATTTCAAGATAAAGACCTACTCTTTGCCCCTTTTTCTCTCAGACTGAGCTAAAGGAAAAAATAAGACCCACACACAAAGGCAGAAATGAGCAGATGTATTAAAGTGGTCTCCAGTGTACTGACTAAACTACTGTGAAATGCATAGCACTTGGGCAGGAGAAATGCCATGCAACAAGCACAAGCACCTCAAACCCAGACATGTCCATTAACAACAGTATGACATATCCAGATATTTGTGGATGTCACTGACCATGAGAGCAAGGTAGTCAGTTTGCTGGAAAGGAGGACAGAAAATCTTCAGGGCAATAGCTGCCCTCGGTGTTTTCTTTTCATTATTGTTCACTGAAATCGATGGGGTTACAAAGGTAAATCGTTTTTACTCATTGTTCAGCATCCATTTAGAACAAAGCCATACTGTGGGTTTATCCAGGTGGCCACTTGCAGGGAGAACCGTGGGCTTATCTGGATATTTGTATGTGTTTTCTAGTCAAACAGGAAGCAGCACCAGTCAGGTTCATCTCGACATGAGCAGCTGCCCTAGTTGCATCCTATTAATGGCCCTCAGCCCCATCAATAAGGCATGCATCTGGATACTGTCTGTCTGCCTGGCACGCTCTTTCACCCCACCTTGCTTTACAATATGCATGAGGATTTTGGCATGCCTACAGAGCTCCTCAATGAATAACGAATGGAAGGGTATTCGTAAAACATACAGTAGCTACATTTCCTCCACCTCTGACACGAGCAAGCAGCATGACTTGGGAAGAGGCCGGAGTGTTTCATCAATCAGGGTGAGGTGCCAAACACTGCCACATAACTGGGATCAGGAATTGGTGAGTCAGCCTTCTGTGCCGTCAAATATTCTATAAAATGTAGATGCCAATTTTTTAATTATAGATGAAGATCAACAAAGAGTCACGGTGAAAATATCACAGACACAGATTTAAGAGTACAGCCAATATTCCTATGTTATATTGTTCCCAACGTGAAAAAACACATACACAGGAAGGAGCCACAAACCAAATTAGCTTTTCTTAGGGAACAACTGCTCCTTGCAGCTGCTCTGCTTTGGTGAGTGCAATAAAGCATCTGTTTCAGTCCAGCAGATAAAAACAAACAGCTCTCCACCACCTATTGAATTCCACTATGTGCCGAAAGTCATCAAGTCAGCCTTCTGGGCAGGCCTCTTACGCATGCTAAAGACTCTGCAACATTCAACTGTAGTAATAAGATCACTGATGGCTGGAGCTTTGTATTGAGAGTGAAACCAATCACTTCTCTCTCAGAAGGGCAGGGCGAGCGCCGCTGATCAATGAGGAGCAGGTGGTATTTTGAAGCCGTGATGAGCACCATACAGCTCGGTGCTGCAGTGTGCACAGAAAACAGCATAGCGGCAGAGTTGAGACTGCTGACTGCTGCCTGTACCGTCTCAGCGAGCTCGCAGCAGCACTGGCTGCGTTCTGCTCACGCTCAGCCTTCTAATTCCCACAGCTATCCAGGTCAGCAGTGAGGGATGAGGCTCCTCGTTAAAACCTTAGCCAATTAAAGCAATACGTGCTGCGAAGGGGATCTCAAGAGCTCTCAGGCTCGCATTTATAAACACACAACGAGGCAGTGAAGATGCCACCGAGACCAGAGCTGGAACAACAAACCGGCTCTTGAGGGCTACACTTGCTGTGTATATAGTATAAATTTATTGGTGAATATGGCGCAAAACAAAAAAATGAACACATTTGATTCAAGAAGAGGCAAATCTGCACTATAAAGCTGTTTTCAGACATGAACTGTGGAGGATGTTGGAGCAATGGAGTCCGAACTTTCTCTGGAGTTCGCCTTTGAAGTATGCAGCAGGAGATTCTCCAGTCAGACGCGTTCACAACAACAAATTAGTCTCTGGAGTGTTCAGGCAAGAGATGGCACACCATACAGAGGCAGGATGTAACATATCAATTCCGCGTTTTTGTTTAAAGCATATTGAAAATTTTCGAATCGTGTTTTCCAAGTTGAGGTCTTCATCATCTACATGTATGGCACCTCTTTTTCATTCTGAGAAATTCATATTTTTTGTTTTTTTTAAGTTTTGCATCTGTCATGTGTTAGAAACGTCATCAACATGCCCACTCACTCAGTGAATCTTCTGAATAATCTCCTGCTGGGCTCTCACATGGGCTCATGAGTTTTTACTAGGGAGCTGGCAGGAAAAACTCCAGAGAATGTCCGCAGCAGCTGACCCGGACATTTGTGTTCACATATACATCTCCTACGGTCAATTCCAGGTGATTGTCCGCAGGTCAGTGCATGTCTGAAAGCAGCTTAACTTTAGCAGGTGAAGTATCACATCATATCAACAAAATACTTGCTGAATGAAGAAGGAATGTGTGTGTAAAAATACAATTAACAGCTAGTGATTATCTCCTGTGCAGATTTGCCTATAACCAAGGTCAAATAAAGGAATAAAAAAGGGGGTATACACACGGTGAGAGGCAGATTGGGAAGTCCACGTACCCCGATGATAGCATTCAGCTCGGTCATAGTCACCTGCTTTGCCCGCTCCACTGCCTGAGCAACCTGCTGTTGGTGCTGTGGGGAGACATTTACAAAAGATTATTGGGACAAGTTCACATCTATCACACGCCCACTTATTCCACTTCACTTATCTGTTACTTTCACACTTAATTTTCACAGCACTGCTGCAATTTTAAAAGCAACGACAAATGCCAAACACATTACACCCAAACTGCTTAGCCTGAAACTGATTTGAAGTAGTATCTTTAGAATACGTGCAACAACAAGTAACTTTATTTGAGCGTTAAACTGTGACATTGAAAACTCACCTCTTGAGACAGGAAAGGCATAATTTGAGCTAAAATTGCGTTGAGCCGTTTGGCAATCTCCGTCTGCAGAAAACAAAAGAGGAGCAAAAATGAGATGTTAAAGTATGAAACAGACAGTGACTTCATATAACCCCGCCTCTAATGTTTACACCGATTAAGTCAATTGCTGCGGCAATCAGAACTGCTTGACTCGACATCCTCTAAACAGCGTGATATTGACATTTGAAATATTTAAAACATTAGGAGAGCCCAGGGGGATGGAGCACAGCTGTGCTGAGAGTGCACTCCATGCTAAACGGATATGAGCAGGCAAAGTGCTGCTGAGTTGAGAGGATCCTCTCTCGCTCTGCCCTTCTTCCCCTCAATCTGCAACTGTGATGTCCTGCAGTTAACCTCTGAGTTAAACCACGAAACCACACCCCAGGAAGTGAGGCCCACTAACCAGACTGCGCTGTTTACTTACATGTGAAAGTGAAGGCAGCTTACATTAAGGGTTGTGACTGCATATTAAGCAAAGATTAGAAACCATCATGACCTCCAGGGTAACACACCTCAACTCTACGATCAATATCGTTAGAAGAGAGCCTACCAGCCTGTAAATGTAAGGGGCGCAGAGCTGGAGCTCCACCTTCCTAACACTGAAGGCCAGGCACTGCAATCAGCTGCCCCGCGCACCACCCTCCCAACCATCCCCTCAACCCTCTCTCCATTCTTCTGCTTGTCTACCAACTGCCATGGCAACGGCTGCAGCCCTATCTTGCTGGGATCATTATGCAAATGGCACCTCTGCTTGACCGTAACAGGCTTTAAAATCATATTACGTGCTTGGAGGCAGGTCATTAAATTGAATTTTCAGCCTGTCGATCACATGAAAGTAGCAAATGAATAGTGAAAAAATAAGAGCAGTGGGAGGAGGTGTGATCTGACCCCCTCTCCTGTAAAAACACTACACAGCCAGCTTGCTCCGCTTCCTCCCTTCTTCCTCTAGTTGGGAGACCAGACTCTCAGGTTCTAGCTCAGCACTGGGAGCAGAAAAATAACAGTGCCAAAGCTACATCATCTATGGAATTTATGAGCTGCAGTTCAACCCAGGGCCACTGCGGAACACAAACACATCACAGGGATTTTCTCCGATTTTTCATTTGGAGCTGCACACACAATGTACTTTGCAGACTGCCAGCTTATTTATTACACATGGCAGAAATGCCAGGCAGTTTTGGCAGCCAGACATATTACCTCTGAGCCGAGCCAGAGAGATTGGAGAGTAATGTCCAACAGAACGAGACCCGCTGACCCAAGCTGCAACACGGATAGCCACTTAGCCGGGCAAGCCAGCAGGACAAACAACCAGCGAAAGATGAAATATCAGATGAAACAACGTAAAGCCTGGGATCAGAGGTAATAATGTGAAACAAATATGTGGTAGCATGTGTTATGGAAAGTACAACAGTGCATGAGATAACGCTGATTATAAATTGATTACTGTCTGCAGACAAGAAGGACAATGAACCCAAGTCTCCTGTGACACACAATAAATGTGACCTACAACCAATGAAGCAATGGAAGAGTTAGATAAAGGTTTTATGGGCATTAGTATTAATGCAATGTAGTAAGTGCTCTAGCAAGAGCTCAAGAAGGCCCTCAGAAATAGTTGAAAAGCTACCGATGTATAATCCATGTTTGTTGAGATAAGCCATGTCAATAGCAGTCGAACATTTGACAGGATTTGTGAGAAGGCCTTGAGTGAAAAGTCCATTGCTCTGTAGCTTAGTGTCATGGTGACAGCTGGCTGGGAGAGGTCAGGAGGTGGCTGATCCACTGTGCCCTAAACAACTGGCAGCCTCCCCAGCCTCACAACATGTAAATACATGGAAAAGGCATCAACTCAGCTCACCACTGCTGTCAGAATAGATATAGTGCAGTGCCGCAAGGATTTTTTTTTTGTTCCACTGGCAGATAAAAATGGGGCTGTTGCCACTTTAAGCAGATGACAGCTTGGCCCTTGAGAGGCCAGCTTTGCGCTGCTGCTACACAATTACAGGTACTCGGACCTGTGTAGCACCACTTTAAGAGCACTCTCAGGCTGGCTTGTCAATGCTGTGCAGAAAGGTATTCGCCTGTTGCTATCAGCGGCAGCGAAATGGAGTGGAGACACTGATGAGTATTAAATACAGAGGGAAAACAACTGGTGGCTCAGGTCACATGATCCATTTATAAACGATACTTGACGAGTCAGATTTAGAGGGCCTCCAACTTGTCCAAGATGACGACATCGCCCGTTTCCTGATTTTACAATTAGGATGAAAATTAAAACAAGTACTAAGTGACGCTTGTTTCCACTTAAGTGAGATGTTGAAAAAGCCTCACAGTCGTTCCAGGATTAATTTCTTTTTGGCATTTGAAGTTATAGTAGTATTGATCTCAGGAAAACCAATAGCCTGCCTGAAAGACTGCACGAGTCATTACAATGATTAACCTCGTCAGCTGTCAAAAGATGGCTTCAATCTTAAGACAATAAACCAACAAAAACAGCAAAAGTTAGCTTCATGCTAAATGTTAAAAAACTAAATATAAATACTCAATTCCAATGCACTTCCACATGACAGCAGTGATTGATATAACAAAGTAAATTTACTTTAGTAAGTAAGTACATTTTTCATGTATCTGTATTTTCTATTCAGGTAATTTTCACTTTTACTCCACCACATATATCAACAAATATCCGTACTTTCTATTGCACGACAAAGCATTTGTACTTTTATTAAACTAAAATGTTGAGTTTTAACTCCACCACTGCATGACGGGATATAAGCTTGATGGCGAGGAGAGCCACTTTTCACTGCACGTCTCTTTTGTATGGTCCCTGCTGGCAGTCCGCTGGCTGACCATGTTAGCTGTGACCCTGGGGTATGGCAGATAGGTTTGCTACTTAGCAAAAGCCTCCCTCAGCCACAGCTCTCATGTCTGTGTTACAACTACAGGTAACAGCCAAATCTAACTGAGCCTCACCGACACCCCCGGGCCCATAAACCCCGTGCAGCTCTTGGAAACAAGCACCAGACGATGGTGATTACTGGCTGACATCACGCAGCAGAAATTAGCCTTTTGCATCCACATACTGTCACGCCTGATAGACACGGATCAGATAACACTGCCACATCAGTCCATCTGAGCTGTGGCGGTGTGTGCATTCTGAAATCTGAATTATGTCCCTGCACAGTAATGAAAAAGGCACAGTAAGAGGAATGGATTTCCTCACTATGGAATAAATAACCTGGCAGGAAAATAATATGCCTGTGTGCATCCAATAATCTATCCTCACCCTGCATGTTAACCACTCCCCCATCTTCTCCTCCTCCCCTGCCCGAGCCTTAAGGTGGGGGAGCTGCACTGACGGGCCCACACTGTTTGCTCACAAACACTCCGTTCAGCAGGTTAGGGCCCCACTGATGAATTATTCAAGCGCTTCCATCAGCTCTGTTGAGGTTCCTGATAAAAGTCAGGCGCTAAAATGGATCAGTCGATTAACCTGTTTACACAGAGCTGGGCTGTCGCCCCTCCCCCAGCTCTATTCTTCAACTTGTCTCCAGCTCCCATCCCCCCCCCTCTTCCCCTCTGGTTGGCGATAAGTGCCTGACAGAAGCTATCAGAGCAGCCAGAGCCCTGACAGACATGTGGCAGTGTGACACAGGGCCTAGACACTGATGGATCACCCTCCCCGCACCAATCCACCATGCCCCCAATACTGTCGTTAACCAAGCTGGGCTGTCACAAGACCGGGGACCGCCTCGCTGGTTTAAGAGCAGCGTGCATGGGAATCTCAGGATTACTCATTCGTACAATCTTTCTCTTTGAGCATCGGTCTGATTGATCTGTGGAGCAATCCCAGATAGGATCTTTTGATGGAGATAAGGGCATAATAAAGGGACAAAGGGGCTTTTGCCCTGCTCTTGTAATTACTGTTCATTTTAAAAAAGCAGACCTATCAGCAATCCTCTCCTTTTAACCAGGAAGTCAAAGGCCGAGCCTGCCAAAGTCTACCTTTAATCTTATCAAAAGGCTGAGACAAATCCTGTCTTTACACCACTTGCAAACTTCAAAAAAGGTCTTAGGAATTATACAAGTGGTGATACTGCCTTGTTTGTTCGCAGCAGATCCACCTGTTCACAGCCTATTACCGATACTCAGCTCAGAAAAGTTCACAGCCAGTAAGCAGCTCCTCCTGGGTCTCGTATCCCCTGACGCTGCGGAAAAACCAACCAGTTGAAAAATATGAGGCGCATGATGGTACCTACCTGTTTGTGCATCTCTATGTTGAGCCCGTAGGACATCTCATAATACTGGAATGAAAACAAAGATGTAATTGTTATTTGAATAAAAGGTGACATCTACAAACAGGTTGTCCAAATGTTTCCTTTCTTAAACAAAACTATTTGTAGAGAAGTAGCTTTTGTTCATTTTTAAACTCATAGGATTTCAAAATTAAAAAAACACACTAAATGTAGCCACAAATCAATATTTTTATTGATCACTACACTGATTACATCATCCCAGGGTTTTAATACAATCCATCTCCCGTGAGCAGATGTGATAAACTACAATCAGACAAAACAGGAGTTCTTTGAGCAGATGACAGCGAATATCCAATAAATCTATATTTTCTCTTTTTTTGTTTATTGCGTGGGCACAGAGAAGAAAGGCCCTGATTTATTGATCATCATCTTAAGCTCTCAGATCTCCAGGATGTCTGTTTACTTAGCGTAACACAATTGCTCAACACTTGATATTTCAAGCCAGGTCAGTCTGTCTGGCTGAAATGTAATCCGTGGAGCCCACAAGTGGCAGCCAGGGCAGAAATGGCTTTCCAGTCAGCGTCTATTTGATGAGGCCAATGCATTATTCAGTCCATTAGCTTCTTCGAAAATTACTCTCAAACAAGAGAGCCATTCTGTCTGAGATCAGAGCCCCACAGCCGTGGCGTAACCTGACACCTGGTGCTGGCTGTGGGATACTTTCCTACATGTTTACCTAACCTCCTCCCTGTCAGGCTGACATGTTGTTTTCCTGTGAAAAGAATGTTTAACTTAAGCTTGCGTCTATTGGTTTAAGTCATCCCCGGTGTGTTTACCTGGGACAACAGAGCGCGCTGCCACTGAACAGCCTCCTGCGTCACGTCTGAACTGAATTCCTGCACCATAGGCAAAAGGTATACCAATTAAGGTTTCTGCAGAAACTGACTTAGACCTCTAGCAAAATAACCTGCAGCATGTCCCTGTGTCCTCCATTTTGTTTGCTGTGGTGCATTTTCCCACACACTGCTCTGGCCCTCCACCATCAGCTCACACCTAATTTATGGCCGTGCATATGTCTGAGCGTGTCTCCTAGGAGAATAATCAGATCAGCACACACAGAGGGCAACGCTGCAGTCGACCCTTGGAGATCAGGGGCACGCTATAATGGAGCCGCAGCCCACAGCCGCCTGCCTGTCAGGAAGAGCTCCCCCGTAACAACCGGCTACATCAAACCCCCCTCCCCTGGGGGCTTTCACAGGCCTGTACCTGACACTCAGCCCGCCCTTACTACCACACAGGTGATCACAATAGTCTGTCTCACTCCACCCCAACTAGATCTTCAACAAGCCTTGCAATTTGGAGCCATAATTGCTGCCTATTGTAACATAATCTTACCATGACATAGTGGCGTTGCATCTCCGTCTTCTCATTGGCCAGTTTGTCATACTCCACCTTGAGACTAAAATAGAAGGCAAGGTGTCAATTTCAGGGTTCTCTATCACTTCAATAACACACACACTTAACCACTTGACAACAGTGTATGGAAGGGAAAAAATTACATTTTTCTCATTCCTGCAGACGTCAACAACCAACTATCGCCCTTTAATATTCAACAGAGAGTCAGGGCTGACTCCGTCTTTCTCTGGTGATGTTCTCTGTAATCAGTACCTGTGATATTGGGCTTGCAGGAACTGGAATTCATCTTTAATCCTGTCACAAGACTCTGCTACTGTGAATTTGAAGCCAGGCTGACCGGGCTGATGTGGAGGCTGTAAGAAGGATGTTAAAAGACAAAAAAAGAAAGAGAAATCACATCAGATGGGTCCAGTACCAGTGGGAGGACGTGTTCATCATCTCAGCTCTCACATTAGACGCACTTTCAAGATCACATCTCCTCTGCAGTTAAGCGAGACATTCTGAGCAGGTGGGTCGGCCTCACACCTCCACAAGCTAATAACATGACACAGAAAGGCTTTCACTCTAACTAACTAATGTGAAACCCACTATCAACAAAAATGAATTGAAACCCACCACCTGTCTCCACATAGTCAGCAGTCATGTGTTAGTGCACGGCTGAGTAAACATCTCCAGGCGTGCAAAACCATCTGCATCCATTTACCACTGAGTGCGTGTTCTGATGTAGGATAAACGCATCATAATATGACCATATAGAAATTTGATGAGCTACATTATGAGGGTGGAGAAAAACGCTTGCATGGACAGGAGGGCACAGCCTGGAGCCATGTCAACAGCATCATGCGTTGTCACATCAACATGTAAAGCTCATATAGTGAAGTATACAGAGGAAGGGCTTTTTCTTACCGGATGTCGGCCTTGTGGATACATCTTGGGGGGGAAATAAAAACCCTCTCCTTTGTTTATGTCTCCAGTGTGCAGGTCGTTTTGAGGAAAGATGGTTTTTCAGATGTGCTCAGAGAGAGGGGGTGGTGGGGGGCAGGGGAGGTCGAGAAAATCCTGCGTTGGAAAAAATGACGCGGTTTAATAATAACATTGACGAAAAATATAAAACATAATAATAATTAAAAAAAACACAGTTAGCAAGTAGTCCGGGCAACAAACTGGCCACTAATTGTACGGAGCAATTAAAAAAGCTGGATACTTGTTAGTCCTCGATGACCTCAAACCTAAGATCTAAATACAACAAAAAGAAAGCTACACACAATTTAAACTGACGCAAACACACGCACGGAGGGCTGCTACTTTTTCGACGCAGAATTCTGCGTTCAACGCGCTGATGCCCCCCACCCCCCCCGCTCAGTCCTCCCCGTCACCCGAGCACAGCCCCCCGGGTGTACAGGACGTCCACGGGCCGGTCGGAGCCGCGGAGCGAGCGATGGAAAGCGGCTACATCCGCTCCCCCCCCCCCCCCCCCCCTCAAATAAAAACACGCAGAAAAGACAAATCAACAGCTACGTACCCGTGCGCGCTGAGCGTCCGTCCGACTTTTTCTTATTCCTGAAGAAGAAAGGAAGCAGCAGAGCAAGCTGTAATTCATGCATTTAATCCAACGCGAGCGAGCTGGATCCAGACAAGCATCCTCTCCCTCTCCGGAGCGCACCCGGGCCACACTGGCGGAGAGAAATGTTGGCGCGGTCGTGCTCGAATAAACTAGTTTCTACCTCCGAGGAGTGTGCGCCTCTCTGCCGCTGAATAATCCCGCAGAAAAGAGGAGGAAAAAATATGAAAAAATACGCCTCCGAGATCCCGTCTTCCGACTCGAGCGGGCTTGGTTGGATTCTTTAAAAGCGTAACACGGTCCTCTCCACGATCTCGCGTTTCCCCCCCTCGGTCGTCCAGCTTTACTCCGGTTGCCACACACAGGCACAAGGCGAGGAAGGGGCCGAGCTGCCCGTGAAAGCGGCGCGATCCGTCCAATCGGATTGCCGCGGAGGGAGCGCCGGTCACGCCTGCCTATCGGAGAGCGACGGCCCCCACGTGGGGCGCGAGGAGGCATGACATCATCCGCGCACGGATCCACAAGGCGGCGGCATCATCATCATCATCATCATCCGTGTCCGACGACAACAACAACATGGATGTGCCGGTGGTGATGTCTGAAATCTGACAAATCCCACAACCAAGCTTCATCTTTTATAAAGTTGGTTTTATTTGGTGAGGGGGGGGGGGGGGGCTGAGACCACCACCGGCGGGACGGGGGGCGGAGTGTGTGTGTGTGTGTGTGTGTGCAACAACCATACTTCATTTCTATCCCCATACAAGGAAGCAGGGGTGTGTGCGTGTTATTCTGTGCAACGTTGTAATAAACGTGTAAAGAAACAATGATCGGGTTCAACTCCCCCCCCCCCCCCCCCCGTCGCACCGTGAAGGACACGGTGCTGACCAATCGATCGTCGATAACCTCCGTGTTGACGCGACGTGAGCGACTCCACGTGTTTGTCTCTGTTCGAGTTTCTCGTGATCCCCCCCCCCCCCCCCCCCCCCCGGTCGCCTTCCCCCCCCCTCCTCCTCCTCCTCGGGATGCGTGTGCGGCGGCTGCACTGCGGGGACCGGGGGAGAGCGGAGAGGAGACGATGGTCTTTGTCTGATACGAACATATGAACATCAGCCATGTCTGAGCCTCCTTCTCCGGCTTCCGCCTCTCTGCCCCCACGTGGGACCACGCTGCGGCTTTAAGGCGCCTCGTCCAATGGCGGCGCGCCGCACTTACTCGCCGGCCGCCCATTGGCCCCGGCGCGTCGGGCCTGTCATTCACGCGGCGGGGTTGTCAATCAATACCACGCGGGGTCAAGCGCTGACAAATGCCTGTGCTCCTCGGTGCTCCTCCGCTGCTCCACCGCTCCAGAGCCGGGGATGGCTGCTTCATTAGCTGCGAATGGCTTTTCTCTGCAGCTCAAACAATCTGTTACCACCGCGTGGTAATGAGAGCCTACATTAAACAAAGGGAGAAAGGAAGCAGGCAAACAGACGCACCATTACAACCTGGTGTTTCCTTTACACACGGACCCGAGCAGCGGCAGCACACCAGAAAGACCCTGTCTCCTAAACACACGTGTTCCAACACTTCTGTACACTCTGCGGTTCCGACAGTGAAACACGGACCTGGCATTAATGCTCCTGTAACCGTGGTTACGGTGCACATCATGTTTTGGGTTTAATATAACTAAATATATGTTCATTTAATTTTCATATATATAAATTTCACATTGGGTATTGTTATGAATATACCCATCTATATACAGTTAGTTTGAAAGGAAGAAAGGAAGCAGGCAAACACTTAAAACATCAGTTTCCTTTATATGGACCTAAACAATGAAAACACATGAGAAAGATCCTGTCTCCTAATCGACCAACATTACAACATGGACCTGACATTAATGCTGTTGTAACCGTGGTTACGTTGCACATCACATTTTGGGTATAACATACCTAAATATATATTCATTTCATATTGAATGCTATTGTGAATATACAGTTAGTTAGTTAGTTATTTTATTGACACAAACAAAACGTTTGGGTCCAAACAATATAAATATATGAAACAAAACCATTACTGTTACTTATAACAGTCTATATGTGTATGTATATGGATACGTCTATTTTAATATCATCTCGTACTATAGTGGACAAATACAGTGGTCCTATACACATCCTTTTGCAATCATCCTTTGCCACTGCACTTTACTCAAGTACATTTCTCTACAATCAGTTATCTAGTGAAAGGTTTATATTATGTACATATTCCCTGTATTTTTAGTTTTTATTATTTTGTCTGCCTCATTCCGACTACCTGCTGCTGTTACAGGTGAATTTCCCTGGTGTGGGATCAATGAAGTTTACTCTCATCTTTAATCACTAAAATTATTGTGCAAATGTCATGTTTTTGATTGAGCTGCGTAGTTCACAGTGTAAATCATGTATTTCACTAGGAATAATTTCACAGCATTGTGCGCTTGCAGAAAGAAGTTTACTGTTAAATACGTCATTGTTTCATTATCACAGAGCACTTTAATTCGTATTTCATTGATAGACTTTAATGTGTAACATTTAAGTTGCTACTGCATGTCCCCTTAGGAGTTAATCAGTTCCTACCTGCCAGTGTTTTAGGTATAGGACAGGGAAGAGTGTAACATGGTAGAATAGTCTCGTGCTAGAGTAGCGTGAGAGGAATTAAAAAGAACACGTACATGTACTTTATCGAGGAGACAACAAAAGCCCTTTGACTCACTGCTGTTTGATACCCTGTGAAATAAAAGAAAAGCAGCATCAGATGGCTAAAAATGGGCGAGTAATTATATTATCTCCACTTGATATAAATCACACATTCAAAGATGCTACATTAGTGAGAGAGGAGACATGCAAGTCTTTACACATGTCTAAAATGTAATCTTATACAAAACCAAACTTAATTATAGCCATGTCCATTAAGCATGATTAAATCAGCGACATAAGTCTGGTCTGTGTAGGGCCTGTAGAGTATAAACAAGCTGACATATACGCATAAATAAGATCATTTATTACATCTTTGTAATAAAAAAGTCATTTTTAAATCATTAACATGATTTAATGCTGCAAACAGGGATCAGTATTTAGCAGGAAGTCATCCAGAATATTTACAGGTATTTCAGCGTGCTACAGAAAGCATAACATTAGGCTTAGTTTAAGCTCAGTTCAAATTCGCTATGGATCTTTTGGATATAAATCTTTTCAGTATGTAGATGCTTTAAACTGAAACAGCATCATTTTATGGGAAACACATTGTTTATTTTGCTTTGTAGGCTACATATACTTTGTTTAGTGCTGTCGTTCCCATGCATATGTTTCATGTTGTATTAAAATCAAGTTATACCCTCTCCTCTTCCTGTTACTGTGTTTGTGATTTTCTTTATTATATGTGGTTTTGTCTTATGATAAAAACAAATACCCAACCAATTATGTGACCTAAATAAGCAGCTCTGTTTCACACTGAGCGTAGCTGCATCTGTTTGGGAATGCTGAGGTCATTTTTGTCATGTTAAGGTCTGAGATTGCCCAGCAGTGGTCTTACTTGTCATTCTTGTCAGCCACCTCAAGGATGTGGGATAACTGTGTTATTTCCAAAAGTGCGGAGGCAGTCTGTGAGAAACTCAAGCACACACAAGAGCTGGCGGGCTAATCTCAGCCAGGCACCCCCTCATGCTTTTCAATGGAGAGTGCTTGGATTAAAGGCAACAAAAGACCAGGCCAAACCCCAGGAGGAGGAGGCCCTCCGCCCACCGAGACCCCCACACTGTTTATTTACACGGAAACCCCAGCCTCAGTGAAACTCCCACCCTCAGGCATTACACACTGGCCTATTTGCAGAGGTGGCTCTAATTCTTGACAGAGCAGGGATTGTCCTCACTCCTGCCACTTTGCACTGAGCAGCATCTTACTTTCCACATTTCTCACATATAGCAAGAAAACAAACATTCCACTTCTTCCAGAGAACAATTACTGTGAGGCCATATTGTCCCAAAGGATCTATCTGCATGCATTTCTTAGGCTGCATTCACACTCACCTACTAAATTTCCATTGGAAAATGCATCAACTCTGCTTCGGATGCCAGGCATCCATACAACTCTGGAGTTTTAGAGCCACTAAAAAAAGTTTGGAAACGCTGCCGTACTCGTTTTAGTTTGCAAACAAAGATGATGTAGACACTCATATCTGCTTGCTGATTGGATCTTTTTGGTCATGACACAGTCTTCGCTGCTTCTTCCTATCACATGACCCCCTTCCTGAAGAAAACAACTGGCACTGTGCAGAACGAAACATGGATCATCAGTTAAATTCTACATTTTACAATGACACAACTGCTTACACGTGATATGCGTTGGCATTGTTGGCATTGCACTGGGGTGTACTGTTTGAAATCATGGCTTTGCAGTGAGAAAACAAACCTAAGATATGGTGGAAGTATTTATCATGAACCTGTATTGTGGGATCATATGGCCTTGGCTCAGTAATGACTCAAGTATTTGTCTCTCTTGTGCAGCCTCACTTTCCTGTTCATGAAGCAGAAAATGAGGGCCCTGTTACTAGCAAAGGCTGAGGTCTTTGTTGCCAATGACTTACACGTCACTTTGCTGGCATGCTGTTTGTATGGAGATGCACAGAGACGCACTACACATTCACAAACAAACACACACAAACTGTGTATTGCAGGCACGTCATTCACAAGCGGGAGGCAGAAATCCGCAACACAACACACACAGAAATGCCTAAATACACACACACACACACACACACACACACACACACACACGGGCAACCACATTCCATGCAACAAAGGACTCACAGTGTGCTGGAAAGATGAATTGCCGGCACTGTGTTATCAGGATGACTCATCAGACAGTAATCAATGAAAACAGGATGAAAGTCCTTATCAAAGGAGAAGAATGCAGACATGAAGTGTGTCTCAAAACAAAAAGAAGAGGAGGCTTTTGACACGTTTGGATGAGGAGGACATGGAGCCAATTGCTACTCAATTCATATTCTAAGTTTATCAGCAGTCCATCACTGATAGAAATAAGTACAACCATTAAAAACAAAACACAACGCTTAGCCTGTATGTGATTTTGTTTTAAGATCAAGAATTGAGGAAACATCATCTTGATCACGTTCACTTACAGCTATGAATTATTGTGTATTCCTTAGCCTAGAATGAGGCCTTTATGTCAACATCAAAGGAGGTCCTTATTCATGGAGTCTGCCATGTTGCTCCTCCATGTTTCTACAGCAGCCCACGATAGACAAACCAAACACTGGCTCTGGAGAGGGCTGACACACCCATCAAATGGTAAAACATACCTGAAAAGACCGATTGCTCATCCTTTCACAAGTGTTTTGTAGTTCAATCTGCAAACCGTAGCAGAACGCTGTGCGCCATCTTGAGATTGAATGTGTTCCATTTGCTCATCGTTTTTTTGAAGAAAACTCAGTCTTAGTGTCCATGTGCAATACCGATGTGATAGCAAATTCAACAGACCTCTCCACACCAGCGGCAGCCATCTGCAAGAGTGAAAAAACATGTGCTAGCTGATTGGTCTGGTTTCCAGGCTAATTACATGTACTATAAGCCCATCTGCCAAGCTCTTTAAAACTCGCTGATGAAATCGACAGCACATTGTAAATAAACACAAAGTTTACGTGTCAATTAAAAAGGCACAGGTTAACAATAAAACTGTCCTTAGCATTAATCGACTGTAAACACATCCATGCCAAAGCAAACATGACGTCCTCAGCTTTCTATTAAAGTTTAGTGATATAAACTTAAACTCAGGGTCAATTCATCATATGTCTCTTCATGTTTACTATACACATCCACACAGATAAACAATGCTGATACAAAGGTCTAAAATAGAAACTAGAAAACCTCAGAAAATCTGCTCTGTATTCAACCTGTAATACGTGTCACTGCTAAACCAGCAGGGCTCAACGATAACGGCTGTTATACAAACACTGATATCTTCACACAAAGTTGTTGTCTTGCTATGCTGTCGTTATTCTGTGCAACTGGAGGTTTTTTCAGACATCTTGTTTCAGAGGCTGAAGTTGATTATTTTTCTCACGCTCTTCACCCTTCATAATCAAGAATCAGAATGACCACAGTGAGAGTTTCCTCAACATACCTCAGGAAATGCATAGCTGCATGATTTTTGTTTTGTTAACAAAGTGCAGATTAAAGCTAGCCTGTCCACTGATTTGTTCTTCTCACTGGAGTTGTGCCATAGTCCAGCACACAAAAAACTCTGCAAAAGAGTCCTGCATTAAAGTGATCAGAGGATCAAGTGGTACCAGTTGATTGAAAAGGCCTTGAGCTGCTCAACAAAGATTTTGTTACTCTGATTCAGTTTGCTAAATGGCTAATGTGATTAAAAAGATTCTTTGGGCCTAAATTCAGTTATGGTTGGTGATTACATTCACATGGTAGGGGAATGACTTCACATGACTGTCTAGAAAAATAAAATATGTTGTCAAGGTAACAGCCCATGCACGGAAAAGCACAATTGCTCCTGAGGTCAGAGTCTGTGAATTGTTTGGCTGAGAGTCTCAGGGTGAATGTTATATTCACTTACATCAAACGGAGATATACCAGCGAACGGCAGGGCGAACCCTCAACAGCGAGAAGCAGCTTTATAGAACTGAGCGCTAAGCTGCATTCATCACAGTGTAATGAATGGTAAACAGAGCCTGTTAACAAGCTGCATAATGACAATGTGAGCTGCGTAGTATCTCAGAAATCTCCTTATGAGACCGCAGACTTCTGTGCTCATATACTGCATTTCACCACTTCTGGCTCACTGAGGAGCATTTCATATTCCCTGGCACACAGTAATATAGCTCCGCTCCTCCATGCCAAATTGACTCCACAAGTGCTCCTATACCTGCTGACCGACACATGATTCCTTCACCCAGCAGCCAGCATTTCTGCTCGCTCTGGAGGGGTACTTGATTCCATTATTAAGTTGAAAAAGAGAGACACAGCGCAGGGATAGTGGAGAGAATGAAAAAAAAAGAAAAAAGAAGAAGCTTGACTGAATAGAGAAGAATAATAGAGAGCTGAGGAAGCTATCAGGGCAGGGGAGAGTGAGGCTGCCGTCTGACAGCAGATCAGAGAGCTCCTCCAGCTGGAACCCCTGCTCATGAGCCCAACCACCCGGCAGAGCAGAGCCCAGCAGTCGACCGGGATGATGAGCTCCATACTGTAGCCTACAGGACGGGTCAGAGCAGCACCTATACTGCAGCATATATCAACTCCACTTCACTTCACCACTGGTCCTCAACTATTCTAATTATTTATTGAGGCAATGGTGAAAAATTACATCTACTACTATGACTACTGTAGTCACGTACAATTTTCTTACTTACTTCAGTATATGTACCTTATTCTAGTTTATACTACTCCACTATGTTTGACATGTTTAATTACATTGGACATATGGATGTCCCTTTGCCGTAGAGTAATTTCTGTTCTGAACTCCTCCGATGATTTCTTGTTAATAACCATTAACCATTTCAGTTTCAGGTGAAGGTAAGGTTAAATTTAAGGTTAAGTTATAAAATAAGATTAAGTTATAAGTTTAAAAAAATGTAAAGTAGTTAAGACCAGCTCCACTTTGACCAGCTACAACTTTAAAATGCTGGTTATGCATATAGAGATCGGCACAAACAGCCAGTCTCTGCATGTGTCCTCATGTAAGGGTTTGAACAGAGGACACTTACCTGTAATGGAGTTTCACATTGTTGTTTTGGCACGTAAGTAAAGGATCTGTACTTACTGATAAGTACAACACTAAATTATGTTAGACTACATATTACATAACTGATGCTTTGGCCTTTGAGTAGTAAGTTATTGTTGCATTTGGTTGATATAATTTTAACTACTGTATATACTGTTGATTATCTTTAACAATTTGTTGTATCTTTTAAAGATGTGTAAAGTACCTAACAATGTCAATACTAAAGTACAAGTACCTCAAAAAATGACTTCATTGTAATTGATTTTTCAGGTATAAATATTTCCCTGAATATTGATACGATTGTGTTTTTCTTCCCTTAACAAGGAAACAGAAGGGTTAAAGAATTATGGTGACAGAAGCCCTGAGAGAGAAAGCGAGACCAAATCAACAAATGAATGTCTGTCCTATGAGAGGCTAAGCCTCTTATTTTTATTTCAAATGAGGATAGAAATTTACTTCCTTATTAAATCTAATTATTAGCCGGTGCCCTCCAAAAGTCTTCAGAAATCGCCTAGAGCAGCCAGGCTATTAGCATAAACACCACTACTGGCAAGCTTAAAACAAATGGTATATTTAGTCAGTGTTAATGGGATTAAAGTGTGCTGGATTCAGGAGCAGTTCTACTAACAGTGAGCATCACATCTTCATTATGGATGCCCTGACTTCATCATTTCCACTCTCTTTGTTTGCATTTCATTCCACTCTGCTGCCTCCCGCTCCTCCCAGTTATTCAACAGATTGTGTTAAATCTTGATCCAAAAATCCTAGACAATCATAAATAATAAAGGATTACACCAATCTCTGAAAAGCTGGTGGCACGCCAGCGGCAACGCACACACAGAGAAGTAATTGTTGGCCATCTGTGCAGCAGACTGGTAAGAGAAAGGGTAAACAAAGAGCACAGCGTACCTGCTGAAGCTACCTCCCATTCCCTGTCTGTGCCTTTAGCCGGGGAACATAAAAAGCTTTGATGATGCTCGCCCCTGCACTGGCTTGCTCCAAACGATTTTTTGATTAGGGAGGTTTCAGAACCGCAGAGTGACAAGCCGCGCCTGTCAGGAATCTAACTAGGCTTGGGGTTATCTCTCTATCAGCAGCCAAACAGCGCTGTAAAAACTGCACCATGGCAGCCAAACAGAGTCAAGATGGAGGATAATTGACCAAGCAAACACACATTTACATGTCATATACACAGCTCTCATGAAAAGAAAGTGAAGTCATGAAAGCTTAGCCTCTGCAGTCTCATAAATCACTCCTCTGTGGGATGAGATTGGATTTACTGGCCCAGTTTTACTTTGAGCTCTGCCAGAACCAGTGCTGGGGCTGCAAACACCTACACAGAGCATCACACGTCCTTATTAGAGAAAATTTATCTTGTTGCTAAAGACTGTGCGGCAGTTGGTCAATGCATTTTGATGTGAGCTGTAAAGTTAATCACGGTATGCTTTAGATTTGTGGGTCAGAGTATAAATCAATGAGCATCAATGAGATTTCTCACACATGATGGATTTCTGCCATCTATTCAACAGCATGATTGACACCAATTTACTTCCTTATGACTCAGACTCATTTGGTATGAACCGTCACATTTTCTGTTTGGATAATAATCCAAACTGTTGGATTTTCCATCCTAAACAGACACACAGTCACAGCTGTTTGCACCTTCTACTGGGACACTAAGACAAAAGCCTATATTTGCCTCACAGTCTGTGCAGGGAGTGAAAAATGACCTCACGCCTTGCCATCCATCCTGAGTGGAGGGGCCTCATTATGGTGTGGGATTTATGTATATGTATATATGGCGACAGATAGATAGAGATAAATAGTGTTGGATTCTGGAGCAGGGAGAAGACAAAAGATAGGGCACAGTCATAATGAGCTGTGTTTATGTGCAGTGTTGCTTGGCCTGTTGACAGCGGTTAATGAAGTTACAGTTAGTGGGGGGATCTGCTGGCACTAATTAAACTCCCTGTCATTAGCAGTGCTGGAAGGAGGAGGCGCTGCAGCAGGAGTGGGAGGAGCAGACACAGGCTGATTCACCAGAGCAGCAGAACAGACACAAACAGGAGCTATACAGTATGTGATGAGGGGGATTAGCTCTATAACTTCATTGTATACAGGCAATTCCTGACTTAGCATTTCACTTTCCTATTGAAAGCAGACTGAGGAACTTTATCCTTTTTCAGCAAAAAAGAACAATATTTGAAACCCTAAAGGAAAAAAACAGTAAAATGAGGATATGCCCTGTATATATATATATATATATATATATATATATATATATATATATATATATATATATATGCATACATGAGGGTTAAACATAGTATACAGTAATTTATTAAGTGTCTAAAGATGTAAAGTCAACACACTATGTATTTAACAGCAGAAACAGGAAATATTCTACACCTAACTGAGCCTACAGTGTAGATTAGCTGCCGTAGAAGCCACAGCTCAGACATCTGGAAATGTTGCCGTCACCGCTGAACTGTTAGAGAGTGGAGGAGAGCTCGATTGACTGTCACAGAGTCTGAGTGGAGCTCAGTGTGTGTGCCATCTTAACCACAGCTCCATCGTAGCCTGTAATCCAACTCACCACCAAAGCCACCGGTGTTGGCTGCCGGCGCAGACCGAGCCTCTCTGTTTGTTTATGCAGCGCATAGACCCGGCCATTAAAAGTGGGAAGCCTGTCAAAAATAAAAGGAGACTTTTCATGTTTGAGGGCTGCAATTGTGGCTCTTGTGTGATGTTTTTCCTCCACACTGACCCCTTGCTTTGAGGTCGGGAAGCCGCTTAACCCTGGGCTGTGGAGCCCACCGATTGGCTGGGCCAAACACAGCATTTTTGAATGCGGTGGCGTTGTGGGTGCCTCTGGCAGAGGCACTGTGGTTGTGACTCTGGCTGTGTAACCAAGACAGCCTACACATCATTATAATGGCTCCTCAGGCAAAGAAGCCAAATATCCTTCATAAATGTGCACATCATTTCCCTCATTATATCCTAGATACCTTTGCTCATGTTTCCCAAACTTCACTACAAGGTGAAATTAACCATGCAGCAAGTTGAGCTGAGAAAAGACTATGGGTCACACCATTGCCAAAATAACGCTAAAGCAAAATTATAGCACGGAAACACTTAAATAATCTGTGTAAATACCTCTCCACAACACCCCCCCCATACACAGAAGCTGCTTACAAATGATACAAGCTGTTTAAAATAGCTATCCCCTGCTCACAGCCATTCAAATACTGAAGCAGAACAGGGAGAATGTGGAAATTTGCTATGTAGTTAACTTGCGACAGCCACCAATTAGGTTTATGATTCGGGCGCCTTTGGGCCACTGTCGCCAGGCCTCAGTCTCCCTCTGATGTCATTACACAAATCAGCTGCAGTCTGACAGAGCAACAGGGCTGCAGGACACAGGGGGGAGAAGGAGAAGGAAAGTTGGCTCGGCTCCTCTCCTCTGATAGCATCAGATAAGCCGGCCTTAGGGCCTCTTATCTCATCTGTGGATCCTGTGTAAATGTAAGTTTTAGTCTGGCAGATTACATCAGCAGAGCCTGCTGGGGACAGAGGCCGGCCGCCGGGGGACCATGATGACTCCCTTCATGCGACAAATGCATCCTCTCCACCCTTCATGGACTAACAAAGCAGGACCGGGCTGTATTGTGGGAGACGGCTCCTCTCAGCCAGTTAAAGTGAGTCCCCAGAGGAACTGGAATTAAAACTGTCAGCTTCCATTTAGTCCAAAACGCTCACCCTATAGCATTTGTTGTCACTGTCAGCGGCACACTGCGTGCACTGATAGTGATATTAGAGGACAGCATGCCTCACTTTGGATAAATGTCTGTATTACAGCAGTGCGGAGGTGTGTGTGCCGACAGGAAAAGAGCCGACCAGCTGACATGGGACTGGGCCTCTGTGGTCCAGGGGCCACAAAGGTGCCATGTGACTGTGAGAGGTTCATTTTAGGATACATAAACACACCCTCCCTGTTTGTCTAAACATCTCTCTATCCGTCTACTGTACAGCACATTCCAGCCAGACAGACAGGCCACATCTGGGGAGCAAGCGACGGAGGTCCATCCCCCTTCCTTCTCCTCTCCCTGCTCCCAGCGTCTGTCATCCCACCCAGAGAGGGGAAGTGGTGAGGTTGAAGTGGTTGGCCAGACAGGGGCAGCTGTGTGACCACAGACCTCTGAGTGTGTGCATGTGGGAGGGAGGGCGGGATCCATTGGCCTTATTACAGACCCAGCTACATACTGGGCCTCACAAACAGCTGCTCTTCAGCCAGCAGCAGCCTCCGAGCAGCAACAACAACACTGCAGGATTTGTACTGTGACAGCATTAGAGTGAATGCATGTGTGTTCAAATCAATCAAACGCATATCTACAGTAGTAACCGATGTTTTAATGCATACTTAACAGCACGGCTGGTTTATTTCTAGATGGAACAAGAAAAATAAACGGTGTCATTTCTGTTTCTTAGACAAATTCAAGACATTAAGTCAGGCAAATGACAAAAACACTCAGATGATCCAGATGTTAAGTAACCCGGGCAGTTTTGGGTGGAATGTGTTTTATCCACAGACTGCTGCCAACTCTTATCAGCTGAGAGCGACTGTTGCTGACTGCATGGTCAGCTGGATCACAGGACGTAGAGTCTCATAGTGATGATGTCACTGTTTTTTCCTTGGTCCCCAGGGCAGTGATTTATGAGCTAATCTGGGTCTGTCTCCCCAGATTCCAGGTCTATGTCTCCCTGGGGGGCTGCTAATGGGACAGTGGGATGGAGCCACCACGCAGCAGTAGTCCTCTCAGCTCCCAGGACTGGACATCCATCTTCATGATCACACACCAAATGAAAAAAAAGAAAAGAAATAGAATAATGTTGACTTCATTTTGTGGTGCACACATACAGTTGCAGGCATGCACACAAATGCACACAGCCCGATACACACACTCGCACAGAAGCAAATACAGAATAAATTAAGTATTGCATATATAACCTTGGCTATTTGCAATTTGTCATGCAACCCAAGAAAGATAATTGAGGCAACCTCCCAGTATGCAAATAGAATGATAATCAGCCTGAGCCACTCTACCAAACACATATGCACAGAAAAAAACTGTTACATTGTTAGCAATTTCTAATAGAGGACACCTATTGACCCATTTTCTCTTGAAAAGCAATTTGTCCCTCCAAAATAAAACTAATAGGTGGCAAGATGAATGGATAAGAGTGGGCTAGACTGGGTGCACCGTGCCACGAGGCACTAAATCACCAGATTATTAGTTTTATGAGCCGAGCCCATGAGAGAATAATTGCTAATGTTCCCGGAGTAACCAAGGGAAATAAAGGTAATGGAGCAATTTATAAATTCTGATTGGTATACATAGGGAACTTCCAGCCCATCTCCTTTGTTATTTTACTGCTCTCGATAAAATACGCCCCAAGCCACACAAACACTCGGGCCAGCTATCAAAATCAATACAATCACACAGAAGTGCGAGTGCTGCCTCTGCTCCTTTGTTATTTTTAGAGCAATGCAGCTTGACTTGCAGTTATAAATCAAAATAATGTAGAAAAGAGGAAGAAAAAAGCACCAACACTTCGTTCCATCTCTTTACTTTATTTTGCCTGTCTGGGAGACATGATGCTTCACCCATACAACAACGCACTCTGCATAGGGTGTTTCTGATGAAGGAGACAAGCTCTGTCTAAAATCATACTTTGCAAGAGCGTCTGCATAGACAGGAACAAGACAGGCCGCTGACGTGGACAGGTGTTCCGTTTAATCCGCCCAGCACAGATGAATAACCTTCCTTCACTCAACCTATTTTCGCAGCCGCACAACTTTCCATCACACAGAACCAAATCCCTAATTTCCACCTCTTCACAGCTCTCTTGATGTTAAAATTGCAAGTTGCACAAAGTCCAGAACGTGGTCTGAAATGTTATGCAGATGTCGACCCTTCTCATGTGGTTCATGAAAGCGGAGATTTATCTGGTTAGACAGGCCTCGTTGCTTTGCGGCTGCAGTCTGACTGCGCCTCTTATTCGAGTCGAACTGGGTGGTCTCAGCATCTCTACATGTCCATTTCTGGGGAGGGTAAACAGTCAACGTATCCTGTAACAATCAACTCCTGTTGTTATGCTTTCAACACACCACGCAATTATAATTTCATTAAAGTCTCAACTAGACAGTTTTGCTGTTTAACCTACACGTGCAGCCTCTACTGTAATTTGATCCACTGCTGTATTGAATTATACATTGAAGTCAAGGTGAGGTAACAATGCAGCTACATGGAGGCACAGCGTAGCTGTCGTATCGTCTTCTCCGCCCTGAGCTGCTCGTCTGTCGGTGCATCTGTGATAGATTTGCTCGACTGGAGTGTTTGCAGCTGAGCAGAGCTGATGTCGTACCATATGCCGACACAGCACACACACACACACACACACAGACACACGCACACCTTTCAACAGCAGTGATGACACAAGCTATACTTCCCACCCACTTCTTGTTTTTCTGTGGGGAAACTGTGTTGCTCACTTTGTGTTCTCACTTCCTTGTCTAACAGGTATGAAGTAACACTGTGAACCGTAACAGTACAATCTGTTCAGGCATGTTGACTTAAGCTCAAGTCTCCTTTTTGTCAGTTTAACGGTCGTTTCCTAAGGGGGTGAATCAGCGGGGACAAGTCACCGCTGTCCTCGCGTCAGTGTGTGTACATTTTGGAAAATCCAGACTTATACAGTATATCTGACATTCCATCTGAACTCCTACAGTCAAACAGAGTGTGTTTGTGGGTCAGATCGTTTGTTCGTCAGCACCTCACATTTCCTGTTATGAAATAGCATGACACCCGGCACAACCCGATCTTAACAAACCATGAGGGGGTGTGAAGACTCAACTCTAGTGAATTTTCTCTCCCTCTTGTTTTCATGCTGATACGTTTTCTTCTGGCTTTATAGTAGCATTTAAATCGAAACAGGTTTTAAAGTAATTCACCATCAACCTCAAATGTCAATTTAATTCCACACACAGCTTTCAAGAACCACTGACAGCAGGACGCAAGCTCAGACATGGAAATTGATTTTCCAAGGGATTGATTCCACCCCGGATCCTGCGCTGATCCACAGAGAAAGACGCAGTAATGACACATTCTGTGATCCCACAGTTTCTATACGATGTGGTTAGGTTTTATCCCAAATGCGACAAGGCCTGTAATAAATCTTGTCTTCTTTCCATCAGCTTGCCAGCAGCTGGGAGCCGTCAAGGGAAGCCACCCCAAGGAAAATGTTATTCCAGCTTGTTAGTGTTTGAAGTCGCAGCAAGCTGGGCTGCAGAAGCTGCTGCCTGTGGTTTATGGCTTGTAGGGTTGCTCAAGATATGGAGTCTCACTTTCCAAGTCAGGATGTCTCACAGCCATTGAAGCCACAACTGTAGCTGTGAGATAACGCAGGCACGTTGAGAAGAAAGGACTTTAGAGCAGACATGTGGTCTTGACTCAGTGAGTGACAACACTACAGTGTGTGTGCGTGCGTGCACGTGTGCCTCAGTTCATGTTGTTTTTCCACATCCGCCCATCCGCCCACTGATGCAGAACTGCAACCCCTTGCTGAAACACTATTGCTTCCTCTTCTCTCTACTTGCTTTTATCCAGAAACATGCTGATTTTTACGAGTTTATACACTTGCCAGATTCTTGTATTCTTGCAAAAAACATTTCTTTGTTCTCCTTTTCCTTCTGACAATAAATTAATTAGGCACTCTTGACAAACTGGGGAAATACATTTTTTGTACTCACACAAACACAATGAATAATGGATATAAATATGGATATGCAATTGTGCTTTTGTGCAAGAGAAAATGAAATATTTATATTTGACTACGAGGCCACTGAGCCACACAGCTGCTTTGTTTTCTGAAATTCAATAATGTCTTGAAAATCTTGGCTCAGATCAGGTTCTCACTGATTAGAGTGGTTGTATTTCAACCACAACAGGTCAAAGGTCATCAGCCAGCCAGTGTATCCAGTCCGATATTTTTTCCTGTAATCCCTCCCTGTTAGGGTTTGAGACTAATCCCTTACATTCCTTCACAGTCACAGTGACGACCCTCAAACAAACTAGTGCTGACAATTCAGTGAAAAATACAAATAATTTAGTGAAACACAATTACACTGAAGTACAGAAGTATAATGAGCAAAATATAAGTGATTACACCATTTTACATATTATAGTATTCTCCATTTAATGTGTGGGTAACATTATAGAAGCTATAATAGTTAAAGTGGAACTCAGCTACATTATAAGGTTGTTAAATCTCTATCAATACATCATGTTTTATTGCCGATTAGACTGATTTTAGAAGATGCTGTGGAGTAACAGCTACAATATATAAAAAGAAAATAAAGTACACAGAATTGTACTTTCTTTGTTACATTTTTTTACTGTAGAAATATACATTTGGCATCAATAACACCCAAATGCTATCGACAATCTGCCTACTTATTGTCATCAATACATCTACATTTCTAGAGCTGTCCTGTTCTAATTAAGTATTTCCATTGTCAATCTATCTGACAATTATTATTATCGTCTCTAAAATATAATTTCCCTGAACATGAGGGTGGTGCCTGTGAGTTTTAACAAACATTCAGTTTATTGTCCCAAAAGATAAAGAAAAGTTGTTTGGAACAATACAGTATTTATAATTTATGCTTTAAAAGGATTTTAGGATTATCAAAGTAGTTTAATTATGAAAATGAAATGAACCTATTTTAACCTTTAATAGGTTTGAGAACCAATCACCCATCTGTGGACTCACTGGGATGCAGGACGCAGGAAACAGTAAGAAAGTATACTGTATGCTCTGTGAGAATGACAGGGGAGGATGTGAAAATGTCTCCTATGTACTACTATGAATAAACCATTAGAGCTTAAGCGAAGGACATGCAGATACTAATTGGATATGCTTGGTTGATTCTATTACACTGAGAAGATAAGGTTAGGCAGAGAGGTCAAGAGGGCAATGTGATGCTCCATCTGATTCAGTGATAGTTTTCTTCTCCCAAACCTCTCTCCTCCCCCGCCCTCACACACACACACGACCTGGGGGTCAGCTGTTGCGGCTGCTGCTCCTGCTTGGCCCTTAGGGACGGCAGGCGGACAGGCTATTGATCAGCTGGACTATTATCAGAGCTGAAGCTGTTTATCATGCTGTCTGCTCTCAAGAGGGAGCCTCCCTCTCTAATGGAGCGTGGTACAGTGCTCCCCTGCACCTGTCCTTGTCACCCCCACACCTTAGGTGCCATCGATCCCCACATCACCTGTCCTTGTCCCACTGGTGCCCTGCTCTCTCTGGGGGAGGGCGCAGGCTACCTCCTGGCTCTTCTCTCCTCTGTCTTTTAAGAAATCACCGCTGGTAATTAGGGAGCAGTGATGTGCAGGTAATCACACTCTGACCTATGCCATATTCAGGCTAATCATAGTCTGGTAGGAGACATGATCCAACAAGAGTCATCTTCTTTCTTTTCATATCTTTAAGGTGAATCATTGTGTTAAAGGGTGGCTATTCCTCAGAAGGTAGAGCGAGTCTTCTACTAAGCAGAAGGTTGGTCGGTAGTTCAATCCCCGGCTTCTCCATTCCGAATGCTGAAGTGCCCTTGGGCAGTCAGAGTGTAAATGATGTGTGAAAGAAAAGCGCGGCATATAGAAGCTGTGCATGAAGATGTGTGTTAATGGGTAAAAGTGTTGCTCTCTGAGTGGCCATTAAGACGATAAAAACGCTATATGCAATAACACATTCCATTCATTATAAAGGGCAACTCCCGCTATTGACAATGTAGGTTTGGAGGCTTTGAAGATACACATTAAAAAAAACTACCATTACTTTTAGATCCTAGTATGGCTCAAGAATCAAAAACATGTCCAAGGTAACAGACTTTGAATCACTGCTCCAGATCATGGACTGGAATTGGGACCTTGATCCCACGGCTCCACACAACGATCATTACTCGGCACACTCTGGCTCAAAACGACATCAAAGGCCCAAGATGACGCTTTACTTTAGCATCATTTTTTTTACAGTGGTAGGAAGTGGAGAGCCATCGTCCATCTCTATATTATACAGCCAATACTCCAGTGCTACATTATTTAACTGTTTTCACCGGGTAAGTAAGGACTAGCCCTTAACAGTAAGATGATTGTGACGTGTAAAATTACCTTCAAATTAAGCCAGAATTCTGTAGAACAAGCAGACCAGAGTTCAGTAAGCTAGTGATCTATTTTTGATTTTTGCCCTGAAGACAAATTGAGAGGTGTGACTGTGCTGACAAAGCGTAGATGCATTTTCTGTTGACAGCGGGTCACCTACTATATGAGCTCCCTTGATGGGTTAAAACTGTGTCCAGTCACACCCTCTGAGGCTGCGGTCAATATCTGCTCTGTGTACAGCAGCGCCGTTACACTGGCCTATTTAAAAAAGAGGCAGTAAATGTCTGCCACCAGAGGCCGCGGCCATAAACAAGCCAGTGGACAGTGGTTATTTAGAGGTCACGCAGAGTGCTCAGTCGTCTGTGGCGGCAGGCCGGGGGAAACAAACTGATGAGGATTTAATGATATCCAGCTTTGTGGCTATTGATAGCAGAGTCAATGGGCTGCACCGTGGGTGTCTCTCTGATACACAGCAGATTAGCAGCTCTGTGCCAGATGAAAACGTCAGAGATCAATAGGACACTGGGGAGAATCAATAATCGGCCCATCGCTCTGTGGCTTTCATTTGGCGGATTGCTCTGGTCCTTTAAGGCCCCGCCGCGCTGTCACCGTGCCATTAACTGCATTCATAAAACATGCATCACATATCTGTCACGGGCATCATATGTTAATGCCTGCTACTAATGAATATGAATGCTCCGTTCATAAGGAAAGTCTCGATCTCATTACATTGCTTTACACCTCGCTGAGCGCGGAGAGCTCGCCTCTGATGAAATGTAAATCACTGCTTTATTGGAGTAAAAAAAACAGCAAATGCATGACTGTCATACTAAAGTGCAGCGTAGGTGAGAACAAAACACTCACTCTGCAACCAGATCGAACGCTTTGAAGCCAATAGCCCTGTGAAAAGTGTGAGGAAGAGTGGGCTAATTGCAGCATCATCAGTGAGCCTGGGATGAGGAAATAACTGAGAATATTCAGTCATGTCCGGAATATTATAATCAGCATTACCTGGCTTGTCGCGCTTCATTATAGTCCAGAGATCTTAGATTAATTAGCATTATTGTGCACAGTGAGTGAGAGAATTGGACAGTAATTACATTAACCTTTGGGATCACACCTTGTCTTTTTACAAGACGTGTCTGAGCAATAAAAGATTGCCGCTGCATAGATGATTACTCTTATCCTTGACAGTGTCTGCCTTCCAAATTGATCCAATTAGCCATTCAGGGCTAATTTAATTACTTGAGGCTGCTATAGCCTCTCTATCTTTTCTGTCCTTGCCACAGGGATAATCATAACTGAGCGCTGGAACAGATTACCCTTGGCACATGCATGAAGAAAGCAAATTTAATCTGATATGTCAAAACACAAATTAACAATCCCTTTTACAGCAACCAAATGCAAGCAAAAATACATCCCTCTGTCCTGATTTCTGGTGTATTAATGTGCTCTACAGCCAGTGTTTTCTTCAGACTGCGGCAGGAGAAGATAGCAAGTGGAGCTTTGTCAGTCGTCAGTCTCAGAAGTCTCTCACTTGGGGAACTTCTCCAGAATATCAATCAGGTTTAAAACAAGCATGTTTCATTTTAGACACTAATGAAGGTGAGAGCTAGTTCGTACGGAGGAACGTATCCGTAGGATTAGTATGCATGGTGTGGGCTCGTGGTTGATATTAGGTGAAAGCGTGTTAATGCACACAGGGTAATCTCATCTGCTGCATTTTGAGCACAGCACTGAGACGTCGGGCACGTCCCAATCTTCTCCGCTCCAGGGACAATATGGGTTTGAGAAATGAGAGGTGGAAGCCGCCACGTTGCCAGCCACATCCATAATTGGCAAACTGAACATGATGAGAATGAACTCTGTGCTTGGCTCGTCTTTGTTGTAATTAAGATGAAATTCGCCAATCATTTAAAGTCATAAATGGAGGTTTGAAAGGAGGCCAAGAGCCAGCTGAAATGTCACTGGCATTCTGTTTAGGTATTTATCCGTCTCTGTCCGTGTGTTTCTTCAAATCAGAATTAAGGATTGTGATTCCTGTGGTCTAAAACTCTGAGTAAACGTCAAAGGCTACATCCATACTAACATGCCTGAAAAAGTATATCAATTGACCACTCATTGGTCTGTTAGCAAAGACAACATGGTCAGCCACACTTGTAATAGATTATCCATATTGCATTCTACCCTGGTAGCCTTGGCTGTTGCCAGGTGTTTTCTTCTGGAAGGGGGTCATGTGATAGCAGCCTGACGAATCAGCGAAGGCTATGTCGTGACCAAAAACACCCAATCAGGAAGCAGTTGTGAGTTTCTTTGTCATCATTTCCAAAAATCAGTTTCCACCCATCCAGACTAAAACGCAGCTCAGAGGTTTTTAAACTAAAACGGGTCTAGCTGTATTTCCAAGCTTCTCTGTTTTAGCAGTTGTTAAACTCCGAAGTAGTGTGGATGCTAGTTATATCCGTAGCAGAGTTGGATGAAGCAAAAGAGTAATATATGAGAGAAAGCAGAAAACACGTAGGTTATGATTGACTTTGAAATTAGATGCTGGGAAACAGATATGCAGTTGCACAAATGTAGAATAAGAGCTTGTGTTCCTGCACTGTAAATTTGAAAGAGAAACTAATCATATCTTGTAGAGTTTTCATACGGTTTGAAAAAAAGCGAGATAAAAAAAATACCGGAAAATGTTTCTCTCTATTTTTCTTTTTGTTCTATCTCATCTCTCCACGGATTCGATTCATGAGTGTGACATGTTAAGATTCAGGCCAAGTTTGAAAGTTAATGAGTTGAAACAGATCTAGAGACTTGGTGTTCACAATAGCTGGTGGGAGGCACATTAAAGACTGTGTGTTCGCAGCGCTGCTCGTCCTGCGGGGGGCTCTCTTCGAAGCCTGTGTGAGAATCCTCACTTGGTCACGAGCGGTGCGTATAAAACAGAGCTTTAATCAGGGAATTGTTTGGGGAGAGTTCTTTTAATCTGTGATTATAACAGCAGATCAATGAGGATTCCTGCTCTGAGCCGTGTCAGTGATAAAAAGGAGGATTTACATCAAATATTCATAGCCCAGCTTTCCCAGAGGATTCACAACCACAGACAACCACTGACTTTTATTCTATACAGAGCAGATGGAAAACAAAACCAGTGAGCGAATTCTCTGTAAAGAGCCAACCGCTCCAAATTGGGTCTTCTGTGAGGAAAGTTGCAAACTGCAGTAATTATCTACAAAGTGCTGCATTGTGATTTGACAAAACAGAGCTTTAAACAGAAAAAGACACAGCTTTCTTGCCATCCATTGCCTGCAACCAGCAAGCCAACAACATGTTAAACATGGTTACACAACAGCACTGTCTCCGGAGACTAACCCAGCCCTGTCATCACAAAGTGTTTGGTCTCTGCTTCACGATTCTCTACAAAAGAACCAAGGGATATAACTTAAGAGTGGACACAGCATTTTAAGAGCAACAGCACGATGAATAATACATGAACGCTGTATTACCAAAGTGAAACAATAAAAAAGTTTTAGAGATTAGAGCAGGGGATGTCTGCTGTTGGTCCCTTGTGTGCTGTCAGCAAATTGCAGAGGCATCAAAGGGCAAAATGAAAGTGGTTTTAGTGATTTAGTTTAATTTCTACATACAAAACTGAACAAAAATAATATATTTATTATAATGACATTTCTTCATGATATATTATTAATTCATATTTTAAACTACACCTGTTTTGTGAATGGTCTATACCTCTTTCTTAATCCCCTCACAATCACTGGGACGACACACGGTGCTACTGTAGAGACACAGAAATCTGAGCCTGGAAATAACAAACCCATTTATACTAATGTGGAACTTAGAGAACCAATACAAGCTCATTGCTGTGCAAGCCAGTTTAATCCTTTTTAATGTTTGATGGTATTTGCTTGAAAGCAAAAGCAACAAGTACATAATTATCTGTCTAATTAAGCTGCCAAAAAACAAGCAGAGTGCTAGAGCACCTCTGAAACAGTGAGTGCACCATTCATTAGCATGTGCTATAAGCTTATTAATCATCTAACAGCCAATTAGCACACTGTTACCATTTGCAGTGGGTGTGTAAATAAATTCCTGGGTTAATTTCTTCCTCTGATAATAAAGGGAACATTATGAAAATGAGCTCTGTGACTATGTAAATGATCTATGTCGTTAATTGCATAGCAGCGATAGATGTTTGCCATGAACCGGGCTGGTGATGCAACAAATATTTCCCGGGCTGTTAGAGAAATTAAACGGGAAGCTGCTGATTCCCTGGAGGAATCCACAAGCTACAATAATGACATTTACCGAGCCCTCTGGCACACTGATAATGACAATGTCGCCGCTTGGCAGCAGGCCAGTGGGAGGTGAGGGCGAGAGTGTGGGGCTGGCAATCATCTCTGAGAAAGACAGCACGGACCCACACACACACTGGTCACACTGGCAGTAAAACACTGGGGTTTAAGGATTAAATCAGCTCTTGTATCACCCACTGGTAATTAATAATAATTGCTTTCTAATAAGGGCCATGCCATTAGCAAATTACCTCTCTACTGAAATGCTACCACAGCAGAACATGCTGTTATTGGAAATGGAATCTAATAGGATTCACTTGACCAAAATAAACACAAACACACACACACACACAAATACACAGGGAGTTCATTGAAAACAAGTGATGGTCGCTCACTGCTAATGGAATTAGATGCATAATGCATTATGACTGTCAAAAAAATGCCATCACTTGCGCAGACATGGAGCTGATGCTGAATCAGTGTGAAGCTTCAGCAGCACTGAAGGAACAGATGACGTTTTGCTGACAAGTGAGAGAAGTGAGAGATGTTTGGATGTTAGAGGAAAAAAAAACGAGGTTTCCTTTTGCTTGAACTCCGATGCCCCACACCGACTCTACCTCCCCGTGTCCTGGTCAAGTGATAAACACTTGAAGCTGGTCTTAATCATGCATGTGACAGAGGAGGAAATGGAGGCTACTGCACACAGTTGTGTGAGCTGAGCGTTTACTTCAGCGGCTTCTATAAAACAGACCTCCATGCAAAACTGTGCCTGCACCGCTGACACCGGCTGACTACTGACTGTGCAGCACAGACAATGAATCGTCTGAATAAATCCAGAACATGACGAGTGAACTGCATTGTTTACGGTCATACATAAAATTATGAATCTGCTTGGTGTAATGAAAAGACCCCATTTAGCTCTTTGGACCACGGCTATTGTGACATATTATATAAGCCAACATCGTGAGTTAGTGCTTATTTATCAGCTGCTTAGCCTTGAATTCTCAAAGCAGCCAGTTCCTCCCTCCTCCTGCTGCCCAATCAATTAACACACGGGTAATACCAGGCCTATTAGAGGCAGCCAAACCTTCCCAGCCCTGTCATCTGCTGTTGGAACAATTGCTTAATATAACACTAGACTCAAAGGAGCACTTACTGGGGCCCAATCTTCTGGAATCAATAACAACAGGCAGGCTATATTGTTTCAAACAAGGAAACAGTGGGGGATGAGAGAGGGAGAGGAGAGAGATGGGAGGTGGGTCAATACAAGTGCCCTGTTTTAAGAGACGCTGGCTCAGCCATTAAAAAAAAAAACACAATGTACGGTAAAGTGCTGCTGTTCTCCGACATGGATATAAGCACCACTTCCTGGGCAGAGGGGAGGGCAGAGGGCCCGTGTGGTGTTGAGGTCTGAGAAAGGACGTGGCCTCTCACCAGGCCCCTCCAAGACTATGAGAAAAGTCATGAGGTTTGACCCCTGAGCGGCAGCACAACAGCTAAAGGGCAGCGGTCTGGAGGGAGACGCTGTGAGACCGTCTACGGCTTTGTCGCCAGCACAGTGGGACGCCGTCAGGGAGTGGCAGCAGTAGCCATGGCATTTACGGTCACGGGGAATAATTCCTCGAGAGCTGTCCATCAAGGATGATGAAAATTCAAATTGGGCCATGAGCAGATGATTAGAAAGGCATTTGCCATCCACATAGCACAAATGTCACCGCCTCGATAGCATAACAATGACAGGGCAGAGCCACCCAGCCAAGCTAATGGAGAGCGTTTTTCTAGTGAGTGAAGCTGTTGTCTCTCTGGGGCCCGTCAATGTCAGAGCTGCAGGGAACACATCCTTTCCTGTGCCAGCCGGCAGAACTGGCTCGGGACAAAACCACGTATCGATCCGCCTGTAATCACATGAGCAGTTTGGGCTTCAGAAAAACTTCATCCTGAAGTGTTTAGCTTTAAGGACAGGATCCAATTTCTTTGAGCAGCGCAGGAGAGGACTGAGGGAATGAGGCAGAAAGATAAGGTGTCGGTGATCTTTACTACAGGCCTGAAACAGAAACGCAGACAGATATCGACAGTGGGCTGTCTATCATCAGCACTGGAGGCCTAACTCTGCCAATGTATAACCCAGTGGAAACAGACCTCATCACCACAGGAATCCTTTAGCAGACAGTCCAGCAACCAACCCTTACAGCTCTCTGCTGCCAAATTGGTTTGGTTCAATCATTTAAGTGAAGTAACAGGGCTTCATGCTACAATATGTATTTTCAACAGGAGTATCAGATCGCTGATGAATAAAAATCAACTGGGGAATGAAATACCACATTCCTCATAATCCTCTCGTGTGCATTTCTATAAAAAAAGAAAGAAAAAAGATGAAGGGCTCTGACAAATTGTGAAGTTTCTGTGAGGAGTGAGAGGAAAAAATGACAGGCGTTCTGATTTTGAATAACTCGTCTAGTCTGGGAGCAGAGGAAGAGGTTCTGACAAACAAAGGAAACAGGTGAATGATTACACCCGTGTCTTTGGAAGACGACCCCGATCCTTGAGGGAGGGGAAGGAGAGGGATCATTCCTGACTAGCTGAAAAGGATCTATTGGCAGAAATTGAATATAAAATAATGTGTGTAATTATCTAAATTGTACAAATTGTTGGTTTCTTGCTATTTTAGCTCCCCGATTTCAGGCAATCCTCAAGGATCTGAGATTTATTTTTTGAAATATTACAAAAAGAGATGAGTAGGAAAAACGAATAGAAAGAAAATATATGTTATTTTACAGCAACATATTGGTGTAGACACAGGTGGACAATCTGCTGACAGACAGACAGAGCGAGCCGTCTGCTGCTGCTATCAAACAGCCCACCATGACTTCTTCCAGCTTACAGCACACTACCTGCACACGTCCCCCCCAGTTGCCATGGCAATGGAGACCGGCGTAAATAGTGACGGGCAAACCACAGACATCAGAGCGGCTCTTAAGCAGAAACATCAGACGACTGCTGGCGGAGGTGATTTATTAAGCCCGTGTTCAAAGTCCATCTGAACCATAACAAGCCTATAAGCATGCAACGGATCGAATACATTAAAACGGTTGAGAAAGCCCTCTCCCTCTTCATTATGGCGTTCATATTACATTCCACCATGCATGAAAGGCTGAATGGAAGGACAAACAATAATCTGAATAAAATATACTGTGTTGCTGAAAATCTAGCTCACAATCTTATTTGGAGCATATCATGTTTATGCACAGAGTCAGCCATAATTTGCTCCTAAATAATTGACTCCTCCAGTGTGAAGATCTCGGGAGAGCCTTTCGGTTTATTCGGTGAATGGCCTTTGCAGCATGCGCGGCACAAAAGCCTTTCAGAAATGTCTTGTCAGACCTGCCACCAGGCTGTACGCACACTCTCCTCTATACGACTTCCCCTGAATAATAACCTTCAACTAACCTTTAAACCACGGTGAATAATTTCAATCCTATTTTCATATCAATGGCTGAGTCAAGCCTGGCAATTATCTTTTATCCGTATACTTTGCCGTCAGTGGAGAGAATAATAAAGTTTTCCCTTGTGAGGAGCTGGAGAAGGAAGAAAAGAGAGGCAGCCAAAAAAGCGAAGCAAGATGCAGGAGATGCTATCTAAAGACATTAATGCAGCGATGAATTATTCAGTAATGACTACAAGATCTGTCAAAAAAAAAAGCGCTGCTAACATCTGCACTGTGTTCTGAGGGGGCTGAGCAGAGCAGGGCATTGACGCCAGAACGCCTCTGAAGATAAACATGACAAATTGGCAGATCATCTGTTCAATTAGGATAGCAGAGCAGGTGTGCCGGTGAGGCGCCTGTGCCACAGGATGACACGGTTACCAAGCCAAACCAGAGGCATGATGGGAAATACCTTGTTTGTGTGACAGTGATTTAGAGCGATGCAGCAGAAGGATACCCCAAGAAAAAAAAAATAGGATATTCCCCTTGGTGCTCATTAAAATTCAACTGCAGACGGCACCCTGCCCCGCTCCCCTTCCATTTCATCGCTTCATCCTCCTGCTGTTGGCTCCTCGACTGCCTGACTGGACCTTCCAGGATCATTTCTTATTAATCCATAAAACATACCGTCCTGGTGATTGGATTGAAGGGATCAGTGGAGCAGCAAAACATGAGATATGGAAAAATATCATACATTTCAGCGAGCAAGCAGGCAGGCAGTTTGTGGGGTGGTGGTGGTGGTGGTGGTGGTGGTGTGTGTGTGTGTGTGTGTGGGGGGGGGGGGGGTTGGCTGGCATTGGGGGAAGAGTAGAAAGGAGAATAAGTGGTGTACAGGGAATGGAGCTGTGAGTGTCTGTGCATGTGTGTGTGCGTGTGTGTTTGAGAGAGAGAGAGAGAGAGAGAGAGAGAAAGATGATGTTGGGGGAGAGGAGAATCATGGGGGCAGAGGAGGGAGGGGAGGTATAAAGGGAGATGGAGAGAGGGGGGGTGCAAGCAAGAAACATGTTTTGAAATATTAATCCGTGGTTCTGGCCGTGGGCTGGTGCACAGAGATGAAAAAAAAAAAGCAAGGGGAACCTTTGAAGCGAGGGAATGTTCCCTGCGTTTGTGAAGTAGGCGCAGACGGCCATGTTGCTAGAGAACAACTGGGGCAGGTGCGGAGCGTCTCTACCTCACATCTGAGAGCCCTCGTCCCCGCTCTCCCCCATATATACGCCTTATTGGTGCAGCGTGTATTTAGAGTGCTCCCTTTACCCGGCCCTGACACAAATGAGATGAGTGTGTTACAGTCTCTTAATCCCCGGTGCCTTGTAAAGCCTTTGAAAGGAATACTTACTGCGGCATAAACTATCGTTCACAGTCTTAAAGCAGGCACATGAGGATCTGCGCTCTGAGGCGGGAGAGACAACTTTCAGTGAGCGGCGTCCACCGGCTGTGGCATCATCGGATTTAGGCGAAGAGGAAAAGTGTATAACAGGATATCACAGGATCTTATTGAACCCTAATGACCTGCTGAAACCCTGTTATGGGGCTAATGGATTCAGCACTCGGTTGTGACTGCCCGGTTATAGCCGCGGCCCACTTGCTCACAGCCAGCTCGCCGGCCGCAACACCTCTCTGCCATCTCTCAGTGGCATTACACACGATCGCAGTACACGCACAACGCTCCCCAGTCTCCAGCTGTAACAGAAACACAATACACAAGCAGAAGCATGAAGGCGTCTGCAGAAAGTGGCATAAAGTGAAGGCTCATTAAACAACTCATTTAGGTGGATAACTTAATATGCAGTCCTCGGGTTTACCACGGCAAACACATCCGCTGTGAAGACAATGCATTAAAACACTTTGAAAAATCACATTGGGAAAAGTCATCGTCATTAAAGCGTACTCAGGCTAAGTATCTTAGATGAATTATGCTCCCTGCATCAAAAGACAGCAGGAATAACATTGAGAGTGTGTCCTTTTCTTTCTATTCTCCCGCAGCACCCTGCTGGGAAACTTGAAATTACCCTCTGTCTGGCTATTCTCCACTAATAATAATGATAAAGTTTATACTCCCTAATTATGCAAAGAACTCTCAATTAGCATAACTCGTCCTCTGTGTCAGTACAAACAGTAGAACACCCCGCGGGCCCATGATGGTTTCATTCTCAGCCTGTTGTTTTTTGTTTTTTTTTCCTTCTTTAATTTCTTTTTTTCCTGGCTCCTCTTGTGAGTTAATGAAGATGTATGTTAATAAAGATAGCTGCTGCGGTGGTGGGGGTGCAGGTGTAAAAGGAGCTGCTGTCTCGGTGGTGGGGATGCGTTAAGTATGCTGCCCTCTGCAGGCCCCCCAGAGATGCTGCAGGGCTGTGAGAGGCACAGGCCTGGGGACTCGGTGGGGAGGCGGTGACACACTCTCTCTCTCCCACAGCCTGCAGCTGAGATTAAAGATGTATGTTTAGGGCAGATCAAATAGAATGCAGAAATCCACAGGCCTACTGAGAGAAAACAACACATTACCAAAGATTTTAAATAAAACCATACACACTGTATGCTCGAGGCTTCGTCTGAGCCCCGAGTCCTGGCGGCTGATAACATCCATCAAGCCTGCTATCATCAAAAGAAACAGGCATCCTGAAAACCAGAGCTACTGGTTGTGATTTGTGCATTTTTAAGGATGATACCGTCCTGAGGGGGAAGCATGAATGAAACTGTGAACAAATGTCAGATTCTTTCCATGCAAATGAGTGTATAATGGTTGCATGGGAGATGGCAATCAGTCCTTACAGACACAGATAAGTGACTCCTGGGACTCAAAGGTGTCACAGAGGTTTTTTTCTTGTTTTTTATGCACAGGAGCAAGGGAGGAAAATAAGACATTAAAGGCGGAGGGAACAGAGGCAGGGAAGTGTGCACTATGTACTACTGAGTGCTGATGAAAGTGTCTGTAAGTCCTTAAGGGTTTGGCAGTAAACACTACAAACAGACAATCCCCAGAGAGCCCCATCAGCGCCCTCCTCCTCCTCCCGTCTCTGAGGAAGTGCTCTTTAAGAGGGGACGCCATTAAGACCACACCGATTGCCCGAGACGCAGCATTTCTTTGAAAAGGTCCAACCAGATGCCAGGAACCCTCAAACAGATCCGGCCGCCTCTGCTGACTTGTGCTCTATCAAGTATCCTCTGTACTGGTGGAAGTCACAGCTGATGGTGTGGAGTGGACACCCATCCACCACATGACGCAGCGATATCCAATCAGCAAACGGCGTTTTACACATCAGCAGCACTCCAGAAGGAACGTGTGTCGGCTCGAGTGTCCACATTCCTGCTCAGTGGGTCGCTCGGCCTGACCACGGACGCACACACGTAAACTGGCGTGTACAATGAGCAGGGTGGAGCTCTGTTTCCTGTGAGAAGTGGAGATGAAAGGTCACATTATGGTGTCAGATTAGACATGGCTTTGAGTCCCGTCCTCTCAGAGCTCGCTCAGACACATTAGAGGGACATGTTTTCCCATCGCCTCATTTGAGGTGTGCTTGTGAGCCTCACAAAATCCTCTCCCCTCTTTAGATCCCACTTCCACCGCCTCAGGCGCTCGCAGAGAAAGAGAGGCAAGAGTGAGAAGGAGTGTGTGTGTGTGTGTGTGTGTGTGTGTGTGTGTGTGTGTGTGTGTGTGTGTGTGTGTGTGTGTGTGTGTGTGTGTGTGTATTGTGTGTGTGTGTGAGAAAGAGAGGATTTCACGAATGCCTTCATCATTTAAACGGCTGTGCTGTCGCTGGAGCGCAGCATGAATAATTCATTGAGACTGCTCCTTCTTCAAACAGACAAATAGAACAGGATTACGCCTCCACAAAGCAAACGGTAAACACCACAATCAAAACAACAGAATTAATTAGGTAATTAGGGAGACAAAATAAATGTGAAATAATGATAAACTCTTCAGAGACCGCAGCTGCAACTCTGTTACAGTATTCAAATATGCAGATACAAGAGTTCAGAATACATTACGGGCTCAGAGGATTGTTTGGAGTGAATGGCATTGGCAACCATTTTTAAAAAAATGATGAGATTCAACATATAATCCAAGCATTGCAGCGCTGAAGAGGAATTTCAAAAGTGTATTTGCAAGACGGCCTCACACAAATCTATATGAAGCCAATCAATCAACAGTGATAAATATTCAAAAGCTTTTCCAGGAGATGATCAACACAGAGTGTATTTGCCTACTTATTGTTTGTATTGCTTAAAATCCCAGGGCAAAAAGGACTTGTGCTCTTTATCTATGCTTGTGTTTGAATTTTGAGATTATAAATCATGTCTGTGATGAATACATTTCTATATACACAATGACACGGCTGAGTGGGAAAAAAAAACACAGATGGAGGCTTACATAATTGAAGAATGAACAGCAATCCAGCTCAAGGATTTGTAGTTCATTTGCAGTCAAGAGTTAAGAGGGCATTTATCTCCTTTTCATTCCAGCTGGAGTATTTCACTGCTCTGTAGCTGATTAAAAGTGTAAGCAAAGAGAATCCCCCTCATCTGTCGGAGAAATCCAACCATGAAGAACAAGTGACGAAAAGCATGTGGAGGAGAAGACCTACAGAGGATTTGTGTTTGCCTTGTGATCTGGAAAGGTCAGATGCTAAACCCTACGCTAGCGGCAATTAATGTCTTCCACTGGCGGCGCAGGACGTGCGGCGAACGTCAGCCGACATCCTCGGCTTTCATCACATGACGGAGCATGGCAATGGGGGGTGGGGGTTGGGGGCTTAGGTGAATATGAGCTATCCGTTTCAAGCAATATTTAAATCACATTTCCAATTTGCAGCCCTTGAACAGCAATTTAGAGCGGGATGAGGAGGTTGAGGCATAATGACAGCTTCTCCAGGGTTTATTGAAAGTGATGAATGCTCAGAAGAGGGGGGATTGCTCAATGTGAATTCATGAATTTGAAAGAGATGATTTAAGCAGAGATCAATTTGAAAAGTCCTACAGCTCAATGTGACGCAACGTTTCAAGGGCAGGAGCATGACCAAGTGAAAAAAAGGAAAAAGAAAGAAAGACATCCTTTCAACCGCCTGAAAAGCCCATTTTTTTTGCGACTGGAACAAATTAGCTCTCTAAATCTGATAATGCATCCACCCACACCAGTTTCATCAGCAATATCAGGGCGAGGGGGACACTGCATGACACACTAGAGTGGAGAGATGCAGCGGAAAGCGGGCAGCATATAATGATGGATGAGTATGAGGATGGAGAACAGGCCTTGATGTAGACCCAATCAGCAGGGGTCACGAAATTAAGGAAAGAGAAGCAGTCGTTATGCCGGAGAGTGAGTACGAATTTACTGCCGAGCTGCCTCTAAACTGCAGGGACTAACTATATTACTCGCTGCCAGATACAAACCCCTGAAGACGGCATTAAAAGGCTCTACTAGACCGACTGGAATACAGCGCTGCTATCAAAAGACCACAGGAACAGATCCCCTGTGTTGGGAGAAAAGAAAATACATCACTAATAAATGAACATGAGATACAAAGAAAAAGGGAAAATCTGGGACAAAAAAGAATGAGGCGCTCATATTTTGTGCGAGTCAAATGGAATAGAGAATGAGGAGCTGCTGCTGCTGCTGCTGCTACTGTCCTGCAGGGGCAGGGCGGCTGTTTTTCTACGGCAGCACATCCCCGTCTCTGCCAGCACTCATTTACTGTTCTCATTAATATCCCTGCTCTGAGGAGGAGAGAGACAGCAGCCGTGAAACAGCCTCCCCCGTCTCCTCCTCCTCCCTCCCACCATCCGCATGTGCCTGTTCCACTGGGTCCCCCTCCCTCTCCTCTCATCTCCGCCTCTCTGTAGTTCAGTAATTGGGCTCAGCTCATTGTTATTCAAAACCCTGTAGAACCAATTAGCTGCAGACCTCCTGACCCTGGGTTGCTATGTAATGGTGCAAGCTAAAGACTCTAAGTGAGGAAGCCAAGAGCAAAGGTTTTAAATTCCTTTAGTTCCTGATTAATAATCCTGTCAGGGCGATCAGAGACATTAAAGAGAGACTCTGGTTCGGCTCCTGCTTTTATGGCTTCTCCCTCATTTCTAGGCTGTCCATTAAAGCTTAATGATGCCGGGGGTTGCTCTCTCTCCTCTGTCTTGTCAGATAAATGTACAGTTAACAGGATAATGAGGAATCCTGATCCCCCAGCAATCTGGGACAAAGCAGCCCTGTGACCCCACCGGGGAGAAGTAGGGCATATAGCTAAGGGGAAGATGAGCGGACAGCAGAGAGGACAGCGGCGGCGGTGGTGCTGGTGTGGATGGTGGACCCGAGATGTCCGGCCACCCCGGAGGATAGAGATGAAAGAGACAAGGGCAGATAAAACCTAGGGTGGAACGCAGAGATGAGAGGGATGCAGATAACACCTCATGCAACATTGATGAGGAGACTGAAGGTAAAAGAGGAGCGGCGGTGGAGGCTTCCTTGACAGCTGGCGCTAAAAGTCATTTGTTTAGCTGGGAAACACGGTGCAGATGTTACAGTGCAACACTGAGGAAATAACAACTAATCAGCTACCCAGGAAGATGGTTTATTAAAACCTGTTTATGTAAACTGGTTTTATAGCAACATATGTCCATAGATTGATTAATTTTGCATAACAGATCACCACGCCACATGCTGCGGCAACATTTAAATATTTAACAGCACTCCGGGGCTTAAAGCATTTTTGGGAAATATACACTTTTTCACTCTCTGGCAGAGATTCAGAGGAGAGGATCAACGCCTCTGACGGTCAAATATCAGGTCAAATGAGAGAAGCACTTGTTTTAGCAAATGTAGCAAAACAGCCTGTTTACATTCAGGTGGCGATACCGTTGTAGGAAGTGTGACTCTCGTCCGTTGGGAGGGAAGGATGACGTAGTGTGGCATCGCTCCACAGATGGAGGAGGTCAGGGTGGAAGGATGCATCGACAAAATGCCATGGGAAGCAGTTGTACGTTTTGGGACTGGAAATGTCACACTGGCAGTAGTGGCAACAGATCAAAAATATATATTTTATATGGTAAAACTCTCATTTTTATAGATTCAAATAACTAATTAAACACAAACTTAACAGCAAAGTGAACACCTAAATATACATCAGCGTGATTAGAACTTCTTACAATTGACAGAAACTATCTTTGAGAAAAATTTACTTCACACATACTTTGACTTTTAGACACTGAGGAGGCGGTATTTCAGACCTATTCTGCAGCCAACCACCAGGTGGCAATTGAGACGTTTTGGCTTCAGTTTTAGGGAACAGTCATGTCTTCCATTTGTATATATAGTTTCCACTGGTCAAAAAAACTCTAAAAATCTGACTGGCGGTGATTGAAACATGACATACAGGCGAAAAAAAAGGTAATTTCTTGGCAGTCAAAACGCTGATGCGGTACCTTCTCCTGCACTACATTATGGCCTGCATTGAATTTCCAGTCGTTGGCACATAAACAGCCATGAAAGTTTGTGTATTCATTGTTTTTTACATCTTGGCAACAATGTTAAACAGCAATTTTTTTCTTTCAGTCGTGCACAGAGCAACATTGGCAAGACAAGAGGTGAGAGAGTATCTCAGTTTCCGGCAGGTTTGTGAAGTTGAACATGACTCACTCGAGAGAAAAAAAACAGAGAGACAAACTCTTCTTCTGGCAACGAGAAAGAAGTCAATCGCATCTTTACCCTTTAATTTGGTGCAAAAGAGGCATCATCTGCTGTCCTTCTAGTGGTTAGTTTCCATTTTATGGAACAAATAATTGAATGAAATCCTCAGGAGGCACAACACCTACTTTTCAGATCGGTCCATATAAGGCCACTGACTTGTCCTGTTTATGAATCGTCTTTGCAGGGGATTACAGTTTGGGAGCCAAGAGGACACAGAGCTCACACCTGTTTTCTCAAACCTGTTTGGAAAAGTTGTGGTGTTTGCATTCCTCGCACTCAAGTGCTTATTTGGTCGAGCTCTCCGGGCTTGGCCGAGAGTTGTGGGAGGATTCACATGCGATGCTGTAAACACTGGGCCGCCTCGAGCCCTTTGACACTGATGCATCGCCTCCCAGGCTGCTATAAATCCTTTTACAACTAACTCCATAAAGCTCTTTGATGCCTAAATATTTATGGTTGCCTGCATTTCCCTTGAGGGTTGTTGTCTGTCAAAGTACCAACAGCACTAAGTCATGTGGAGCGACTCCAGACATCTTATCAGGGAGTCAGGGTAAAGGGCCTGGTGGTCTGGATATCTCCGCCAGGAGGAGGAACACACAGGGAGGAAGGACCACTAATGAGTGCTTCTCCCTCCATCACTTCTGCTCACCGACCTCTTCTGTTAGTGGACTCAATTGACCCAGCAAACAAACACACACCGCTGCGTGACCTCTGCCGACCAGACGGACAAACAAACAAACTTTTCCGTGTCAAAACTACCAAGCTCGCCGCTGACAGGGACCAGGATGCGCTCGACGTAGCACAAATACGCTGGAAATATCAATGGGCAGAGGATGACAACAGACATGACAGGCCGTAACCTTACCTGGCTGCCGCATGACGGATCAGGAGGTCAAGCGGTGTCACCACTGTAGTACACGCTGTCAGCGCGTGGATACGAGACTGTCGGAGGGTAAATACAGGTGTGCTGACAGTGAGTCTCATAGGTGGGCGCCTTTCCAAAACATTTAATTTTACACGTCGCGGCAGTGCTGTCTGTTGCTAAACACGGCTGCTCCTTGAAACAAGTGACTCTAAAAAAGCAGCAGCGGGCCTGATGAGTCCTCGAGCATCCTCCCAGTGCTGTGATTACTGACGTTTACCCTCTTTAATATGTGTAATTCCCATTTTCTCTGATTCACGAGTAAGAGCCCTCAGGGGGACCACACTAAGTGGCAATCTGCCAAAGAACCTCCTGCAGGAAAGGCTCTAAGTCACGTCTCCTGCAGCAGTTAGACGCAGCAGTGGCAGTTACAGGTTACACTCACTCTACCTTTATTATTGTTATTTGCATCTCGGAGCTCGGATGATAGCTTGATTATACAACGTCTAATAGCATGTGCTTCACATACAGGTGTGACACAATTTGAGTTCATACCTATTTAAAGGAACAGAAAAATACTGAGATGCTGTTTGACAAACACTGGCTATTATAATGTACTGCAAATTGCACATTAGAGCCCATATAATTACCACTGCTTAGAACAGCCGGCATAAATAAATGACCACAGAGGACGCTAAGACGGCTATTTTCTAAATCCGTTTTCCAATACAGCCCGATATAGACACTTCACAGTAAGTCATAAACACGCGTGCCATCTAATCCAACATGTTCAACAAGCTTTGCACAAATATCACATTGGAGAGGCTTGTGATGCAGTGATGGTGGCGAGAAGCGTTGACTCACCTGGACGGGCTGTGATCACACAACACTTGACTGTTTGTGTTTGGGCTGAAGGTTTTAGAGCATCGTGTTAAAGTTCATGAAGTCGAGCTCAGCCACAATCCAGTACGTCAGCTGAAATCTCGACGCCATCCCACATCAGCTGATCCCCTCCCATGCTGTTAATTGGCAAAGCTCATATTGCGCACTCTATTTAAGCTGCTCTACTCTTCCTGCTTCCACTCCAGGAGACCCTCCTCATCCCCAGCACCTCCATTTCATACTGAATCCGACCTAATCAATGTCGTGTGTCGTCACTGACGCTGCCCTGCTCTGTGTCGGGGTCTTTTAGATGCTGCTCTCCCTACCTCACTTTTCATGGAGGCTCATGGAAGCAGTGAAGGAAAACATTTTACTAAAATACAAGTACAGATACAAAGTAAAAGTAAGAGTACCACATTATTATTATTAATAATAATAATAATAATAATAATAATAATAATAATAATAATAATAATAATAATAATAATAATAAATTGAATTTATATAGCGCCTTTCAAGAGACCAAAGGTTACATGTGTCACAAGGGACAAAAGTAAAAAGAAAAGAAAAGAATCCACACAGAACAGAAATAAAGAGCAGTTCTGGCAGGGTGGAGTGTTAACTGAGTAAGTATATTTAAAATCATGAACTTACTTCATTTTACTTTGGCCTCAAAGTGCTTACAGAGTGAAGCCTATTCCCTAATGCAACAATCATCTCGACCATTACGGCTGAGTCTGGGCTTTTTCTGAAACCACTCCAGAAGTTTCTTCTCCACTGAGGACTCGGTCACACATACGCAAATGTTTCAGTGACGAAACCTTCGCCTCCCCTTTCGCTTCCAATCTGAGCGAGCAAGCAGGTGAATACAAGCGTCTTGTATCAACTTTGGCGAACTTTGACCCACGGTATTCGCTTGACATTCGTGCACGTGTAACCGCACCCCCGATGCTGTCACAGGTGGGGGCTAATGTTACTGCCGGCTCTGATTGGATCAGTAGACCAATTCCCCATCTCATTATTGAGTAGTTTTGGAAATATAAAATAGCAATGTAGAAAGTAGAAAGTGCATGATATATGTAGTGGAGTAAAAGTCAAAAGTACCAAAAATATGTGCTCTCCCTGCCTAACGCTTTCTCCACGTATGCATGTGGAGGGACAGCGAGGTTCCAGAACAGAGCCATACCGCCAAACATAACATATTGCTATTATTGAAAGCAAATTCATTTTAAAAGTGGTCCTGACTGAAATGAAGAAAAACCAGGCACTTCTGTTCTGTTCCCATCTGGCCTCAGCTCGTCTTAACTTTATTTCCAGTGATTCATATTATTTTTCCACATCCCTCCTCTTTACTGACCCCTGACGACGGCTGGCTCCAACCTGACCTGAAACAGTAGCAGATCCGATCGACACACAAGCAGAGCCAAGCGGTCCGCTGTCAAAATATTTTATTCCCCCGCTTCAGCTAAACAATGGAACAGAACTTCAGAGTCGAGTCAATATAATATTGGTTTTCTCCCACTTCCTGGCAGGAGGTGCTCTTAATCTCCACAAGCAGAAAGGATGTGAGAGGTGGTGGTTTCATTTAACGTCTAGTTAGTGTCCTCTTTTCATCTCTGGGTTCCAGAGTGAGCTTCAGGCCAAACACAGAAGGCCCTCTGTTGGAGAACAGCTACACGATGACAGACCCACCAAGAATGTTGCCCAGACCGCCACATGTAATACAGCACCAGAGTTCCCTTATTAAGGAGTGAAATAATTTCCACCAAAGTGGTTGGTGGTGCTGACAGCTCAGATTAATGCTCTCTGTAAAACAGCCAGAATAACAACTGCTCCTGCATGCATCGTGAAAACCAGTACGTTTGGCTGAGGGAAGCCTGCCAGCTCTACAAATTCATGCATATTTGGGTCTGTGAACATCTGCCAGTGCAAATAATTTATGCTGTTCTCTCAGCTAAGGGGCAGCGAATCCCCTCAGAAAACTTTTCTCCAACTTCTACAGCAAGCCGGCGCGCCCCCCCCCCCCCCCCCCCCACCCCTCCTCTCCCTGGTGTGAAGTGGTGCAGACACACGCTCCAACCGCAGACCAGGCTGAACGAGGAGGATCCTGAGGCGTGTGGGAAAGTCCCAGGCACCACTTCAGTCGACTGAGGGCCAACTGTTTCCTGTCCCTCTCTTCAGGGCCTCGGGGTTAGGAGTGTGCTCGCCAAGGCCATATACATAACATCCTCCGTGCTGCAGCATGAATGGAGCCTTGCCCTGGGTGGGATCTCCAGAGCGGCCCCAGACACGGAGCAGATATCTGCATGCGCGGCTCACCGTCAGGGCCCCTTAGACGTGTTTCTCCGCCGGAGCAGTGAATATCTTATGAGCATCGCGGAGGTGGATCAAGAACATTTGAGCTCGCCGACGCTGCGCCGCACTTCCAACAGCTCTGTTGTTGTGCTCCAACACAACGGTATCAGGTGATTAAACATCCGATGGGAGTCCTATTGATATTCAGAGCGCCACCTCAAACAGATGGCATATTAATCATGAATTGGTTCTCTGCCATTTCTGTTTGATCTACGGCACAAAATTCGGGGCTAATTTAGCTCCACTATGAGCTGCTCGCTGATCACAGCGCGACTATTTATGAGTGCGGAGGGAGCCTATCATTTCCCTCTAAAATTATAATAATACACTGCTCTCTGTTCCTGCAGTGAACAATCCACGCTGTCCTTACACCATTAGATCAGCACGGCAACCATCCAAATGTTTGTGTAATTATTCACTTGACAACTGATTATAATGCCTGTTAATAAAAAAGAAAGTAGTGATTTAATAAGTTATTACTTTGCCCTTTGACTCACACTGTGGGAGTGTGGGAACAAACTAACTAACTCTGCAAGGCGTGTGTGTGCACGTGCGCGTGCGTGTGCGCGCGTGCGCGCGCGTGCATCACACAAGGCAAAAAAAAAAGCTGTCAAGAATCTGTCCTCTCCTCCTCATTACTACTCTCGGCTTCACTCTCCCCTCGCGGTCCACGCCGCTCTCCTCCTCTCCTCCTCTCCTCCAGCACGCTGGCAGGAGGTCAGCATCGGGCCAATCCCCGGCAGCCCCAGCAGGGAGCTGCTGTCAACAAGCAACACGGATAAGTTTGAACACCGAGGGCAACGCTGTGGCACGTCGAGGTCAGGAGGAATCACTCAACCCAGAACTGACCAACAGCAAAGTTGGAGGAGATGTAACTGTCACGGTCCAGGACTCCTTGAGAGATACCACCACCACATTCCCACACATCTAAAAGGAAGCTGCTGCCTGTCAGACGTGGATTTGCAGAAGGCACGTTGAGTTTTGTTACTTTGCAACTAATTACATTTCACACTCAGTGGACAGTGTATTACTTACTTCGAGCTAAAACAGACAAATACAACAGTCCTGCAGTTAATCCTACCTTCATGAACCTTGTTATTATTATTTTTAGAATAGTTGGCTATGTTTTACAACGGTTTTGATTCCGCTTCCAGGAGATTTTTACAGCATTTTTGTATTATGCTGTATTGAGAGGGGGTTCTAATATTAACTCTACTCTGGGATCTAAATCAGGTTGAGATGAAACTGAACATTATAACCTTCATGGAGGTAGGATTCACAGTAAGGTAGTTGTATTTGATTGTGTTCGTTTCATTTAGGCGTTCCTAATAAATTGGCAGCTGGAGTGTCTCATACAAACTGCTCTCATCTCAACAGATTATTTCTCAGTGAAGTCTGCCCCCTGCAGGTTAAATCGTGGTGTTTTGGTGTTGAAGTTTATCACGGAAACAGATTTATTGTAAAAATAAATATTAAAATTGTATGTTTTTGCAATAATAAGAATATTTCAGAAGAAAAAAACCCACACTAAATTAGAGCTGGAGTGAGTACAACAACAACAACAACAACAACAGTAAAAGTCGATGTTACTCCACTGAGCTGAATAGACAAAAAAGTGTATTAATGTGTTGCCATGAACTATAACTCCTCCTGTGGAATTCCATAAGTGCAGGCTGCTGTACAATAGATAATAAACTATAATGACACTCAGTAGAGTGTATACCTCCACCAAGGCTCAATCGTCTCCTGATGAAACCACATTTAAATTCACTAAATCCGGAACACATGTTCTTAGAAATCAATGAAAATTGTTGAAATCTGCCCTCTGATCCGAATCTGAACCAAAATGTCTTCGTTCCTAACCCACAACATCCTTCCGCCATTCGTGGTAAGTAGCTTATCACGAAATCTAAATGAACACAGGGACAAATCTACAGCACTGAGATGTGATCACAGCCAGACACTGAGCCATGGATCAAAGCTGAGGGAGACACTGGGGAGCAGCAGATGAAAGAGGAACATTAAGCTGTTTACTGAGGTGACATGAAAAAGGTGTTTTAGCTCAGTATTGGGCCTAATGAGGGAGACGCAGGCTTCTCTTATTAGATATTCAGAGCAGTCGGTTCACAGCCTTTCACATCCACATCAAAAGAAAACTCCTGTTTCTGCCGAGGTGATGTCTAATAATAGTATGATTAACTTTCAACTATTTCGCTGACAGGCTCACGTGCGCTCTGGGGCTGAAGGTAGCTGAGGCCTCAACACTGTCACACCACAGACGTGTATATTTAACCTGTGACAATGGTGTGCGTTGATCTTAGGTTCAGTATAAACTTCTGGTTCATTATACTAATTAAGGATTAATAATTTGAATAAAATAAGGGGGGGAAAAGTCAGGTTGAACTACACCTGTTTTAGACATGGTCTTTTGAAAATGTGTGGAAAAACAGGCCTGGACAGTTTCTGGAGTTCATCTTTCACATATGAAGACGCGTGCCCAGCAACAGGAAATGGTCCGGAACATCCAGGCGAGGGGAGAAACCTGGTTAAAGCACGCAGGAGGCCGGACACCAGCGTCTGCTCTTATCGTCAAAAGTTCTCCAATCTCATAAGTTGACATCTTCATCTTCCAAGTGTATGAAACCTCTTTTTCATCCTGTATTCTTTTCAGTTTTTTCTGCCGTATGTTAGAAAGGTCAACTGCACGTCCACTCGTTCACTTTTCCTTACAGTATTCTCACAGGAGCTAACTTGGACATTTTACTCAGGGACTGGCATGAAAAATTCTGCAAATCGTCCGCAGCATCTGACTGAGACATTTGCCTTTTCTCCAACAGCCCCTGTGGAAAATTTCAGGAAAATGTCTGCAGTTACGTGCACGTCTGCAAGCAGCTTTACAGAAACTAGAAGGGCGAAGAGGGGCTGCAAGCTGCTTTGTTTTAATGAGTCACAAGCTGAAACTGTTGCAAACATAAAGTATGCAGTATGCATGTAAAATCTGAACCTGCAAAGTGACTAATAAGTGCAGCTGTCAGGTTCACTTGCTCCCACAACGTGCTGGAAAAGAAATATAAATGGTTCTTGAGTGGATTCACTTTGCACTGAGGTGGGTGGTGTCTCGGGTAGCTCATCACACACATGACAAAAACCCAGAGTGTAAATTGAGTAAAGGCCCCGACACGCTCTCTGAAGTCTCCCACTGTGTTGGGATCCTGCGCTGCACAAAACCACTACTATGCCGCATTGAAAACAGATGGATCAAACGGGCCTCGGCCTTTACTTGGACTGTGTTATTGGAAAAAAAATCTCAGTAAGAATGACAGAATCTGGCCACTTGTCAGGAAAACAAATGGACACAGATGTAGTTTTCCATTTTACAGGCTGTTTATGTCTTGCAAATTCCTTCTCCAGAAGAGTGGGGTATGTTCTTTCATGTTTTAATGGCGCCGAGTGACCGCAGCCCTTTGTGGCAAATGCACTTTTCCAATACTAATGACACACAGTCACATGAGGCTCTTGGCAGCAGCGTGCTACTGAGGCTGCATGCCCAATGTGTAATTAGTCTACCACTAACTCCTAGTCTGGGGAAACATTCACAACCAGATTAAACACTGAGGGTTTTTCACCTCAGAGAGCCCGAAGCAGATGGATTCACTCCGGAGGAGTCGTGGAGAAGCACAAATGGCTTTCATCAGTCACTTAAACTGATAACACTTGTTGTCTAATGGATGGGGGGGGGGGGGCTCTCAGCGGTGCCTGCAGGAGTTTGTCTTGAGTTTACGGTCTGAGAGAAGGATTGTATGACTGTCTTTTTATTGGCATTACATCTCAGCAGTAACCTAATCCGTCCCCAGGGGTGGCCGTCTCTCACGAGCTTCTGTTAGAAGGAGAAATGACTTTGGAGAAATAAATCCAAAGCAGCCAGTGGGGTCAGCTTCCCAGCACCTCCCAGAAACTGCACATACACTGAGAACCACAGAGCTTCAGTGTGAAACTGCTGCCACTGTTGTACTGTGCAATCCTGCCACCTGCTGGCTCTCACTCAGCACTACACCAGATCAAACTTTTTCCAGAGGTGGAGGAGTTAATTGGATCTTTTACTTATAAGTTAGTACAAGTGATATCATTATTATCGTAATACAAAAGTCAGTGTGAAAAAATGAAAGGTTTCAATCGTAGTGATGTATTCACTGCAAAATGTATTTAAAGAGTCGAAATAAAAAATAACCATTAGGTATGAGAACTGCTCCAATCACAGTGTTATTGTATTTAACTGGGTTTTTAGCTCACTAAGGGGGGGTATGTTTCCATCGGCATTTGTTTGTCTGTTTCCAGGATTATGCACAAATGACTCAACTGATTTCTAGTCACTTTTGTGGAGCGGTGGGATATGACTCAGGGAAGAAACCCTTAAGTTGTGTAGCAGATCCAGGACTTTTTTTTCACTTTCATTAACATTGCAAGACAGGGCGTTTTGCAAGATTTTTGTTTATTTCTCAGAGAATAATTCATGGAACTAAATGAAAATGAAATGAAATCTTAGGGGACTGATATCAGATTTTTGTGAAATTAAAATAAATATTTTCAGGGGGTTATCTTAATTCAGTATGATAACAAATGGAAACCCTTTGACATATTTACTCGATGTGTCTCTGTTAATTTCAGTTTTCTAGTGTTTCATATTGATATTCACAAGTTTAAGAAAAACTTCTAATATTTTGGTCTGTTCCTTTGATTATATGAGAGTATGGATATTTTTGCCTGCGTTTAATTTGAGCAGTCTGCAGAACGTTTCTGTGTAAATGGGTTTTGTATCTGATCACATGAGTACATGTAAATGTAATGCAGTGACAATGTGACCAATCAGCCTTGGTTATAGCCCTCTGATTTTATTAACTGATCATATCTTTTGTTTCTTAAGATGTAGCCATAGTGTGACATTGTCCTCGTGAACTCGAAAAGTAATGAAAAATGCCAAAATCCCAGTTAAACAACCCTAAAATTGTACTGGATCAAATTAAATGTATTATCCAAATGTTATAGTTTATACATATAAAAGATCAACTCTTATTTGCTCTGATATATAAAGCAGAACCACATATAGATGTTACAATACTTATATTAAATCCTGTCCGTCCCCACAGGGCAGTGAACTCAGGTCGTTTCTGATGCCTGATCCAAGCAGTTCCAGCAGACCTGTCTGAAGTGAGTCTTTTAGATGAGAGCAGACACATGAGGAGTATAAACCTGCTGAAACCATCACTCAGACTTGGTTTCAATAGCCGGGGCTGTATCATGCATACGTCTGTCTCTCTCATCTGTGAGGGTTATGGCAGCTCTACGGCTCGGTGTCACCAGGGTCAAATAAAAAGCAAATCGCACAAGAGGGAGGCCTCTGCGTGACCCGGCCTCAAACGCAGATTGTAAAGTGTTAATCGCGGCGGTAAACTGAGCCAAAACAGGCACTGAGGTGTCTCCCTGAACAAATCTGCAGAGGAGTCCTGTGTGTGTGTATGTGTCAGTCTTTCTGACGGGCTGTTAAAAGCTATCAGGCCGCTGTGATCTGAGAGCACACCCCGGTGAAAAAGGCATATGGTCCTGGTTAAGGCCGAGGGACATCGGATTAAAGAAATTCCTCTTGAAACAGTTCTGAGCCGCTCTTGCCAAAACAACTGCGAGCGGCTGACACAGACGAAACCACAAATCAGCCTGAAACTAATATTTAGCTTCTCTTTTTCATGTCGAGTAACAACAGCGGAAAAGACGCCAGCTGGAGGGGATTCTGCTGAACACATTTCAGAGCAGAGAGGTGAGAGGAGGAAGGTGCTGTGGCCTGGTTTCAATAGCCTATTACGTTTCTTTCCTCTACTGCGCCACATGCTTTCCATCACCAAGATGTTATTCCACCACTGGCACCTTCCTCTAACCATCAGAGCAGGAAAATCATTTCAGAAATCATGAGAAGAAAAGTGCGTAATCCCCAGAGACTGATCACATTCACCAATTCACTTGAAATTATTTTAAAGTGGCGTAATAAAAGCTTGAAGGCAGAACTACAGCACACAGGCCCCAGACTGTGTCTTGTAAATGTTTAAATTAAAACCACATGTCCAGTTCATACCAAGTGAGCCGTACAGTACAGTAAATATTTCTTTTAAAGGATGGAATCTTGGCTGCAGTCACTAAGCCACAATTAGCTGAAATAAAGCAGGTCACCATCAGCGTGATGATCCCATTCAAACATCCCAGGTTACTGAAAGCAACCAGACGGAACATGAGCAGATGATTAGGATAAAAAAAATCCAGCAGAGCCTTAAAGTGAATAAAACAAGCAGGAGGGGATCGTAAGAGGCAAAACAGTGGAGGCACCTGGAACTATGAGCAACTCCACTAATGTCAGAGGACATATTTTATTAAGTACAATATTAGGTTTATTAGATATTTGAGGAAACAAGCAGTGGCATTATAAAGCACAAGACAAGCCGCAGGTCACTGTTTAAACTGTCATCTAGTGACAACAGTGTTTTCATCAGTGTTTTCCTTATTATCAGGAAACCCGGTAGAAGGTAGTACGGGTCACGAAGGAACCCATTAAAGCTCAGTGGGTTATTGATCGATCACTTAGAACAAGCAGAAGGAGCAGAACCTGTGAGAGCAGTGACACAGAGCAGGGCAAGTGACAGCATGTGAGAATACAGCAACTGGTCTTAGAGAGTTGTAGCATTCAAATAATGACGAAGAGCCTAAACTGTGCTGCAAGTTCACGGCTATACTGCTAACTTCTAATAGAGCCTGACCCATAGGATCAGCCAATACTGATATTTGGGAATAAAACTGTCTGACACCGTTATATCAGCCGATATATTTACTACAAAAAGATTTAGCAGTGATTCCTAAGATGTTACGACAAAGAAATGTAAACGATGCTTGCTACTTTACAGTTTAACCATCAGCTTTGAATAAAAAGAAAATACAAATACAACCAACTATATTGAACATGAATTAAAACACTGTTTGTTTAATTTGTAAAAAAGGTTTTCACACCAGCAAACATAAACGCTGACAGCGCATGTCTGTGAAAAGCTCATATTGGATGATTTTTATTGACCAGCCTATAAATCAGTCTGGCTCTGTCTCTAGATATCCTTGAGTGCTTGAGGCCTCTCTCACAGATGATCTGAGCCACTTGTGCACAGCTTTCCGAAAGGGAATTACTTTGGGGCCATTATCGTAGCACTACTGACAAATGTGAGCCTCAATCCGTCTGTGTTAAATCAGATTTGTGAACGTGTAAAAGAATCTCCAAATGTGTAATGAGATTTGTGAATGTGCACATGGATCTGCAAATGTGTATTTAGAAAGTGTGTGTGTGTGTAATTGGATTTGAAAATGTGTAAAGGAAATATCTTCAAATACATATTCAGATTGTGTATTTATATCTGTAAATGTGTAGACAAATGATAAACGCATTCATGGAGATGGATGTCGGAAAAAAGGATTTTGCTTCAAGAGCTGAAAATACAGAGAAGAAAACAAAAAACATGACAGGTGTCATGCTGCCTGTAACATCATCCAGCATGACCGGTTTGGCGTTGGGACGGTGATGTTCTGGGGAGGCATATCCTTGGAGGGTCACACACACCTCTATGTCATAGCCAATGGTACCCTGACTGCTGTTAGGTACCAGGAGGAAATCCTCAGAGAGATTGTCAGAGCTCTGTGCAGTGGGCTCTGGGTTCCTCCTGCTGCAGGACAATGCCCGGCCTCATGTTGCCAGAGTGTGTCGGCAGTTACTGCACGACAACCTGGACCTCACGTCCCTCTGACCTCAATCCGATTGAGCCTCTAGGGGATGGAATGTTTCTGTACTGGAGATATTCCAGTTCAGCAGGAATCCTCCATGGCGGCACCCAGCTGATTGGAGCTTCTCCATCCAGTCCACACAGAGCGCATCTCTGAGGGTGGGGGACAAAACCGTCCATGGGAGGGACAGAGGAGGTCGAGGAGTGGATAAGCCTCGAATAACCTCCTCATATGGAGGTGGAGGGTGGTATGTCTCCCAAAACATTTCCTCCATCAACGCCTGGGCTGTGTCCTGCACTTCCTTCCACGCCATCTCCGACAACAGACTTGAAAATTCTTCTGCAAGTTCCATCTTCTGAACCAGTCCGTCACTGTGTCTGACTGTAAGTCACTCTGAAAGACATTGAAAGAAGCTGGTTTTTAAAGACTTTCGTAGCAAAAAGCATTAGGGATAGAAGCACAAAGTGCAAACTATATCCACTACTTAACTACAATTCAGAAGGAAATACTGTACATTTTACTGCTCTACATTTACCTGAAAGATAAAGCTGCTGCTTCAATTCACAGTTTTTATGCTTGTAGAATATTATTCACACTTAAAGACTAAAGCATGACACAATATTAAATAACTATCTCCACCTCAACATGCAACAATAGTTACATGTTCATGAATACATATAAATAATCCAATAATATGATGTATTAAAGGGATAGTTTACCTAAAATGTACTGATTATCTACTCGCCACTAAGCCGATGGATGAAGTGTTAGAATCCACAAAACACTTCAGGAGTCTCAGGGGTAAACAGTGTGAGAGCAGAATCCAATACAACTGAAGTAACTGGTGGCAAATCTACAGACGCAATAAAACAGAAAAAACACAACATGCCTCCATACTGCTCCTGTGGTGTCATCCAAGTGTCCACAAGCCCCGACATTCAAATTAGACACAAAACAAGGCAATTTACACTGGTTTAAGCCTAAAAGTCCACCAGAAGTGGCTAAGCTAGCAGACATTAGCATTTCCGGCGGTGATTGCTCCTCGTCGGAAGATATCAGTGGACGTTTAGGCTTAAAACTTGATTAAACTAAGATTTTGTCACCAGTTTCTTCAATTTAATTGAATTCTAAATTTCTGGGTGAACTATCCCTTTAACATTAAAATAATTTCATTATTTGAATTCAATGCTATTTTATTGATGAAATGTGTTTTTATTGCTGGAAAATGTTGAATTTTAGAGGTTGCATGCGTCTAAAACAGCTCTGGACTCGTGAACAATGTTTTCACTGCAGGTTTAATAACAATACCCAGGAGTACTTACCTAATACGGGTAAGTTGATATTGATGAAATCGTCTCGAGATCGCTGCTGTATTTGTTTCACGATGCATAAATAAATAAATGGTCACAAGATAAATCAGAGTATACATCATGCTTGTGCAGCAATTCTTATTAGGAGTTTACATTGACTTGGAATTCATTTTGGACAACCAAACCAAAACCATATCCCCCCAACCACGACCTCAGAAATGAAGTAGTCTCATCAAGACTGAGCTTTGGTCCCCATGAGGTACACTAGTTCTGACAAGGTCTGTGTCTATGCTTGAAAAGGTCCTGAAGAGGTAAACTCAAAAACTCACACACAAAGACAGACCAACTAGAGAGTGAAAGACTTTTATTAGAAAACGATGACAGCCTACAAGACAAATTAAGCCAGCATCTGCACAGGAAACAAAATAAAAACCAGGATGAAATTCCTTTTCACAAGATTTTGGAAAACACCGGGCAAAACAAGCGTCATAGAAACTAAAATGTGGTACTGAAAAACATACCAATACAGGAAGAGTGTACTCAGCAGCTTTCCACATGAAAGAAAATACAATTTGTCCAGGGATTAGTGTGACATCTTGCGCTGATCCTTCCTTAATAAATCGTCAGATCCCGCACAATCGGCTCTCCGAAGGCTGTTTGTAATCCCGTCCTTTCCACAGTCTCCAAACTTCAACAAACAAAAGGCTCCTAAAATAAAAATCCTTAAACTGCCTTGCGGTGGTACTCTGGAGGGGCAACTTCATAGTCACTTGCATTGAACAGCGTCGCCGAGTTCTTTACAAGGTACCTGGAACGGAGCAACATTTAACTAATGTTTGCTGCAGATGAATCAATACGAGTTTTTATTCACAGCTTTGTGAAAGCTTGAGTACTCACTTGAGAAAGTCTTGTAGATAACTGAGCAGGAGTGCAAGGCTCTTCTCGTCCAGCGGAGTGTACGCCAGCATGGCTCCGATTCTCACTTTCAAAACCAAACAAAAGAGTTTTACACACCACACAACCGGTAACCTTTATTCATAATACCTTTCTATTTCCACGTCACTGGTTCAATTCTTATAACGCAGCGCAGAACACAGGTCATAAAGCGAAAGAAATGTGAACATTGATCTTTTCAAAATGAAGGTAAAAGCAGCTACAGGCTGCACTCTTGTGCATTTCTTCAGTTTCTTTTCTATGTACAACAAATAATTCAACATCAGGTTAAGAAGCTGTTGTGTTGGCTTGAAATATACAACAGTTCAGATTTGTTTTACATGTCCATCTCATTGAAGCCAGTGTTGATTTTCTAAATATTAAGCAATTTTTTTTTGTTGTCAGAAATCAATATCGTGAGTTAAACATCAGAAAAGATCCCTGTGTCTAAAGAGGCAGAGATCTCATTGCAGATGTGGTATTTTATCCTGTCAGGTTGGAAGCTACAGTTTAATGCTTTTAAAGCTTAGATGAGGGTTAGGTAGCGAGCTTGAGACTGAAGGCCGAGTATCAATTTACATCATATCAAACAGTGTCAACTTTTGATACCCGAGTGCATCAGGATGAGAGGGTAACAGAGGATAGTAGGAAACGTGAGTCCACACTTCAGGTCAGTGGGTGCACACGAAAGCTAAAGACGAAGAATAGGTTAACTTGATTCTACAGCGAGAGGCAGGGGACTGGCGAGAAGAATGTTGTTAAAAAATATTGCAACAGTGTTTGTACCGAAGAGTCTGAGTAGATGAGGAGCGCCATAGATCTGAGACATGGATGTATCCGTGTGATTGGCCAGGATGTCTGCATACTGCGGCCTCTCAAATTTGTAGAGAAGTTGTGTCCCCAGCATGACGTTGAAATATTCCCGGATACCCGCAACCACTTCGTTCACAGCAAACTCCCTGAGCGGTGAAAAGAAGAAAATGTTTAATCTTTACAACACAAAGAACTGGGAAATGGAAAAAAGAAGGTTGCATGTATTTGAATGTGAAAAATTAGTATTTTTACTTGCTGTCAGAATTTCCTCTTGATCTCTTGTAATTTGCATAATCTTCAAGAACTGCATCAATGGTCTTTTTGGCAGGTAGGTGGAAGAGCTAACAACATAGAATAAAGAGACAAAAATGCACATTATGTAACAACATTAATAAATAAAATGCTGTTAAAACGGTTACATCTTTAAATCACTGGTTACTGACCTGTTTTTGCCGTGTAATCAGGTCCCAGTCATCCACAAGCCACGGTTTCAACTCCTCAGGGATTTTTACTTTAACCTCCACTCGATTAATGAAGGTTTCCTCCTGAACAGATTTCAGAAATGAGACTTTTTCGACTTTCTACGAAACAGCAGCAAGTACATATTTAAGCATCTTATCTAGATCAATTTACATTAAAAGGGCAAATTAAAGGAACCACCAACCAAAACAATAACAGGTTCATAGATTTGTGAACTCACACTTTCGACAGTTGGGTCAACACGTGCCCTTTTCTTTCGTGGAGGGTGGGTTGGGTCTCCTCCTGAACTTGTCCCTTCGCCTGGTCCAGGAGCTTCACAAAGATAAAAAGAATTTACTGTAATTAAATGCATAACAGTTTTTTGCTACACCCTGTTATATGACTGTAGAAACATTTGTGCAATAAACTTGTAGAATATATTTTGGAGGGTTTTGGTTTATGCGTTTTAAGAGTGTCAATTATAAATTGTATACTTACTCTTCTGTTTGTTCTTTTTGGTTTTCCTACAAGAAAAACAAATAGTATTAAAGTGACAATAAAAAAATTAAATAACAGGTATAACACATGTTAAACAGCAGCTGACAAATAGAATACCAAATGACTTGCACTCACACATCAGTTTTCTGCGATGGAGGAGGTATCTTCTTATTCGGTGCAGCTCCCCTCATTCTTCCTTCTACATAATGGTCTCTAAAATAAGAAAGCAAAAATTGCATTAATTCAAAATATACACAGAAAATTGTGTGAAGACAGTTTGTCTGTGTCATATGAAGAACGCAGCAGGAGATTGTCCGGATCAGACATGTTCACAACAACAAAAATAAAAATGTCCAGAGTCGAGCGTGCAGGAGGCAGGACGTATAAATTCCAATGCAGAATTCACATGTTTCAGTTTACAGCACATTGACACCAGTGTCAGCTCTTATAGAATCTCATTTGCATTTACGTCAGCATCTCCTACGTTTATGGCTCCTCTTTTTCATTCTTAGATATTTGTTTTCGTTTTAAGATTTGCGTCTGTTGCATGTTAGAAACATCATCAACACGCCAACTTACCCACTGTCAATTTGCCGGGCATTTTCCTGCTATATTCTCACTCACCACATTATTACATTGTTCTACTGAAATTTGATTAAATGTATTATTTATATATTTATGTATTGGCTCGGTGGAGCGCATAATTAACTCTTTATTGTATGACATTAAAAACAGAGAGACTGCACTTACTGATTGGCCCTCTGAAGCTCTTTCTGTTTCTGCAGATTACTGTCCACATACTTTAGCACTCTGCTTTCAGGAACCCATTCGTCCCAGCTGGAGCAGAAAGAAAATCCAACAAAGGACGAAATCAAGCACTTGTGAAATCTTCACAGTGCGAATCTTTAACACTTGATTTAACTGAACAGAGAACTTACTTTTTATTCCAGCCGCTGTAATGAATAAAGTATTTGATCTGTTTTTCCTTGATGTTTATCTTCACACACTGCAAAAAGAGACAGGATTGGCTGTTAAAAAAAAAAGAGGTCAGAGACACAGAAGATGATCACGTGATCAGAGGTTACCATGTCAGCCTACCTTAGCTTCGTAGAGCAATGGCCCATGAAAACACAGCACTCTTTCACCTGCACACAATGGTGGTCAATTAAAATCAGCATGAGAGGAAGCCAACTACACTACTTCCACATACACACGTGCTGAAAGTTCATTAGAGGTTTCAGATTAGGGGAACATAAACAATTCTCCTAAAAGTCTTGGACGTCAGCCAGAACATAAGGCTTTAGTCAACCTGTGGTATGAAGTGCAAGCCTAGAAAAGATTCAATATTTATTACACATTATAATTTTGTCATGAAGCCAAATACAGCACATTCAAATTATAGCACACGAGTAAAACAGAGAAAATGCTGACATTTCAGAAAATGTTTGACTCACTGACAATTAACTTTATGTCCAACGTCCAATCAATAATTAATCATCTCATCATTTATTTACATTGCACCCAGTTAAACAGAACGTGTTTCAATTGAGACAGTCACGTTACCTCAAGGTTCAACAAACACTAAATCCAACAGCCTCAGAAACGGGATGTGCTTTTCTTTTTGATACTATTAAAGCAATCAGCAGTGAATGAAAACATCAAATTACTTCATTGTTATGCTCTGTACCTGTCTGAATATTAGTCTGTATATATTGCTTGTATGTGTTGACTATAACAAGTCATGTATTTTCCAAACTGGCCAGAGAAAACTGATGGAAATTATTCATTTACAGTCATTTTGCTGTTGATTAATGACCATTGTCATTAATGAACAAATCAATGAAATGAAATAACGGTCCACCTCGAGCCTTCTCTTCCCTCTAAATGGGTAATTGACCTCTCAGGGTACACGCAGGTATCCACCGTGCTCTCGGTGTCTTTGATAGAGAGCAGCAGTGATCTGTATAAGAGAACAACTGCGGTGAGTCCGTGAACACCACATGAATGATGCTCCAGCTTTCAGCTAGCTGACCACAACATGGCTGCAATCCGGAGCCCGGGCGGTGCTGCTACCGGGCCACTGCCGCCGCCGCTGCGCTGTGTTGGGGAGTTAAACACTCAACACGGAACCAATGTGGCGAACAACCGGGATGGGGAGCCGCTTCGTGGGCTCGCATCAACAATGAAAGCTAACGGCGCTAGCTGGTCGGCGGCAGCGTCACTGTCAGCTAGCGGCTAGCCAGCTAACGTTCCCAGCGGCCGCGGCTCTGAAAGAGGGCGCAGAACCAGCCGGGGAGGAAACAGAGAGGTTGTTACCTTCTTGAAATTTAGGCTTCGGGTCCTGTTTCGGCGCCATTCACGGATTAAACTAACAAAATATGGGGAAAATCGCCAGCTCCCATTCCAGTCTGAGACGGCGCCGCTTTCTACATACGTCATGACCAGCGAGGTGACGTATTAAAACTGCGACGTGCGATGCGCCCTCAGACTTGAGGGAAACACGCTGTGATTCAGATTGAAGCTCTTACGCATTTCCCGCAAATTTTCAAGTTTCCTTTGGCTATATTTAAAAAGAAAATTTGACTTCTGAAAAGAACCCAACTTAATTGATGTTGTCCACAGACTGTGCGATGATGTCATTATGTCAAGTGAAGTGTGTTTGCAGGATAAATATAAGGAAATAATAAGACAATACTTCAGTAAGTTTAGCTGTGCAGTTGGTTAATAGATTGAGTTGATGATGCAGATTTGTGAATGAAAAAGTTCAACATCTATTTAAAATAAAGAAAAGTGGCTTGCTTATTTGTGAAAATATGCAACTTTATTTCCTGATTAGATTTCTAACCCCTGTTTCCTCTCTCTCTTTTAATGCATTTTGTCATTTTGTTGTATGTTCATGTTTTGTATCTTCATGCTCAGTCTGGTTTTAAATACTATGTTTGTATTGACAACTTATTGCCTTTAAAAAATGATGACCAATTGCAAAAAAAAAAATAAAAACGTAAAGGACTTCAAATGAAATGTATGAAATGAAAATAAAACACCCTTGTAAAACTATTTGTACTTAACATTGTGTTCAATACTAATTTAGAAGGTTTAATCAATTTGATCAAAGGTATCCAGGAAATTTCTACTAACAAGAAAAAAATCATTTGTAAAATATGGGTTTCATATTTTATTTATGTATTTAATCATTTCTGACTCATATTGGTCATTCATGGAAACTACACAGCTACTATAAGGCTGCAAAATGACTAATTACCTCTGGTCTCAGGATATTTTACCATGAACTATTTCAGATAGGCTGCCTGCTCTTTTCAAATGGAATTAAAAATATCTAATTTCAGACTATAAGACTTTCAAGATGTTATAGTTCTATATTTAAAAACAATTCAATGTGACCCTAATGCAACTCTGTGGGATTTTCTGCATCTGTCCATTCTTATACTAAATCTTGAATGTATATTCTTGTACACAGGTCTCTCTTGAAAATTATACAACCACAGTAATTATTTCTTATTTATTATACATGAACATATAATAAGATAAATAAACCAAATTAATAAATCATATTTTAAAAACCACATTCATTGTGGAAATGGTTTGGCCCCTTAATTTTATTTCCAGAAAACAAAAAAATCATTACTGAGTGTAATGTAAATGTTAACTTGAAACCCCAAATGATCAGAAACACAACTTAAGACATGTTGTCTTCAGAGTCAACTACAGTCCTGCTCCTGTGCCTCTTCCTCTGCAGTCACAGCAGCGAGACAACAAAAACTACAGTTCAGTGGTTCACACAGTGGCAACAGACATCCAACTTTCCTCCAAACTCTCACCTGTCCGTGAGGACTTTTTACTTTGTTGCATTTAAAAATATATAATGAATAACTTTAATTATGGCTTTGCATGGAACTGAGCAGACATCAACACTATTACAGACATACTAATGTTGTCGTTCCTGTAGATGTGTGTTACAATAAAGCAGTCCATTATAGAGCAAGAAATTTGCCGCAATAAAATCAGTTTTAAAGCATTTAATTATCATAAATGAATAAATTGCTACCTTTGAAAAAAAAGCATGGTATAATATGAAACTTTTGATTTGCATTTGATGGCTCAATGAACCCAACATCTAATGATCATGATTAATGATTAATAAAAAGATAATCTGCCATTTAATTATCTCACAGCATTTTCTTATTCTGTCCATAATTGTAAATTAATTATTTAATTGAAATTTCATTTTGAAAAGGCTTTTAAAACTGTACTTATTGCTACTTCATCCAAGTGAACTCATGCAGCAGCAGGAGCTCCTGCTGCAAGCCTTTCTTGAATTTAGTGTAATTCCCTCTTGATTCCCTTAATCTTTTTGCTGTAGAAAGATGATATAAAACACCTTTTAGATTTTTCATGGAACAGCCTTCACCATACTTAGAAATTCAAAGGGAAGTTCAAATACAATACACAGTTGTTGATCTCACTGATCACTAGGGACACTCGACAGAAGCTAAAAACTCAAGGTCCCTGACTGTTTCAGTTATAGATGCACAAATGAGTTCTGACGACTGAATCCAACACCTGCTGAGTCACGACCTCAGTGTCTGCTGTGCACTTCAAATCATTTCATTTTGTGACAGTTTTTTTAAAACAAGGATGCAACCTTTTTCTTTCACAATACAGATATTGATACCTCTATTGTGAGCATGTTCTGTAGTGAAGAGTTTAAAAGGTGTGATTGATTTTAGGGTTTTTGCCAAACAACAAATTGAATTAAAAGTAAATCTTACAGCAGAATGTGACAGAAGAACGTGCAGCTGAATGAGTTCTGCCCTAAGACCGACTGCAGAGATGCACTTTCTTATATCTGTTTAATTTTTACAAATATCAAACAGCACAGTAGACCTTGTAGCGGTTCAAAATGATCAAAGCCTCTAATGAGTTATTGACATCATCTGATAGTAAAACGGACAGAGAAACAAAAAATGATACATTGCGTGTCAAGCAACAATGACATTTTTAAATAGCATTAATTATATAATTACAAAAGAAATATCACATACAATGACAGCAATTCATATCCACGAATCAAACAAATGCTGGAAATATATATGATAATAATAAATAATCCTAATTGTAAGCACAAGTAAAGAAAAATTAAGGGAGGGGGTGTGTCCATCATAACTTCAATAGTTTTGAACTTCTAGGCCAAAATGCATGTTGTGATACACTTGAAGACTAAGCTATCACAGATATCTTAAAGGCTGTTGTAAATACACTAAACAACAAAAACATGGGGCTATGCTAATCCTGTGGACTCACTAAGAACCAGCATAGCACTCTAACAGGTGGGCTTTCGGGTAATTCGCAGACACATGCAAAGCTGAAAACTACTCATGTTTTTAATGCAACTGTGAACGTTTCACAGCTCCATACAAACCTTTAGGTAAAAAAAAGAAGAAAAAAGCAAGTGCTAAAATCAAACATAAAGATATCATGAAATGTCATTAACCCACTTGCACTCGCTGAACACTTAAGCCTTTCAATTAAATAAATACTTTAAGTGGACCAGAAACTAGCCTCGTCTTGAAAGTGGAGAAGGAATTTGTCGACTGGCAACTTCACTGTCGTTCACTGTGTATATTTTTTACGTGTAATAGAGGATTAGAGCAGCTGTGCTTTAAAAAAAAGACACAATGCTGTAGTTCTTAAATGTGTATAAAGGTCCAATTGTATCACTTGCCAAGAGAAGGCTGCTTGCTGGACTAGAGCCATTCACACACTGAAAAAACCCACTCTTACAATACTGACTTACTCCCAATTTATATGTATGTTAAATAGAGTATGAACTCAGATTTGACTGAAAGAAAGGAGAAGGAAACGAGTGCAGAGTCATGACAACAGAAGGATGTAGCGTTTGCTTTTGCAAATTCTAGTGGCAACGGTTCGAGGCATAGGGAATGCTTCTTTAAAAAACAGCATACATCCAACATAACTTACATCATAAATAATTCCTTAAAAATAATATGACCACAGCATGAATGTCTTCCAGAAAAATCTACAGTGATGGCGTAAATGGCCAGATCTTTCTGTTGTCAAAACATTGTCTTTGACAGAAATGATGCCATTTAGAAACTAGAGAAAGTGTTACACATTTTTCCTATTTTGCTGTAACTTGCCTTTTGTACATCTATAACAATGCCCATTTTCTTTATATTCTAAATATCATGTTCCATAAGGTGTCACCTTACTGGGTTCTGTGCATGTAACATACTGAAATAATGCCATTGACATGGAATATCGAAACAAAACTGTAAAAACCAGGTACAAAAGATACAATATAATCAAAGGACCACATGAAGAGGTGTGAAAAAGTCTTCAGTATTCACAGAAAAATATCAACTGAAGTAACTCACTGGACAAGAAGCGTCCTAAGTTTATATACATATAAGTAAAATTGAAAATAGATTTTCCTCTCTGTACATAGGACTGTATTCTTTCATCTTCCTCTTCCTTATTTACAAAGTACTCCTGTTCTCGAGGTCCCCCGTGTCTTTCAGTTCTGTGTGGGTCTAGTCAAGAGAGATAACGTCAGATATGGAGCCATAAATGGCCGCTGCAGCTTCCACCGAGGACCTTGACAATCCTGAGAGGGCGTGGCTGTCCCTGTCTCGGTCTCTGTCTTTGTCTCGGTCCCGCAGACTGCTGGACGACACCAAACTGCTGGTGCTGCCACTGTTGCTGCCTCCGTTGGTGGCTGCCAGTGTGCTGCTCCCCGGGGTGCCCGGCGGCTCCCGTAGCATCTGAGAAGAGCCGTACGGCAGGAAACGGTTGAGGAGCAGCTCGTGGTCCTCGGACGCCGATGCAGCTGCTGCGGCGGCCATCACCATGTTGTAATGCTAACAGAAAAAGAGGAAAGCAACATTTACCCAACAACCAAGCTTATACTGAAGTATGATGCTGCATTGTGACACTACATTCTAGTTCAGGGACTGTTTGTATGAAACATAGGGAGAAAAGTAGCTTCTAAGCGACAGATTCAGGAGAAAAGCCCAAAAATATATGGGTTTGGAATAAAACACATTTAAACTGTAAAATGACCTCTTGGGTCTTTGAGAAGTTAAAAGTGCTGAACTCAGTATCTCAGCCATCTGACAGAATGACTACTTCTGCCAAGGAATGTTTTTATCCCTGTCCTGTTTGTTTGAACGCAGGATTATGCAAAAACTACTGGACAGATTACAAAGAAGTGTGGAAGGATGTGGTATGGGTCCGTCACATTTAGGTGCAGATCCAAGAAATGACTTTCTTGCGAGACAATGATTTTTTGACATTGTCACTGATTTCCCAGGGAATAATTCATGGATTTTGATTTTTTTTTAAAACAGGCATGTTTAGAGGACATATATCTATGATTCTTGGCAATTTGGTGCAGCTTGATTGGATTTAAGGTGACAGTTGGTCCCTGGCGGAGCTATGCACTCTACTAAGTGCCATTCTAATTACTTCACACTGCACTGTGTGAATAAGACTCGAGAGGAAACTATTTGCTGCGACACTGACGAGTAAGGTAACTGTAAGTATACCTGATTGTCGCCTTGGAGGAAGGAGAAGAAATTTAGATCTGCAAGAAAAGAAAGAAGTCTCAGTCCAATAACATTCATCGTATTTGTTGTTACAAACTGATTGAACAAACAAACAACAACAATACCTGGCAGGTCACTAGTTGTGTGGTAATAGTGGCGGTAGTCCTGGATAAGAGGTGGAGGAGGAGGAATGTAGCTTGTCTCCACAGAGGGCATGCTGGGAGCTCTGCTCACAGGTGAGGCCTGGCTGTGTAGGTTCAAAACTCTGAGAGGAAACAACATAATCATGTTAATGACAAAAAGCAGCAACATAATCATGTTAATGACAAAAAGCAGCAACACAACACTTCCCGCTTGTGGTGTGGTGGCTCACCCTTTGTTTGGAGGTGGAGAGACTGGTGAAAGTGAGGGACAGGCCCTTTTAGGAGGCGGCTCATCGTCAGGTTCTTCCTCCGAGGAGCTGTCCAGCGTCAGATCAATCACATCAACCTTCTTGTTGTTGTCGTGAGATGACCCCCGTTTTAGCTCATGTGATTCTGTTCGAGACGAATCTGAGAAGAAACAGCTTAGTTACTCTCTGCCCACAGATCTTAATGACGTGAGCACACGTGCAGATGTGAAGTCTATGTGCTACTTACCGCTGTCGACACCATTATACGAAGCAGACACCTCCTGCACCTCTTTCTTTGACCTCATGGGAGACCAGTTTCCATCTTCTTTGAACTGGATTTCATCACAGTCAGAACAACTACTCAAGATCTCCATGAACAACCTGTGAAAACATCATGATATTTCAATGCAGGTTTTTTGTGTGTAATTAATTACAATCCTCTTCAGACCTGATGTTAATATCTTCGATCCGATTACAAGAGGACATCTCCGAATATATCTGTTCACAGCTGGTCTTAGAATGTCTCCACAAGCATTTCTGTCATCGGTGTTGATAAAGACCAAATGTTCAGTGTGTGCATTTCATTGTGTGAGGGAGAGCACGGAGCTGAGAGAGGCTCAGCAAATCAATGTACAGCTCTGCTATAATTTTTTTTTTTTAAAAGATCAATATGCGTGGGTGTTAATATTGTGGCTGTGGCCTCAAATAAATCTGTGTGGGGAAACGGAGAACTGTAAAAATACTATTGGTTCATTGTGAAAGTGTGAGCTGGTCAGAGGACGTAAGCAGAGTAAACGGTCATACTGTATACTTCACTTGCTGAAAAAGGAAAGAACATAAAAAAGGATTCATGCAGTAGATGAAGCAGTGTTGTGCTCACCCGTCAATTATGAGGTGCTCATATGGAGCCTTCTTGTCGCAGACTGGACAAACCCAGGTCGGCTTCTTCTCATTCATTTGGATGTAAAGCGTGGCATCAAAGCACTGAAGGTGTGAGCATGTTAACGCTCTGCAAGGGATTGTCAGCCTCATCTTCCCCAGCTTCAAAAAACGAACAAAGGGAAACACAAGATAAAAATCACTCTCTCATACGCTATACAACACAAGGATTTACGACAAATTATAGCAGAAGCAATAATATAGTTCCCCAACACTTCTTAATTCCCCCCCCCTTACACAATAGAATTGTTTAAAAAGCAGAATAGTAGTGAATTGTATTTACAGGACAAAGGAGAGAGACTCGTAGACTGGTGGTGGCGATTTCACTCTCTGGATCTGCCGTCAGTTTTTCTTTGACTGTGAAAAGAACAAAAAAACAAACAAGGATTAAATACAAGAATGAAGAAGGTTGAATTAAAAAAAGTGAAATATATTGATTTATTCATTAGGGCCCCAATCCAGCTGCTAATACCCTCACTGATACACACAGAATACAGCTGACAATACAAGACAAACACCACATTTAGATTTACTGTATAGCTCCACATACAGTAAACAAATGGAGTTTTCCTGGAATCACAGAGGAACTGAAGCCCAAGCAGCACTTACTTCCCTTTTTATGTCCTAAGTTTAATTCCAATCTATCATTATATGAAATAAGAACATATATGTGGCAAAGCAAGTTCAACGTTTTCACAATAAAATGAAGTGGTGACTTACTTAAAGCTCTTGAGTGGTCAGGGTTCCTAATTCCTTTGGCCCTTAGTCTTTGCAACAACACTGCAGACGACTGCTGTCTTACCAAATAAACAGCCATGGAAAAACTCTGATAAAAGAGATACAAAACAGTGAGCAAAAAGGTCAAATATCCTCCTCAAGGCTTCAGAGGAAAAGGGAAAACAGTTTGTGGTACGAGAGCTGTTTCATAACCCTTAGCCAATATTCTGTTAGGGGTCTTCTTACCCTCCCAATTTCTGAGGTCCATGACACCACAATTGTGTTGGGGGCTGTGGTGGACAATCGCACGAGTGAGGTTATGTTAATAGGACGACTGGGCCTTTTTGGTTCAACTCCATTTTTGGTGGGAGGAAGATATCCCTGCAGAAAAAACATCAAACATCAACGACTTGAATTGTCAGTTGTTCTATATGGAGGCAAAATAAGAGGAGAGATTAACTACAAACTGTGTGGACTCACCGGCAGATTACAGGGTTTGCCGTTCACCTTCACACACAGATTAGAGGGGAAATGATCCTCCTGGGGACAGCTCGTCTCCGATAAACAAAATCTGAAAATAAGGAAAGTAGATTGAGTAAAGTGATAAGTTTAATGTCAAAAGTATTTTTTTTCTATTGCCACTGTCACAAAAAGGTTGGCTTGCTTGATTTATTTTACCATGTCAGTTGTGTCAAGTACAGCCATCTCCATCTATGATATAGGAGAGCACTTCTTAAAGGATGGCAGTCATCCCAACACTGAATATTTAATCCTGCAACTGTGCTTTGAACCGTTTGTTCATTCTTTTCTTTTTTTATCATTTATTTCTCATAAAATGGCTTAAGTTCAATGTGTTTCAAAACTAGTGAATCTGAATCCAAGACACAGACATGTCCTGCACGCCTCATTCCACAGCTCAGAACCTGTTCTCATGGTAAAGCATCTTGATTTCTAGCTTTGGTATTTAACATTACCTGTAAATTTAAGTTAAAACTTTTTTTTTTAAAATATATTTAAAGATTTTTTTTAAACTTTGTAAATCGGAATATAAAAGTGAATCTCAACCACAGGGATGTTTATATGATGTGCAGTTAGGTTTTAAGACAAAAACATAATGAAGTAATGGAACTGTACAAGTGACATGGACGTTTTTAGTTCAAAACTGAGAATAGCTTTAAACAATACTCACTTTAGAGCAAATATACATCTCAAATAAAACAGAAGGGTTTTGTGCTCAGAAGAAAAGTACGATAGTTAGACATACCTTAACTGGACTTGAACAGCAAAGTCACATTTAGTCGCAGATATGTCCCTAAAGGATAAAAAGAGAAGTCAGGTCACACTGGTGAGAACAGCTAAGCACAGATATTGAATAATAATAACTCAGTTAACTGTAATTGATGGTGTCAGACAAAACCTGCTTTCTTGAGTAAACACATGTAAAAGGGTTGGACAATTTGCACCAGAGCTTTCTCACTTACATGGAGCTGCTGATTTGTTGAACTTGTTGTGGTGTTAATGCGAAGGCATAACATGATTCCTGGAACCGTTGATTATTGTCTGAGGCTACGAAAAAAGAAACAGAACATCACAGTCAGGGGACAGATCTACAGAAAACACTAATCACTAATGTGATCACATATTGGACTTTTACAGAGCAGGCTTTTGGATCAGATATCTGTGATCACAATGCTCCAACAGTAAACACATGAGAGAGAAGTGTTATCACTGGACCCAGAGCTCAGCATGAAGTGGTGGACTCACCCAGGCTGGTTGGCTTAATGAGCTCATCCAGCACGTCATAGAATGGTAGTCTCTGGAGTTTGACATCAGGGTGTACTGGGTGCAGGGCAGAGGGGAGGTGAGGCAGACTCAGCTCATGTTTAGGCCCAAGTAAAGAAACAGGCAGTAGAGGTGACGGCGAACCGTGGCTGTCAAACCCCAGCTGAGCGAGGCCAGCGGGCAGGCTGGAGGCAGAGTGAACGCCAGGCAGGGCCAGGTCCACTGGCGAAACCATTTTGGTTGGGAAGCGCCGTCTGTAGAGCTCCTTGATCTTCATCTGGACCGCAGGACTGCAACCAGCCTTGAGTAGGTGGAGAGCTTTGGTCAAAAGTTCATGTTTGCGTCCGTGCTTATTCCGCCCTGCATACCCCAACAACACCTGGAGCTCCGAAACTCGAAGGCTCATTACCATTTGCTGGTGAAAAATAAAGAGTGGGAAAATGGTCTATTATACCCCGGAGAACACATTATTGCTACACTGATGTAAAGAAACACAATTTCTTTAGACTTTAAACATGATTTGTTTAAAACATAATATCAAAGCTGATTGGCTGATCCTGAATATCCTTTTCTATCTTGCGAAATTGTCTATAAAACATGAATATACTGTATTTTTAAACGAAGACGAACATATGAACGTCATCGTACAATAAATGTAACAAACACACCCACTCTGAAATTACTTCTTCGTGAATCTAGTTTGTCAAATCCATAATCTATAAATCTCCCGACCCGCAAGTGATAATACAGGATGTAGACACAATAACACAAAATGTACAAAATAATTAAATCCAATACAGCGTCACAGAAATGTTGATTCAGCTTTGGTTATCTTTTCAGAAAGTAAAGTGTGATCTTGTATTATACGACATGAAGGACATTGTTGTATTTGTTGTAGGAGGTTCTCAAAAACAGAAACATCTTACAACAACACATAATCTAATACCCTTGTTAATACTAATTCTCCCCGGAAAATAACAAACATCCTAATGCCATTAATTTAAGCAAACGCCACAAGTTTAGGTCCACCCAGTATAATAACAACCCCTTGTCCCTGCTAGTGAACAAATCAAACACTTGATGTTAGATTTAAAAAGCCAACCTGATATTATGAAGCCTAGAAACAGACGTAACTGTCAAACTTTGATGACCAGTCGAGGTAATCTGTGAATTTGTTAGCACAGTTAGCCCCGAGAGAAACAGCAAAAGGTAAATATTTGAGTAACAGTAAACATCCTGATGACGCTTGAAATCTAGCCACATACCTTCAGACATACGTAGAACAAATAGTTGATGTTAATAAAGGAATTGAGCTCTTAGATTTTGTTAAATGTCTTATTAGCGGTGCTGCACTCATGTATTTACTGAATTTAAATATAACAGATTATTTAATCGTCTGGTGAATGTAGTGCCAACAGAGCAGAGATTAGTTCAGGGAGGGAAACAATCAAAACAAGGATGTTTCGCGTTAATATCGATAGCTGCTGACTTATTGATTACCTAAACTGAATAGATAGGAAGAAGGAGACATTATAAAGCAGCTAACAGCGCCTGAACGATACAGGTGTCATCCCATTAAACACTTACATTTACATTGTTTACTTCATCCCGTGTGTTTGAATAGTAACCACCAACGTGGGTCAACATCAATCCTATGCAGGCTGTGGATTATTTCTGTATTTAAGGGGGTTTCACATTGTATCTGCTCAAGAGATGAGAGGTTGGAAGCTAAACGGCGCTCGCCTTCCAGGGAATAGACAGAGCCCGTTTTTTTGAAAGAGGCACAGCGGTCCGGTCTGCGAATCCCTGATACTATCAGGTGGATGGAACTACGGAGCTGCTGAGTTCAAAGGCGCTGAAGTGGCCGTGTCTCTGATCTTTTCCTGAAAGCGATATGTGGCCTTATCTGCAGGGGACAGCGGGGACAGCCTAACGCAGCGTCGGCAACAATAACAAAGCTAATGCTAACGAGCTAGCCAGCCAGCTAACAGGCTGTTCGGGCCTCCCTGCCTCGCTGTTTCGTTGGACGCTTCAATCACACCGCTCCTCGCATCTCTGCTGTCGAGCAACAACGACGCTTCGGTTTGAAAGTGAAATGTGGCAATGGGAAACGTCTATTTGTCAAGCTACGGTAGAGGCTAGCTTTACCTTCAGTTCCGCACTCTCCGCCATCTTGTTGTACTGGCTGCGCATGCGCAACAGCCAGCCTCAAGGGACAGAGAGGATTCAAAATAGTCCGTCGCTTCTCGGCAGGGGACAGCAGGGGGCGCTGCCGGAGCACAGACAAATACACAGGGAACAGCTGAAGAAACTTGATAAACAAACCACTCACACCCAGCGTGTGTGGCCTGTACACAAAACATACAAAATAACACAGCTTTTCCTTCCAAGACAGCAACTGTTCATCATTCATTTTAGGCTACTTCTTCACAGTGTTACGGTGCTTGTACTTTACTTGTGTATTTTCTTTAAAAGGTTTGCTGAAGATTTAACATATCTCCATATAATAAAATGCTTGGTCCCAAGATTAAACCAGAAGTTACCAACCTTAATGGCTTTTAACTCCTTACAAAAAAAAGGACCCGGCAGCTCATTCATTCATTAAATGTCTCTGAATTGTCAGCAGTTATAGTGGTTTTTATTCAAATAGTCAGATCAAATGTCCAATAACAATTGGAGACACAATGTTCCCCTCGAATAAATAAATGTGTAGAGAAAAGACAAAGACAAAAGAAGTGGTTTGTGTATATTGATGACTGATTTTCCTCTTTTCACAGTGAATCAGTAGGAGGCGCCATTACCCTTAGTTAATATTGACATATGGAGCTGTTCAGGCTGGGACACTGACCATGTGACAGAATTTCCGGGCTGATTGGACAATGCACAGTGGAGTTATGACAACTTCATCTCCTTTGGCGAAGGATCAACCTTCGCCGCACCTCAATGTTTACACGTTTTGAGGAAATGTCACAATTCTGACCATATTGTAAACCAGCCAGGAGCAGTGCATCAAAGTAAAAAACAAATGTCACTTCCTGTTACTACAAACCTGTAGTTTGAGGGAGATTGAACAAAGTACACTGAAGTTACAGCAATTTCGTGTGTGACAGTGACATGTTGAAATTTGACAGCACGCCACTAACATGGTATTCGACAAAAACTCACAGTTTCCACAATACTTCATCATCAATGTGTTGAGGCCCTTCAGACAAAGTTTGACATGTTTGTGGTGTATAGATGAAGAGGAACACATCAAAGTTTAAGACGTTCAAAAAACAAGACATTTCCTGTTGCCAGCAGGGGGCACTGTGATTTTAATTCATAATTTTGTGTGTGGATGTCATCAGGCCAGGACTCTTGTCATACATGTCCAGTTTGGAGTCAATTGGACCATGTGTGTCCGAGATACAACAACCTTGTGTATTGATGGTGTGACGAAAACTCACAATTTGAGTTAGTTTTAATCTGCAAGGAGTCAAGATGACACTCACCAAATTTGAAGTTGATCTGATGAAAGCTCTATGAGGAGTTTGTTGAAATACACAATGTGTTAAATGGCCAAAATGGCCAACTTCCTGTTTCATTAGTCAAATTGGTGCTAGGAACTTTTTTTTCGTCCGGTCATGATACACGTTTACCGAATTTTGTGCCGTGCTTTAGGGGGCGCTGTTGAGCCATTTTTGCCACGCCCATTTCAAATTACTCCAGAATCTGACATTTTCATCAGGCCTGATGCGAAGTTTGGTGAGTTTTTGAATATGTTCAAGCCGTTAAAAATGCGATTAATTTTCCTTAAAAAATCAAATGATGCTCGGGCCCTAATCAAGCACAAATGACGAGCAATTGTTGGTTCCATACTGGGGAGTTTAATTTATGTATTTTATATATGCAGAAAATAGGAAAGTATTTTTTTCCCCCGTGGATATAATTGCTATAATGTCGACAATCAAGCACATAAAAGTTGTATAAAAAGTTGTTCTCTTAAAGTCTTTGCTCTTCCTTTATGGGTAAGATTAAGAGTGATATGATCCATTTACAATCTATATGCTCATATTTTGTTGTTTGTCATTTTGTGCATAAACATTTGCTCAGATGAATAATCCACATTTCTTTTCATTAAACGATTTATTCAGTAGAGATGAAAACTATGACATTAACAAATAATCTACTCTTAATACAATATGTGGCTACTTACAAGGTTGTGGGGGTGAACTTGTTTAGCCTACTAACGTCTGTGTTTGTTAAAAAGAAAAAGAGAATGCATGGTTTGACCGCTATATACTTATTTTAGGCCTAATTTCAATGCACAGGCTTTCTTTTTTTTATTTCACACGTTTAAAGTGCATAACAACCAAGCTGATGGCCTGTGGAGGTGTACAGTAAAAAGTAGTGGTCGGCTATTTCACAATACTGTGAGGATCAGGAGCAATGGATGGGCTAATCCAAGCAGCTGTTATTGACATAAGAAAACCCAAATAAAGAAATAAATTAACAACCTAGAACTATTACAAGGTACATATACATTGTCATTGCACTTTGCCACAAATAATAGATATCAATTGTATTATTTCAGGAAAGAAAAACAAATGTCACCTTATGCAAAAATGGTTACATAAACGCTGGGAGTGTTGATACACATTTTTACATATTACAGTGAAATCATACACGTTAGTCTTCTCTGGACTCGAGTGTCTCTGGAGGTTATTGTGTCCTCCTCCTCGTGGTTTGCTGTTGGACAGGAGCTGGAGGGAGGATGAGGTGTCCTCTCTGGTTTTCATCAGGTCAGGTGTATAAAGGTGGAGCGGTGTGGTTCAGGGAGGCAGCAGAGGAGACTTGAAGGAGCAGGAGCCGCTGCAGTGGCGAGGAGTCAACATCTTACACGAGAAATGGTGCAAAGCGTCGTGAGCTTCTATGAAGAAGGGGATATAACCATCAACCGTGAAACGTGCACGCGAGAACAACATATGATTGACATTTTATACGAGGTGAATGAGGGTGGATAATTGCCTTACGCACGCGTATGTGCAGGTTTGATGCCAACAGTAATGTGATCAGCTGATTCACGACCATGCGCAAAACATTGAGACAACTTTCTGCAGAAATGTCTACATGCACCCTGACTTATATTCCACCTCCGTGGATGTATCAAATGTAACGAGGATAACAATTATTACAGAAGTTCAACTTGTGCTTTCTTGGTCCAACTCAAGTGTCAAGCATGAGACACTGCAGAACCAAGGCGTAAGGAGGCATGTGAGATGCACCGAGCAAAAATCTTTACGTCCCTTTGTAATTTCCATAAGGTCACAGGCCTGTGCAAATGTGAGGAAAACACTGATTATGCGTAAGAGGCAGGAAAATCCCCAATGAAGGATTTCCAACATAAACTGGTTCTCTCGTGTGAAAGAGGTTTTAAGAGTTAAACAAAGGATATGTAAACAGTATATATACGTGCAAGTGAATTCCGCAGGAGACCCGGACTGATCCGTGACATTGCGCACACACAGACCATTTTACGCACAAACTGTCAATCATCAATCACGCCAGTAAAACGTGCCACAGCGGTTCAATCTGTGGATCGATATAGAATGTGATGGCGTGTGTGCGCGTGCTGTGTCCGCATCCCTCCGCTCCTTATATGTCTCTCACCTCTGACGATGTGAAGCTGCTGAACCATCTCCTCCCTGTAGGAGAGCTCCCTCTTCATCTGATCCTGGAAATTATCTGAGGGACGAATGTGAGCCACACATTTCAGTCAGTGTGATTCGGTGAGTTTCTAACATACGAACCAAACTTCATAGAAGAAACGTGTTCATTTAACCAGTCTCACCAAAATGCTGAAAACAAGCCCATGTGGGAGTTTGTCATGAATATTTAAATGAAGCTTGAAAATTGGTTGAGCTTATAATGTTCGAGAGCGTGATGGCAGAGATAACGCTCACAGATTCACTCGCCTCTACAGGGCGCTGTTCTCAAGCTTAAAACCAGACAAACTCCAGGCCTCCTCCACACTGGCTCATGGTGTGGAGATCAATGAGAGCTTTAAAGTGGAGATATAGGATTCAGCATTTTCAAGAAAAGAAACCGAATGTAGTTCATTTAATGCTGTTTTTTGAGAAAAAAAATATTGAATGGAGCAATGAGAGTTGAAATGTGTAAGTAAAAGCTATACAGTGTTTTTTACTTAAACAGATCTTAAATTATACCATTTGTAAATTTAGGATTGTTGTCAATATTTTAATTTGGCTCTTGTTTACAGCTCACAGGGTTAGGGTTAGGCCAGGGTTAGATCCTAACACTCCTCACTGCCTCCTTAAAGAGTTATAAAAATATGGAATGAAACCAATGCTATAGATGGAGCACCAGCCGCACTGGGTTGTCACTCAATTGTTATTGCTTTTTGTCCCAATAGTTGGATCCAAATATCATCAATGAATGTACAGAGAAATATAAATGGATTTATGGATTTGATTTAGGTCCACACAAAGATTTCAGTTTTACATAGACGCATCACTGGGAACTCATGTGTTAAAAAGCAATGAGACAATAATACATAAAACCCCATATTACAACTGTAAAAGCTGGAAGTGTTAAATCATTTTTGCTAGTTTGTTTACAGAGAAATCAACAATGTGCACATTTCACAGTGACTTTATCACTTTATCATTCTGAATTAGTTTAAAGTGCCTCTCTAACATGCATGGTTTTGTACAAAGGTGAGACAAGTTGAATATGATTCTAAACAACAGTAATATATGTAGTATATATATGTATATGAGATCTTTTTGCTGCATCTCCAGTCGCTGTTATCCACACACTGGTCTGTAGTGTATAATTTAACCTTGGACTCAAAACCCACAAAGACTTGGATCATACTGTATGTGCTGATCCTCAGTAATGTAAACATTTTGTAAAAGACTTTTAAAATCAAGAAGTCAATTGTTTTTCCTCTTTCTGGAGATTTGAGGTTTTAAATATCACAGACTTTTTTAATATCCATTCTAGACGTTTCTATACGTTATTCAAAAAGCTTCCAAATCAGAGTGTGAAGAGTTGAGAGGGTGAGATTTTGGAGAAATGTTGGAGACATTACTTACTGACATAAAAAAAAAAACTAAGGCTTCAGTTTATTATAAGCAATATGATCTGTGGAGTTGTATGTGTATCATATATATATATATATATATATATATATATAAATATATAAATCCAGATGTTCTGAAAAAAATTCTGTAACATTTTCCTTTGTGTTGACATTCAAAACAGCTAAAGATCAATTATAATATTTCAGTTAAAAATCAACACTCTCTTCATTGTTCAACATTTTGACATTTTAGATAAAAAAAAACTGTCTATATGTACATCTAGAGTATATTTAAAACAAGTTATTTGTATTCACAGTATCAATGTTTATAAATTAAACTGAGCACCACAATATCTGCTTCTCAACGTTCTTCCCCAGTGCTAGTTTCTAACCATGTGTGAGTATGTTTGGACTTAAGGTTAAAATAATAATCCTCTCAAATCTGTGTTAAAATGGGTTTTGGAAACACATTCTTCTAAGGGAGTGTGTCCCTGAACCACTTAGTATTTTTTGGATGAATGACGCCCTTTAACAGATTTTTGCTTTGCAGAGAGAGCTCATGCATGCCACTGCTGAGATGCATCCGGTCATGGCATGGCGAGGCCCCGGATCACGAATACGACAGAAGAAGAACACTTAACTTTGAACTGAAAGACTTTGGAGTCTCTATCTATGACATCACTTTCACGGTGATAATAGCCAGAGTGGTGGATAAGGCACTGTTGCAGAATCTGGCTTACCTTTCAAGTTCTGAAATTCTCGTTCCAGTCTTTTCCTCAGCTCAACCTGCTCTAACAGCTGCTTCTGGAGTTCATCTAAAAAGCAGACACAAATACAGGCTGTTTGAGGGGCAGAGGTACAGAAGTGTTGTGTGTCCTTCTAGGGCGGTTTTCAATTTTTAATGACAGGGAAGAGGACATCATCATCATTTACACTGACAATTTAGAGCAGGTCTTATGGGCCTGAAGCAATACAAATAAACCTCCACTTCTACATTTTTGGGGACACAGCAGAATCTGCCTCAAGGGGAAAAAAGCTGAAATTGATAAATTGATATATATATATTTTTAATTCTGTAGGAAAATGTGAAGTTTTGCAAGTGAAACTTTGGACATGCGACCAAAGTTAGAAATAATTGTGGAAATTGAAAGTGTTTTGCCCGAAGGCATTCAAATTTGAAGGAGATGAGCAAGGTGGGAGGAAGTGGTTGGAATTAGTTTATTAAATGGAAAGTGGCAATATCCTTTTTAAAGCTCATTTTAATTACTCAATTTAACAATTGCTATTAATGTATTAAATAAAATGGATGATAAGTGTGATTTCTACTCATCCAATAGTATTATACTACTAATAATAATGACAATGTTATTATATCCTTTCTTCACGTTAATTCTTTTAGTCACTGTCTTACCTTTAGCCAGACTTTCTAGATCTCTTTGTGTCGCCACAGCTCTGACTGGCGCGTCCTCGCCTGAATACACAGAAGATAAATTATATTTCTCTCTGTAAATGAAAAGTGGCGCCTCCGTGTTTTTAAACAGACTTTATGAAAACGGAATTAAGCTTATTTTCACCTCAGTGTGACTTACCGTCTTCGGGCTCCCGCTGGTTCTCCTCGCCGCTTTGTTCATGAAAAGATTTCGTTTCGATCTCCTCCACTGTGGAAGACGGCTCCTCTTTACTCGCACCATCATCTTACAGGAGAAAATAAATCGATGTGAGGTTTGCCCTCTTTTTTTTCTCCGATTTTCAAAAAATATTTATTGTTACAATCGCAGAATAAAAACACATCTAACCATTAGTTGGATGTACTCCACTCTGGTAACTGGCAGCTCTGAACTGATACGGACTGCTCCTTTGTTGCAGCTCAGCTCTCTCCGGTGTGAAAACCTACAGGAGAAACAATCACCACTTCTTTCAGCTCGTAAAATTGCAATACGTTTAGTTAAATGATAATAATTAATTTAAATAACATCTATAATTCACAATTAAAAATATAGTCTAAAATGGAAGGCAATACATTTTTATTTAAATGATGATTTATGCGTTTTTCTCTGGACATGCTGCGGTTACACTGTTTTAACATGAAAGACACAAGCATCCATAAGGACACAAAGATGTTCATGTGCGTAAAGATGCACACAGGCTTTAGGAAAACAAACCCACTGGAATGGAAACTTAAAAGTGAAGGGTTACAGTTTTGTGTTCCTCAGTTTGAAGTCACTCACTTCAGTGAAAGACGCAGTTATGTGGCTCTCTGATAACTGCTTGCTGTGCACGTCTCTGTCAGAGGACTGGGCCACGTGGACGCTCATTTTCTGGGAGTCAAACACCCTGCTCTCCTGCAGGCCCTTACACTCCGACTCCTTAGGCGAGGCACTGCGTGCCAAGCCGGGGGGAGTCCGAGCGCACACCGAGGACGGAGGCCGGGAGTCCCCCTCGTCCTCCTCCTCCTCGTCAGGTGTTTTGTTCGTCTCTACGTCCACGTCCGGCTCGCCCTCGCTGTCCACGCAGGGGGACGCGGAGCGGTAGCTGGAGCTCTCGCTTAAAAAATCGGGCGACAGATAGCCGGTGCGACAATTGTTGTAAAGGGCCCTGTTGCCGTAGAGCTTAGCGATGCAGTCAGCGTCTTTAATGACGGGCCTGAACGCGGACACGTAGCTGATTTTCCGGGGCACAAGCGCCATCCCCTCCAGCGGCCTCGCCTCGTCCCCGGACTTGTCAGTCTTCGTTACGCGCGGACTGCGTGCTGGAGCACCGGTCGTTCTCCACCATGCTGTCTTTGGACGTGTTGGTGCTCCGGTCACTGTGCTCGGGTATGTCCATGTCAGTCGGTCTGGGCGGGCACAGCAGCTCTGGCACGGGCTTGTGCTGGGTCTGGTGGTACGGGGGCAGCGGCAAGGCGCCCGCCGCGGGCCAGAACATGGGGAAGGAGTGATAGGCGCTGTCCTTGGTAGCAGGCCACAGGACACCCGGCAGGCCCGGCTTGCTCTGCTCTCCCATGATGCTGTCGTCTTTCTTCTGACACAGGCCGAAGGCTGGGAACCCGTATGGATGAGGGAAGAGAGGTGGTGGGATTTTTTGCAGCATCCCAAACCCTTTATTGGGCACCGGGATGACCGGGTAGCTGCGTGCGCTCGTCATGCCGCCGCGGTTGTCCTCGCAGCTGATGATTTTCGCAGGGATCTCGGGTGACTCTCGGGGACGGTTGGGTCCTTGTGATTTCATTTGGGATCTGGAATCGGACCCACTGCCCGGCAGCGTCCTCTTCCGACTGCCCCCGTTGAACATGGCCTTCACATCTTCCCATGCGTGGAGTACATCTGTCTGGCTGCTTTTATCTGTTAATTTCAGATGTCGCCTCCACGAGTTAAAATTGGCTGCATCTGGCTGCGTGTACTTGGACTCCGGCGTGCGGTGCGAGTGAAATATGAATTTATTTGGGGAGAAATACATGTTGCAATATGTGCACTTGATGCACTTGGCTCTGGAGCTGTTGTATCTTGCCGGGATGAAGCTGCCTCGACTCCCCCAGGCGCACTCGTGGGACACGTCGAAAGCAAAATTCTCTGGAAGTTTAGGAGGCGCGTGAGCCCCGAGAAACGACTTACAAAGTCTCTCCGCCTCGCGTTTAGTGATCATCCCGCAGCGCCTGGAGGAGATAGGCATGGCCCCGGCTCTGCGGAGGATCTCCAGCTGGACAGGGGTGCACTGGACGCAGGTGATGCCCAGCGCCACACGCCGGTTGTGGATCTCGTTGTAGCTGTAATTCTTCAGGAGGGTGTTGGATATCTGGGCGAGGCAAAGTCTCTCCTGGCCGTCTATCACCAAAGACACGATGGGTATTCCGTACAGCACCGTCTGTCCGACCTGGTTGGGCTTCAGGTTGGTGCTCGGGTAGGACAGTTCTTGTTTGGAGCTGGGCGGGGAGCTGGAGTCTCGCCCCGCAGGTATGGAGTCCATGCTTGGAGGCCTGGAGGCTGCGGAGACGACGTTTGACGTGGACATGTGAGTTTTTGACAAATTCAAACCAGCCTCAAGCAAAACTTTATAATAGGCAAATTATTCGAAACACACTTTAAGCTATTTATAATAGTCGGCATTTAAAATTGTAAACACAGAAACAAGACAAGTAAGTTGCAGGCCAGCGTTTTACTTAAGTCCAGTATTTAAGAGTAATAAAAGCAGATCGGTATTGAGCCATATCAAAGGTTAATGTGCAAATACACTTAAAACTCGACTTTATTTTATTTGGCTGTAACTTTGCAATTGTTAACATACAAATAACTGCAGGCTTAAGTTCTGGATAAATTCATTGTTGCATCAGACCGTGCGTAAAAACCGTTGTAATATTAGATTGGAGTCATGGCACCTGATAGAAGAGCCTGAGACACAGACCGAGACACAGCTTGAATACTCTCTGCTTCAGTTCCTAAAACTCACCTTCAGTGTTTGCGCAGCTCCCCTCCGTCGTTCCGCCACAACGCTGTGATCAGCTGAATGTCGGAGCTGGGGAGAAGTGCAGATCTGGAGGAAGATGTTTGCTTCAGGAGCTGGGACGCAGTTGTCCGCGCAGCACCGCCTCCTCCCTGCTCACTGTCCTCCTCCGTCTCTCTCTGCTCCGCTGTCGGTGTGTGCGGATGGTGCGTGTAGCAGCAGCAGCAGCAGCAGCAGCAGTGGCCACATGGCCTGCAGACTGTAGTACAGCCCCCTCTACGACATAGACAGCAATCAAGTGACGGTGAAAACTTATGGCAAGGCACTCCCACTCACACTGGCAGTCTGCATTAACTATGGATTCATGAGCAATGAAGATGGCTGGAGTGTTCGGTGTTGTGGCAGCCTGCAGGTGCACACATGCGGATAAGATGCTGGAGAAAGTCAAATGATTAATTAGAAAACAGCTAAACATTTGATTTAGTACAAACTATATATGCACCATATGTTGAAACATATTCTACATCAAAAAGAAAAGAAAACATCCCCATCAGTCTGTCATTACTCATTATAGTTTATTGTATGGACCGGACCATAATGCGTTTAATTTATTCTTTCCACTAAAAATAAAAAACACAGCAGGGACCCACAGAGTCATTGTTGTGTGAGTGGACGGAGTGAGGGAGCGCAGGCGTGCGTCATGTGCTGGGTTCCCACGGATTCACCGTTTACAAGCTACAACCTCGCCTACACGCGTCTCGACAGTAACCAGCGGCTCCAAAGGTCACTGTGTGTGATGTGCACTTCAGTTCCCCTCAGAGCTGCGAGACAGAGAGCAAACACAGGAACAACACGCACATACGTGCATGCGCCACAACTGACGGCCATTCAACTTTTTTTTTTTCCCAGTCAATAAAGGTTTTGGGTTAATCATTTCCGTGCATGTGGCACATGAGCGGCGCGCAGCACCGATGCAATATTGATGAAGGTAACAGGACACGCGCCCCTGTTGGTCCTATTGACTCCACAGGGACTGAGCTGAGCAGCAATAAGGACAGTTTGGCCTTAATTATTATTTTTGCATAATAATAGCAACAATAATAATTATAATAATAACAGCATTTTTAAAAATAATTAAATAATAATAAAAATGATAATAATAATAATAATTATTAGCATTATGCATTGTTGATTAGAATATATGAAGAATAGATCCTATATTTTGAGACTAATTTCAACGTTTGGTCTTTAAAAACTGTCAATCCTTTTTTTGAACAGCTGCCAAATGAAAAAAAATATATAGTTATGTAGTAGTTAGATTATTGTTTAAATGTAAATTGAAAACGCTTCTTTAAGTTATGTCAGATTAATTTAAAACGCAGGTTAAAAACAACAGGATTTAAGAACAATACATGTATGGATAAAAAGAAAGTGAAAACAATAAAAACAATGATAAAAGTCAATGAGATAAAACACAAGACTGACTCCCAACCTTTTCTTCATTTCAATTCTCTCCCATAATGATCATCGTTTTTTGCATATAGGATTAAATTCACTCATCTATAATAGATGAGATCAATGCCAAAAAAAATGATATTGAAATCTATTGGAGAGAAAAAGCCTGCGACAGTGAACAGAGATTGTTCCAACTCGAAGCGTCTGCTTACATCCAAAGACCTACAAAATTCAAATTATACAGCAATCTCCTCCATCTGCCAATCTATTGATTATTGATTGGATATGGCCTGTTAAACCTGGGCTGTCACCAACACAACCCTCTTAATTACAAGTCATTGTTACTACCAGATACATTCATTTTATTTCCACTGTGAACAATCCCTCCGGAAATTAAATGAATTAAAACGTTCAACAAAATCCAAATAAAACTTTAACATCATCTTAACCACAACCCAACACTACTGCAGATTGATGTGAAATCCATATTTTCAAACTCGTTCACTGTAAGAAGTGAAGTGTGACGACACAACGTGGGCAAGGAAATGGGAAAAGTAGCCAAAAAAGTCAGTGAGGTCATTACCAGGCTCATATAAACTCTACCTTTTTGTGCCAGAGAGAACGGCTCATTTAAAAGTGTGTCTGCATTAATCACAGTGCTGCATCAAAGTATGATAATCACCTGAACACTCTATTAAAATAAAAGTGCCAGCCCAGGGGAAATCTTACCTTACTCTTTAATTGTTTTGAGGCTTTGATAGGCTTTTTAATCTAAGATTAATTTATGCATTCTTAAATAACTCTACATATGATTAATAAGCTTGAAAATTAAAAGGAGACTGAAGCAATTATAACAAGTGGTTGGTCATCACCTCATTAGATGGGTTGAGAAACATGCAGTTTGTGTGTGTCTGTGTGTGTGTGTGTGTGTGAGTGTGTTTGCCTGACTGGGAATCACAAAATGGAACAGTGGATGAGTGGAAAATGAGTGTTCACTTTCATTTATTGGTAACTTCATGATTTATTGCCAGTTTTAACAACGCAAATCCAAATCAAGAGCAACTTCGACTGCTCAGATCGTTCACCACTGACCACAGCGTCGATCCTGAATGGATCCTCAACTGCAGGCACAACAAAAGAGGAAGATCAGCTGTTTGAGAGGCCACCGGAGAGACCCAGTGAAAACACTGAGACTTGCTAAATGGTTGCTAATGTGTAAACAAGACATCACTCCTCTCCTCCTCTGATGTTTATTTGTCTCCTAAAAGCCCACCCCTGGGTCCTGACCCCCACATCCTCCACCGCTAAATGGAACATTTCTTCTCGCAGGAGGCGGTTTGCAACGTGTGTGTGTGTTTGAGTGGGGTGGGGGTGAGGCGGGTGAGTTGGGGGAGTTCATCACTGCATCAAATGAGGCTGAGCGCAGGGACCCTTTTGTCACAGACAGGGACTCATCTGCCAATGGTGAGCTGTGAGGTCCTGCGGGAAGGGAGGAACAAAGGTGCTAAAAGGCTGTGTGACAATGAAGGTGCTCCGAGGAGAGCCTTCAAGTGTGGGGGACACAGGCTGCACGGGACAAGCTGTGCCAATCACTCCGCAATTATTTTTTGTGCGATCCAGGGGCCTTGTGAGGGCATTCATGGAGAGACGCAAGGACCATGGCAAGGTCCATGTCTCTGTGCGCTTTTCTCCTTACACAGAGCTGACCTGAAACTCACGATGACAGGAATGTGTAGTAAATCACCTGCTCTTCTGTTGATTCAATTGTCAACGTGACTAGAAAACCACCGGCAAATTCACCCCCTGTTTTTCCCACTGTAGAAACATCAGAGAGGAGGATGGGGATGATGAATTTTCACATGAAGCAAAATATAATTTGTCACATACAGAAGTAAAATGTGTAGTGAAATGCAATGTGGTAAAGTTGTGCTTAAAGGAATGGAACAAAATAAAAAATTCAACATAAAAACTGTCAATATATTGAATATATATATAGAGAGTAAATCATGAACAATATTATACAAATATCAGAGGATAATTCTCCATCCTGATTGGCTGAGGGAAGCTTATTGTTTCTCAATCTTAAAATGAAACAAAAAAGTTGTTGTAAAACTATTGCATTTTAATTTGAGAGCTTGCATTCAATGTGCTACACTACCTTGGCATGAGATGACGACTGAGATCAATAGAACAAAAATCATATTTTTCTGATTATAATATGGAAAATTACACATGACAAATATTACAAATAATCCAATTTCTATTAAATGAAATCACATTTGGCTCATATTGTGTTAAATGAGACAAGCTAAAATAAAAGCCACAGTTTTGTGGATAAAGTAAATTCATGTTGGCAACACAAGATGTTAAACAAAGTCCACCATCATCTCAGTTTGTTTGCGTTTCATGACAACTTGCTTGAAATTATATAATTAGGACAGCACAGTATGGTAAAACAACACCGTATAATCATATTGTCATGATGTCATTACACTAAAAGTCAACATGATGATCCAGACTTTTTTTTTTGCCCTATCTACCACAAATTAAGGACAATACACAGGCCTCTGCTATTTCATGATGACAACTCTTACACTTAATTGTCATTACAGCGACTGACTCACTGTGTTTAGAGTATTGAGGGAGTTTAAGTTTTGCGTATCAACACTGTACGCTACAGTGTAATAAAGAAAAGATGCAGGAATTTGTCTACATCCAACCTCGAGCAGTTTCGATGGTGTAATGAGGAGTCAAGTGAGAATGGGAATTATCGTAATGATAACAAAGGTCTATGCACCATAGCTTGGGGCTGTATTGTAGGGCATTACCATAAAGATGCGATGTGCTTGTATTGCAGGGTTTTTGTGAGGGAGCAGGCCAAAGAGATAATAACTATTAGTAGATGACAGTGCTTTGTGGGATTCCAGCTGTGGAGCCCAAATTTCCATACAGATAGAATGGCTCTGGGTGGATGATATGCGTGTGTGGGGGAAGGGCTGGGTGACTGTGGCCTCATCCCACACACACACACACACACACACACACACACACACACACACACACACACAGGTCTGTAAGTGGGAAGTCTCAGTGTTGGACTGTCTTGTCTCCAGTCAGACTTTGGGGTGAGACAAGAGCCTCCGGTTTGAACACTCTGCAGGTCTCTGTGGAGGAACTGTCCAGAGTACTGAAACAGTCTGTTGTTGCCCTGCTGACAGCTTTCAAAGTCAGGAGGTGTAAATAGCTCAGACTGTGTGTGTGTGTGTGTGTGTGTGTGTGTGTGTGTGTGTGTGTGTGTGTGTGTGTGTGTGCGAACAGAGAACCAGAGATTTCCATCAAGATCACATGCAGGTGAGAGGGTGGGTGACTTACTTGTCAGCACCAGGGACTGGGGCAAACAGACAAATATCCCCACTTCCAATAAGAGGAAAAAAATGTACACCTTCAAGGTTATAAACTTAAAAACGCACAACATCTCCAGAAATACAAGGTGTATCCAGCGTGTATGAAAGTAAAAATGTTCCATTTGAAAATACTTGAATGAAAAGATCAATAACACTCTCATATCTGCATGGTGAACTATAGAAGCTTTCATCTGGGCCTTTCTATTTGGAGTTTGCATGTTTCCCTCCATGACTTCCTGTGGTTACTCAGCTACAAAACACGTTAACTCTAATGTCCATAAGTGTGAATGTGAGCCCTGTGATAGACTGGCGACATGTCCAGCTTCTCCCACTCTGCTCCAGTCCAATGTGACCCTGTGTGATTCTTTAGCTGTGCATATATATATATATATATATATTTTTTTTTTTACAGTTTTCAGGCCCATGCCTTTCTCCATTGATTAAATTGGCTGCATTGAAATCAAGCCTACCTTTGGCCATCTTCATCACTCGTGAGTTGGGTCTTACAGGTGGTGTGGGACTGTTGATGTTGACACCTTGTTTGTTCTGTAAAGAAATACAAAGATGCATTGTGATTTTTATGAGGGCAATGTCATTGTGCCCAGCAAAACTTTTACAAATTCATTTATTAAAATAACTTTTTACATTTTTGGACATGCTAGTCATTTCCCTCTGTCTAGTACTTATGCAAAGCTAAGATAAACTAAGCTAAGCTAAACAGCTTTGTAGTTGAAGGGCAGACATGGGAGAGGTATCACTCCTCTCAGCTAACTCTCAGCAAGAAAGTAGATACATGACCAAAATGTCAAACTATACTTTTCATGTTGAAAACTGGACCTGGTTTTACATAGTAATTCATTTAACTATGTGTTCGCTCTATGTGAACTGGAGCATCAGCTTGTGAGAGTGTCATTATGACCCAGAAAGGACATGCAGATGTGAGGATTGAGGGCTGAGTTAGACAGAAAAAATGTGAGATTGGAAGGAAACTGTGATGAATTATCTATGGGAGGAGGTTAAGTTAATAATAGCATTAGATGAAGTGATAGTGGCAAAGAATTAAAGTCTAAAGTCTCCCATGTTACACTCGAACTGCTGGTGTAAATAAGTCCACAAACATCTGTAAACACTGATGCACATATTTTCTACCAAACAAACACAGCTGTTTAAAACAAGGCCTCGGAGACTGGGACAGGTAAAAGAGCCGGGATCCCAGGACTGAGTCGCTTATTTGGTCGGCTTCCAGTGCTGTGACTGCTGTGTGCGTTTATGTAAGGGCGAAGCTAACAGCGAGAAGACAAAGATAGTGAGAGCAGAGAGCGTGAGGACACCAATCACCCCGTAATTATCCCCCTGGTGTGTGAACTGTCCAACTCTCCGTCCTTGATAGATTCACCTGACCCAATAACACAACACATAGCCACAATGGACTTGGGGCAGGATAAAGACAACATCATAGATCAGCCAGGGATCAGCAATGAGACAAAGACCTAACATCTGGGAGCTGCGGTGAAATTAAAGAACCGAAAGACCGAACCAATCCTGTTACAGCTTCCCATTAATAGCCTGGGAGCTGCTTGAGAAACGGCACAAGTGAGGTAACGCAGGATTCAATTTCATTTGATATTAAAGAAACACCCCTTGGCATCCCTCCCTCTCTCCCCCCTCTCTCTCAAACTCTTTTCCTCTGCTCCTCACATCACTCTGTTACCTTAGAGTGATGTATTAAGCCATTTAAATTAACAATGGAATGGCTTATTCTAATGTGCCCATCCTGAGGAGAGCCTGGGATGTTGCTTGCTCGAGTGGGACATCAACACAAACACACACACACACACACACCACCTCTGAACCCCAGGCTGGGCAGCGATGCATGTCGCTCCTTCCAGATAGCCCAAACAATCAGGCCAGCACTCCATCCAAAAGCAGACATTCATATGATGATCATGATGTGGAGAGGGTGAATAATACTGAGCCTGTCGTTACCGGACAGAGAAACTACGGCTCCCAAAGACGAGTAAATACACGTCCTCTCTGAAGTGGAACAGAGAAAAAAGGACCAGTAAATACACAAAACTCCTATAAAGAAAATGACTCTTTTTGGGAGTTTGAGGCAGCGCAGGAGGGGCTGTGGTCTTTATGAACTTCAGCAGCAGCTTGTAAAAGCTCACATTACTTCCTCTCACACACTCTATGTCTTATACAGACGTCTAAATCATTGATGCCAAGGCCTTGGTCAGCTGAATACAAATGAGGATACAGTGGGTGCTCCATCTGTCCCTGAGGGGGTGTGCAAAAATAGGTGTGAGAAAAGCACAATTTGATTGATGCCTCTACACTCTGAATAATGATCAGTTCAGAGGTCAAACTACTTCAGTGACATGCATTATATCATTAATTACAGACATCAATAAACAATAGGACACTGCCCATATGTTTTAAGTGTGCTTATGCCTTGTCTTCTCCCTGCTGGATCATTTCACAATTAGTAACTGTTACACACTTACCTTAAAAACACAGAAGAAAAATAACACACACTCCCCAGCTATTGATCGCATTCTCAGAATAGCGCCGTAGAAAAATGTGGCGTAGTAATTACAAGTGATGAGAGAAGAACATTTCGATCTCACAGTTACATATGCAATTAAAATATTATTCATTACCTCTTAAATAAAAGCCTGGTACTGAAATCCCATTAAATTTGGGATAATTGTGTGTGTTTAATTATAAGCCGTAGCAGGAAGGAGAGAGGGAAGGAAGGGAGGAAGTTTCTGAGAAAGTAGCAGAATGTGCCGTGACCCAGATATGGCGGAGGAGACATTTTGTTTTAAAAGTGACCTTGCTGTGAAACCTCGGCTCAGAATAGCTCAGATAGTTTTCCACGGACTCTCGGAGCACAGACCAATTTCTTCAGCTTCTGGTTAAATGGAGCTTTAAGCATCGAATGGGGCCATCGCATCTTCAAATGTTGCTGATTAAAAGATTTTCATTAGAGTGAGAATATAATGCTTTAATACTGTGAAAGAGTTTACTGCCACAAAGCTTTTTTTACAGTTTGATCTGCTGCTCAAGTGTTTATCTGGTCAGATGCTGGACTTTTTATATAATTTTACTCTAGTGATGTACTTAATTTTACGCTACTTCTGCTTCTCTTCATTTTAGAAGGAAATATTGAAACCTTTTACTTTTGAGTGACAGCTGCAGCTTCTTTGCATATAAGAGGAATAGTTTGACATTTTGTAAAATGTCTTTGCACGTTTCCTTGATGAATTAGATGAGAAGATTGAAACTGCACTCATATGAAATATGAAGCTACAGCCAGGAGCCTTGTTGGCTTAAATTAGTGTATGGAACAAGTTAGCACTATATATTAAAAACAAGAAATCACCACAGTTTTAGTAAAAAAGCTAAATTGGGTGAACTAATTTATTCAGATGATTTGCACGTTATTAATACATTTACAGTATGTGAATGATTTGGAGTTATTTTTCTATTGTTGGCTTTAGAAATTTGATTTGATGGTAGTATAATGTATCTGTCCTGCATCAGTGCAGTGCTCTTTACATTGAGGACCACAATGAAGTATGAAAATAAGTCTTGGATTTTGTTGTGTTACACTTGACATAGATCGACTGATTCCTTTAGTGTCATTGCAAAGAGTGCAACAAAACTAGTAGCAAAACGCAGATGCATTCACACAGTATAAATGGTGCTTATTTAAAGTTTTATAACGAAAAACCTATGACACACACACACACATAAGATAATACAATACAAGCTGAATCATCACACTTGGGGTAATGTACATGGGAGAGTTGCAGATGGTTGTCAAAAACTAGATAAAAATACATCTACACTGTATATAAATAAATGTATACAGATATCAGTGGGTCCTCTCTCAATATGTTAAATGAAGTGAACCAAACTATGGAATGAAAACAAAGGTAAGATACAGACTGACAATCATGGTACTATTGGTTTTGCACAAATAAGATACAACATGTTAGCTGGTGAGCTTCAGAGGAGCTGGTTGGTGGATATTTTAATATGCAGGCAATTCCCCATATTTCCAGTCTGAGCTGCTGACAGTAGCTTCATATTTACATCACAATCATAGTATCAAGTGAATGTTTTTTTTCCAAAGTGTCAAGCTATTCCAGTATATTTTTACATACACTCACTATGATAAGTTTATACAACGTTCTGCATAGTTACAGATAAAAGTCCCTCAAACTACCATACAACATTAAAATATAATATGCCGTATACATGTGCTCGATGAAAGGTTTTATACCTAAAACTACATTTTGCTGAATATATTTTCCAGATTTTTAGTTAAGTAACTTATAATGTAAGACCTCTCAATTGTAATGGAACATGTTAAAATAGCCGTATTGCTATTTAAAGTAACATGTCTGAATCCACCAACACATTTTGTATCTTTTATCTTTTTTTCCACAGATTGATTCCGGCCTGCGCATAACTTCATGTCTAAGCTGTCTGCTGCCCCGGCACAACATCCCCTGCTGGCTCCCTCAGAGCAGCTCGGCTCGGGCCGGTGGCTTCAACCTGCAGGCAGCCGTAGGACAGCCCAAGCGGAGCTGTCTGCCACTCCTGTGCTTCATTAGGAAACAAAATATAAGGTTTCCACTCCATTAGGAATGACTTTAGGAGTGAAAGCACATAAGACGCCGACTCACCTCATCAACAATGCATTGCAATAACGGCTGAGGATGAATGAGAGCGAGCAGAGAGGGGAGAGAGGAAACAGCATTAGCCAGTATACAATGTCTTTACAGCAGAGCGAAAAGGGGGGAAAAAAATCATTAATGCAATAAAATGTGGTCAGATTAATCAAATGCCTCAAACTCTTATGAAAATATTACAGGGAGAGAATTTTCTATTACATCTAATGGTGTCTAATCTAATACTGGCAGTTAAAGGCTTGGGCATCTATTTATTGTGAAACACAATTTAGGAAGTTTAAAGGGAAGCAGTGAAGCATGCGTGCAGCATAGCCGTCAGGAACATAGGCAGAGATCTTTTCCTGCCATTTTCTTTCCTCCAACTCATAAATGCTCACCATTAAAGACTGTAGGTCGCTCTGAGTTTGGGGGAAGAATACACAGAGAGAGATGGCAATATGTAATTAGCGTGTCATAATCAAAATGACCCACTCGGACACTTTATGATCAGCGAGACAAAATTACTGCACCACTGGTGGCAATCTGTGGGCATGTGTTAACACCATTAACATAATGAAAATACAGAAATGTTAATAGGCCACCTCTTCATACGGACCAAGCTGAGGCGCAATGTTAATTTCACAGTGCATTTTCACTAACCTGCAGGTTGTGGGGAAACGCCAGGCTCAGAAAACATACAATCTTGCTGTAAATGGCTTGGAAGGAGGGAAAAACAGTCTCCTTGTCTCTTAAAAGAATCGGTGAGAAGTATCATTCCCCTGTCGCACATCTCCAGTGAGAGACTCTATGGAAGATCTCATTTTCAATTAAAATCTCATTTGCTTGGAAGTTGAAATGAAATCATGTTGTGAATTAGCACATGAATTTACATATTGGGACGTCTGCCAGAGTGCAGGGAGACTAATTTACCTTAAAGACTATTTCTTTCTTCTTCTTTTTTTTTTTTTGTTAAAGGATCTCAGTGATGGCGTGAGAGTAATGATGCATAGATCTGAGAAAACATTTACCAACATCCAGCAGCAATGAAAAAACTGTGAGATGTGAGATGTAAGTAGTGAGGAAAAACTAATTCTGCGCGTGTTCCTGTACAGTCGAAGAGCTTTTCTTGCAGACGGAAAGATTTTGATGCAAACTTCCGAATAAAAGAAGGGAAAAAAAATCATTATCCAAACTTTTAAAACCTTCATAAAAAATGTAGTAGAAGATTGATGCTTTACTGTTCACGTCTGCGTACGAATGGGACAATATTTATCCTTAATTATGGATTTGAAGACATTTCACTTGACATCTGAAGTGTGCAGCATTTTTGTTGGGCAGAGGAGACATGTATTGACAGATCCTTTCTGTCACTCCCCAGCACTGATGCTAACCAGCCACTGAAAAGCTTGTCCTCGTAATTTGTTAAGTTTTTAAGAGTCCCACCTGCATCTACCTGCACTTGATGGTCCTCACACCCAGAATACGTGCCTTCAATCAGCTATCCACTAGGCCGCAGATTGTCCACAGTAAATTACTTGCTCATTTCGCAAGGCCTTCTCTGACAAAGCGCTATAGCCGTTATTGATTAATTCTTTCAATTAAATAAAGCTTTGCTCTCTCCACTCCTTGTAAATACCCAGAGACCCCCTATCCAACACAATATCCATTCTTCTTACACTGCTAACATTATCAGTCTGCACGCAAAATTAATTCCCCCACTATTGCTGAAATAACTATAATTGCAAACTACACAGAGAGAGAAATTGGAAAGGGCTTTTAATATACATTTCCAGGTGTATCCTCCATTTGTTCAAGTCAATAACATTTTTCATTAACATTTGTAATAAAAAAAAAGAGAAGTTCTGTCCCCTGCTCATTTCCTTTTTAATTCAGAGATGAATTCACGGCACACTTTCCAAACTGCTATACGTGCTTGACTTTCTCATTTAATTTGGTTTAAGACATCCAAATGAGATTAATGTTGGCTATCAACTATAAAGCATTTTAATTTACATATTTATCAGCTGAATGAGCCATGACTCACAATAGGTAAGATGTATTAATGTGATTGCGTGTTGATGCAACGTTTTAATATAATAGAAAATCAATATGTGGATGGAAATGGATGGCAACTGGAAGAGTGCCATTCTTGTCATTTTAGATATTTATCGAGTTATTCCTGGTGATAGACTAAGTATTTGTGAGGACGCCTTGAAAAAATCTATTTGCTACTTGAAAAGCTGCACAGCGTTATGTGAACAGTTGTATTCTCTCCAGGAAAGCAGAGATGGTCAGCGTGCAAGGACGTTCAGGTGTCTCCATAGACGGGCCGCGGAGAAAGGGAAAGAAGAAGACAGAGACAGACCCCCTCGTCCGTCCCCTCGTCTTCATTGTTATCCCACTGATGATACGGCAGGTGGGCAGAAATCAGTGTGGCTTGGCCTCAGCTGCACTGGGGTCAGCTCTCTGCTTGTCTGTGCTGGAATTATGGGCTGGCCTCATGCTCGCGGCACACCGATTTAGCAGTGACCCTGAACACAGCCTCCCCCAGAGGTTGACAAAAATTTTATCACCACATTTTCCCAACTTTGCTCAGGAAACCACCTCGACTCACCAACCCACAGCCCCACCAGTAGCTCTCCCCATAACCTCATATCTCATCTCCACACATAATGGGAAAATCAGAGCTCTGTGAACAGGAATCTTTTAAGATTCATGGAAAATATGTGCATGTGCTGGAGTGACAAGGGACTCTGAGCGCTCACAGCGTTTACCAAAGAAAATCAATATTAAGAGTTGTACTTACCAAATTGTCACTTCTTTTAGAAAACGATGTTTAGAAATGTCCTAAAATATTTCAAATAATTATAAATGTTGTAAATTCACATTACATCTGAATCGAGAAACCTAAATTATGAGGAGTGGTGAGAAGTTTCCTTATTTTCAAAATGATGAATTCATGAAACTTAAATCTGAAAAAAAACCAAATGGTTCTGAAATTAACAATGTGTCCAAATAGTAAATCTTCTCGGCATACAAGTATTTCTTGTATTATAAGGTGTAAAACAACAATCATGACAAATATCTTTACAGTGTTTGCACTTCTCTCTCCAAACCGTTGGAGAGCTCAGACTTCTACCCAAAGATAAGGAAGAAGGGGGAAAAATGAGGCAACACAAGAGACATAATAAATCAGAAAGCTCTTTGCTAGCGGCTGCATACACATTAGACCACATATTCAAGATTTTCAGAGCAAACCGTAGAGCAAAACTCCATTACCTCCTGACACAGAATGCAAATGAATCACAACATGGGGTGGGATGGAATTAAAGACCCTTCTCTAATCAATGACAAGCCAGGATGAAACCCTCTCTTCCATGGCTCTGCCATAGGCAAACTTCAAGCCCCCTGAAAACACACACACACACACACACACACACACACACACAACTTGTGTGCACACATGCATGCACACATACTCAAAGACAGACTGACAGACACACACATGCACAGATTTGGCATGGTCTCTCTGGCTCATTTCCAGCTTGTCTCTTGTAAAAACTGGTAGTGAGGACATGAGCTCATTGCATTGAGGGAGTCTTGTCTTATCCTGCTGTACCATCTTTCCATCACAAAATATTTCAGGTGGATGGTGTCGGACTCAGGCTGCGAGGTGAAGGGAAAAGCTGTCTCTGTTCCGTTGTGCTCTGTTCTGCTCAGACAGATGCACGGGCCTGTGTAAATGACAGCCTGAGCCTGAGGATGTCTGCTGGCTGCCGCGCGGCCTGCTACAGCCTGCAGGTGAAGTGTCTGTGGCGCCATATGGAGCAGGGAAAATTAACAACGAGAGGAAATTCTCCACAACAGCGGGAGGTCTTGCTAGTCTCTCCTCCAAACAAAATTTAAAGACGTAGAGAAACAAGAGAGGGGGAGTGATAAAATTAATGGGGTTCAACATTTTAACACAACACCGACGGCAATGTTTGCACAGAAAAACAAGAATTCCCTTTACAGTTTAGTCACATTGCACTCCTCCATTATAAATCAGTGCCTGGCTTAAGTAGTTTGACCTGTTCTATAAATGTACATTAACCCTGCTGGTGCTCCCTCCCAGGTTCTAGTGTGTGCTCCACAAGCCTGGTACAGTGGCTGTTAGTGCAGGTGAGCTGCCTCCGTCCCTGGCGGCTCCTTATACTCGCTGCCATCATAGCAGAGGCGCCCCATGTGGAGCCTCTCTTGGTTTGGGTCATTGATTACAAAGAGCCTCCTGGTTTTGTCTGACAGATGTGAATCCATGCTATTTAATTTGGAGAGTTACCCTCAGAGGGACCACCATTAGCTATCCAATCTGACCACAAATAGTGTTCCATTAAGCAAAGAGTTTGAGAAGCTCCGGTGGTGTGTCTCCTGACAGCATGCAGGAAGCCTTGGCATATTACACTGAATGTTAAATGCTTGGTTGTTTAAACAAAAGGGAGATCTTACTTTAAAGAACGTCTTTGTTTTAGAGATACATAAAGAGTCCCCTCAGCGGGATTCTACAGGCATATTAGAGCTGAAACTGTCCTTGTTTAGTGTCTAAAGAGGGTGGGGTTGGTAGTTAAAATGTTAATAAGTGCAATTCAGTTTTAATTTAACAGCCCTCTGCATTCCTAATTACTCCACTAGCTGTGAATAAATGAGGAAGAGAGCTCATCTCTTGCCCTCAACACAAAACACATTCTTACCATTTTCGATATGGAGCAGAGGAGGACTGCGAGGAAAGTGATCTCAACTTATCGTCTCCTCATGAACCAAGCAGCATGGCTCAGTTAGTGATTTTAGCTATTATTTTCTCAGTAGGCAGAGGCCTTCAAAACTTTGCGAGACCTTTTTACGGATTTGTTGATGAAGTAAAAGGAAAGTGAGGAAAGTGCGAGAAGGCAGAGCGGACGAGATTCAAAGGAGAAGGGAAGAGAAAAGGAATGCTACGATCGCAAATTGTTCTTTTTAAAACATTCAACAATGGGTGCACGCATCCCTGTGCAGCCATGGAATAGAAGTGTGCATAAATTACTTTATGTAATCATACAATGTAGATTAGCATGATAATGGTGGGTGTTAATAGATGCCAGGAAGCAGGGAGTGACAGCACTTGAAATGAGACATGCTTGGGGCAGTGCGCTCACACACACTCGTGCATACACACAGCATTGGGGAATAGCCAGTGAGGCTCTCGTGCCATTACGACAAATGTGAGTGACGGGGAAGAAAGCCACATCTAGCCAGCTGCCTGAAGGCTGCTACAGTATTTCCACAAGTCTATAGGCTCCTGGTCTCTTGGGGAGCCCTATTAATTGTGAACAAAATGGTCCACCATTAGATCTAATGCTTTTAGAGACCAGAGGACATCTTACCCGGGCACCGGGGCCAGATTCGAGTGATACCCTCCTAGATTAGCCAAAACATTTACCTACACACATGGGCTCAACGTAGTCCTAAACCAAAGACGTGTTGAAGTCTAGAGTTGGGCTTAAGAAAGAGGGAAGAACATGGAATAAAAGTGAAGAGGATATGATTGAAACCCATCTTGACCAGCCGTCAGTGTAATGTAAGTGAGCAGATCTGGTGGACTGCTGGTTTAATCTCCTCCTGGAGAGTCAAGGTGAAGAGCAACCCACATGATGACAGGACTTTGATCACAGCCCACAGTCGCCTGAAAAAACCCAAATGTCTAACAACAGTATCCATTAGTTAATCAGACTAAATTTAGCCCCCACAGAGACAAAAGAGGGCTAAAAGGAGACGGGGATAAACCTAAGAATAGGTCAAGGCCACTTATTTAAAAAGCCTCCTTTAACACAATTGGCACGTTCAACAAAAATAAGAAGTCCCACTTCCTTTCATCCTCCAAAGCCGCAGCAGATCACCAAAGCACGGCGGGGAGCCAAGGTGGAAACATAAGGACCTATAGATTTACAAAGCGCACCGGTGCGACTACTCCTGTGGATTAATCCAAATCAGAATGCCTTTAAGACAACAGCAATTTGATCAGCTCTGATCCGGATTAGACACAGGCTGTCCAGATTTGTACTCTTGCATGGCGAGCAAGAGCGACACTAAAACGCTTAACTATGGAGACTTAAAGCAACTTGACAATGTGAAATTATATCTTAAGCTTAATAAGCTTTGACGGTTCTACCAATAACTGACACAGTCATGATAAAGACAATTAAAATGGCAACTGTCAAAACAAGGGCCTCATACGGCTTAACACCACACAAAGCTTCAACATTCAGAATCTATTCTGCGAATCATGTTTAGCATGCGATTACACCAGGCTGACTGAATGTCCTTTTTTGATCTCTGACACATTCTGTATATTTTTCTAGAAAGAAAAAGGGGGCTCCAGCTCAGGGAGCGAACACCACTGACCTTCTGTCAGCCGGGGCTGAGGAGAAAGCTACATTCATGAGCAGATCTGAGGTCAACATCACCACACACGCGCACCCCGAGGAGAGCTGACTGAAAATTAATTAAAAACGCTAGTGTGCTGTGAATGACGGCCGCTTTTGTTGGTTGTCTGCATTGACGGAGGAGGCAGGACGGTCCCGTGTCCCTAGTGCTGAAGAGCCCCTGGTGGCCTCAGCCATTGTCTCGCTGCCAAGCTCTTGCCTTATCAGCGGCAGCATATCAATGAAGCTGCTGTCTTGTTTGTGCAAATGGTAATTACAACATCCACATTTCTGTGCATTGACACAATCACATCTCAGTAACGAGTAAGATGGTGGATCTTTAAACAGATTTGGGGATATACATGTAGATTTTGATTCCATTCAAGTATTTCATATAATTAACAGACACAAGTTGGTAATGATTGTCAACCCATATATCAACTAAATATATAGTTCCAGCAATGCCCAAACAAGCTCATGGATAAATCCTCCACAGGCTGAAGTCTTCCCGCAGTGATATAGCGGAGAAGATTTAGAGTGCAAAAGCATTTAAGCAGAATGAAGCTCAGAGTTTAATGTGGTCTATCAATCCCATTCACACAGGGTTGCAGCCTCCACATCTGTCCTGTGAGACCATCAGAGTAGTTTAGTGGCATGTTGCAGTTTAAAGGTGCAACAGAAGAGTCAGGTAACAAGGGACAAAATAGTCTCGCCAACTCTCAGTTTTAACTACCCAGGTTCCCTTTGGCCCACACTCATTAAATGCAGAATGCATTTGTCCTTGTAGTGTCTCTCTCTCTCTCTCTCTCTGTCTCACCTCTCACACACATGCACACAAACAAACACACGCACACACGCAATGTTGCTCACAACTCACCACATCCAAAGGCAATGGCCATTAGGTGTAAATGGATGGTGTTCTGCCCAAGTCTCAGCCGAGCTCATGTTTCAGGAGCAAAGCAAATGCAAAGGCCAACAGATCCATTAAACTCCATCCAATAATACTGTAGCCCGTCTTCACCACAAACTCTACCACTACTGCAAAATAACACTGGTACGAGGCTCAGCCTTGATATCTCTGCAGCTGAGGGTAAAAACTGTAACAGTGAACCATTCCAACAGGACAAGGCACAAAAGCAGAGGAAACGGATGGATGATAAAAATCATAATTTCTTATTATAGAGACAAAACAGTAAATTAATTGTGAACAGTGATTATCTTGCTCCCACTTGCTCCAAATATTGCTGATTTACTGTATTAGATCTTTGTAAATTCAATATCATTGGGTTTTAAACTGTTGCTTGGGCAAAACACAACATTGACAGACATCACCTCCGGTTCTTGAAAATATAATGGGCGTTTTGACATTTTAGTTGATAAAGAATTAATCAGTAGTTATAGCCCTATCCATTATGTTACGTCTATGTCAATGTTAATGACAATTCAAACAAGAAGAGAGTAAGAAAACTGGAGTGACTAATTACTAATGGGGACACTAAATAGAGTCATCAGAATCTGGTGTAATAACACTGGATGACGGCATTGGTTGACTTTAAATACGGATACGATCTAATCAATCTAATTGACACGTAAATATAAGCTCTGAGTTTTGATCGTGATAAAACAAATCCTTGCACTACAGACTCTTCAACACGTAGTCTGATGAAAACACTTAATGATAGGTTACCATATGCCCAACTGTGCATGCAAGGTATTGTTTTCATCCCTTCTGTGTGTATGTGTGTAAAAGTAAGTCAACAAACCATGGACAGATTTTCACTATATTTAGAGGGATTATTACTTCAGATGGTATCTCCCGATATGTAACTTTTGGTCGAGGGTCATGGGTCAAACAAACGTATGGTCCAAAAACACATTTCCTGAAAATATCTCTGAAATAAAAGAGACACTATCTAAAGCTTATATTGATCAGGAAATGATTCCCTATCGTATCATTACATGTAACGAGAGGCATCATGAAGAAGTCACAAATAGGTCAAGAAGAAAATGACAACATGCATTGCTGTGCAAATGACTAATATACAAAAGAATAACATGTTTTGGAAGCAAGACACCGTAAAAACAGAGGTGAGAGGCTGCTGTGTTGTAGAATTCACGGCAGGCTACAGGGTCAAAAGAGCAGTGGTAAGCTCTATAGCCACAGTCAAGTGACTCAATTACCTCATTTGCTCTTTGTGTTGACCCCTCAATTAGTGTGGAACTGTAACAATCTGCCCAACAAATACAGTCATTCATCACCAACTGCCCAAACCACTGGTCTGCCTCCAGCGAGCCACCTCAGTGGAGAAGAGGGCAGACAGAGGTCAAATTAAAGTCTGGCCTTTGTAACTACCCTCCTTAATATCCTCACTTCAACAGGACAAGCTCTGATAGGTCCACAGTCATTACACAAGCTGTGCAACAAGCCACTGGATATTAAGGTAACAAGGAGCAGACATGACTGCAAGCCTCTCGCTGCAGCGCCGTTTGTTGGAGGATGGGGATTCAATATCATTCAGTATCTGACGGCAAAAGAAAGACATATATAGGTTTTTGAAGGAGCAGGTAATCTACAGGTTATTAACTAGATTTGCACCCTCCTTCTCAAAGGTAATGAACAATGTTTAAGTGTGGAGTGCGGTAAGTAAGGGTAATGTAGGAGTAACTAAGAGAGTGATAGCACAGATATCCAGATAAGGTCTGAGCAGGTGTTTAGGGGGGTGGCTGTCGCACCCCCAGCTCCCTCCTTTCTAAACCATTCAGGGTGGCTCTCAGCTCCTGGTTTCACTGTCATCACAGGCGAGCGCAGCCACGCTCCTCTTACCCCTCTCCTGCAGTGGTTAGGGTTGCAAGCCCAGTAAAAGCGAAGCAGTGATGATTTAATTATGATACTGGTTCATTCAGTCACACAGGTTAGGTTTCCAGATAAGGGTGATCTGATATGAGCTAGGGTTGGTTTAGGTTTACACAAGCACATGTTGGATTCCAAGCTGATAACATTTAATCTAGCAGGGACGACTGGCCAGAGGGTGTGGGGTCTCTGGGGGAAAGGTCCCATTCTGGGGTCCAGCTCAGCTGCGTGTAGCCAGGCCGGTCGCTCGGCTCTCTGAGGCCTAGTTTATTCATGATAGATAACATCCATTGTCTTGCTACCTGCACCGGCTCATCTCCTGCCTGGCAAAGTGAGTGACGCTCCTCACTCTGGGGGATTCACTTCCTCACAAAACTGCTTCACAGGTTCCTGACTGACTGTTTTGATTAATGACCAAACCCTGTATCTGAGTGGTAACTATCATAATTGATATTCAACTCAAATTTGTCAGCTACAGTGCTACTTCACCTTACTTAACTTCATCATCTTCATAAAGCAATGTAGCCAACCAGTGTGTGGCCGCCTGGCTTTGGTCTGTCAGAGTTAATCCTTCACTGTCCACTCACGACTCCAGGGTCGTCTCTTCACTTTTAGTTTGACCAATTACTCTTCTTTTAACCTATAATCAATACATGTGAAGCAAAAAATGTGATTTCTTAATTAAAACTAGATGGAGATATCAATCTGGAGCCATTATGCACCAGGCCTTATGGTGTCTGGCATTTAGTTGTGATTACACCAGAGCCTGTATACTCATTAGTCATTAGGCTGCTGTCATCTCAACATGTTTTTCTGGCCTCATTAACACTGCCTTCAGATTGCAACATGACTGCTACCTATAATCTTAAACTTGGAGGAGTGGTTAATTTTCCCATTAGCATTTATGAAAGGGGTTATATTTGGGGATGGAGACGAGTCGGTCCACCACCTTGGTCCAGAAAACCACTGATGGATGGTTGTCATTAACTACGTTCAGACATTCATAGTCCCCATTGATGAATCTTATTGGTAAACTTGCCATCATAGAGGCAAAAGTTGTGTGTAATAATTTGGACAAATAACTGGAATAACATTCCTGTTACTCACAGGTGTAATTTGTGTTTAGTGCTACCGCCGCCCCATCTCTGATCTCTACCGTGCAGGCACGCCAGAGGCCAATGTTCGTATCCAGGATATTTTTGCTTCATTTCTGGATAGTGGGAGGAAGTGGAAACATCTTTGTATCTATCTTTATATCCATCTACTTGTTGATCAGTTCCAGATTTTTGTATTCTGTTATCTAGATACATTTCCTTTCAGATCAACACAACTGTCAGTTTTACAAGTAATCTAATACCACTCACATCATCAAATAGGATTATACAGAATACAAAACTAGTGGCCGGGTGGTTTGCATGAACAGGGCAGCCCCGGGCCTACTCTTGTCGGCTTCCCCACAACATGTCACACTGGCTCTATTCAAATGAATGGGAGGGCTTTATTTCTATACTCAAGCACTATTGTTGGTATGAACACGTCTTTACTCTTGGTTCTGTGCTGCTACCGGGAAATGTGCAAATAGCAAAGCCACATGAAACCAAGCTGCAGTCAGCCTGACCCTTGAAATGGTGTCCCAGTCACCTGCATCTTATTTACATCCACGTCTGGGCCACAGTGAATGCTCGGACATCAACTATTCATGGAGCTTTCTAAAGCACCCATCAGATGACAGTCATGACCCTCAGTGAGAACAGGGAGCTCCGTTACAAATACTGACACTCCAGCACCACTGGACCAAGACCAAACTCCTACTCTAATTTGAACTTTAGTGCTTTACGTGACCACTGTTCTGTTTCTTTCTTTTTTGTGAAGTCCTGAGGAACACTTTGCAATGCTGGGTTATGAATAAATAAAAAACGGACTTGTCTTTACTCAAAAGAAACGTCATCTGCTTAGCATCTAAAGACCTCACACACCTTTCTGCTCGACACCCCCTCCCCAAAAGCTGTTTTCTCAAACTAACCTGTGACTGAGGAAAAACAAAACATACTTCAAGAGCTTGACACAGGTGCCAGACTGGAAAATTATTTTTAAGTAGCGGTGTTGTTCCTGGATGATTGAATTTACGTTAACACGGATAAAATGTTCAATTGAAAATAGCTCGTAGGAGAAAGCAACATATTTCTTTCATCATCCAAGGTGCAGTCTGCAATAGCACATATTCTCTTGCACGCACTGGAACTCCCTGAGCTGTTTTTTGGTTGTTGTTTTAATTAAAAAGACAGATGGGTGAGTAAAAAAACAAGGGTGTAATTGTGTGTATTCAAACAGTTCTCTTTCTGAGTGTAAGTGCACACGATCCTGCCTGACAGATACACAGAGTAAAGGCCAACAGACCACCTGGCAGAATTATTTTCTGGAAAAGCAATCTAATGTAATATCCCCCATGACCTGCTGCACACAAATAAACCAGGCGTGGCGGTCAGCCTGGTTGGGTTTTTACAGGAGTCACTGCATGTACATGAGCTGGAGCACAAAACAAATTATAAAGTAGGTAAATGGCCACAAGGCCTCACAAGCTATAGTGAACACAGCAAACAGAGGAAACATCCCACACAGCATCCATTCTGTGGAGGCTGCTGGAAGCTAAATGATATCGCCGGCGTTAATAATCAATTCTGTGGGATTAGTTAAAGGTGGAGGACAAAACACTAACAAATCAGGTGGCTTCTTCTGAAACGGCGCCATAAAGACATAGAGCAGCAGAGCATATAGATTTTCCACAGGGCTCAATTGTGTGAGAAGTTGTTGGGCTTGCATTATTGACTTTCTCAGTATGGTGGAACTGTGGTAGTTAGGTGCCTTTCCTCAACTCTAATTATGGTGTCATAAACAGGAGAGACCATTAATGAAACCCACTCATGGCTTTAAAACCGCAGATAGGATTTGGAAAGGAAAAAGGAAGGGGGGGGGGGCGCGCTTAGAGAGGTCTTAGAGTAGTCATGGTATCAATCACAGCAAACTACTCCTCTGTTGAGTAACAAGCACGAGAGCTGGTCAATAAGTCAGCCAAAGAGCCAACAGATTGTAATAGAGACACAGCGGAGGATGGGAGACGGAGGTATTTGACCTGAGACTGCCTGTCATGTTCACAGGGCGGCGGTCGTGCATCATCGGGGAGAAAAAGTCACTCTGCCATGTGCTTGTCCGCAAAAATCAATATCACACAATATCACTGCATTTGATGTATTTCCCATCTTTGTTAGAAAAACACTCCTCAGAATAATCCGATTTTAATTGTCTTTTAGCGGCTGGAGTGCTGACCCACAACCTTTGCCCGTGCTGTAAATCAACTTTCACAGAAATGAGATGAAACTAACTAACAAATTTGCAAAGGTCAAGCTGAATGATTGAAATGCCAAAGCTGCGTTGTCCCACCTCTAAACATCGGGGCGGGTCACCTCAAGTTCAGCTGCTGTGAGAGGGGGGAGATCAATATAACATTTGCTGTACAATAAAACCATAATACCAGGGAGCAGAAGCTGATGGACAAATCTAATGACAAATTTGTTTGGCTGGAATGGTTTCATCTGATTTTGATAAAAGGTGTCAGAGGAGAATTGTGAAAACGAGGTCCCCACACTGGAATTATTGGACATGAAGAATGCTCTGAAATGGCCCAGAGATAGTGCACATTGAATTTCTTTGAGAGTTACTGGTGTCAACAAAAGACTAGTTGTTCCTTTGAGTTTTCAGTTTCTGCTGGTTTATAGGAAAAGACTGATCACTCTCTTGGCCATTGACAGAAAAAAGGAATTGCAATTATTGCAATTGCTTTTTCTTAAATGAAAGAAGATAATACAGTTTACAATAAAATGGTCATTTTGGACCATTTTCATATTTGCATAACAATAATTTTCAGTCAGTAGCTGTGACTGAAGTGTAAACATTTTAAAAGTGACAAAGTGCATTCTCAAGTGAGGAAGACGAGGAGATCCAAAACGCTGTGACCTGTCTCTACATCCTGCCATCACGGCTGTTAGTCAAGTGAAGTCACTTTTGTTTATATAGACCGATACCACAAATCACTCAGCAATAGATGTTGCATTCAAGAATGAACCATATTTGCAAAATCATAGTACGGACAGGTGACAAAGAAGAGATCTGACAAAAGGGCTGCATTAAGCATCAGAGCAAATGTAAAACTGTCTTTTTCTGCAGCTGTTGAAACAGAAGCAACATATTTTGCTGCTGACAATAAAAGACTGATCATAAGTGCTCATGTCTTGGCTGCTCTGTACCTGCTGTACAAACTTAGTATCTAATCATTTGCAATAGTACATATAATATTATGATGTCTGTATATTTCACAGTGATCAGTTTGGACCTGCAGCCACACAATGACACAAACTTCAAAAACGTAAAATCCAAAGTGTCTAAACGCATGCTTCATTATATGCTGTAGAAATGAACTGCATTGCTGTCAAAAATTTGAATAATAATATTCCACATAAAATATTAAGACTCCTACAGTTCCGATTAAGGCATTTCTGTTTTCTCCTCATGTTTTAGGGTTTGACTAGCTCCTCCAGTGATGTCGTGACACGTGGCAGGTCTACGGTATGATGGCCTGTGTAAAGCCATTTTGATTTTCTCGAGTGAGTGGCTATAAAATATAATTACAACATGTTTTACTATTAACTTCAAGACCGACTCACAACAGCCAAAGCAATTTCATGCTGCCTGTAAAAACAGTATCCAACAAGAGGGAAAGGCAGAGTCATGGCTGAGTGGCGTGAGCCAAGTGTTGATAGCCCTCCGTGGGCTAACCATAGACCTTAACTAGACAAATCTATTTCAGACACATATTAGATAAATATTTATATACCATAAACTGTATTAATAAATCCCTTGGGGAGGGGAAGCTATTCCACAGTGTGTCAATAACTGATTCCAGCAGCAGATAATCATTTTTCTCTCAATGGCGGAGCTTGATATGACGTCGATACCTGCTGTCAGTGTTCATTTTGTCTGTAGCCGTTAGAGAGAGCGTCACTGAGAGGATATGGCACCCTTCTACTCAGCTCCATTGATTGGGAGGCAGTCTGTTAGTGGGGGGAGAAGAGCTGGCTGTCATGTCTTATGTCTTATGTTGTGTGCTGTGTTAAGCTGGAGGGAGACTATGGGTCGTGTGGAGGGTCTACGGCTCCATTTGACCGCAGTGTACACTGCGGTCAAATGGAGGACACAGGGGAGTCGGGTCTTTTAATTGTCTCATTGAGACCCGGCTGCATACAAGGAGCCGTGATGCACAGGAGCAGGAGCACAGAGCGGGGTTCATGGGTCTGAAATGGCAATTGCACAACGGCGCACTGATACGATGAACATATACAATCAGTCAGGATAAAGATCTCACCCTTGGCGTCGTGAAAGGGGGAAGTGAGGAGAGCTCAGGAAAAATCAATACGGAACCGCTCATTTTGGAGGGACATGTGTGTCACAGTCAATAGGAGTTAATAGGCTGGGTTGTTCAGCGAAGACAGGCGGCTTGGGAGAGCAGCCCACTCTGACAGCTTAATACATACTGAATGGCAAGCTGGTTGCATGTAACAGTCACTATGGACACATCAAGTGTGGAATGGAAGCTGATGGGCGCAGGCAAGAGTTAATTATAGAATAGAGCTGAAGGTCTTACACACAGAAGTACAGAATTACCCATCCAGTAATCAGAACAGACACATGCAGCTGACCCACAGCACACACACACAAACACACATATCTATTCCCTGTTATTAACTAGGAGTGTAATATACACTGTGTGCCATTCGGACTGATGTTTTATAACAGGTATTGAGTCATTTTTAAAGTATCTTTAATGATTTCACAAAGGTTTTCCAATGTCTTTGTACTTAAAAAGCAAATACAATGAATTATTCAAGTTCAAAAGAAAACAACAACTGAACGCATTTTTACTGAGAAAACATCACTCAACTAGTTGTCATTATATTAAGGAACTGAACAATATTTGTCCTATTTCTGTTCTTATTTGCAATTGATATAATCATATGAAATTATTGATTTATTACTTTTCTATTTTTACGATCCCCTTTGCTGCTGTAACATGGCAGATTTCCCCACAGCGCGATTAATAAAGAATTATCTTTGTCTGTTATCTTTTGGTAATGTTTTATGAATTGGATAATTTGCAGATCTGACATTCATCATGGTTTTCAAATGGCAAAGTATTGTACTTCACTTACCTAATCACTATAATTAATCTGTATTTTGAAGCATTTTGCAGATATCATGCTCCACTGTGGTTGTGATGCAATTAGTTTTACATTGTGTCTTTATTCATGATCCTGTTGAACACCTGTATTCTGGAAATATGTAAATAAATTACCTATAACAATGGAGAAATGTGATATTAGTGAACAGTAAAAAGTTCTACTATCTCATCCGAATCTCTATTATGACATTGAAGACAGTTTGCCATTTAACCAAATAGCTTCTTCATGTCGAAGCTGTTTTTTAGTGTCTGGATGACTAAGACTTCACCGTGTTTCAGTTCCCACTCGTGTGGATAAAGGCAACAGATAACTGCCAGGACTAACATGTGCTCACCTGAGGGCTTCTCCACAGCGTCACGTGTGGATCTCTTCCCTGCTCTAATTAATCAGTGTTGTACCCACGGGCTCGTCACAGGTTAATTGGCTCGGAGGACGGGAGGAAGCTGTTGGAACAAAACAAACAGGAACACATTTCCCACAGTTTAGAAACAAATGTTGCTTTCTGTTGAACAAGATCCAGATCAGCCAAACACGGGGAAATGGCTAATAATAGCTTAATTAATTGGGGTCTGCAGGTCACACTGTTTGGTTCCATAAAGAAGGATTCTCCACTTAATTAGTGCCCATTAAGGCCTAATTTGGATTAGTATCATCTCTAATCTCTATCCAACTAATTATCAATTATTTACAATTTCAGTATACAGCAGTTCATATCGTACATTTTTATTTCACAAATGACAGCAAAGCTGCAAGTCATGGTTTTATTCAGAGAAGAGGAAGCTAATCTGTTCTGTTGAGTTCTTTGTAAATAAACCGTATCAAAAGAGTCCTCACGAGAACACACAGGGTTTGGAAGTAGAAAGAGGAAAGAGGAAATATCAAATTCAGTTTTACTCCTGTAGCAATGGTTAGGACACAGGGAAGGAGAGGTGAAGCAGTCATACTGCATCGAGGAAGAGTGAGAAGAGAAGTAAAAGGGTCTTGGCTCCAATTGACATTTCAATAAGTGGAACAGAGCATTAGCAATCCATTCCCAACTTTTCTGAAACAATTATTGAGATGGTACCTCCAGGCGATGTATGTTCCTGGTCCCCGGAGTCCTGCTGGCTGAAACAGTAATTGACTAAATTGTAGAACACATCAGGGCCATTTACAAATTTGCCAAAAATGAATCGTTTAAAATGAAATGAGGGTGACTCTCAAATTAGCAAGGAGTATGATTGAGATGTGGCTCTGGGAATTAAGAAACATGATTTAGAGTTGTGCAGAGGAGCATCTGTGAATAGTCCAGTGTTACTCACCAGCCTGCTCTGACTCGTATTTAAATATCACTGTGGTTTAACAGATGTTCACTAAAACACAGCGACTCATATTTAAATGTTTGACTATTCATATTTAAATGTTTCAACGTGGGATAGATAGAGTAGATAGATAGAGAGAGACAGATAGACAGAGAGATAGAGAGATAGACAGAGATAAATAGAGATATCCCCTCACTTTACTTTAGTTCTGTCTCTACTGATTCCTTGTATTATATATATAGAAATATAAATGTGTATAGAAATAAATAAATAAACAAACTCACAAACTTCTGCTTTGTTATTCATATGTTTCATATATATGTCATTGTTTGTCGAGCTGCTACCAAAGTGTAATATCGTCTCATTCTCACAACACGAAATGCATGATTGACTAGACATTAAAGTGAAAAACAAAGCAAAGCAAATAACAAAAAACCACTGAGCTGTAACACTAAGCCCCAAAAAAAAAAAAAACTGAAGGAAAGTAACATTTAACCACACAGTACAGTGTATTGTAAAAATAACTGACGTCAAGCTCCAGTGGAGTCATTTGAGCCCATGAAACAGTTCCTTAGCTAAAAATAATAATTTTTCAGAGAGCAATGTGATAAATCATATGGCACAGATCCCATTGGTTTAAACATATTGTGCTGCAAGGTGTTTGGGAAAGTGATCTTAGCTACATTTTACAAGGTGTACTCATTTCTGAAAAACAACAGCAAATTACTGTGAGTGTTAAGGGCCTGACAGTTTTGATTGATTGTTGTGCAGACACTGTGTTGATTGTTGCCTGTTGTGCCGTTCCTGTGGCTCCCAGCAGCCACTGCTTTCATCTCACCCGGGCTAAACTCTCCCAACCAGTGATGAGTAATTACTAAGTTCATTAGCCACGCCAGTGGCCTGGAGATTTATTAAAACAAGATTTGCCATCAACGCTCTCTGCTGCTTTAGAACATCTTAACTGACTACATTTGGCATAGGTGGGCAATTATTAGCTTCTCTGTTCAAATGACTTCACAGGTGAAACAGCCAAAATAAACTATTTGGGAAAATGGGTCGACAGTAAACGTTTAATTGAAAACCATTATAAGACAGTGTCAGAGGGTCTGGATGATCACAAATATCCCCAGCTTTCCAGGGAAAATGAGTGATAACACTGTTTACTTGGTTTTATTTAGTCTTGTGACATAAAGGATGGTTCAACAATATCAGATTAGCAAGTAAACTGCAGTAAAAACCCTTTGAAACCTGTTTACCTAACTAATTACCTCCACCAAGGAGGTTGTTTTTACTTCTGTCAGTTTGTTGTTTAGTTGGTTTAAATGTTAGTTAGTTTAGATTACACCAAAACAACTGATGAGGGAGCGGATCCAGGAACTGTTTTATAACTTTCTTAAAAAATAGTTTGCCAGATATTAATTCATGGATCATGTTTAGGGAACTGATATGTACGAGTGTGTGAAATTTGGTGCAGCTTGATTGAATTTAAAGGGACTGTTGGGCCTTGGCGGAGGTATACGTGCTCCATTGAGTGCAATTCTAGTTTCATTAATTATTCCCTGTAAAACATTAGGTGTTAATCAAATGTTCTCAGGGATCTCAGGATCGGATTCAAACATGAAACATGTATAAAAGACATGTCATCATAATGGTAATTCATCCCTGGTTGTAATGGGGAAAATACTTACTTAACCTGAACCAAAACATTATGTGACAGCAGAATATTAGTTTTGCAATAAACAACAACTTTCACTTATTGGGATGGAGAAGGGGTCCAACATTAGCTCCACCTTTTTCCAATCCATGTTAAAAAAAAAAAAAAAAAAAATTATTACCAAACACTAGAAGGACTGAAAAGCAAATAACATCTCAGATTAAATGACACAAACCTTCTTTCAACAAGAAGCCTTGTACACAACTGGTCTGAAGTGAAAGAGCCACAAGCTATCTTAGTGCAATGTCCAGGTAATTTTTCTTTAATAGGAAAATTGTTACTTATTGATCTGCACTTTGTGAAGCCTTCCAGCACTGCTCCAATCACCACAGCTGTCAAACCACGGAAAAAGGACTCTGCTCCTTTGCGATTTGATGGCACACTGATTCCCATTACTGGCACATTTCCAGCGTTAATTACCTTCAACATAACATCATGTCCCTCATAAGAGTCTCGTACAGGCTACCCACCACAGGACAGCGGGGGGGGGGGGGGGGGGGGGGGGGGGCTACAGTGGTATGGCAAGTGTAGAGATATCATGCTTTGCCCATCTAGAGCTTGTGTTGAATCTGTGCACCACTGAGTCCGGCCATTAGGCAGCAAGATGGGCTTTTCTTTTCCAGACCATTTCCCATGGTCAAAATAGCATAAAAACACCATCTTGGTTCAATAGCAAAGACTTCAACTGAATAATCACAAGGGTGAAACTGTAACTATTACAGAGGCACCTCTGGGATAACCATACATAACAGGGGTGTCAAAAACACTAGGTTTTCTGGAGGGCAAAGTGTTTAAAGTGTATGCTGTTGGCTCTTGCTCTAACATCTGCTTTTAATTACTCAATTAGCGCAATCATTTAGTCTCCTTGACGTTCATCCAAATGGCAAATCATAGCCGGAAGTTGTTCGGTTTAAACAGAGCGTTAAGAAGATTCATGAAAAATGCATACACAATAATGTATATGGATACTTAACTAATTGAACCAATTAAAGGGAGGGAAGTGGTTGGAGCGAGAACAGCGCCGGCGGTGCCCTCCGGGAAGAAGCTCTGACACCTCTGATCTACAGCCTCCCCGCTCCCTATTCACAGGCCCGGGCCTGAGGTCATATTTCAGCAGACAAAAGGTTTTTGACTTCAGTCAAACAGCAACAATGAAACCAAAAATGTAAAAGCCATGCAGATTGAAGGCAGTAAAAAGCATAAGATTAACCATTATGGTGCAAAGTAATAACACATCCAGATTCCTTTAAGAAGACTTGCAGGGTGTTTTGAGCACTGAATTTGTCCTCAGATATAGTAGGAAAATAGGATTTCAAAATAAAATACTGTCTTCATCGCACTAGGATCCAATACCAAACCAGAGTCCAAAACTATGACATGCACATGGAAGTATAAACCTATCTAGCAGATAAAGATCAGGGTTAAATGAATATCTGCTCCGTTTAAGACGAGCTGGCTTACCTCCTCCCAAAGTTAAACCAATGCAAACCCCCCACCACAAAAAAGAATGATTGTACCCCTGCGGTGGTGATTTCCTGCATGCTATGGATGCATAAATAAACATAGGCATAAATACACAGAGGACACTGACTGGGACTAGCTGGCCAAGTGGGGCAGCTGTTATTAAAAGGGCTATTTATCACTGTCACCCCTCTCAGGTTCCATCCCTCTCTGGCCTCCAGCGATGTCACTAGGCCGCACAGGAACAATGTGGCTCATCCAACCAAACCTACCCCCTCCACCATATATACACAAACACACACACACACACATGCTCCTGGTCACACCTACATGGACACAAAGTAAATACGTGCAGCTTTACCAGCTTGCATATGTATATCGCAGGCAGAAACTGGAATCAACCTCTCTTTTGATGACTCGGCTGAAACAAACAAACAAAAAACCAAGAACCTCGCGTTTTTCCGTTTTCTGTCAAATATCTACAACACAGCTACACTGCACACACCGTTCATTTTCTGCTCGGTTACTTTATTGATTGTGGCCACAATTATCCACTTTTCTGAAACACTGCATTAAGTGAATTCCCCCTTTGTTGGACAATAAGTACAGAGGGTTGGCTAAGTCATGCTATTCCTCAGCCTGAGGGGACAGACTACTTCTCCTGCACCCTCATCATCATTAGCAAGCCCAGATAAAAACACACCTCAATTAGTCCGGCTTTGCTAGGGGAGGCATGTCAAGTAAGGCAGACGCTTCCAACTGACCTACGCCATAACTTCACCTACTGCTGCTAATGCTGTGTCCGAACTGAGAGCCGAAGTTTACATCACTGAACAGTTGTCCAATGGTTTCAGCATGAACAGCCTTTAATCAAATGAAAGCCCTTAAAATTGTATATTGTAGTAAAAGTTGAAAAGTAGAATAAAAGTCCCAAACGTTACACAGAACTTGGATTAGGACAATACACACAGCATACAGTCAGCACAGTTATACTCTACCAACAAAAGGTTTTCACTGAGTCAGTGGCTAAAATGCATAATAATATTGTTACGTCCATAAAAATGCCACAAAAACCCGCAACTTCCCAAAGTCCATGGTGATGTCCTGAAATGTCTTGTTATGACCAAAAGTCCAAAACCAAAATATTTTCACTAAACCAGCAGCAATATGTCCAGTTGGAGGAGTCGGAACCAGAAGCGTCCCAACACCTTTTCACTACTTTGCCTGATAAATGACTAAAACTATCATTCAATTATTAAAATAGTTGCCAATTGGTTTTCGATTAACTATCTAATGAATCAACTAATCTTTTTAGTTCTCTATTATGCTGATATATATGAGATCGCTTGGCTACATACTGAGCACCATCCCGCTTTTTTCATCGACACCTTCCCTCCCTTTTTTTCTCCATCTAAGTACCAGCACTCTACACCACCTATAAACCTCTCTCACACAGCAATCCAGTCACGATTAATGAAGTGCTTACTTAACCAATTTAAGCCCTTAATTCCTATTAATTCAACATAATAGCCACCCTTTCTGCCAGAATTAACACTCCAGCAGAAACCCGCAAATCTCTGCAGGCCAGAAAGAGTCAAGCCAGCAGATTCCATATTCTTTGATAAATATGTAACAGTATGTATATCACTGTGAAAATGCATAACCCTCGTGTAAGACCCCTATCAAGTCTGCTTTACACCTGTATTACATTTCCCCCTCAATCAGCAGCTTTTCTCAGACACCGGCCTCCCACGAGGAGCAGAAACCATTACATGGGACCGCAGCTCATTTGCAGAAAGATTGGAGATCACACTGCATCAGAAAGGATGTGAAGCATTTCTGAGAACAAAATTGATTTATTCCATTTCTGTGTTTGCATGCAGCATCAGTATCAGTGTATTTAATGTAAATCTCCAGTCTAGCATTGAGTTGCTGTGTGGGTAGCTGCACATTGTGCATGTAGGAAGCAGGGCAATCACAAGGGGCCTGGTCTGGTGCAAAATTAGGGTACATACAGTATTACTAATACATAAAAGATATTTTGTCTTGAAGCAACTGATAAAACATATATGAACGTGCAATAAATGATATCTGTCAAACAAAACTAAGCAATATCAAACTTTTGTGATCCACCGATGCCGCTTGTTTGGGCTACAAACACATTAGGCTGTTCTTATCTTTGGAGAAAGAAAAAGGCATAAACAAATAAATAAATATTTCAGAGTATTTCAATTTTTGACTTAGGAAAAACAGATCAAGCAGAGCCTGTGGCAAGAGGAGCCCGACTGCATGCTGGTGGGGGGTAAAAGACAGCCTGGGGGTGTGTGGAGGGCGTCTGTTTTTTAATGAGCTGAAACTTTAAATACTGCATAATATATAATAAAAACGGATAGTTCATTTAACTCCGCGGATAAGTCGTGGAAAAACTATTAAAATCCACTACTCTCTTAATGTCAACAGAGTAAGCATTAAGTATGAATGAAGTGAACATAATACCACATCATCAACAAGAGAGAAAAACAAAGCAATAATCAACTTCAACTCCAGAAAAAAGGAGATTTTGTCTGGAAGTTAAGTGCTCAGGCTTAGGGGCATCGACTAAACACAGAAGTAAGCAGTGACAATGATAAATTAAACGAAATAAATTTAGATCCACTCTACGGATACAAAATTAGCATTTTTATCATGTTTTTGCTGTGAAGTAAATCATAAAAGACCTCGATGAAAATTGTCCGAAAATTCTATTTGTTAAAACTTTGTCCTGATGTCAGATGAGAGTGGTCATGAGGCAGAAAAGCCAGAGAAGATGACTGACAGATATTTTAGCCACCCACTGACAGTAGCTTTGGCAACACTTATAGGCACAGCAGGCATATAACCCCCCTTTCCCCTACTCACTCACTCACTCACACACACACACACACACACACACACACACACAATGTCATAAAGATAAAGAAGTAAAGGGGGATGTAAAGAAAAGACTTATGGGGCTTCTTGTCATCCCTTGGGTGAAGAAATACACCATAATAGATTTTGAATGGCTTCACTACCCTACCCCACTCCAAAAGAAAAGGGAAAGGTACTTCAAATGTAAGGTAAGGCAAGAGGATGAACGATCATCAACCACTGAAAATATATTCTAACTACAACAAAACTAAATATTTCATTTATCGCACATTACTTAAAATATCAAAGTCCTTTATTAATGCTTTCAAAGCTGCTCAAAGTGTTCATATGCCTTCTGGTTGAAAAGTAATGAGCTGTATGTTTCAGTCGTCTCATTATAATTTTGAAAAAAAGAAATGCCACGTCGAAGGGAGCGTTGCGACACTGTCGGCTGACACTTGTGTATTAACATGTAATTCCATCGTGATCCTTAAAGTGATCTGAGTGATGGCTCCAGTACCCCTGCTGATCGTGGAGCAAGCACGGAGATGGAGCTGCTGGCCGATCCAGAGGCTCCATAATGATAACCTCACCAGCATTAGCTGCAGGGGTTGTTCACACAATAATTGTTTCTGCCAAGCTATATATCTATATGACAGCGGGAAAAAAAACATGGTGTGACTTGTCCTGCTAAATAATTGATTTAAGAATCAGCTGCATCACCTATTTCAAGGAAGTCCACATGGTTTGGACTGCTTTTTTATCTTTTAACACTGAAGAATCTGATGAGTTATTAGCTAATTAGAGGATAATTACAAGTCTGTGCAAGTTGATTAGCAATTTCTCTGCTAAACATTAACAATTTACAGCAACACTACACTCAATTCCAGCACTTGTTTTGCTTTACTTACCTAAATCCTAAACAGTACAAGTATTTAAAGATTTCACCTTGACAAAACTTATTACCAGCTCCAGCGTGCAATTAAACGTGCCAAACAGGCATTCATTCTTTGTTCATTACCATGTTAGATGTGTGCTGGGTAATTTAGACTTTTCAATACAGGGCTACAATTAAAAGGCATCAATCTCAGTCCAAATACAGATATATTTTGTTAATTTACAGAAGTCAATTTGCTGTCAGGATGCCCTGGAACTGCCCCGGCAGGTGACAGAGGTTCAATGTGTAATGCTTAGCCTCTGCTCGGGCCGAAGGGGTGCCCTCCCCTGCAGTTTCAGTTCTAGGACGAAGCCCTGAAAACAAATACAATGTGCTCACCTGCTGCACAGTTTAGATTTCACTGACTCCCATCACCCGGTAAAAGCCACACACTAAGCTGCAGTCCGCCGCAACCCCATGCAATTGTGGGCCTGGCTGTATACGGTGGTATCAATGCATCTCGTGGGTCAAAGGGTCAATGAGTAATTAAGACACGGTTGCCTGAGCATTCCCCATGCACACCGTCAGTCCTGCTGAAAGGTTGGAAATGAAAGGAGGGGGACTTAAGTGCAGCCTGATACTATGGATCAGATTTCCATAAGTGTGTCTAAATGTTCCTCGTTCAAGGCAATTAGCATGATTACGAGATAGTGTGGTGTCATCAGGCTGTTTAACGGGATTTCGCAGATGAATTCTGCATGAGGTTTCGAAATTTGGTGCTAATGACAAAGGTTGCATTGTTAGCAATAAAAACCTGTGTATTTAAGGGTTTTTCTGGAAGGTAACTGAAGAGATGTACAAATTACTGAACATTCAGGAGCCTTAAACAACTGTTGGATAAATGATTTGTTAATTAAAGAGCTAAGCAAATAAGCCTTCTCGTTAGGCCTACAAATGTACCGAGCCTCCAATTGAGGAGGGACAATTTCACATGTATTGATATTCGTTTATAACCTCCGCTGAGATTGTTATGGTTTCAGCCCTGTCCATGTTTTTTGTTTGATTGTCTGGAGGATTTATCAAAAACTACTGAGCGGATTTCCAAGAAACTTGGTGGCAGGATGGGACATGCGCCAAGAGAGAACACATTCAATTTCCAAAATTTCACACGACTAACTTAGGGATCATGTTAAAAAACATCCAGTATATTAGAGACTGATATTCATGAGTTTGTTCAATTAGTTGCAAATAAAAATCTGGATCCAACAGCTTTAAATGTGGTTTCATAAGGGATGGGGTTTTTTCAGAGGCTGCAGTTATTAATATAATTTAAATGTAAATGCTTGTGCATAGGACGTCACCCGTGAAGATGCTGTACACCATCAGGAGCCAATAGGTGGATCCCATAACCTTTAAGAGCAGAGAAGGTCAAAAGGTGCATTGATTTACATGTAGAACGAGAAATTGTTCGCTTGGTTTCTTTGTTGCTGAAAACGAAGAGGCCAAGGCCACAAAACTGAGGTCGCTGATAAACGCTATTAGTAGGAGATGCTGAGGGGTGAAGAAATCAATATGGCAGTTTGTCAACCTGCCTCTCGGAGGGAGCAGGACTCTGCGGTGGAGGTAAGTGTGCCCTGTCAGCAAAGCACATTACCAGAAATCAAAGGCCAGAGAGGGCCCGAAGGAAGGGATGTAGATGTCTCTATAGAAAGGCCACACTTTGGTAATTAAAACCTATTTTATCAGACCTGTCTTGTCACCGTTTTTTTCTCTAACACTATTGACTATCTGTTGCATGGAGACTGATCACTAATTTACCTTTAAATAAATGAGCTGCAGTCATTTACATTCCTGTGTTTGTCACAGATACTAAAGCAAAGGGCATGGCAATTACAAATAAATTATGCAACTCGATATTCATTTCAAAGCGAGAACCATCTTATCATTTTTTTAGTTGATCTTGATCATTTTAAGTCCCCACTGTCATCAAAATTCCCTGTGGTGCCATTTTGTATGTAGTTGCACAAATCACTTACAATACAGTAAGTATTGTAAATAATTTCTGTAATACAGAGTGTACACACCCACATTAACAGCAGGCAGTAAATGAAACGTGTAGGTCAGTAAAGACATTGTGTCCAACAGTCTAATTAGAATTCCTGAACTTTACATTAAATATTAATGTAAAGTAAATGCAGTCAGCATTCTGAATCAACACTTCCAGTGTTATATGTCAGTGCAATAACATGCATAAGTGACTCCCTCCTTTACAACCTTAAATCTTTAATAATTAAACACAACTGAACCTGTGCTCTCACACAATGAGAAGACTTGTGACAGCGGATGCCGAAACACCACCTGAGAAAATGCTGTAAATACAGCAACTAAATATATAACATATGATCTCCCGATTCAAAAAAAAAAAGTTCTCGGTTTAATATTGTGAGCCTTCATCTTCTTTGTAGGCGAAATAGACTGTGACAGGTCCGACACTTGTCTGCACAGTTTCTGAAGCTCCCACTACCATCCAGCAGCCGATGCCATAGGCCAAACAAGGGATCCCTGCAAGAACAAGGTGCACAGTGAGTGGGACAGGTCTGCAGTGTAGGAATATACTGAAATGAGTGATGAGGGGCAGCAGATGCATTTACTGACCCAGATTAATCACTTTCAGCGCGGTGAAGAACCTGTCCTCAAAGTCCAGGTTCTGTGCAGGTGCTTTGCTGCAGTGATACTTGATGAAGGGGAAGCAGCCCGTTCTCAGGATGTGGTAGTTGGACCCCTGCACTGTCCAGTTGAAGTTGGACAGACCGAACTGGTCGTTGTGGACCGAGCTGTAGCGGACACAGAACGAGGTCCACGGCGGGAGGCGGCGCTGCAGCAGGTGGCAGGTCAGCACCTCGGAGGCGCTCGGCCGCGGGCCCGTCCTGCAGAGCGTGCTGGGGAACAGGGCGATCTTTAGAAAGAGGCGGTGTGCTGTCCTCAAGAAGTCCGTCATGACTCGTGCGGAAAGCTGCGTCATTCACCACCTGCACCGCGCGTGAGCGGCTCCCTGGGAAGCCATAGATTAAATGCACAGAAAACCTGAAATCAGCTGATGCCCAACACACGTCCTCGGGAGCAGAGGAGGAAGGAGCGTGCTGCTGCTCACCGGTCTGTTTACATGGGAAACAAGCGTGAGCTAATGTTAGCAAACAACACAGCCCGTGCTTGTGAGCTTAGCTAAAGCTAGCAACAACACTCCCGTGCACAGAGCTACCTGTCCGGACACACACACTATGAATCCTAACATGATTTAAACCAGCAAACAGACGAATAGAGCTGCTCCTCTGCAGCGCTGCATGAGCTGACCTGGTACTCCTTCCAAAGTCATCCGACTGGAAACGCGGCGCTGCGCCGTTGTTCCAGCTCAGGAGAAACAACAACTATCGCCTGCATGCATAAGGACCAGTGTATAGAAATAAGAACTCACCTGTTCAGCGACCGGATATTCTCCATGTGCTCAGACTGCGGTTTACTTCAGACCAGGCAATCCTATAATAAACATAAATCCGCTGCCATCATTTAAATGTTTGAATAGCATGTTGCTGATTATTACATTTTTTTTGTTTTTAATTTGCTGTCTGAAATTTCCTTTAGCTTTTACGATTGTTAAAAAATATGATAAACAACTTTATCAGAGACTAACATACATCGAGACAGACAATATTTAAATCTCTTAAAAAAAACTTTCAATCATGGCAGAAATGTGCGAACACCACAAGCACATCCTCCTCAAAGTGCAAACTAGCTCCTCTGAGAGACACTGCAGCGTTTGGTGAATTATTTCCAATCTGAGTTCTAAAGCAACGTTTCTTCATGTCAGTCAGAGTCAACACTGAATATGTGTGACACAAGGCCAATGAAGGGTTAGTCAGACAGTATTCAAAGGCATGGCCTACAGTGTATTTACTGACATAGAAGTGATCTAAGACTTGTACATACACAGCTATTGAAAATAATAAACATTAGTTCATAATTATCTTGACAAATGTTTCATTTCCAGCTCCTATGGTTTTCTCTGGATGTAGTGATGGCGGGGGATCGGTGAAGTCAGTATCTTTCTGTGCTAACTGAACTCTGCCCCCTCACCTGACCCTGGATCAAGTAAAAGAACATGTACACACCCGCTGCAAATGTTATACCACACATGTCGATTTATTGTAAAAATATTCACATTTAATGTTGACATTAGTGAATAATATGTGCTGATGTATACAAAGCAAGGAACCACACAGCAATTACAAAACATGATGACTTATGAACGGGCTAAAGCACAAGCTGGTTAGCACTTCACTGCAAACACAACACTGTATTTTTTTATAAATAATTATATATTCCACTACCAACTGTGTTACAGAAGAAATAAAATAAATATAGTCAACCTACAAAAGAAGATATGTCAAAAGCTGATCACTTTCTCAACTGTCCACAGCAGATATACAACTCAAGGTACTGTAGAGAGCAAGATGACAGTGCTTGTTTTGCTGTTACTTTATGAGTACTTGAACAAAGCCTTCTCATTCCTCAGTGGTATTTATTAAGTGCACAGTTTATTATATTTGTTTTCAAGTATTAACAGACAGTATATTCAGACTGTAGATCTAGATAACAAAAACTGTTTATATGACAGATTCTAACAATTTATTTTGCAATCGGTGTTTGCTCAACATCGATAAATCTCCAGGGTCAAAACATTCACAGTGTAATGTGGTATTAAAGTTGGCACAGACTCAATGAATTAGCTTGGTATGGGCAATGCAAGCTTATCTTTGAAGCCGCTGTCTAAGCAGCAGGTTTATCCTTCACAGCTCGCAGCTTGTTCTGAACAATCGTCTGCAGCACGTCCTCTATGTTCTTGATCAGCTCCTCCAAAATACAAATAGAAAGAGACAGTGAATTTAAAGAACTGTGAGCACCATCCTTCAATTCATCTATATTTTTACATAATAAACTTTCCTCAACAAAAGAATTCCAACTGACTTTAGCTTTGCTGAATATGTAAGTTTCCTGATGTAGAGAAGAGGAAATCATTAAGTCATTAACGTGGTACCTTGAAATTGGTTTCTTCTTGCATCTTAGAAGATGATATTTCCTGATGAATGACTGACAGATTCCGAGCAAAGGTCACCAGAGCTCCCTGGAGACCCTCGGAGACCGTTCTATTAACAACACCCCAAACAAACGAGTTTACTAATGATCCCCACGTTGCCAGCTAAGAAACAATCACCTTGTTCATCTGACGGGGGGGGGGTTGTTAAATGAAACTTTCGGCAGACAACATCGTCAGTCTTAAGGGGGATGAGCACAGCTTGAATTAACTGTTACAGCACAGTGTAATCTAAAGGATTTGTGTGATAAATATGTTCAAAACCCCTCTGCTGAACAACTTGTAGAGTTTGTAACAACAGTTAGAAAAGCCGGAGGTGGCATCTCAATCCCCTGAAAGAATTGTCTCTACTCTCAGTCTGCAGAAGACTTTAACCCACATAATCCTTTTCTCTTGTGCTTTTCTACTTTTAGCTACTGAGATTGGCAACCTTCATTTGATATATACTTCTTCGGGGAAACCTTGATTTCATCAATACGTACATGTATAAATTTGATGCAAAAGGAAATACTCACATCATTCCAATCCTGCATCGCTCACTGCTGTCGTAAAGAGCAAAGACGGTGCCTTCTTTCCTCTGTAATTTAGGAACCACAAACAGTTTAAAGTAAATCCCTTATCATGACAGTGTTTCCCCTATAAAAGAACCCCCGCCAGGCCCAAAATATATATTTTGTAATAACAAATAACGGAAATAAATGCCAAATAAATTACAAGCAGCAAAATTCCTATATCATGACGCCATGGTGAGATTTGTCTCCAAGTGCAGCAACAAATCATGCTCACTTCATGGTGTGCTGGTATGCAAAGGCCATAGGTTACACAGATTATTTTTACCCAATCAAATATTTTTGTGGTTGTTTTTAGATAGAATAAGGTTTTTTGTTCACTGGATTTTGCATTTATGAGCATCACATATTGTCTTGCTCGATGTGCATCGCCATTTGCAAGAAGGATATAAGCATAAATAGGTTAATCATGACAGTTTTTACCTTCATGTTAAATCTTATGCCATGAGCCTTGCACATCATAAGGAACACATTGTGGTACAACATGGAAAGGTTAGAGTGAAACAAGTGGCTCCCGAGAACTGCATAACGATTCACCACAGGACTCTGTAAAAGAAGAAGACACAGAAGGCACGTGTATTATCGTTGACCTGAACCTGAAAGAAATTTGATGTTCTTTTATATTTGGAGCTTCAGCGTATGTGTATGGTGTTGTGTATCTAATGGGCAGAGACCCCATAAATGAGTCATAAGGGTCACTGTGTGTGTGATTAGTGAATGTGATGAGTGTCGGGCACGTGGAGTAAACTGTTGGGTCTTTCTTAATTAACCGCGGGGAGGAACAATTAATGCTTAGAAGACACGCCAAACACAAGATGAGACGGCAATCAAGGAAAATACACTGTTTTGGACTACAAATGTTTGCATTCAATTCTAGATACAATAGAACTACTCAAGGCAAAATACCCATCACCATATTAGAGCGGGTTCTGGGTATGTGAGTGTCATAAGTAACACTAGAGAGGTTGATTACTTGTAAGTGGCAGGGCTCAAGAGGATAAATATGTTCCTGCTTCTCTGGCACCTTTGGGAGACAAAAAGCACAGCCATAAGCCCCTGTGAGCTCAGGAGATGGCCCATAACTCGCTGTGATGGCCGCGTGTTTGCAGTTGTCAAACCCGGGACTCTCACACAACAATAAAAGTGTCCAACAGGGATTTAATTGTGTTTGTAATATGCAGGCCCCTAATGATGGCCACTGCTAAAGCCATTAACCACCGCGGTGGCTCAACTGCTGCACTGAAGCACCAGGCCACCAACTAAATGAATGTTTGATAAAATAATACAAGTCGCAGATTAACAAGCGTAAACTCCGGCATACTGTTAATAAAAGACGTCTATTGTTTAAGGCCTGGCACCAGGTTGATGAGGTGTTCAAGCATGCATACACATGCATAATGGAAATGGTATGAATTATTAATGTGTTGATTATTTAGGCTCATCTATCAAAATGATAATGAATTCAGCACCTAAACACCAATTGAGCTCAGTGCATAATTACAGCATTTAGTTGTATTTAACAAAAATGAGGAGCAGAACTTGATGTAGCTTCGTGGTATAATAATATTCTCTAAAGTATCAGCTCGCTTTAGAGGTTTCTGTCTTACTGACTGCATAAATTAACAACAATTTGAGAAAAAAACACAGCAAATAAATCCATATTCTGATGTTTGAGAAAAATAGAAAATGTTACTTTGGCTGCGGGTTGGTCTTCACAGTATTTCTCCCTGACTGGCACTTCGAAACAGCCTGTGTGGCAATTCAACGTTCCTCCAGTCCTCATCAGAAGCATCTGGGTCATGGCCAGCTGGTCACTGTATGTGAGGTCCAGATCAATAGCCCACACCTGAAAAGAAGACAACATGCACTCGGTGTCACAGCAGAGCAAAACAGACGCTGTGAACTGCATAATTTCAATTTAATCACAAAAATGGACCCTCAAAGTATTTCACCCACCAGTCCTTATAAAGAGAAGGGTCAGTACCTTTTAATCCTCACAATGTTCTCCATGTTGAGAGGCAGGGGAAGAGGGAAAACACGGTTAATGGCGTGTGCTCGACAGAGATAGGTAATTCAGCTGTGGAGTGACACGTGCACAAAGTAGATCCCTCCTTGCATATTTGGATTCAGTCTGCCCTGGGCTACTTTGTTTGGCTCAGGTCTGATGAGAAGCTATGTTCAGATATGTATGGTAAATGGCGTCATTATAAGTATATTAAGGGGTCAGGTATGGTCGTAGCCTCCTGCTTAAACAGGGCTAATTTCCCCAATAATAACCTAATCGCTATGCCCTCTCTTCAAAAGTGGCAAATAAATCACAAGTGAAGGAGTTGTTAATAACTAAGTGGCAGTCGGCTGCCTCCTTTTGCTGTTCCTATTTGTCAAAGTAAACGCTGCTGCCACTGAATGCAAATCGCTGCCTGTCGGAACCCTGCAGTCTCTGTAACTTGAGCACTTTATCTCCACTAACACATGGATATCTGACCACGTACAGTCTTTCTCTTTTATATTTTACTCTCTATTAAATTCAATGATATAACAAATCATAGGTCATAGTCGTCGGGTTACAAGTAATGATTAGGTTCATAATTGATTGATATTTCTCAATTCATATTTCTTAAAAAGTCAGAAAACACAGAATCACATTTTCCAAATCGAGGTTTTCAAATGTCTTGTTTTGTCCAATCATTTGCTTTCAAAATAATCAAAAATGATGAATCAATTATTATAATTGTTGCAGATTTTTTGGTCAAGTTAAATCTATTAATAATCAAAACATGATGTATGAATTTTAAACAGGGTGTCATACAAAGAAATACTCAACACCTCTTGTGGAGATATTCTAAATTATATATTACAATATCATAGAGGGAAAATTCTATACTTTACAATAATTTTAGACACATAATCTGATTTATAGGACAGAAATAATGCGTTGATGTGAAGTAATTGATCGTCCACAGTAAATTTTGTAATTTCAATATTTTTTATAAGCTTTAAAATAGAATTTAAGCTACTGTGCACAGGAATGCCATAAAACTGAATATAATCACCTAAAGTGACATAAAGTATTCACATGTACATTCATTTTGAGCAACAGCTCAGCAATATGTACGACACTCAGTCACCTTTACTGTAGGGGCTGCAGTTACCACCACTGGGTAGAGGCTCTATGCATCAGATACCTGGGCCTGAGTGACGGACACACTCCGCTGGGCCATTCACTCGACTCACTAAAAATCATACTCCAATGTCCCATTGTCACTCTTAACAAAGCAGTGGGAAATGTAAGCCTGGATTGCACCTGTTTTCTATTGCCTTGAATTTTCATTAAAAACCCTGATGCTGCAGCTGGGGCCCCACCATTCCACAATGTGAGGAACGACTGCAAGGGCAAACATATGTGACCCACTTCCTCCCATCAAATAAAGTAGGCAGCTTTTAGCAACAGGTTTGAATCTAAATTGATGTTTAAATCCAGACAGGTTTGCCCATGTGGCTCTCTTCTGTCTGAGCTGTGTGTGCGTGGGGGAGATGGTTAAGAATCTGTCTTTAATATGCCCGCTTCCATTGAAGCACATGCTGTTTATCGTCTATTCTTAATCATACTGTCGGTGAATCACATTCAATTTCAGGTCAACATTGAAACTCAAAATGTATTTTAAGGCTGTCATATCATTCTAAGAAGTTACAGAAAAAAAGGAATCTTCTCAACATTTTCTGTTTGAGTCACAGCTTTGTCACAGGAAGGGCAATTTAGTTTGACCATATGAAATCCTGAAAGATAGAAAATACAGTTTTATATGTGTATATATATATATATTATGTGTATTTTTGATACCTGAAGTGATCAATTAAATATGGCAACTAAATGGCCCAGATGAGGACTATGAGGACTAAGAAAGATATTTTTTGCTTCACTCTCACTGTTATCATCTAATCCATAAGATACTACCCTCTAGTGGCAAGTGTGCCCTTAGCTACTGTCTACCCTTTTTTTTTATTGGGAATACAATATGACTGTAAACACAAATAAAGCTTTAACAGTGAAGAGCAAACAAAAACAAATAACAGAGATTTATTGAAGTGTTCAGAATAAAACAAATGCTGTTTTGCTATTTGGTGGATTTTCTTTTATGAAAGAAAAGAAATCCAAACTCTTTGAACAGGAATTGTATTGACACTATTTCTGTGTCGTTTTTTCATACCCTTTGTGACACTGTAAAGTAGCCCCAGTGCTTTCTCCACTGTTTTACAGGTTTAGTATTTTATACACCATATTGTAAAGAGAGCATTTTCATTTTACAGCTCCAGATCAATACGCAGTCAATGTAGCCACATGTTAGGAGTAGCGCTTAAACCATCATAAACCAGTCCTCTTTCCAATATCATAAATCAAGGAGGTTTCCACAAAAAGTAATCCTGACGAATGAGATACGGCTCTGATGCCGTTTTGCTATAACAAGGAGAAACATTTCAGCAGACCGAGCAGGTAGGGGTTAAACACTGACAGGGCATCGCCGTGGAGCTGCCAAATCACTTTAGAATGACCCTTTGTCTAAAAAAGATAGGTGTCTCTGAAATTCTCTGCGTTGCTAGGTTAAAGGGCAAGCCTTAAATGGCGGAATGAGTGTATTGACACAATAAGACCTGACAGTTTATTAGATGGCCTTGTCACACATGTGGTGCCTGTGCCCACTGTTTGCCTTGCCTGTTTTCCACATCCCTGGGGAGCAGAATGGGAGGCACCTATCTTCTCATATGGATCCCTGTTCCAGCCTAAAAATTGATCCCTTTCACCAACGTGGTGATATAGAGAGCTTTGACACCATGTGTTACAACAGCTCAGGTCATATTTATCATGGAAGCATGTGCTAAAGGCCTTGTCTTGCCCTCGCTGTGTCTCACCTCCTGCTCCATGGTGTTGAGGTTCAGAAAGGTAGCCAGGTCCACGGAGACATGACCCACGATGCAGCGCTGCAGACAGGCCCGGCCCACGCGCGTGCAGATGGAGTGCAGGGTCTCTGGGTGTACAGAGGTCTGAGGAACAGTGCAACCTATAGCTTCCAGTTGACAGGAGCCATGAAGCTGGTCTCCACAGGACAACACGGTCACCTCGCCCCCAGGCTCCAGTAGCAGATCTACTGTCAGACAGGTGACACTGTCTGATGGGGGGTAGGCCTCCGCCACTCCGCCTGGACAGACAGTGAGATCACAGTGTTACCCATGATACAGCTCCTGGAACTCTCCTATAACAAGCAGCTAAAATATCATCACATTAAATCACATAATGAACATCTGAGAACTAGGTAGGAAATGGGGAATAACTGTTAACATATTCAAATGGCTGTATTAGCAGGTGAATAGTTTCCAGTGCCTGACGATAGATATCTGACCTTGCCTGAGGAAGGTCTTAAGGAAGCAGGCCCAGTTGGGATAGCGGGAGGTTTTAGCGGGCCGGGCGTAACGGGTCAGCCACTCTGGGATCTCATCTGAATATCTGAGCAGAACAGACTCCTGCAAAAAGAAAGTCACAGTGCATGAGGGAATCTACTGAAAAGGATTTGGTGATACAGGAAATCATGCATGTTTGGTGAATCAAACACGAGTCAATAAGAAGTCCTGGCTACATTATTTTGTGTCGACTGCATTATTGGAAATGCTCTGGTGTTATCCGGATGACTCCAGTGACTGCTTGTTATCCTTGAGACCTTTGGTGGCTGCTTCAATTTCTGTGCGAGTGCCTGACGGATACTGCACGGGGGCGTGTGAGTGACAGCCTATTATCAGAAGGCCTCAGGAGTCTAATGGCTTTAACTTACAGCCACAGAGACAGCACCTGCCCTCAATAACAACTCTCTCCTCTGGGCAGCTGATGAATACCTAAGCTAACCCCATCTATCTGGGGATCAATCAGGGCTGGACTGGGATCGATATCACTCTTGTTTCTGTAAGTAGGAAATGCCATAATGGTTTCACCACTTAATTACGCTGTTAATTTCTAACTTTTGTTTTAGGTGTCTCTTTAACAGTGTGGTGACTCAAGTGCACCCTTTCCTCAGTTTAAGGTTTAATGACAACAATCTGAAATAATTTTAAATAAAAGAAATCCGATTTTATCAGGGTACTTGACTTATTTCCATCATTGTCGTAGGTGTTTTCATATAGTTAAACAAAAATGGCAACGTAGAACCTTTAGTTGTCATTTAATCATTGTATTATAAATCTATGACTAAATGCTTAAGTTGACTGTATGATACAAATGCTAGGTTTTCTTTTAAATACAGGCTTCTGTATGCAATAATGTCTTTGTATGACTAATAGACAGGAATTCCGTTTGGTCATACACAATAAAATGTGAAAACCGTCTGAGAGTTGACTAAATTCTGAATGGAAATATTATCTTTGTTCTCTCACTGTTCTACCCAGAGCATCACTTTGTTTTGAGTATACGCTGTCTGGCTTCACTGGAGACAGGACCGGAGATTATGCTGTTGACATTCCAGTCATGTAACAGCCATCATCATATTCAAGTACTGTAAGAGGCGAGGTCAAATGCTACACAGTGATTCCCCCTACACAAACCATAAAGCACACAATGGTGCGGCAAAAAGTGTAAGGGAACGGTTGTCATTTTCAACGGAAGAGCAGGCTCACCCCAGGACTTTGCCTATGCAGTTCACAGAAGCAGCGGGACAGGGGGGAAAAGAAAGAGCTGTATTCTGCAATAAATTATTTGGACTTAAACTGCGTACAGTGCCCTGTGATAGGATTCCAGCTTTGCTTTGTGTCCACATAAAACCAAGCAATCTGGTCATAAATGAAATAGATGTTGCCCCTGCCTCTGTGATTGCCATTACACACTGAGACAACTGAGAGAATCTTGAGAATAGAGCGATATAATCTGATTCGTTTTGTATGAAGATTCATTTTCTGTGACACTGACGAACCAGAGCTTCAACCTCAAACTACTTGAGGTCACGACTAATTCGATGTGTAATATTAAATTAAACATTTAGTTCTCACATTATCCTCATCTGGTTAAAATCTTAGAACGGGCCAGAAGTCTTTTGTCTGTTTAAACATCACACACACAAAGCTTTTATGACTTCCAGTGAATTGAGAGGAACCGACGAGCAACTGCACTAAAATGTGCACCACAAAAAAAACCCCAAAAAAGGTAAATTCTCATTAATTGTGTTCAGGCAGATCCTTACATATTTAAACTTCTCCATGCACGCACAGGCTGCACAATATTTAGACAGAAAACATCTGTATCAAATGTCCCTCTACCTCTTCAGTGGTAGTGATTATCAAATGACCCATTTCGTCGACAAACGTAACCTAAATAAGGTGTTGCTCAAGATCTGTTTGTACACAGCGTGACAAAAAGAAATACTCCATCTGTTGACGCTATTAGGTGTAATTTTTACCCTCTTGTGCCTAATGATCCATATGCAAGCTGTGTGAGTGCTTAAGTGTGTGTATGGCCCCCTTCAGGCATTGCATGGGAGCAGATCTACATGTCTTTAACCTCTCTCTGTGTAAATGCTAAAAGAGGCCCGGGGGCTTTCTGCTGGGCTGCAACATTGTGCTGGAGGCCTCACAATATTTAGAGGGGCACACACATGTCTCCAGACCGCCGTGTAAGCCGCTATAGTGTGGATGCGATCCCTCCTCCTCCTCCTTGTATCCTTTTAGGCTTTCTTTTGCGTTGCCAGAAGGGATCTGACTGTTGGTTCTATTCAGAAAGGCCACATGGTTTTCTTGTGAGTCGGGCTTCTTCATGCTGAGCCCTTCAGAACAAGCAATAATTAAAAAAAATATGCATGCAGTGTGTGTAGGCTCAGGCCAAGTGTACGCTCTAATCCACCCTCAGTGTTTTTGAATGGAACGGGATATCCTTTTGAATTGTGAAACTCATTTTTATTACAGAAAATTAAATCATCACTTATTTTCTGGTAAACAATAATCTTAGTGAAGAATTATGAATTAATATTTAAAATGCTTCATTTGATAATTTGTATTTCATTAATAATGAACTGAATTGCTACCATTTCCATAAACATAGCTTTAAACATCTATTAACCAAATTCTTAAATGCATGCAAATATTCAGCATTGTGAATATCTATCCTATTCACTGGCTGTCATTGCGATCGCAATTAAGTCTACTTCTTTCCAACAAAGTGCTCCATTAATGAGCATTATATCTCAACATATACTGCCATCTTTACACATCCATCCACAGTTTCTGCTGTGAGGACATACTCTGATATTAAATATTCATATGTTTGAATCTAATCACCAACATTGCTCTGTAATCCTTCAGCATATAGAGGCAAATTGCTATCTTCACTATAAACTAATACAACAGCAGATGGACATTTAAGGGGTGACTACATTTTTAGGGGAAAACAATGTCATAACAAAAACATCATGCAATCAGGAGCACAGGATGTGTGCTTTGCTTTGATTAAAAGAGCAAGGTGTAGAATAAAGGCTAGTTAAAGTGTTGTGTCCATATGGCCCTCAAGCCCCGAGGCTGTCAGCCTACACTGGGGGCCTCGGCACTCTTCCCTCTCCATGGGACCCCAGCTGGTGAAACAAACCCCATTTACTTTGCTGTGCTGCCTCCGCCACCATTATGGACCTTGGCTGTGGCTCAGCCACTCTCTGCCATAATTAACAGCACCGATGCCACAACAATTACAGCCCCGCATTGCACATACACTATGAGTCAAAGAACAAGCTAATAGGAACAAAACAGAGTGAGCCATAAGAAGCTTTGAGATGACTGCTGTTCTTTCAAATGGAATAAAAAGTAAAATCGTTGAGCTCCAAGCCCACAATCATTAGCCTGTAATTAGTTTACACAAAGCTCAGAGTTAAATGGCAAAATACGGTAATTAACACATGACAGAAAATCAAAGGCTACTATGTAAGCATATGAGAAATAAGAGCCAGGGGCTCAGGAGCTGTGTACAGATTGCACCACTACTAATTGAATGGTTTACCAATGATTAAATACATTTATTTGTTTTGAATAGGTCTAAATGGAACCTGAATTCATTTTTGAGGTGAAAGCAAATTTTGATATTTTAGAGAATAAGTACAATGTCACATTAAGTCTATTAATATGGTTTTGTATTATAATGTTGTCTTTACAAATGACTGAGACACATCCAGTGAGTGTTACTGACAAACAGAAAGATCAATGTAGTAAAATACTACAACAGCAAATCAAAGCGTCAACATCAGCTACAATTAAAGATGGTGTTATTTGCACTTTAAGATACTTTCAAGACATTCGTAAGTCTGTGTGACATTAATCTAAAAAATTGTTTCAGACAAATAAATTCACAAGAAATGCTCTGTTGAGCAGAATGTCTGTACTGCGATTTAATTGTCAGTTCCAGGTGATTTTAGTGCCATTGTACAGGCTTTTGTTCTCCAAACCACAATGACACTAGTTGATGTGTGTGCCCCAGAGAATAGATAATGGCTGCGTGTATAAACAGATATTTTATGTATTGATTTAATGCTCTGCAGCTCTGGGGACGATGCTCAAAATACTGTACAACAGGGACTAGAATTTTGACTGTTACTTTAACACGTTTGACTCTAATCTAAATTATGGCATCTTTGTGACCCCGGTGTGACCTGTGCTTTTGATCATTCAGTGACAGAAGGGAATCTTACCCTTCTTTGAGGTGTTGCTGTCATTTTATCTGCTAAGTATCTCACTGTTACCATGTGTACTTTAAATGGACAATTCCTGATTGGTATGAGAGTAATAATAGAAGCAATAAACATTATTTGTATTGTGTTTTCTAAAACCAGTTTACAGGGTAATAAGGTGAATACAAAAATAAAAGCGCAAACCCCAAATTCATGCAAATTCAATAAAACAAAAGTAATTGTACAAAATGTGCGTCAGGAGAGAAATGACGTCATCCTCAAAGTCGCATCTTTACCTGAATCCATTTTGTGTTCCACAGCTCGAGACTATGACGACGGTATTCCTGCAGCGCCCAACTGTAGCAGCTCAGATGGCATACATCACAGTATGCTGTACCACGGCCACTGTGCTCGGAGTCTATCTTGAAGAGCCAGCGCTGCACACCCAAGTTTTGAGTCATAATCTCTGCCAGTGCTTCATGAAGCTAAACCAAAAGAAAAAGATATGAGTTACAAATGAATTGATATAATTTACTACGAATAAAGGCAACATCAAAAAAATGTAAATGTGTTCTTTCATGTTATCAGTTACTGATGAAGGACCTCAGGCTGTAATGGGGTCTGCGAATGCGTTTCTGTTTTTGACCTCTGACCTTGTTTAGTGTGTAGATGTCTCCTTGACCAGGGGGTACATCAACCTCTGCTCCCTTGAAGATCCTCCGCCCTCCAGACTTGGTGCTGTAGAGCTGTGCAATAGCTGGTTCTGGTCCCAGGATGGGCACTCCCAGCTCATCAGCCACTGCCAGGTCATCCACATGGGCCACTCCACCCACAATATAGGCCCGCTTCCCCTGGATCAGGTGTCTTATGCGCTTTAGGGTGCGTGGACTGTACTTTAGGAGTGTGGACAGGCACATGTTACGGGTCTGGAAGAGAAGAGGGGAGAAAGATTACTGCAGGAGCTACGGGTTCTCAGCGTGTCTTCCAAGGGTTGTTTCTTGACCTGATTTATCACAGTGTACACACAACAGATCTATTATTGTAATAGCCAACAGGGTTTTGACCTCTCCTGTATTCCAGCAGGTTGAATTGATAAAAGCTGCCTGTGGGAGGCCTCCCCTATCCTTCACATCTTTAATGTGCGCTAGCAATGAGCTCCTTGGGAATACAACTAATTACTTCACATCTGTATTTATTTGATCCACATGGAATTATCCCTTCTGTCACTGGCAGAATGCGCTGCCAGCCGTGGGTAGCAGTGATTCATCTCAGCAACACGTCTGGCACACTTTAACAACAAAACAGCAGGAAAATCAATAGAAAGAAAAGAAGACCACGTCATGTTGCACATTCAATCTGGTGCAAATGGATGTAAAAAGATGGATAGAATGGATGGATGCAAAAGAAACTTTTACAACAACTTGATTTGTTTATATTAAGGTGACTAAAGCAATTCAGGATTTCTAAAAACAAAATCACAGCAGCAACCTGGAATTAATAGTTGATGGAATGGAATATGGAATTTGACTATATGCTGAGAACCAGCAAGAGACCATTTAATTAAGTAAATCTTAATATAGCTCTAGTGTGTTTACTTTAAAACAACAAATGTAGTAAAGGGAAATTGAAAATATTAAACTGTTACAGGGTAAGAGTACAGTAACAATCTCCTCTAGTACCCTCTAGAGGAGGATTCACAAACTGCAGGTCCATTTCATCTCCACTGCACAATATTGTTGATTTCTCCACAGAGATATCCTGCTGAAAACCCACATTGTCAAGTTTACATGTACAAAATGTGAATGTGATTGACCTTACCGGGAAATAATCTACAGCCTCAGGTGTGAGGATGATAAAGGGTCTGACGGAGGATGAGGCCTCAGTAGTTCTGTTTTCAGCCCCGTCTGTGGCTCCATCACGCACCAGGAGGCTGGTGTAATAGTGCAAGATGTCCTCCCCCAGATGCCGAGGGCAAACGTAGATCACCTCCACATTTTTGTCTAAAAATGTGCAAAGCGGACGCCGTTAATCACATGTTTACGGTGAAACTTGCGGGGAAAGTGGTGAAGCTCCTACCTCTGATATCACACAGCCTGTTTATCTGGATGTTCTGTAGGATGTCAAACCCCCTCAAGTTCAGCCGCTGACTCTGCGAGTATCCTGTCAAAACAAGGTCACACCAACTCTCACAAGGCTTTCAAAGAGAGATCTGTATCTTCTATAAACGATTCCAAATCTGTCGCTCCGCACAGATGTGTGCGCTGCTAGATTTGGGGCATGAGGTAGTCAGGTCTAATCACACAGTAATGCGATCTGATGATTAATTTAGCTTAATAACTAGCAGGTGCTGTTGCACCATGTCCAGCCACCACTGAGCTACATCCAGTGACACCTCCAGGATTCTATTCTATGTCTGTCTGG